>OZ007591.1:308844293-310094293 GCA_963931845.1 Maratus michaelseni
TGGTCTGTTGATGAAGAGGAAGTGGTAATAGTAAAATAATAAGCATGGCATACTTTTTCTGAAACAGAATTGAAAAAAAAAATACTCACTTCACCGGAATAGTGTTTGAGAATATATGATAAAACGGCAAATGGATATGATATATATATATTTTTTGACAAGTGGTCATATAAATAGTAAACATTGCACTTTTCATTTATTTGTTATATTTAGTTAATTTAATCTTTTATCGTATTGTCAAATTAATTAAAATTTAAATGTAATAATTTTTAATATATATATTATAATTAGTACCTTTATTTATTTCATAATTTGTTAAATTATGTAGTTCTAGCTGATCAGCCCAGCGTTGCCCGGTCCCATAAAAAATATATATATATATATATATATATATATACGAAATGCGAAATCACTCTAAAAATTGATGCACGAAACCGTTCCTCTGGTAACTGTAACTCTTTGTCTTTCGACATTTAAATAGAGAGATGGAATCCAAAGCGAAAGTAAATTCAATACTGACTCCTGGAATGTCTGGATCATTTGATTCAAAGCGGGTCAGTTTTTGGTCAAAATTTTAAAAAGTTAGCGTCGGATGTTCACAAAATTTGCATTTTCGGAATCAGAAAAATAAACTACGTACATACAGCGAGTATCGAATCGACACCCCCGTACTTTTCTTAATAAAGAAAAGAAGAATATTTCGTATTTTGGGATTATCAAATCGGTACCTTTTATTTAATAAAAATAGCCATTTTTGGCACACGCGCAAAAAAATATTTTAGTTCCACCATCTGGGGGTGCATTCTGTTCTAAACAAATTTCCGACACGTTTCCCTGCTGAAAACGGTTACAGTATAACAGATGTGTTGCGCACGCGTCGCAAAATCTTTTAGTTCAAGTTTCCAGCACCAGAAGGAACAATCTAAATAATAATAATAAAAAAAAAAAATCTAAATAAACATATTTCCGAACGAAACTCTGGCACTTGTTCCGGCTGCTTACAGTACCTTATAGAAGGCGTGCTATGAAAGCACGGAAATCTGTTAGTTCCAACTTCCACCTGCAGGGATACCAAATCTATGTCTTAATTAGTTCTTGTTAAGTTGAATAAACCAATTCCTGTTGAAATAGGGCCCATAAAACCAGAGAAAAGAAATCACCCCCCTGGAAATTAATAAGTGATTTTCACCCTCAATCGCAACTTCCCTCCAACGGTGTTTGATTTCCTAAGGGCGATTTGTGACATCATTCGAAACAAAAAGCAGTGCAAAACATAATAAACGTTAAACAAGAACGAAAAATTATGCGTCCAGCATAGATTATGCAGCACTTTCCAACGCTTCCAAAATAATTTTACAAATCATACCGTTTAATAAGCTAAAAAATAACATCTAAGTAAACAATTTGGAAAACGCATAGCATATTTAAAAACATAATTTCAGGAATTTCCAACATATACAATATTCGGAAAAATATCTGAATACTTATAATCAGCCCTGTATAGGATCTATAAATTTGTATATATACTACATAGGATGCTAAATTTTAGTTTATTTAGGAAACGCGTAGCACAGTTTAAAATTCTCCGTCTGGAGTTTGTCAATAAACGGAAATGTGTTCGCGAACTTTTGTGCTTCCCTGTATAGGATCTACAGAATTTATACACACCACGTAATAGATAAAAAGCGAGTTAAAATTAAAATCGCGTTCAGTAACTTAAAACGCACTTCCAGGAATTATTGTTAACAGACAGTAGAGAATTCTTTTGTGTGTCCCTGTAAATGAACGATGACTGCTATACACAGAATATTCTGTAGTAAGCCTCTTGTATGCACCTTAGTGATATATATAAATTTCAATGCGTTTAAAATAGTGAAACATTATTTAAATAAACCGCAGACGATTTTTCTCTATAGAAGTAATGTAACGGAATTCTTTTGACTGCCCCTGTAAAGTAACTATAAGTGCTATGCACACCCTATTCCATATTAAGCTTCTTCTAATGCACCTTAGTGATATATATAAATTTCAATGCGTTTAAAATAGTGAAACATTATTTAAATAAACCGCAAATGATTTTCCCCATAGACCGCAATGTAACGGAATTCTTTTGAGTATCCCTGTAAAAAAACTATAAGTGCTACACACTTCCGTTGCAATAGGGAACATGCTATAGATAACGATTATAACATATAAAAATTGCAGGGCAATCCGAGCATATTTACGGGAGTTAGAGCACGGACAGACGGACAGACGGCAGACGGCCAGACAAACCGAAGTCATAAACACTTTTCAACTAGGTTGGAAAGTGTTAAAAAAAGAAGAAAAATGACAATTCAGAGCATAACGGACGAACCAACGTGGAAGCAACCAACGAACCAATCAAGCATTCTGGGAAAAATGTCGTAATGTCAAAGGAAATCATTCTTCAAAAATTCAAAAATCGCAGTATGAATTCCTCATAAACTTTATTGAAAAAAGGACAAAATTTACTATGGTGGTCTAAAAGATTGGAACTGAACTCCTGATAATAATGTGAAAACGTGAAAAAATGCTAAATTTTGCATGAACACTTAATAAAAAGTTTAATTAAAACAATTCATTTAAAAATTTGAAAATCGGGCTTCGAGGTGCAAAACAACATATATAGAGGCATCTTCCCACCAAATTGTGTAGCTCTGCGTTCAGTGGTCTCTTCAGAGCACAGCCGATAAACACACAAATACACACTCACACAAACACACACTCGTACAAACACACAAACTTCCTTCTTTTCTATAGTTAGAGATTAAATATTTTTTTACGAATTGGTGCAAAATTTGGTTAATTTTATTTTTTTATCTGGAATTTCAGATTAAAATCTTGAAAAAATTATTTCATTTTACCTTTTATTAAAGTTACTTTCAATTTTTTAGTATATATATATATTGAACTAAAAACTGCAAATAATATAGTAAAATATAAAATGCGATATATATGCCATATATATTTGTTTAATAAAAATGTCATGTAAGCCTTTACTAGAAAACTTCAAATACAATTTTCAGTTTTACGATTTATACGCTTTTAAAAGCACTCTCACCACGTTTTTTAACTCTTTTCTTTACGTTCCATAAGGCTGCTCACGGATCGTTTAAGCCTGTCTACTTTTTCAGCATTATCTCTCAAATTTCACCGGGAAGGAATTCTGCTTTCAACTGATGTTCCTTCTCCACAAATACCTGTCTATATACCTGCAATTTCTTTTTTATGCGTTCTCATATTTCTTACGTAATTTTCGATTTCCATGCGTAAAGTTCAAAAGTTTCTCAAATAAGATATATTATTTAGCACATTATGATATGCACTCATATGTGTTTAATTTCATAGTTAAAATTCCTTTTTATTAGTTAAATAAATGTAGGTACATTCAATTTGATAAATGAATTTTATTTTTCTCGATTGTGTGTACTAGATATAATTAAAAACCTGTCTAAACACAATTTGTGCATACGTATATAGCATGTTTTCTCTCGACAGAAACAGCATTACATATTTTCTTTAAAATATTGCTAGCACATATTACATAGGATTTAGAGCTAGCACATAGGATTTAGATAAGTGCAATTAAATAAAGATAGGGGTTTTGCATTTTTCATCTTTTTGCTAAATGTAATGACTAAGGGTCTACATACTTTCGTGCATACATTCGTGTATGTAGCTATAAAGCACATTACGTCTGAAAGTAAAATGACTCAGTCTTTTACTGGATGATCAGAAATAACGGGACGCTAACTAGAAGTAATGTTACGAGTGCTGAATTTGTTATTACTTGATTCTCAGAGTCGTTCATTAGTTATTCATCTTTATTCTAATTTTATTTTTTAAATAGGATGGCAAAGAAACAAAAAGCGATTTTGGAGCTTCATCATTAAGAAAAGCGTGTTTGTAAGATTGTAGGATTGATTCTAGGGCCCCATCTAACCGTTTTAAAAGCAATCAAGAGATTCACGGAGCTTGGACATAAAGGAGACCAATGATAAGAGGCAGTAAAAGGACTGTGAACACTTCCAGAAACTGACAATAGATTAAGAAACGCGTATCCTGAAATCCTCAGTTATCTATGAGAAAAATAACGTGGCAGATAGGAATTACTCGTTAATCGAATCAACCAAATGCCAAAGGAGGGCTGGACATTCAACCTTACAATCTCAAGCAAACGCAACTTCTCACCGATGAAAACAAACGATTACGGCTCCAAAAATGCAGGAAGCTTCAACTCGATACTTTGAGAGGATCCTGTTTTCTGACGAATAGCTGTTCTCGGTGAAACAATCTTACAATCGTCAGAATGATCGGTATTGTCAACAACTTTTCTAGGCAACTCTTCCGTGCTTCAACGTCGTCAAAATCCCAAATCTGCAATGGTGCGGGCAGGCATTTGTGGAACAGGCAAAACTCCTCCCATTTTCAACAATTCTAGAGTCAAAATAAATAAAGAAGTGCACCAAAATATATTCTTCAATAATTAGTACTTTCCGGTCTCAAACACACCTTGTAAACGTGGGTTAGACGTTTCAGCAAGATTCCGAGCCTTCTCATCGAGCGAAATTCCCAAAGGTGTCGGGCGAATTTTCCAGACTTCATCTCGGCACAAGAATGCCTCCATACTCGTGTGACCTCAACTCCTTGGATTACAGCTTGTGGTTAATTTTGGTGGCAAGCGCTTGTGCAAAGCCTCACAAAAGTTTGGAAAGCTTTCATTGATTTGGAATTGGAAGCGAATCACTCTGGCACAGCTGCGGCCAATTGCTGAAAATTTCACCAAACGTTTGTGTCTCTGCATCAAAGCAAAAGGAAAGACACTTTGGCGAAAAAGGATTTTTTTATTCCCTTAATACATTGTTGTTAATAAATAAAATATTTGTTTGTGCAAAAGTTTTTTGAATATTCATTAACTAAGACAAATTAAACCGTTACATTATTTCTGGTCACCCTGTATTTGAAAATGTTCTTTGCTCGTATAGCTGTTTTTTTATATGTCCTCCAGTTTCTTAAGAATTTTTCAATGTTTATAGAAAAATTAAGTTATATAAAAAAGTACAAATACATTTTTAATTTTTAAGATTTATATTTTCAAAAGCACTCTCACCACATCTTTTAACACTTTTCTTTGGGTTCCTTAAGGTTGCTCACGGATCGTTTAAGCCAGTGCAACCAACACAAAAGTATATGAACGCTGGATCTTTATTATTACATTTAGCAGAATGCTGCAAAATAGAAAAAGCCTATCTTTATTGAACTCAAAATAATTGCACTTATCTAACTCATAAATTTATAATTAACGTTAAATAACTGACATTTCAACAATTTTAAATAATGTAGTGAAAAATTTTAAATTAAACAAAGTACTACATTCAAAATTCTTCAAATTACCTGAAATATCATATTTAAGAATTGCGCAAGAAACAGGAAAATGTAAACAACTTATAGAAGGAACCTAGTCACCCAGGAAAAAAACTGGTCACACATTTGAAATTAGACTGACGGAACATAAATATGCATTCAAGAACGGAAATTTAAGCTCCAAAATAATTGACCACAGCCTAGATACCGTATTTTGTGCACAGTACCATAATTAAAAATAATTGCAATTCATACGTAAGTTGCATTTTTCTTCAAGCCTGGTACACACAAGATTTGTTTGTTCACCTTTAAGAGCCTACACTAGTCACGGGAAGGAACTTTCAAGCTATTGTTAAGTCTATGGGAAGGTTCTAGCGCGATTTCTCGCTCGCTCGATACCGTATTTTGTGAACAGTACCATAATTAAAAATAATTGCAATTCATACGTAAGTTGCATTTTTCTTCAAGCCTGGTACACACAAGATTTGTTTGTTCACCTTTAAGAGCCTAAACTAGTCACGGGAAGGAACGCTCAAGCTAATGTTAAGTCTATGGGAAGGTTCTAGCGCGATTTCTCGCTCGCATTTTAATATTTTTAAAACGTTTTTTAGCGTAGGATAGCTGAGGTCAATCTCCAACGTTGCTAGTTTTTACTTTTTCGATTTTTACTGTAGTTTTTTTTTATAAGCAGGCATTTACAATTTTGGAACCGGTTGGAACCGGTGGTTCTGAAAGTGAAAGTACCCTTATATAAAATAACTGGAATCAATATCGAAAAAGAAAAACTTAACAACGTTGGAGATTGACCTCAGATATCCTATGCAAAGAAAAACATTTAAAAATATTAAATACGAGCGAGAAATCGCGCTAGAACCTTCCTTAACATTAGCTTGAGCGTTTTTTCGCATGACTGATGTAGGCTCTTAAATGAAGCAAGCCACGTTCCTCCAGAGTACATGTTTTTGGTATGATTTTACTTCTATTTTAACTGTTTTGACATGGTTCCTTCTGTATGTTGTGTTTAATTTCATCTTTCATGACTTGAACGTTTTTTACGGTATTGATGAGGGACTAATGTTAGTATGAAACCTATAGTACATTCTTTTAAAATGTTTTACTGTACTTTATTGTGTATTTTATGAAATTGTCGGACTTTAAAGCGTTAGGTTTCATATAATTTATACAAAAGTCTCAAAAGTGTCTAAAACATAAGTAATTAGGACTTAATGTATAATATTTGTTTCTGTTTTTTCTTTGTTTTTGTGTTTTAAGTTTTCAATTTATAGATAGATAAGCAATTTTATTCAGGGTTAATAAATAATTCTACTTAGAATGTAAACAAAAACTTATGAAGTGTTTCCTTTGAAGTATACAACATGCAACATCAGTAAAATAAATTATGTCAAACGATTTCTTTAAACAATCGTTTGCATAAATAGTATTTTTAATGTTTTTTTTTTTTTTTTTTTTTTTTTTTTTTTTTAATAACAACTAACATTTTAGCACAATGATTTTTTTTTTTCATTTAAGTAATAATAAACTTTTATTCCCATGCTCAATTTCCTGTAATATAATACTAAATGACCTTTCGATATACCTCGCGGAAATTAAACAAGAACGACACATTATGATTCACGCATCGATTAGGAAACACTTTCCATCACATCCAGAATATTGTAGCGAAACTTCATTATTTAATTAGATAAAATAAGATATTTAATAAGAAGATGTATCCTTATACTACCCGTGCATACTCCTCGGAATTTCAAAATAGCATGGTTCCAGTATTTGTGATAAAATATTTCTATTTCACTTTTAAAAAGCAGAATTTGTAGTCACTTGTTTAATTGTAGGATTTGTAATAGTTTTTTGCAATAAAATGAGACAAAAACTCATATTAAAATGATAACACTGTACGTACCCTGCTTATAACACGAAAGAGCGTGTTATTCGCTTACATAATCTGGTACATACTACATTTTGAAAAGACCACAAATTTCAATGTCTTGGCAAAACACCCATACAGCTCTGGGACATGGAATTTTCAATTTAACGATGCACGAGGATCATTGCCGCCTGAAGATCACTCGATCATTTAATTTTATGCATATTATTAAACTTACATTAAATTTAAATATAACATTTTATTTATATCATATATTCATGAAAGTTTTGTGGTGTGAGTTTTTAAATGTAACATAATTGAAAATTTTGAAGATTTCAGTTTTATAAATTCACTTGACAATTTAAAAAAAAATAATTTTTAACGCTGAATAAAAAATTAATGCATTTTGACGTGGATACGGTTTTTCAATAGTGCAATTATTACTTATACATTCTGCATCATATTTTCCAGAAATGTTGATCTTTTTTCACAATATAACGATAAGACATTAATTTTTTTTAGAATTTAATTAGTTTGTTTGTGGTGTTTGTATACTCTGACAAATCTTCCCGAGATGCGGAATTTTTTATTATAAATATCTACCATTATTTCAGAGCAGTAATGTTCGCTTTAATTAAATTGTCAGCCGAAGGCGAGAAAAGCTTCTTATGTATCTACTTCAATCTCACAATGAAATGAACAAGATTTCTCAGCAATGGTTCCATGAATTATACTGCAATTTACCACAAATGTACATATCAATAAGAAAGGAGTAATATAACGTGGCCTGATTTGAAATTCGATATGTGGCCTGAGTGATTAAATATTAAATTTCTAATGCAAACCTTTTGGTCGCAATTCAACTGCACAAGGCCTTTTTGAAGTATATCGATCATTTACAATGTAAGTTACCTCAAACATAAATATTGGTAAGATAGAGGTAACAACGTGACCCTATTTTTGAAATTCGATCTGTTGTCTGTTGATCTGTGTCAAAATTCTCATATAAACCGTATAGATAAAATAATTTTAAAAAATTCACATGCGAAATTTTGAATTGAATAATTATTCATACACATATACAGATATACACCCAATACTTTTACAAGCAACATTCTTCAAACATATCAGATAAGAGCTGCTTTTTATCACAATTTTACAATATTTACACCATTTTAAAATATTTACCCATAACATTGATCTTCATTGTCACAAATGTAACTTTCCGAGACTATCAGAAATTTACGTCCTTACGTTATTTTTTATACTTATATTTATACTGACAAGAGAAATTTAAAGCAGTTCTCAAAAGAAAAATAAAATTCTGCCACTCAACAATAAGAAACTTTCTGACATATGTTTTGACTCATTTCCAAATATAAAAGTATGATTATTAAAGGGATTTGTAATCGAACATTTGTTTTATTTTAATTTCCGATAAATGAATTGTATAAATTGAATTTTAAGATAGTTTTAAGGGTGGACAGATAATATATAAGTAAAACATATTTATTGAACTTTGGAATGTGATAACGAAAAGTGAGATTAAAATTTGGAATGGTACAGCATGGCCGGAGGGTTTGTGACTTTTAATAAGGATAAATTATTTTTTGGAATTGAGCGATTTTCCAAAACTAGCAATTGATACAGTTTATTTGTTTTCCAATGTTAAAAAATTCTTAAGAAAATTGACTGATCAGTTTGTTTAAAAACAACTCGACGGTGTAATTAATTCCAAAAAGCTTAAAGTTACGAAGCCATTTAAGTTATTAATAAACTAAGTATGACATTTTTGAAATAAAATTTAGCTAGTTTCAGTCATACGGGAAAACTTGACTGGTATTTTATTATATTTTTTATAGTCTTTTTTTTTTAATTTGGTAACATGTCTAAATAGGATATAAATAGTTTAATTAGGCGAAATAGGCTAAATAAGCCTAAATAGGCTTAATAGGTTATAAGTAATTTAAATAGGCTAAATAAACTAAATATGCCTATATAGGCTTAATAGGGTACAAATAGTCTAAACAGACTAATACAGTATAAATAGTCTAAGTCTCAATCGAGTAAATAGGATATAAATAATCTAAATAGTGCTTAAATAGTCTAAATTGTCTAAATAGTGTTTAAATAGGCTGAATAGGCTAAATAGTGCATAAATAGTCTAAATAGGCGAAATAGGGTATAAATTGTCGAAATAGGGTATACATAGTCTAAATACTCTAAAAAGGCCCAAAGAACTTTTATCAGTGTTACAAAAGTTTACTGAATTTCATAGACACAAAGTGTACTGTGTTGTTTCTAACACTATACCTCGATTAAGTCTAGTATGTAATATATGTCTAAAAATAAGGTATACACAGCTCTATAAGGGCTGATTTTCAATGCATATGAAATTATCATGCATAAAATGGGATAAACGTACACTTTAATTATTGGAATCTGAAATTTGTATAAAAAAAAAAAATACATTTTACTTTATTTAGTACGATGTTCTGAACTATGCATATACACCAGATATTGAGACATCAGGTGCACTAGTTTTTTAATGCTTTCCACCAGGGTAAATACATTTTCACCTGTAAATCCTACATTTTAGGAACTGCAAATATATATATATATATATATATTAATCTGTGTCGACTTTTTAGTGCAATTACTAACAAAATTAATTATTTTTCTATTATATTATGGAAATCAGAAAAAATTTGTTAATTAAAAAAAAAAAGTTATTGAGTACGTTTCCACATAACATTGATCTTCATTGTCACAAATGTAACTTTCCGAGACTATCAGAAATTTACGTCCTTACGTTATTTTTTATACTTATATTTATACTGACAAGAGAAATTTAAAGCAGTTCTCAAAAGAAAAATATAAAATTCTGCCACTCAACAATAAGAAATTTTCTGACATATGTTTTGACTCATTTTCAAATATAAATGTATGATTATTAAAGTGATTTGTAATCGAACATTTGTTTTATTTTAATTTCCGATAAATGATTTGTATCTTCGATTAAAACAATTGTTGTCTGAGGACGGCAGTTTGTTTCGTCCCTGGGATGTCGAGCCCAGACAAATTCGCTGAAAGTTTGGACATATTCGGTGAAAAAAGACAACGTTTACAGCATTTTCTGGATTATCGTCGACCTTTATCGAAAAGCGGAAAAATCAGTTCGATTACACCGTTTATTAATAAGAGAACCTACCAATTTGATACATTTGCGAACAAACATATGTTAAAAAATTGTCAGCAAGTAGCCAGTTTGGATTTGTAAACAGCCTTAATGTGTAAAAATTTCTTTTAATACATTATATTTAAGTCACCTTCAATTTCATTTCTTTCCATTATATATATATATAATATTATACCAAATATACCATATATTTTTAAAAAAATTGATAGTATCTTCAATTTATATAATTTTAACATTTCAACACTTCTACAGATAAGAAATATACTATAAAAAATATTGAATTTTAATTGACATCTTGAATTAATTTTGATAGGACAACTTACACTGGATATTTGCCAAAAGAGAGATTTGTTCTTTCTTATAACAGGATTAATACAGCAGTAGGTTATTTCGTGCTTAACTTGGCGTGAAATTATGAACATTTTTGGTATGTTTCTTATGCTGACCATTATAAAATTATTTAGTTAAAATATTTGATTTTGCACTGAAAATGTATGTAATATTAATTTAACATTAATTTGTAATATTAATTTAAATAAGAGAATTTACAAAATACATACATAAATATATCTTATTTTATTTTTTTAAAGGTTGATTACTCATTAAAATATTTTATTAATTGGAAATAAATCATTTTATGAGTATTGTTTTTCATTAAAATGCAAGATTTTTCTAAACGTAAATTTGCTGTATTTGATAATCTATGATAAATGATTAGGGATTTCCCCATCTTTACTTTAGTTCAGTTTTAAATATTTTGTAATTTTTGTTAAAACAAATTAATTAAACCATTCTTCTTTCGAGTAAAGAATTATCCGAATTCAGAAATAGAAAAATTCTCTTAATACACAATTTATTATCAAGAGTTCAGACTTAGTTTATTTTAAATGTTGATATATCGTCTTATATCGTTGTATATATGTTGATATGTCGTCTTTATAACAAATTGTGTATTTAGAGAAATTTGCTGTTTTCACTCTGTATTCCGAATAATTTTAGCGTTACTGTATAATTTTATCTATATTTTTTTTCTAATTAATTAATAAACTTAACATTTTAAACATTAGCGTAAATATGTCGACAATTTTGAGTTTGGTTGGAAATAATATATATATATATATATATTTCTAACAAAGAAACAAAAAAGGTATGCAAAAATATGAGAATAACTGTAACTACGTATATTATGATATTTTTCCACAAATAAAAATACATTTTCTTAAAAAATGACACCTGTCTTTTAAATACCATTTAGTCGTTTCATAATTTGATGCAAAACTTTGAAGATCTTCCTATACCTACAGCTCCAGACATATATAATGCTGATTCAGAGGAAGACACATACGATGACCCAAACCAGCAAGATCCTAACTTTCGGCCATCTACATCTATGACATGTTCACATCATGAAATCACACGGGCAGATATTAAGGATCTTGTACGGGACTTAAAAATCTCTTAAACAGACTCAGAATTACTGGATTCTAGGCTTCAAGGCTTCAAGGTTAGAATCTTTTAGAGAAATGTGTAAAAATAAGTTCATTTAGAAGACGACAAAGACATTTGTAGACTATTTTGCGGAGAGAAAATCATCGTATATTGATGTGATGTGAATGGCCTTTTTCAGACATTCGAACATGAACACAGCATAATCTAGCAGAGAGGTGCCTGCTTATCTACTCGTCCAAACGTAGTCTCAAACCAGTGCTCCTCCATATAGGCAATGTTTACCCGTTTGTTCCTGTAGCATATTCTACAATTACAAATGAAACTTACGAAATTATGTGTGCTATACTGGAGTTAATTGAGTACACTACATTCAAATGGCACATTTGTGGACATTTGAAAGTCATTTTGATATTAATAAACATGTAACAGGGATACACTAAGTTCTGCTGCTTTCTCTGAGAATGGAACAGACGTGACAGAAAAAATCACTACATCCTTAAACAGTGTCTTCCAAGAACAAACTTCATTCCGGGCACCAAAAACATATCACATGCGAATCCGCAATGTGTCTTTCTTCCACCATTGCAAATTAAATGCGGTTTGATGGAAATATTTACAAAAACTCTGGCCAGAGAAAGAGTGGCTTTCTTGCATCTCTGGAACAAATACCAAAAATTAAGTGAAACAAAGGTAAATATTGCCCTCAAAATTAATTCTTTCATGATGAAGAGTACACAGCTGTCACAAGTAGAAAAAGCAGCCTGGCTGAAATGCAAATCACTTTGCTCACGTTTCTTTGGAATCGAGAAAGCTGGAAACTATGAACATCTTCTTGGTGACATGGTGCATTGCTTTCGTGTTACAGGTTGCAATATGCCATTAAAACACACAGCCTCAAAACCTTCACACATTTAATGATGAGCATAGGGAAATTTTTCACGAGGACACTTCTATGTTTGCAAAGCGTCTCACTGGACGATAAAATGGAAGTATGCCAGCTGAATATTGCTGGTCTGTTATCAGGAACACACCAAGATGCCTACAAGAGCAAAAAAAAATCATTTTAGTATTTGTGTTTCTATAATCGGCATCTGTTACATTTCTCTGAAACTAATTTGTATAAATATGAGAAGTGGGTCTCCTACATAAACAGTACGTGATGGTCTATTTTGGTTTTAATATATGAATCAAGCAACTTTTGTTTATACAGAATCACAAAGTTTCATCTTAAGGACAGAAAAAAACGTTCAAATTTGTTGTACACTGAATCGATCGTAAGATAACTGAGTTTTCCTCGATTCCGGAAAACATTCCTTCAAAAACCTCAGAATCCGTCGGATAGATTTTTGGAGTGTAAAATCACTTTTTAATCCAGTAGCAGCACGAAATATCGGTTTTTCTTGTATTATTAATTCGCAAGCATACATTCCATCGTGCGTAATAAAATTTACATACATGCATGAGTAACAAAAGGATGTTAATTTTGCAGGACTATCTGGTGAAATTGAAAATGCTTGAGAATTTATTTTCATAAAATTCGAAAAACTTATATTTCGTGTTGATACAGGGTTAACCCGCTAACAGCCGAGCAAAAGGGCAAATTTGTAATGTTGTTTTCTCAGTAATTATTTTTTTAAGTGTTAAAAAATGATGAATTTTCAAACTTGATATAAAAAGCTTAATTACGTATATGTGTATAAGCCTCGAGAGTATCAATCATTACTCAATATTTTAAAACTGCATTATATTTGTAGAAATATATTAATTTAAATAATGCTATTTTTGTGAAGTCTACAGCATAGTGAACGGATACATCCGTTCACGGCGGTGAGAAGGTTAAAAAACGGATTAATACCCTGTAAAACTACTGTGAAACACTTCCGACAATTAAATGCAGCAACATAAATATTGATTCAGAAATAAGTCCGTGGATACTTGCTGATTTCTGAGTATTCTGGTGAAAAGGGAACAGTTTTCAGAATTTGGATATTTCGGAAGAGATTATATTATATTTTCATAAAAGATCAAAAAACTTTTTTTTCTTTTTTTGACAGCGCAATTGCTAGTTGCGTTCTGTAATTTGATATCGGATTCTCGCTTGGATGTTTGTAGAGCTGTAGAATCCATTTTACTCCGTTTACATAGTGCAAAAATTATCCATACGCGACATAAAAATGGATGATTACGTAAACAACAAAAAATATTTCTTTATTTCATTATCTTTTTCTATAACTATTATTATTTGCTTTCTACTAAAAATAAAATTGAGAGGAAGAAGAGAAAGAAACTTACAAAACGTAAACATAAATGTAGTTTGTGCTAATGCCCGTTCAACTTATATTAATAATTTAAATGCTTTGCTTTTACAAATGTTTCTACTGTTAAAGTAAGCGTTAATAAAAAAAAAATATCTGGTCTGTTTAAACAATTTTGTCTGGATTCAAAGATATCTAAGAAAAAAATAAAATACTTTTATTTTTCCGAATTATAAATGCAGTATTACAAATATTTATGTTAAACAAAATTAGCAAACATTTTAATTAAAATAATTGAACAAAAATATTACATAATTTGTTATGCTAATATGTTTGTTTTATATTTCCGAACCATTGTTATCTTTTTTTTTCTAAAAATATAAACTCAATAACGAAAGAAACACTGCTATGTTAAAGTAGATTTTGACTTAATTACAAAAATGTGTATTAAGCTTGATAAAAAGATTTATAAACAGTTCATCCACCAACGAAAACATTGTTATTTTATTTTTTTAAATTAAATGTTTTCAATCATCAATCATCATTTTTTGTTCAATAATCTGGGTTTGCAAAGAGCAAACTAATTTCTTTACTGGTATCATTAATCCTTCCTTTCTTCTCTTTTTACCGTCTCTGTATTTACCATAGTTTCATAAGTATTTAAATTAATTTAGAAAGAATATTTCAGGCTTAGCGATTACTAATTTATAACTTTTATCAGAATAAATAAAACTGAACATTATTCATATTTAAGCAAAAAAAAATATCAGTAACACACTGTAAAAAATGACGAATGTTTCTGAATCTACGAAAATATAATATAATGACAAATAAATTTATAATTTAAATTCATCCTTGTTAACTATCATTCTGAACAGTGTTTCTTTATTTTTAGAAACCGCAGATATCAATGGCATTTCGAGATTTAAAGAATCATTAATAAAAACAAATTTTTTCTAGCTGCCCGTATTTTTCCGAAACGTTTACGAGTAGCTTTTAAAGTGTATTAATCCGTTTTCTAAGCCCGCAATATAGTTTTTTTTCCCGCTGCTATCCATTTTCAAGTAAACATTTTCATGTTCAACAAATATGTTTAACAGACAAACATGCAAAATTAACAGCGTTAACATTAACATTAAAATTAAGATTATTTCTTTACTATTTCATGTATAAATTAACTTATGCAGCTGAAAATGTTTACTTGAGAATGTTTAACAATTCATAAGCAGGTATTCCAGGCTGAGGAAACTGATTAATACACTATAAAAACTATTTGGAAACGTTTCTGAAAAATACGGGCAGCTAGAGAAAGTTTGTTTTTATAAATAATTCTTTAAATTTTGGAAATGTAATCGTTTCTGGAAATACCAAAGACAATGGAACACGCTTTTTGTAATATCGGATAACTCAGAAGATTATATCACATTTTCGTTCGTGGTTATATTATATTTTCATAAAATAAGAAATAGTGATAATTTTTTACAGTGTAATATCTGCTCAGACTACCACTTTAGAACACACTGAAGATTCACACCGAAAAAAAGAGGAAGCTATGATGTACATAAACAGCGCACAAACACGAAATTGTCTACATTAAAAATATATATATATTTATTTTAGAAATATTATATCGTATACATGTTATATTGAATATTAAAATCCTATAAAATTTATACAATGGATATAAACACAAATTATAGTTTGTACAAATAGCTATCTCATTGCATAGTTTTATGTGTAAATACACAAAGTAGATTAAAAAATGACAGAAACGTTCAAATTTACAATTAAGTATATTGAATGTGTATGAATTTTTAAAACGATCATTTTCAACTTACTATTCAATTAATTTAAGGTTAGAATAAAAGGTAAAATTAAAATCAGGCAGAATACGTAAAGAAATGGTTAGTAGAAAGATCAAAACATGGATTTATTCCTCTTATTTTAAACAAGTTATAAAATATTGCGCATTTTATTCCAATTCACTAATTGTAGGTTACATGTTGCTGTTTTGTGTAGTATTGTAATTACTTAACACATACTTAACACTTACTTATATATATATATTAAATCAATAAATTTAAAACCAAAAGAAAAAATATTTGTTATTTATTGCAAAGGTTTTCATGAAAAATGACAACAGTCACAAATAAAAGAATATGAATACATACCACAAAAAATAAATAATGATACATAATAATGAATATTACTTTTTTAAATTTGTAAAATTGTATTAATGCTCGGCTCATTCAATTGCGGTTTCTTTGTCATAGGAAGGCTACATAGTATTCAGCTAAAATAAACACACAGCTAAAATTAGATTTAGAATCTCTTTGTCATTCAAGCCACCCGGATAGACAAGTAACACTTATTTAGGCTTTTAATTAAATGTTTAATTATATTATTAATAGGTTATCCGAAATACGATTTCACTATTTCTCGATCAATTTCTACTTGACTGTCTGTGTGTTTGATATATTGCATGCCCTGTACACTATTAAAAATTTTCAGCAAACTGTCCAGTCATTTGACCGTTTTTTATAAAAAATGGTTTCATAACCGTGTTTTCTCTCCATAATATGGCCAATAATATTGTCAGAATAGAGCTAAATTGCGGTTATGTAACCGTTCTCGGAATTACACAAAACTGCATACTCAGTAAGACCTTGACATAGTTTAGTTGTGATTAGATGGTGTAGATGTTAGTTTGTATTGCCCAAGAGAGAGCGTTGGTATAAAATGCTTTTTGGGCCACTTCTGCGATATCACGGCATCAATAAATTTCATTTCCACAAACTTAAATATTTATTATAAAAATTACCATGCAATTTTGGTGTCATCAATTAATATGTGGCGCTGTTTAGCTTTGATTTTGTAATGTGTACGTTGAAGTATTATCTCGATATTTATTACATAGAATGCAGAAATTTTATAATTGAGGTTATTTATTAAAAATAAGAATATTGATCAAAATTTCACTTTTATTATCCACCAGAGGCGCAATGTAAAATGCTATGTATTTTTTATCCACTGTTCACCGTAAATTCAAATGCGCTATTGTAAAAATTAAAAATTTTGAGGTGTTCAACTATGCAATTTAAATAAATATAACGTTATAATATTATAAATAAGGCATACCAATTTTAATTGTTTTCGCCAATACTAGAAATAACGTTTAAAAAGCTTATGTTTGTAACTGTATTTCTTTCAGATTAAATGCATTGTTTTCCCCGTACTTTTGTAATTATGGTGCAAAAGCCATACCACACGTTTACTAAATTTTACACTATCATGGGTAGATATTTTGGTAATCTCCACGAATCGGAATTAAGCTTCAAGTTTAAATGTGAATAAAAGTGCACTGTTATGGAATATTTAAAATAAGGTAAAAATGATTTCAGTTATAATTCTTATATATTGCTACTCATTTATAGCATGTAATTTTTGCTCGAATATAGTACACTTTTATCTGCTTTCTTTTTACTTTCTTCTATCTATAATAGAAGAAAGTATTGTAATCGAAATGTTTTTCATCTTACGGTTTTTGACTGATTTGCACGTTTTAGGGGTCAGAGATTCCAAAAAACATGTTTTTACAAAACGTCTGTCTGTCCGTCTGTGTGTCTTCATTGTATCATCGAAAAGTGTTTGAAGTTATGCTTAAAATTGAACCTATTTTTTTGTCCTATGTTTTTGGCTATGGCAAGCGGGTTCTATCAGAATTTGGGGATATTTCGACGAAAGGGGGCGCTGTGATCGATATTCTTGCTCCATTTTCACTATTGTATCATCGAAAAGTGTATGAAGTTATGCTTCAAATTGAACAACATTTTTTTCTATGTTTTGGCTATGGCAAGCAGGTTCTATTAGAATGTGAGGATATTTCGACGAAAGAGGGTGCTGTGTGTGTCGTGTTTTCCAGTAAAATCAGGAAGTAGGGAGGCTATCTCTTCCTGTCGGTTAAGGCCAGAAGGTCTTTTCGTAGTTTAGTATACATCAATTGATCGCATCCCGGTAACCCGACGATTCGCAAGAATCTCACTTACAACAGAATGACGAAAAATATTGATTTTATTTGCGATGTGATAGCGAATTTTGAAGTATTAACATGACTGACATAGAAGAAAGTTTTGGGATTGGCACATCCGACTAGTTTCTACATATAGTACATTTCCAAAATTTTAACAGAACCTACAGATTATTAGTATGACATGGAATTTCCTTAAATCGAAGAAAATGTTAATTATAGCGCACTTATATATTTTTTAAATGTATTAGTAAACTACAAAGAGTTTCCCATTTTCTGCAATTTCTCACCATACATATAATATTTGCATCACATTGTCATTAAATCTTGCTGATCAAGTATAAGCTGTATCACGTTTGTCTCAAAAAAGAAATTCCGTTAGTTTAGAAAGTAATTTTGCATTATGAAAAAAAAAACAGTATTTTTTGATTAATGACTCCTTGATCAGGAAATAATTATACCAAAAGTCACTAAAATAAGAGAAATATATAAATTAATAATCAGTAAATTGTAAAATGTTAAAAGTTTCATGTATTTTCTGAGTAATCAGGAAATAATTATATCGAAAGTCACTAAAATAAGAGAAATATATAAATTAATAATCAATATATTGTAAAATGTCAGGTATTAATTAATAATCAGTAAATTGTAAACTGTTAAAAGTGTAAATTGTAAAATAAAAACTATCTGTTTAAAGATGCGCGTTTAAAATTGAAAGCCACGTTTAAACATCACATCACACACAAAATCAACAACCTATAATATTTCTCCGAAACCCAAAATGCCTTTTAACATTTTAAAATTCTTCGTGGCTTCTACATTTAACGAACCTGACTTACTGAACATTAATATTCTGCATCTGACATATTTTAAACGCAGCTAAAATAAAATAAACAACGATAAAAGCAAACATGCGCATCCAGTGTTCATTTGTCTTTAAAATATCTGTCCAGATTTTAAATTAACTAACTGAAGGGAGAATCATTTTCTTCTTTTTAGAAAACTCAGCCATTATTTAATATTATATTCTTTTCCCAGTTTCATTTGTTTTGCTTTAAAATAACGTATAATAGCGGTTTACCTATATTAAATATAGATGTATATTTAGGATTATATTATAGACCATTTAAAAAAAAAAGATAGAAATTGTATTATAACTTTCATTAGGGTCTACGAGTGGCGACTATTTTTAAATTCAATCGGATCATCACTAACAAAATTTTTCTTTGTGATAGATTTCATTTGAAAATAACCTAGAATATGTATATGACAGAGATTATATTTTAAAAAATGATGCTTATAATAAACAATCCACTGGGACGTATATGTCTGGACCCGTAATCAAAGGGGATGTTTGTTTTTCCTTCAGTTATATACTGTAACATCCGTAATATTTTGGTGAATGAAGATATACGTAACGCGTCTTTATTAACAGATATGTAATTACACAGAATTTGTTAAAATTTGTATTAGTTTTTTTTTTATATTATTATGATTTATTTCATAATAGGTTTTCTACATGGAGATTAATTTCCCATTATCTTAATAGTTCTACGTTTTAAATAAATTTAGATTTTAGTTTTGTTTAATGCAAAACATTTGTAAAATTATTGGAGAATACTATACAATTGTACAATCCAAGTTTTTAACGTTTTTCAATCTTAGTATTTCGTGTAAACATAATTTATTCATTATGTTTACACGATTATTTATTCATAATTTATTTATTGTGTTTCGTCCGAAGCAATAGTGTAAATCATTCTGCTTTTAAATCTTGATAGGAAAGTTTTGAAAAAGGCATATTAAAAAGAGGTGTTCAAAATTTAAAGAAACAACTACAATATTGTTTATAGAGTTCCTAATTTGTAAATACTATATTTTTACATGAATAACAAAATATTTAGAATTATTTATGAGCACCCGATTGTGAGTCTATCATGAAATATTTTGTTTTCTAATGTTATTGGAAAAATATTGAATGTACTGGCACGCTCTTTGACAGATTTTGTGTAATGTACCGTTTTGTTTCTAGGTACTTAACGTTATGATGGAAAACAAGTTAAGACACTAGACAGTGAAAATGATAAGTTTTAATTAGCTGTTACAGTTGAACTTATTAATTAGATAAATTTAGTTATGCATACCATGAGAAATAAAAGCAATTTTGTTATTATATGAAAATATAGGAATTCCGTGGTTTGAAGCAACTAAATCAGACATATTTATTTATTACATTATTTTTATTTTATCTGATTGTACAAGTAGCTTTATATATTTGCAAATATGACAAAATAATTCACCCCTTTAAACTCACAGTCGTGAAAGTTACTAATTTTTAAAAATGGCGCTAACTGACTGAAATATATTTAAAAATATCGAAATTTGGCACGTTTTCATATTTTTTTCATTGCAGGTCATTTGAAATACACATTATAGATCTACTAAGATTTTTGGCTCACTTTTACAATTCAATTATGATAAAACCTGCACGCGACGCAGAGCATAATGTAAATTCATTTATAAAAAGGTAATAAATTTCAAATTAAATTAAAAATCTAAATGTATCTAGGCTCTTGTTCAGAACAATAAATATTACAATATATCTCTTTTAATGTGAGTTTAACATTTCATAGTCAAAAGATAATTAGGTGTGGATTTATGGAATACATATTACAGTTACTTTTACATGTAATTTGTCAGTTTAAAATGTATCTAACTCCTTCACAAATTTGTCCCAAATGTATTTTTCAAATAAATATTGATAAACATAATGTTCCTGTCATTTATTGCTGTAGTTCACAAGCATTGTTTAATTTTGAATTATGTTTTTATCGGATAAAGCTGTAAAAATGTAATATATAGTGATGGTTATTTTTAATTAAAATCTCACATGAATTTATTATGCATCAGAATCAACAGATCAATTATTAAAATCTAGCTTTAAAAAACATGAAAATATATAAAATTATTTAATGAGATCTTCTGAAATCTACGAAGATACAAGGTATGGCCACACTGCAATTTCTTCATACTCTCTACCAGGGATAAAGGAATTTCACGCCTGTAAATTATACGGTTTAGGCGAGAGGAAATATGTTCTTTGTTTTCTATCTGTATAGGCTTTTTATCAAATTACTAACAAAACTATTAATTTTTTCCATTATAAAAATTGTAAAACTATCGTTCATCGAAAATGAATGGTTTCCGCATACAAATACTTTATTCAACTTTAAACAATTATCAGATATTTGTTATTTAAATCCATTTAATATTTATATTAAGATTATTCAGGGACATTTATGTATGGAAAATATCGGTTACCGCATTAGACTAAGTACATCTTTAATTTCACTTCTTTCGATTTTATAAATATTTTATTATTATATCATATATTAAAAAAAATGCGATATTATTTGTTGTTCATATAAGTTTATTATTTGCTCTATTTCTGCAGTAAAGCAATATAAAATAAGAGAAAAACTGCTTTTTCAATTTGATATACTTAATTAATTTTGAGCCCCACTCATTCTGGATATTTGCCAGGAGAGATTTGTCAGTTACTTATAATGTGATTGTTACTGCAATATGTTATTTCGTGTGTAACTTGTCGTGAATTTATAAACATTTTCGTTAGGTTTCTTATGTTTAACATTATAAAGTGATTTATTAAACACTGTATTTTGCACTACAAATATGTGTGCAATTAATTTTGAAATAGACTGTTGTATCATTTATACTTAATTTCATCATCTTTCTTTATTTGTTTAAATATTTTTCAAATTTAAATGTACTTATATACTTAATTAATTTTGAGCCGAACTAACTCTGTATCTTTGCTATGATAGACTTGTCATTTACTTATAACATGGTTGTTACTGCAATAAGTAATTTCGCGCTTAAATTGTCGTGAAATTATACCCATTTTTGTTATGTTTCTTATGTTTAACATTATAAAGTGATTTAGTTAACACATTGTACTTTGCACTACAATTATGTGTGCAATAAATTTTGAAATAGACTGTTGTATACTTTATACTTAATTTCATAATTTTTCTTTCATTTTTGAATACTTGTTTAAATATTTTCAAAATTTATATATACTTATATACCTAATTAATTTTGAGCCCAACTGACTCTGTATATTTGCCAGGAGAGATTTGTCATTTACTTATAATGTGATTGCTACTGCAACATGTTATTTCGTGTTTAACTTGTTGTGAAATTATACGCATTTTCGTTGTTTCTTATGTTTAACATTATGAAATGATTTACTAAACATTGTATTTTGCACTACAAATATGTGTGCGATAAATTTTAAAATAGATTGTTGTATACTTTATAATTAATTTCATCATCTTCCTTTCTTTTTTTTATTGCTTTTTAAATATTTTTCAAAGTTATATATACTTATATACTTAATTAATTTTGAGCCCAACTGACTCTGGATAGTTGCGAGGAGGATTTGTCATTTACTTACTACATGATAGTTACTTCAACATATTATTTCGTGCTTAACTTGTGAAAAAAAAATAGAAGTATCATTTAAAAATCTATAATTGAAAACTAAAATTGGTATATATTTTGGGAACAAATCTAAACAATTCTACAAAAAAATTAAAATTAAAAAAATCATGAAAATTAACAATTTTAATTAGCAATTTCAAATATTTGAGAAATGTATTTATAAAACTTTAAACCAATCAAATTCACTTGTCGATATATACCCGAAAAATTTCCATTCATAATTTAACAACTAAAAAAATATCCAAGTGCGCGTTTTCATATTGAGTAAATTGTAAAATAATACAATCGTCTGAATTCCCATTGAAAAGCATTATGACATGAAAGTAATGTAGTATACTGAAAGCTATAATTAGTTAATCAATGAATGAAATGTTTAGTTATTAATAATCTGTCAAATTAAACAAACATCTATTTTGATAAATCAGAATACATCAATTTCAAGGTAATCAAGTTTTCGAGGGGAGGGGGAGCTGCTTTTGCAAGAAATACATACTTACAGAAAGACATATACGCAAACACTAAAGATATCCCTCCACTCCACAGTGAAACTTCAATTTACATTTCGGTGAAGAAATTATGAAATTAAATAAAAAAAAATTATGCAGGCCATTTAATTAATGCGACCTTTTCAAACTTTGCCAATACCTTTATCAGTGGTTCGAAATTAATTTTTTAATTCAATTTTAATAGTATGAGTATTTAAATGAAATGTAAAATACAATTTTGTAAAAGTAACGAAAGAAGTAGAGCGATGCTAAAAAAATAAGGAAATAATTAGAAAAATGAATCTTAACTGGAATACAAAGATTTATAGTCAATTTATCCACTAGAGCAAACATTGATATTTTATATTTCCTTAATCATAAAAGGATGTTTTCAATCATTAATCATCCTTTTTTCAACAATTCTGGTTTGCAAGAGAACAAACTAATTTCTTTCATTTGGTCATTACTTTTTCCTTGTCATGTCTTTTTTTCTTTATCCTTGCTTTATAAATAACTAAATGAAGTTTTGACACTCAGAGATTATGTATTTTGAATTTTTATTGGATGATATAAAACTGAATATTATTCGTTAAAATATTAAAAAGCAAAAACACATGGCCGTGAGTAATGTTGACATCGTATCGACTGTGCAATAACTTGACCAAACTAGATCGCATTTTTCGCAGATTTGTAAACTTTTAACGATCACATAATTTTAATGTTTACACCGTCCAATGGAGAAAAAAAACTACATTCCAATGTAATTTGTCTGAAAACTGTGTCCTATATAACTGCATTTTTAAGGTTTTGCAAATAATTTAAATACTATTGTATTGAAATCTCTGTCGCGTCCTGCCCAATTACTAAAGATTTACCTGTTTGCACTTATAGATAGTTTGTAATTGCTTTTCGGCTAACGTTACATCAGGATAGTGATACTTGAACAGTACATAAAGAAATACAATACAACAATTAAAATACAAATGTTAACACATATAAAATCTATCTACG
Organism: Maratus michaelseni; assembly: GCA_963931845.1. Lineage (NCBI taxonomy): Eukaryota > Metazoa > Arthropoda > Arachnida > Araneae > Salticidae > Maratus > Maratus michaelseni. The sequence continues at coordinate 308,868,514 of OZ007591.1, forward strand.
CAATCAAACACTGAAAGAATTAGAATTAGAAAAACTGCTATAAATATTGAAATTTTTGGCGAATTGTTTCACCATTAACAGCCCTAGCATGAGTATAATTCGAAAGTACCGCTTTTAATAAAATTTGAAAGTTTTATTTGAATACCTAATTTATATTTTACATATAAAAATGATTTTCATTGTTTTGAATGTGCAGTCTAAAAGATTTTTCTGATGTAAAAAATCAATTAGAGTTTTCAATTAAAAATAATTTTTGCTTAGCTAAGAACAACACAATAGAAAAGTCGTTCTTGGTCTGTATGCTCCTTATAAAAATAAGCAGTTTTTGACAGATTTCCAAGATACTTTATATATTATACTTTAGAACATGAGTAAAATAACTGTCAACTTAAAATACACTGGTGTCCAGAAATTAAGAGGCGGTGACAATTTCAGACTTTTCGTCGAATATCTACTGAAACACGTGAGGAAATGCTTGAAATGTCCTTGAACTTTGAGGATGTAAAGAACATGTTTGACTTCATGTGGTTCAGTGAAGATTTTATTGCGAGGTAAATTAGACGGGGAAATAATAATTTTAATAATAAAATAATATTTTCGATCACCCACGTAACAGAAATGCTAAAAATGATCTGTCACCGTAACAAATGACTATGTAGGTCTTGTTGAACATTTGTGTGCATTTGTATAAGCATAGCACGTATATTCATGAAAATGTTAACGTTTCTGTAAGAAAAATGAAAAGTGTTTTTTTTTGTTTTTTTTAATAGCATGCGGAGTTTTTAACCGGAATTAACACCGCTTTCCAAAAACTTGACAAAAATATATAGAAATAGTATAATGCAATTAAAATATTAATATGTTGCATATTTGATGAGATATGGGTATTTGTATGAAATAAATTGTAACTGCGCATGCGCGAACTACAACAAAGATTTTTTGTCATGATTTGATAGTCAATACTATAGGGCAACGCATATAAAAAGACCAGTGAAATATCGTGAATACTTAATACGTTACAGGAATGATTGATAAATTGAGGAAGAAATATCATAGGCTTATATGGGATTTATTTGAAATAATCGCATCACTCATTTTCGTCACTGCTATGTTTTCTTTTTAAAAATCTAACAAGTGCTGCTTTTGTGTACTACCGGACGCCACAAATGTTTTAAAGACTAATCCAGATGCTGCGACAGAACCCAACGATATAAGTGAGAAACGCCGGCACAGGCTTTGTCTCCGGGATAGTGCCGTTGCATCATCGCTCTCTAAAAATACGGTGGATCAAAAAAGAGAACCATAGCCCGAAAGAATGACAAGGGACCCTCACCTCAAAATTATCCTACCACCAGTTTGGATCATAGAGTGCCTACAGAAGTAACCACTAGCTCCACGCTGGTGGATAAAACAAACACAAAATAAAAAAACAATAGTAAAAATGAAAAAAAAAGATAGATATGAAAAAAGAAAGTTATCCCCCACCACCCGCGCACCACACGTTGACTAGGCAGAAGGCGTCGGACGGCGAAGTAAGAAAGTTAAAGCAAAAAGTGATCTTGCCGTATCTTGGTACTGCCTGCCCACCGTTCGCTCATCCTCACTCACCAGACACCTATTTTTATAACCCACACGACGGTGTGACATCCCACCGCCGCCCTTGAGTAGGTAGTGGGGTTCGCACGATTCTGTCGTTGATCGGAATCCACTGACACACTTGCCCCCACAACGTAGTCGTGGTGCCGGAAGTGCTGCTTCATCGGCACCTGCCCCCGTCTGGGATCGCACTTTAGTCTTCTTTCGAAATTGAAAGGGACCTCCACGGCATCCTCGGCTGAGCTCCCAGGCCTCCTCCCGCGTATAACCGCGACCTACGTTATACACGGCCGGTGCATGACGTTTAAAACGCCACATGAAGTGGATCATTTTTAAAAAACGATTGGCGCAAATCGGCGCGCCCACCGTTTTGCACCAATCACCGTGTAAAAATAATCCAGTCCATGTGACGTTTTAAACGTCTTGCACAGCCGTGTATAACGTAGGTCGCGGTATAACCCGGATTGAGTCGGGATCACTCAGAGGGGCTCGTACCATGTTGTTTCTGAGATCATCACTGACATTATCTGCACATATTCACTCCTTCTCCGATACATTGTATATATGGTGATTTGATTTTGTAAAAACTTTCGGTAATTTGTTTGATTCCACATTCTCTTACATGATGAATTTTACACAATCAGTTGGTATCGTAATTCCTTTTATCACATTATAAAGACGCAGAGTAAGTAAAATGCATTTAAATAATTTTTTTTAAGTGTAATAGTACATTAAGATTTGTATTTATTTATTAAAATTTGCTATGATGCAATAAAAGTAAAGCTTTTAACGTTTTATATAATTTCTTCATGAATTTTTTTCTTATCAGGTGTTTAAAACTTTAAATGTAATTACCCTTTTTTGTTACAAAAAGCACTGTGAATTCAACATGTGAAATTTATATAATATTTTTAACCATTTTAAATGAAATGGTATGCAGCTTCTTTTGCAATAGAACAACCATACTGTTAAGCTGCCTGACTACGTGAGGAGAATTTTTTTTCAAAAAAGCTATTTAATTACTTTTTGAACTTATTTTTATTAAGATTATGACTAGAAACTGTCAAAAAAAGAAAAAAAATATTTCATTCATTGAAGAAATTTTGGTAAATGGGGGATTTTACGATAAAATTTAGTGGAATTTAGCCCAATACGCAAAACACTCTACAGGAAATTCTGTTGTATTGATCTTAATTTCCTTTTTACGCTTCATACTGGTGAAGGCCATGAACAAAAATCTAAGAGATATTTTAAATGTTTGAAAACTTATAGCATATCGTAGCTCTTTTACATGCTGATTTTCATAAAAATTATCGATGTCGTTCCACGAAAACATCCATAAAACAAAAAAAAAATGTATTCTAAAATTAAATCTTTTGTTCATTTCCTGCACAATAGTGTAAACAACATGCAATTTAAATTTCATAGTAATATTCTAATAACTTTTTGAGAAATCGTGTTTTGAACCGTTTGACGTATGAAATTTTCGCCAAAAATTACATTTTCCAAAAAAATGCTTTTAAAGTTTAGATTTATGTTTTACTAGAAGAAATTACACAGTAATATGCATTTAAACCTCACTGTTTTTATAAGCCATACTCTTTTTTTAACTACTGAGCATTTGTTTATTTCTAGAGGCCATATTTTTGCTTCTCTCCATCCACGTTAGTACCTTTAAACAGTATTTCTGGTCCTTTAAACAGTACTTCTGCTTTGAGTGACAGCTGTTGAGTAGTTTAAAAACAGCTATAACTCCGATTCTATTTATTGTATTTAAAATAAAAATAAATACAGTTTTCGAAAGGCAAAAAGTTGGGCTTGAATAGTTTGTAATAAAGTCATTTTGACAATTTTGGTTGAAAATCACTTTTTAAACGTACCTTAAAACTGATCGCTTAAGGTAAGTGAAAAATTAATATGAAACACTGAACCCGAATTCACTGCTTCAGAAAACCTGGGATCTAAATAAATTACTATTATACAATCCAAGCAATATGTATATAAAGAATATAAAATATTTTTTTTATTTTTCCAATGAAATCATATACAAATGAATAACATGTAATAATGTAGGAAATTTAATGTGTGGTATAGTTTGTAATATTTTATTCTGCACCAGAGGCTTTCTAGCGATATGAGATATAGAAAACTTCACACAGTAGTACAGATGCCAGAATTCCGTTTGTTTTCAAAGTAAAAAAAAACCTACATGGTACCCGGAATTTCTTAAATAAAAGTAATGAATAAAGTGAGTTCTTTCGACTGTCTTTTTTGTTAATTAATATTTAAAAAAATAATTATATATTTTTCTAGACTACTTTATTAGCAATGTATCTCTTAAACTCATGTATGGTCACTGAAAGAAACCTTTTTTTATGAAATGTGTATGGGGTCGTTTGGTAGGTTTTCGTCTGTCAAGTGAATCTAATGAATTTTTGCCACACAGGGCTAAATCGTTCAGTCTACAGTAAAATTCATGTTTATGAAAAATCACAGCCACTCCATTTATAAAGGAGTACGTAAAATATAGTATAATATAGTACGTAAAATATAGTATTACGTAATATGCGTACATATTATACGTACGTAATATGTACGTAATGTATGTACGTAATATGTGTACGTACGTAATGTACGTGCTTAATATGTACGTAATATACGTACGCATATAATATACGTACACACGTATAGTACGTAAATTATAGTACGTAAAATGTTTTAATGTAATGAAGATACTGAAGATTGTTTACTCGTGATACTGAAGATTTTTTTTTTTTTTTAATTTGACATGGGGCTTTCAAAATATTTTTCAAACTTAAATCTGAGTTCAGTCCCAGAATTTATTAAAGGAAAATTAAGTCCAAGGAAAATTAAAAGCCGTGTGTGGTTTGCCTTATGGCAGAATTTTCCCGCGCTTGTTTCGCTTGTTTCTTTCTTTTTTGTAATTGTTAAACTTTCTTTTGTCTATACAGCATTACTCTTCTATTTTAATTTTTTCCTTGTATTTTTATTTAATTCTTTGCTATAATTATATATATATATATGTAATAATTAAAAAAAAAAAATCGTCATTTTTCCTTAGTTAATTTATTCCAAATTCTTATAATTCTAATTTTTTCCCTCTCTTTTTAAAATATCTCTTAAATCTATTTTATATTTTATTCCATAACTTAATCAAAATATTCTTTTAATTATCATTCTAAAAATACTAATCTGTTAAAAGCTATACGTATTTATAAAAACCTTATTCTATTAAATGCAACACTGCTTCTAAAAAGTAATTTCTTCTTATTTTGAGACATTGAAATTTTATTCTTTTGGAACATTTTTAATATTATTTTTTTATTTCTATTTAATATTATCATTCGGCTTCTCATCATCCCTCGCATTTTTCCCGCTCAAGGTTTTTACCTTTTTAAAATACCGCGTCTAAAGAAAGGGTTTGACAATACGTCAGGTACACACCCTCTTGGCCTCATTTTTTCAACCATTAGCGAGCAGGCTCCGCCCTTTCTACCCCCTTCTTTCCCTCCGAACATTGCTGTCAATGGGTTAGCATTTTCGGGCTTCTGTAACATTGAGCAAAATCTTGGAAAATTTATACGGTTGCACTGGCTTCGGAGAAAGACTTTTACACGAATTATTATTGTCAACTAGAAGCTGTCGCTAGGATTGTCCAAATTGGTTCGTCGGTAGTTGTTCTTCAATAGCTCTAATATGTTTCAAGTTTTAATGAAGTGAAATTACGTGGAGTTGTTCTTCATATCTGTTGTCGAATAAAAGCCATTACTCATCTTTCATGTCTTCCTTCATGCTTTGGGAGAAATTCTTCTGGAATTCATTACTTCTACTCAGCTCTATCACGATTGCACTTACACTACATTTTTCAGATGGGCTTGTACTCAGATACGTGTCTTCACTGTTTTAAGTAAATCTAAATATTACCATCAACAAATGTCATGAAATGGTTTTCGTTGACTTCGGCTGTAACAACATATATCTTCTCATCCGGTAAATTTCACGGGGTTCGGGGACTGAGATGTCGTCCTGAGTGTATGATAGAACGAACGTTTCATATATATTTACGGGTTCCCATTCGTCTTGCAAGTCCATTACCTCCATTCTGGATATTAAGTTGTTTCGCAACAAGATGATCTATAAAGCTCACTGCTATTTTCCATTGAGATAATTAGTTTCTACAGCTATACTGTTTTTTTCATGAATCCTCTATGATTTGATATACATTTACTCATGTAAAGGTAGCGGAGTTGATTTGCAACTGGGAATCGTATTGAACCACTCAACCGTTTACTGTTTACTGTTTACTTATTTCATCGTATTTCCGAAGAACATTTTCTAGTTCATCGTGCATTTCTTATACTTAAAAAAAGCCGGATGTTGTCAGCCATGCAAAACATTTTACTCTAAAGGACTGTGAAAAGAAAACAACAGATTAGAAAAAACAATATACCTGGGTAATTGTTCTGAAGGATATACAGGAGTACTTGAAACTGGTTCTCCCAAGTTCGAAGAGAACATGGTTCAAAGCTTCATTGACAGCACAGCGATCGGCATATTTCAATTGTAGGAAATCAGACAAGGTTTTTTGTTCAAATAACTCTTACGAAAAATCTGCAACATTAACTCTTTATAACTTTACATTTAGTTACAAGCTAACCCACATGCACGTTTAATATTGTCATTGATGCATTTTGCTCGTATTGAAAATGAACCACATTGGTATTAAATGTTCTAAAAGCGACAAAGGGAATTTTCAAATAGATGGGCCAGTGTATGTGATGAACTAGCGCATTTGGGGAGAATAAAGTATCGGACACTCCAGAATCTTTAATGCGATGTGTTATAATGTAACTGAAACAGCAGCATTAACCCTTTCACGCTCAAGGGAAATATTTTTCCCTTCTACAAAAATCGTTATCGATTGTTCAATTATTATTGAATCGATATTTTTTTTTTACTGAATGTCAAAATAAAACGTATGTCCAAGGCGGAAAATGCGTTTCTGAACGAATAAAAAAAAGAACTGTCAAACTAATAAAGTAGGACACATAATAAATGTGTTATGTGCAATGTCCACTTGTGCTTCACAAGTAAACGAAATTGTTTCGTAGAATACCATAACTAACTATTTATTTTACTTTTCTGATAATTTTTATTATGTTTTTTGTATTACAAAGCAATAAAAACAATACCAATATAATAAACCTAGCTCTTCGTTTATTTACTTTTATGGTCCATAGGGAAAAATATTTCCCATGAAATTATAGGAAACCTATACACTCTGCTACAAAATCAAATTTACAGATCTCAAACATCAAATTTCACATTGTAGAACTTTTAAGATATCTTGCGAGTGTGATAGAATGTACAGAGGTCAAACTAAGCTACCCCTTAAGATCCGCTTGGGGGAACATAAGAACTATGTGAAAAATTGTGACACTAAACGATCTGCGTTTATCATATATTCTAACGTTTATCATATATTCCAATGCGAGGAAATCTTGTGTGTGGCTATATCTATATATCTCTCTCTCTATATATATATACAGGGTAGTCACAAAAAAACTTTGCCGATATATCGAACTCTAGCGGCCGGTACATTCAACCGATCGAGATGAGATTTCAGATATAGTTATTCACAGGTATGAGCTCGGTATTCTGTGAATGGCAATAAATTGGGGATCACGGTTACGGTCATAGATACAGAAACTAGAAATTTTCAAACGGCAACGCCCATTCTTTTTCATCGCAAAATGCTCAGCTAATGAGAAAACCCTAAAGACCGTTGGGTTGGAACGGTACGTGCATCGCAATAAACGGACGCGTTATGCACGCAAAAAAATAGCTTTGCGAACGGCAAAAAAACACGATCAGGGCGCACGAAGGAAATTTGCATATGACAGAGGCAAAACACCAATCATGGAACTCGGTTCGCCAGATAGTCAGCGTAGAAAACGGATAAAAAGTAGGGTGGGAATGTTAGTTTTTCAGTCGTGAGCACGCAAATGCCGACGAAATAACTCTTCCAGCGACAGTTGGTGGTGAATTGGTAAAATTCTATTATCAAAATGGAATGCATGCTTCGAAAATTTTGCATATTTACCGTCGAAACCATCGCCAAATACGTGGCCATGTAGCCCGCACGCTCTTCGTGATTTAGTAAAGAAATTCGAAGAAACTGACTGCGCCTGTGATAGACCGCGATCCGGACAACCAACTGTTCCTGAGGATATTGTTATGGAAGTGCGTAGCACAGTGCAAACTGCAAGAGACAAGAGGTGCATCTAGTGTATTGGATATACCGAAATCAACGGTCCTAAAGCTACTTCGCTCTGTAATACGCATGTTTCCTTACCGGTACCAGCACGTCCAGATGTTGGAAGTGGGGACCAACAACAACGTATAGACTTTGCTAATGAATTTCTTATCCCATATGATGCAGATAACGACTGGCTTCTTCGCATATTATGGACGGACGAAGCACATTTCACCTTAACTGGCAACGCCAACACTAAACATTGTGTGTACTGCGCATACATGAATCCGCACGCTGTGGCACCAGTACCTTTATACGACGTCGAAGTTACTGTGTGGTACGGCATTGCAGTCACAATTATTCTCGGGCCATACTTCTTTGAGAAAGCGGCACCAACGGGATTTGTCACTTCCTCTGTAAGAGGCTCCCGCTATACGGCAATGCTGCAAAATTACGTTATACCAGAATTGCTGCAGCGAAATGCACTGAATGACTTCATTTGTATGCAAGATGGTGCACCTCCAAATATAGCAAAGTCTGGTCGCAGGGTCCTGGAACAGTATTTTGGCGACCGTGTCATCTCACGGCATTTTCCATTGATTGGCACCCATGTTGAAAATGTGTAATCAAAATAAAAGTTTTCTTATCTCCGATCTGTGTTGTAATCAGTGATTGGTGTACTGACTCTGTGTTCTATGCAAATTTCCTCCGTGCACCCCGATCGTGGTTTTTTTTGGCTTTTTGCAGAGCTGTTTTTTGTGCGTGCATAACGAGTCCGTTTCTTGCGATACACGTACGGTTCCAACGCTCTTTAGGGCTTTCGCATGCGCTGAACATTTTGCAATGAAAAAAAAGGGCGTTGCCATTGTAAAATTTTGAGTTTCTGTACCTATAACCGTAACCGTGAGCACCACTTTGTTTCCGTTCACAGAATCCCGATCTCATACCTCTGAATAACTATATCTGAAATCTCACCTCGATCGGTTGAACGGACCGGTCGCTAGAGCTCCATATATCAGAAAAGTTTTTTATGACAACCCTGTACTTAAAAAAAGATATAAACAACTGTATAGGTACTGCAAAACCCGTAAAAATAAACTTCTGCGTAACAACTATACAAAAATAAATCACCATAATGATTAATATTTACCGTAATTTCATGAGTGCAAACGAGACTTTTACTTCCTTTTGTTTCAGATTATTTCATTTTATGAAAATAAAATGGTAAAAAATGAGACATGTCATCATTCTCATGCCTCATATTTTTATGAAAGCTTTACACTGTAAAAAATTTTGCAGCAAAGTAACCGGTCTTCGTTTTCTATAAGAACGCTCAAATAACAGTACTTAAACGTACATAACCGTAAATTAACGCTATTTTGACCATAATATTGTTTATATTAGGGTCAGAATACTGTTAAATTACGGTTATGTAACTGTTTTTTTTTAAACGGTCGAATGACCGGTTACTCTGCTGCAAAGTTTTTACAGTGTGCATTTTCGTAATCATTTCTAGATTTTCATTAAAACCAATGTTTTGTGAAAGAAAAATAAAGACATTAAAGTGTACAGTCGTGAAAAATAAACAATAGCCCTATTAATTCTGTAACCTATTAACTCTGCCCTATAACTCGTAAATCATCGAATAAAAATGTCACTAATACCAACCGATTAGTAATAATATCTAAGAATTAATTTTATACATAATTTATTGTTTGAAAGTCGCCTGTACATTGAAATTTCTACAAACGTTAATGCTTTCAATGTTGACAACTAATTTTGACATCATATCTGGATTCATATGTAAGTTTTACTTTCAGACATCAAACCAGATGGTTGTTGGTATCTACCTACGCTCTAAGCACTAAAAAATAAAAAATAAAAAATAAATTAAAAAAAAAGTTGCCAAGAAACATTGTATTCACATTTTTTGATTTAGTTTTAATAAAAATTAATAACTTACCTTTAAATTTATAGATATATCCTCATGAATTTGCAAAAATTTTAAAAAAGCTAAATGAAAAACAAATAAACTTATTAGAAAAATCTACTACTAAAGCAAACTATAAGCTTTTATCTAGTGTACGTTAAATGCTATTTTAGTAAATAAAATTTTAGAGATGGTCGAAGAGTAAATTATAAAATTTTCAAATGTCTTAAAACGTTTTTGTTCACATAACATGCCATAATTTTGAAAATGTTAATGCAATTAAAATTATTTTAGAAGACACACTAGACATCAATATATAGACAACGCCACAAAGTTATATGGAAGAATGATAATAAATTTTTTAGTTAACAATTTCGAAGTCAGTTAATTTGGTGTAAAGATCAATTTTGAAAAAATGCATTTAAACGTTAATTTAGTATATTTGTACTATAAAAATGAATTGCAACGCTTAAAATTCACCACATTTATAGGTCATTTCCGCCTTTTCACTTTTTTAGCTCTTTTTCCTTTCTCTGCTAACCTTATTTTTTTCCTAGAAATTTTTACGTTAGATAATTAGTGACGTCTGAAATCGCTCGCTCAAATTGTGTCAATCATTGAAAAAACTTTCGATGGGTTAGCACTAGGATGAACACTAAAAGTTTCAAGTATGTCGACTAATCCTTTAAAATCTTTATTAACTTGTCTGACTGTCTGTGTGCACCTAATTTGAGAGTTTGTATCGCAACAAATAAAGTTTTTCGGCTGAATGTCGACAGGACATCATTGAAGATTCCATTAGCATTCTGCGTTTTCCCATGTAAACATTTCTTTTTTAAATTGAATAATCTAGAATTAAAATTAATTCGTGTTAATAGTATACAAAATAATTGTGTAATAGAATTAAGTTTTACTGAAATATTTACGTTGTTTTGTCACTTTAAAGGGAACTCCCGATTTTCAGAATTATCACTTCTGGTTTATTACATTGACTGTAATTTCTGTTCTAAAAATGGTAGAAACAAAAACAAAGCATTTTTAGAATCGTAAAATATTGTACTTTCTAGTGAAGTAATAATAATAATAAATCAATATTTTTCGCGAAAATGATCATTTCAAAGTAAGCAGATAGATACGTTAAGTCGTATTCGAACATTTATTCATTCTGCAAAGGAAAAGTTTGGAACTCCTAATACTAAATTTAGTTTTAATCGTTGAAAAATCGTTGATGATGTTTTAAGTAGAATTGAAAAACTACTTGTGTTGTACATTTCCCTACTTGAATATTCTAGAAATCAATTTCTGTTAAAATTTGTATAGGTTATAATACATATATTTCTCAAATATTAATTTTATAATTTAAATATGCTTTAATTTATACTGAAAAAAGGATTGTGACCTATAAAAAATCTCAGAATTCGGTTTCAAGAAGCTAGCATTACGCGAAACAAAATTACAGTTCATTCCCACCAACGGCTTCGTTATCCCTGAAAAACTAACCACATTCCGATTTGTTTTGCAAGTTTTTAAAATGAATTTAATATTAGGAGTCCCAAGTGTCACATCCGCAAAATTCCTAAAACGAATAACGTCCCATAATAAAAGTTAAAATTTCAGTGCAAATTCACCTTGTTTAATAACTAAAATTCATTAAGATACAACTAAATGTAAATATATTGCTTGAAGGTGCGTAAGAACATACATAAAACATTTAAAATCCTTTTAAAAATTCCAAAACGTTTTCAACCGTTACTCTGTCATCATCAGTGGATTTTTTTTTCCCACTGATGATGACCGAGTAACGGTTGAAAACGTTTTGGAATTTTTAAAAGGATTTTAAATGTTTTATGTATGTTCTTACGCACCTTCAAGCAATATATTTACATTTAGTTGTATCTTAATGAATTTTAGAATAACGTCCCGTTTTGTTTATGATCGAATTTACCAAATAATTCAAATATGCTGCCAAAAATAGGTCTTAGGATCAAAAATTGTAAAACCTGTTGATAAATCTATAGACGACACCCGAGGCAGAAGTTACGTACAGCATTAATTCGACATTATTAAACATTAGTTGTATTATTAAAAATGCTATATATCCATCGAAATGAAACTAGTAAATTGATTACTATTTTGATATGATATAATTAATAAACTTTGAATCACCAAATCAACTTTGATATTTTACAGAGGTGATTTGCTTTTTACTACACATCATGTTACAGTGTATAGGTTATTTTTCACATTTAACATGGCGTGAATCTTTTTTAAGTCGAACGGATTTCAGACATTTAGAAACACGGATATAAAAAAAGAAAGAAAATCTTTGAATTCTCTTTGCAAGTGTAAAGTTATGTTGAAATAATCCAATGCAATATTATAATTTAAAAACGTAATTCTTTACTCACAGGTACATTTTAGCAGCACAGATTTTCTGTTTGTTTTAAATCGTTAACGCACTTGACTTAAGGCCAAACTAATATTTTCTAAAAATCTAACACATAGATTAGAGTTTCATTTTTCGTACTTTTATGGACGGTCCAATTGTAAACCGTTTCCCATCAGCACATTTAAGTGATGCAGATTTGAGCGTGTGCTTTACTTAGGAAAGCAAAATTCTGAATACGCAAAATTGCTATTGGCTGCTCGCTACACATAATATGACTACTATGGAGAGCCTTTTTGTTTGGAGAGAGATACCGAGCAGTTAGATTACTCCTTTCCCTTCGATAGGTATTAAAGTATTTGTACACCTTTGGAGGTGCTTTTTCAATTTTTTCTCTTTATACCAATTTTTATGATGACATTTAAGTTAAAACTTTGAAAAAAATATAAAACCTTTAGCAATTACACAGAAATGTTTTTTTTTTTTTTTTTTTTTTTAAGTGAAAAAATTTCAAAATTATTCAAAAAATTCACATTTCCGCAAAATATGATAACGTAAAAACAAACGGATGCATTCACATTTCATAACTTGCATAGTAAAGAGAATACCGTTTTCCAGAAAACATAGACTTTTCGCATTATAATATCATTTCCATCTCAGATGCTGCGGCACTTTAAGTACTAATGTAATGCAAAATTTGTAAAATGTGTTGCATCTTTGTCACTTATACCAGTATAAATATCAAACTAATTAATACAATTATCAGGAGTGTTGTCTATTCCCTCAATAAACATTTGCAGAAACATTTGCAGCTTTAAAGCTTTAAAGCACTTAATCTTTAAAGCTTCTTAAAAGCTCCTTGTATTTTCATGAACGTATAATCTAATTTAAATGCTAAATCTCAAAAAAGAAGAGTGTAAACATACATTTCAGCCTACTTTCGGTTTGCAGAACGATACTTCCGGTTGTAAAATTCTTCGGCAAGCTGTAACAGTTGTAACTTTAAACGGCTGTAACGATGGTTTTACTTAGGATACAGACACAATTTGAGCAGAATTCGATAGAAATGAAAAATCGATATTTTTACCGAAAATGAAGTTTCAAAGGTGTACGGATATTCTAAAATTGTATAGAAGAATCGCATGGCTGAAGTTTAGTGAATTTTCAATAACCATGGTGATAATAAATTGAGACCCACCTTCTTGCCCAGTGGTTTTGTCTCCTTCTTTGTTGTCTATGTTCGACAGCTGATATATTATAATAAGCAACAACAATATTGTTGTCAAATTTAAATTATTGTCATAAGATTAATTTAAATTACAGTTCCATCGTAAAGATTTGGTCGTGAAATATTATGTAAATGTTAAAAGTATTATTCCAAAAACGCTAAATAAATACACACACACACACACACAAACACACAATAAAAATTATTTCGAAAGCTGATAAATAAATATTATTTGAAATCTAAAACCACAGTAATGCGTAAATATTTGTGTTTTTAGATGTGAAAAAAGACAACAATAGCCTAAATTTCTATGAACATTTTTTTTTTTTTTTAATACGTTGAGTTGATGAGCTTCTGCGTAATATTTTCCTGAAATAAAAATAAAATTTCAAATAAATTCCTTAGATAAAATTATGCAAATATATATAGCAATCTATAATTACAATACCCATTTCATATATAACTTGTTATTTAAAGTTGTTTTATGTTTGACGAGATGTTTATTTTAAACCCTAAAAATAATTATATTAAACTCATTCATAAAAATATATATATGCAAAGCAGTTATTCAAAAACTGCAAAATTTTGCCAAATTTCCTGTTAATTATTTGAAAAATTTCTAATATTTATGTCTTTTCCATATGGCAGGATACATATTTTCTTCTACTTTTTCATCGATCAATCTATCTAAGTAAAAATAAAATAATGTTTTTTCTAAAGCACAAAATGTGGCTGCATTAAAAAAATAAAGCTGATGATATGCCAAGTATTTTTATTTTTTTAATGTAACTTTAAAACATTGAAACTTAATTTTAATAATATTAATTTTCAATAATGTTCGCTACTACATTAGTTCGTGTATGCACGCGTACATGAACAAAAATTTAAATGAAAAAGACCTATTTAAGATTGAGTAATAAATAAAATTGCTTAATGAAATACACCGTCATTGTTTAAAATCTACAAAAATGATTCATAAAAGTTTATTTTAATAGCATTCAAATGAATTTCGAATTCCCGTGTTAAAAAATCCTTCTGTTGGTAAATAATATGAAGCGTCAGTGGGAAAATCGATGATAGTCACATATTATTAAATGGTAGTTAGTTACGATTCTCTATTCGATGATTGGTGACTTTAATCGTTCTTTCATACTAACACCAAATGTGCTTTTTTTTCTCCAAAATGTGAACTTCACATTTGCTTAGAACATGTGTTGCCAAATGATAGTACACTTCTCAAGCTCCACTTTAAAAAAGACAAATTTTTCTTGTATATAAATATAATATAGCCATGGACAAAGCTATAGAATAACGTCTTATGAGTTATTAACGATTCCGAAAAGCATTCACTATATTTAGAAACAGGAAAATCTATTTACTTTTGAGATTTTAAAATTTCATTTCAAACAACAGTTTATTTTGCTGCCACTAATTTTTGAAAAGTTTCTGCGTAATTTTTCTTGTGAATTAATCAGTTTTCTCAAACTGGATGTCAGTTTTGTGGTTGCTATGTATTCTGATGTAAACATTTTCAGCTGCTTAACAGAATTTATTCATGTAAGAGTAACAAATTAATGTCAATTTTGATATTAATGATAATGGTGTTGAGTTAGTATGTTTGCCTCCTAAACACGTTTGTAGAACATGAAAATGTTTACTTGAGGATTAATAGCATGCCAAAACCCTATATTCCCCCTTGATAAACCTGATTAATAAAATCTAAAAACTACTTCAAAATGTACCAAAAATTGCAGCAGGAAAAAAATGCATTCTGCTTTAAATCTCCTTAATATATTGATTTCTGGGATTTCTGAAGATAAAAAAGTAATTTTGGAAATGGTGGTAACTCGGAAGCGGTTATTGTCTTTTTTCATTTATGGTTCTATTATATTTTCCTATATTAAAAAATGACATTGTTTTGTAGTATAATATGTTGTACTGTATTCCCAAATTTCATAAAACGTGTACTAGAAATATTTTCCCTTTGTTCCTTTATATGAATTGAAATATTTAAAATAATAAAAATGGAAATGAGTGACAAACGTTGAAACAATTATTGTTACAACAACGTAACAATAAATCTCATTTTAGTGATAAAATGTAAATTTAATAAATTTAAATAAATCTGGAATTTTTAAAAGTTTTATTAAAATTGATTTTAGGAATGCAAAACACTTTCTAATTATATTCCTTAAAACTACTGCTGTGAAACGTTTTTTCATTATTAATTTCATTGCATTTTTTGGAAGCCTGAATACACTTTCTACTTTGCGAAAAACATATTTAAAAGCTATAAAAAACTAGTCGTTGGGGGCCACCGTAATACTTACCCATCATGGATATGTATAATGTAAAATATTAAAATAAAAATGTGTAAACTACTTATAAAATGCATTGCAATTCAAATAAAATCGTAGCTTGATGACATCACAAACTTTAAAGGCTCGATTACTGAATTGCTTGAAAGATACATCCTTATAACTCCAAAAATAATATTTCTATAAACTAGCGGTTTATTGCATCTGATTAAGCGTCAAATTTCCAATTAAAATATATCTTTGAAGTGAAATTTGGATGAAATACAGGGTCATGAAAAATCGAAGAGTGTAGAAAATAGGATTCCAAATATCTCGGCAACTAATTATCCGATCGACTTCATGCTTTATTCAAAATTTATGTATTTTTATTGTCTTTTATATTCATTTCTTAAAATAAACAATGTCGAAAATTTTTATATAGCTTTCATCAGAACGAATATTTCGAGAGTCCGAAAAAAATTGTTCCGGTTAATCGAGGTTATTGAAATGAAATAGGCTTCTTCCCATTATTACATACTAAGTACATACCAAATTGCAAGTCTCTATCTCAATTTTTTCGGGAGATAGAGCGTTTACAGACACACAGACACACACACAGACACACAGACGGACGGCAATTTTTTTTTCTAAAAATATGTTTTTTCGGAATCTCCAGTGTCTGAAACGTGTAAATCCGTCAAAATTTTTTTTTCGATTTTCAAAACGATTACAAGACTTACCTTATACTACGTATGATGGGTAAGTAACAAAAATTAACCAATGATTTAATTTACTGACATAGAACTAATAAATGTGAGGAAAAAAAAAAAAAAAACACAAACTTTATTTTACAATGTAAATGCACTTTAGTGTATAGAGTAAATTTAGTAATATATTGGAATATTTAAAATTTTGTGACGATGAAAATAAAAATGAAATTTCACAAGTCGGAATAACTTTTGTGATACACTATTGCTCTTAAAAATTGTGTTTAATGAAATCTGAAATGAAAGTAAAATACTTAATTTTGTAAGGAAATTCGTTTCGGAAATACAAAGGTACTAGTTCATTTCTTATATTGGTTTATAAAATTATTTTGTGTTACTCAAAATTCTTTTTGTTGCTAAATAATTAGCTAAATAATATGAAGGAAAATGAGGACCTAATTACATATTTTTAAAATACTAATGATATCCTTTTAGCTGTCATAAATATCATTTCAGTTATTTGAACAGTAATTAAAATAATTTGAGAAATATTGAATTTTATCTTTACTTTTCGAACATAATGAGCTCAATCCATTCTCTATTTTTTTTTCACCAAAACTTATTACTTTATTTCGTTAAATTATCAAATAATGCCAAAATAATAAATTATGTAAATGATTAAGTTCATTTATACCTATTAAGATTTGATGATTGCGAAAATATATATTAATGTAGTAATGTAAATAGAAAAGTTAATTATTTTTCTATCTGTACAGAAAGGCTAAAAGTACTTACAAATTACAAAAAATTTAATTATGAAGATAAAATATATAAATCCACGTACAAAAGAATATGGAGAAGCAAATAGTACCTGTCGTAAAATCTTGTCTATGAAAAAGGTATTTAAAAAAAGTATATATATATATATATATATATATATATATATATATATATATATATATATATATATATATATATATATATATATTATTATTATTAAATATATATTAAATAAATATAATATATTAAATAAATAAATAAATTAAGAACATTTAATTATATAACAGAATAGTGAACATATCAAATTTACAAACACATGATACAATTTCCGTTTATTGGACTGTTATTTTTTATCATACATTAATGTATTAAAGAGGGGGGAAATCTA
Source organism: Maratus michaelseni (assembly GCA_963931845.1). NCBI lineage: Eukaryota > Metazoa > Arthropoda > Arachnida > Araneae > Salticidae > Maratus > Maratus michaelseni. The sequence continues at coordinate 308,886,103 of OZ007591.1, forward strand.
GTTACGTGTCGTTGGAACACATCAAATGCAGCCAAATAGTATTTTATAAATATCAATTTTCTAATTTTCATTTTTACAAAATTGGATAGCATTATTAAATTTTATTCAAATAATCAATTTCTATTTTTAAATAGAAGATATGATTAAAGTCCGATTTATTTTTATTAATTAATTATAAAAAAAAAAATTGTAGTTTCCCAACACGAATCCTTGTAATTTTTATGTTAAGGTCTAACAAATAAAGTAAAACCAACTTTTTTTAAAATGCCAAACCTTATATATATATATACATATAATGTTTGTAAGTAATTTCTTTATTGATTACAGTAATTGTCTTTTTAAATTAATTTTTAATATCTTGAGCATATTTAAATGTTAAACGTTAATTTAAATGCTACTATGGTACCAACTTATGAAACCCAAAAAGAAATTCCTACTAATAACATTTAACATTGATTTAGTAATTGCAGCCGGGACTTAATTCATTTTATTACAGTCTTAGTAACGTATTCAGTCAAACAAAAATTACAGATATTAAATTTATATTAAATTGACAAGGCAATAAATCCCGAGTTACCTGGGTAAGTGGTTCCGTATATACTGTGTATAAAACGTAGGTGAAATTTTTTAATTGAATATTCTACACCTATTAGTCTCTAGACGTACAGTTCTTTTACATTTAGTTTTTCTTCTCAGACTGGCCACAAACTACACCAAAAACATCTGCAACACCACAACCTGATGCGATTCGTTGGTCAATTTGCGTTATCAACTATACCTAGCTAGTCGTAAAGGTCCATGTTGATTGCAACATATTGCAGATGGACTGCGTAGATTAAGATGCACACATTGATGGTGGCAGGCGCCTTCGGACTTACGCGGCGTGGCGAAAGGGTATGAAAGAGTCGTTCGGCGAATTTGCCTATCTGATTGCTCTAATACTGCCTAAATAATAAATCATGTAAATTATTAAGTTCATTTATACCTGTTAAGATTTGATGATTGTACAAATATTATAAATGTAGTAATGTAAATAGAAATGTTAATTATTGTTCTATATGTACAGAAAGGCTAAAACGTCAATTGTATATCTTTGAGATCTATTCTCTCTTTGGCGTGGTCACAGATGCGTCTGTATCCAACATCGTGACACACCATCATCTGTGTGCTACAGATCACGCCAAACATCGCTGGATGGTACAGACGTTGCGTAAAACATGCGTGATAAAGGTCGTGTTTTTCCAGTATTTGGAATCGTTTTCTATCTGTTCAGTGATCGTATTCAACTCTTTTATGTCTCCGAGGCATTCCCCAACTTTCTTCAATCATTACGCAGCTCCCTCAGAACCGGTGGCTGGCTCTTATAGTCCGCGTACCATTCACCCCAAATTCAAGACAAACTTAATATTTTGAAAACTTCTCTCATCACTACCAATCCGGTAATACGCATATTGCTACATGCATTTCTTTACGTTGCTGCAATTTTACTTTTGAGGAGTGTAATTTGGCAACTGACAAAAAATGTATAAAACAGTGGATAAAATGATTAGTCTTCCAAAATATTAAATTCAAAATTTACTATAATATTAAGAAACCTCATTACACATATTGAAATGAATATTTCTAATTATAAACTTATTAAATGCTGTTATTGTTTAAATACATTTTCATATTAAAATGAAACTTTTTTATTTACAGTGGTCTTTATATTAATATTTAAATTTTCAGTACATAGCTTTGATTTGTATGTATATGAAGTTATATTGTAAATAATAATATATCAAAAGAAACATCATACCATACTTTTTCAGAATTACCGGGACTCAAACAAACATATATTTTAATTAAAGTTTCCTATACACTGTTAAAAAAATTCGTTTATTGACAGGTTGTCTTCCATGAATTTTAATCAGAAAGTTTCCGTTTTGTTATAAAAATGGAACCCATCCCGTATATTTGTTGCTACCCAGCTAGAAAAAGTTTTCAAAAATAGTACACAAAATCCGAGCGTATTTGACACCTCTACTTATGCATAAAAACTGCAAACTGAATTGTGCACAAAAAGTGCATAAACTGTATCCCTAAACAGTACACTTTTTAGACTTTTAAGATTACAGAGTTTCAAATACGGAATTATTAATATAAAAATATATCATCCAATGGGATTGCAGTATTTTTGATAGCCACACATGCGCTTAAACTCCATCGCGTCTGTATTTCGCCATTTATGGACGACAAAAACGGAACATTCCTCAAAAAACAGAAACATTAAAGCAACTCTGCTGCCATTCCTTTTTCCGTAAATTGACGGAATTTTTTTTTTACAGTAGACTGTTCAAAATAATTTGAAATTCACGGAGATTTTTTCCCTGAATTTCACAGAAAAAGTCCTTTTTCATGACAAAAGGGCATTTTCAGTTAAAAGCAGAAAATTTCATCATATAAGAAAGCAGCCAACGGAGATATTCCGTTATCTGCTGCATGTTTATTTTCAATGTTTCAAAAACTGACATGTTGCTGCACAGAAAAACTAAAAATTCCATAAATTAAAATTTCAAGTTTATTTAAAACAACAACAAGAAAATAGTGCTTTCGAATTTAAAAAAGCAAAAATTAATTCTTTCCATTCTTTTAATATTATTTGCAATTCATTGTTTAAAGTTATAAAAAAGTATTCGCACTTAAAAAATATTCTAAACAAACAGATTAATATGTATATAAAATAGCTAAATTAAGTGAAAAAAATCTATTCTATTTAAAAAAGCAACAAACAAAAATAATGCTTTTGAATTAAACTCATTCCTTTAAAATTATTCGCCATTTATTTTTTAGTTATAAAAAACACACTGAAAATATATTATTAACGAACACATTTAAAACTAGTCGTTGGGGGCCACCGTAATACTTACCCATCATGGATATGCATAATGTAAAATATTAAAATAAAAATTGTGTAAACTACTTATAAAATGCATTGCAATTCAAATAAAATCGAGGCTTGATGACGTCACAAACTTTAAAGGCTCGATTACTGAATTGCTTGAAAGAAACATCCTTATAACTCCAAAAATAATAATCCTATTAACTAGCGGTTTATTGCATCTGATTAAGTGTCAAATTTCCAATTAAAATATATCTTTGAAGTGAAATTTGGATGAAATACAGGGTCATGAAAAATCGAAGAGTGTGGAAAATAGGATTCCAAATATCTCGGCAACTAATTATCCGATCGACTTCATGCTTTATGCAAAATTTATGGTTTTTTATTTTCTTTTATATTCATTTCTTAAAATAACCAATTTCGAAAATTTTTATACACCTTTTATCAAAACGAATATTTCGAGAGTACGAAAAAAATAGTTCCGGTTAATCGAGGTTATTGAAATGAAATAGGCTTCTTCCCATTATTACATACTAAGTACATACCAAATTGCAAGTCTCTATCTCAATTTTTTCGGGAGATAGAGCGTTTACAGACACACAGACACACACACAGACACAGACGGACGGCAAAAAAAAATTTCTAAAAATATGTTTTTCGCAATCTCCAGTGTCTGAAACGTGTAAATCCATCAAAAAAAAAATTTCGATTTTCAAAACGATTACAAGACTTACCCTATACTACGTATGATGATGGGTAAGTAAAATACATAATTGTTGATTAAAAATCAATTTTCTGAAAAAAGCAGAAAAAAATTTCGAATTTAATTCAAAATATAATATTTATATTTTACATCTAACAATCAAATTAAGAATATATATAATTCATGTTTTTTCCTCTATTAATACTATAGTTTTCAACCATCATCTCATTACGAAATATCCCCGCAATTAACTTCAAAATTACCAGTTTTCTAAACTCCAAATTGTTTAAGTCCCAAGCTGTGATTTGAAGACATCGTTTCCTACTTTTATTCTAGCAAGGACCCGGTGGCCTTACGGTAAAGCACTCGGCTCAAGCCACTGAGGTCCCCAGTTCAATCCTCAGGTCTGGCTGAAAATGTTCTTCCATTATATTAAATTGAATACTCCAGTTATAATCAAAGATGGCAGCACAAATAGAGATGACATTTTTTTAAACCGAGTTTATTTACAAATAAAAAAATAAAAAAATAAAAAATAATAATAATAAAAATAAATAAATAAATAAATAAATAAATAAAAATTAATTAAAAAAAAATATCCTTCCTTTATCTTTCAAACCGGAAAATGTACTAACGGAACGGAAAAAGTCCGGCAACTTTGCGGTAGTTTTACAGTGAATTGACGGATTTATTTTTAACAATGTAATATGATTAAATTAAATTATCTAGATCTGAAAATCTGAATTCAAATTCATACGTTCAGCACACGACTGGAAACAAAGACAATTGTTTGTTTAAATTTGCATTATATTGATAAAACAATATTGGAATGATTTTTGATCTCATATAAATAAGGATTAACATTATAGTAATATACAATATTGCCATACATGTACAATATGTATATGTACAATCATTTACAATATGGAAATGCAATATGTTGTGAAAACAAAATGTATCAATGATTCATTTTTAGAGCTGTAACTATAGGATGTATGTGAAAATAACATATAGATCCCTGAAGTTTCCTGAGTCTTTTGATGCTCGTAGGCCAGATTTCATGGGAAAAAAATATTTTAAGTGTTAACGTGATCGAAAGTTGAAAAACAATCATTGCAATATAAAGTGTATTGTTTTAGGAATTATAAAGTCAGTATTAAGTGGACTGCTCATTATTAGAGATCGGGCGATTTAAAAAGTTTTTTAGTTTTTGGTTTTCCTAATTTTTCACAAATTCCTCTATTAAAATTAAACAACGACGAGCACTGCTGATACTGGAACTCCTTACCTTCTAAATAATGAAAAACATATTACTTAAATTTGTCTGATACACTCGTCAAAACCTGGTACAAAGTGCTTCATTATTAGTTCCAAAGTGCCATTATTTAGAACTCCTTACCTTCTAAATAATGAAAAATATATTACTTAAATTTGTCTGATACACTCGTCAAAACCTGGTACAAAGTGCTTCATTATTAGTTCCAAAGTGCCATTATTTAGAACTCCTTACCTTCTAAATAATGAAAAATATATTACTTAAATTTGTCTGATACACTCGTCAAAACCTGGTACAATGTGCTTCATTATTAGTTCCAAAGTGCCATTATTTAGAACTCCTTACCTTCTAAATAATGAAAAATATATTACTTAAATTTGTCTGATACACTCGTCAAAACCTGGTACAAAGTGCTTCATTATTAGTTCCAAAGTGCCATTATTTAGAACTCCTTACCTTCTAAATAATGAAAAATATATTACTTAAATTTGTCTGATACACTCGTCAAAACCTGGTACAAAGTGCTTCATTATTAGTTCCAAAGTGCCATTATTTAGAACTCCTTACCTTCTAAATAATGAAAAATATATTACTTAAATTTGCCTGATACACTCGTCAAAACCTGGTACAAAGTGCTTCAACTATTCCCACTTGGATATTCCATAGGGTAAGTTGCTGTAACAGTAACTTTTTGTTAGGATCTATGGAACATAGTAAATTAGTCATTTCAAAATGTTTATTTTATTACAGAATGAAAAACATTCAAATACAAGTAGATGTTACTTAATATTTTAGATAGAAAATGAACATCATAATAGCTAAGTAAATATAATGATTTAGGAAAAGTTCAAAAGTATATCACGAGAAAGGAAATCGCATACGTTTCATATCCAGAAATAAAATATAAAACTACTTATATTATTCACAGCATTGTCTATTCACCGAACTGATCGGTGTAGTTTAGTCCTACAATAGGAGCCCTGCAACAGGCGCCTTTTTTAATTATATTTTTCTCTATCAGTATTTCCAAAATTAATATGACTCCAAGAATAGCAGAAATATACATTAATGATTTTTGTTTGGACATAGTGGTTGTAAAAATAATAAAAAATATACACGTCATGATCACTTGTCCTTTGTCCTGGAATTTCTACGTTGAGAAAAAAAAATTGTAACACATACAAATGGTTGCTAATATTGATTATCACAATAATTAAATAATAATTTTATATAAATCTGCATTAGACATCGGCCAAGTTAATGTTATTGAACTATGCATTCTTCAAACTATTATTACTAAACAAAAGTTTTCACTGCCATGATGGTGCAAGGTACATTCTTCTTTTATATTCTTCATAAATTCTTAATCCATGCCACGTTCCTTATAAGTGTACTTAAAAGACATTAACCTTAAGCATTTTTTATTTTATTTGTCATAAGCTTGGCGTGCTGAATAAAATTTTATGTTACTATTTTGATTTATTTTTAAACTTTAATAAGTAAGCGTAATAAATTTGAGTGTATATTCTAAAAATTAGAAATATTAAAAATATTTAACGGATTTTTTTGCGTATATAAATGAACTATTTTGAGAAATCACCATTTCTGTTTAATTGTTCCTGTCATTTTAATAAAATATTATATTCCGTCTCAAAGCATTAACGCAGATTGCTATACAAATCTTTATGATTAGAAATTTATAGTAACACGATGTAAATTAAATAAGATAAATAGTCATAAATCAGTAGAAAGCAAGGACTTATTTGCATGAGATTTGCATTTAGTTGAAATGTTACTTAATCTAATTGGAAAATTTTGGACAAGAGGCGTTAGCATAATTTTAATACTAGTTCGGTGAAAGTATACTTAAAGCGAAACTGTCTGGCTATTGATTACAACATTTATATATTCACACTCGATCACTCTCATCTGATGAATTAAAAACAAAAGTATACAGTCTAAATATTTTATAGCTAAACACGTGATTTTCAAGCAAATTATGTGGAATTATGTTATGATTACAATATTGTTGTGTTCTAGTGATTGATTTATCAGTGAAGATGTCCATTAATGGCATCTAATATAATTCCATACATATATTAAAATCCTTATTTTAAAATGAAAACAATAAATGGTATGCTATATTGCTATACTAATATTTGAAACCAAAAAATCTCAGTTCTTTTAATAGCAAGTTATTAATTCTACATATTACATACATAGAGCATATCTAAATATAATTTATTTTTTTTAAAGTTATTTTAAACATACTTTCTACCAGAAAGATAACATATTTCAAATAAAAAAAATTGTAATGATACTAAAAAAATATTTTTAAAATTGTAGAATAAACTTCAATCTATCATTGGCAAATAAAATTCTTATTTACAGTAAACTTTGAAATACATGAAGTTGGAGATTTTTTGAAAAATGTGCAAACTGTCTCTTTTACTAAGGCTAAGGTTATTTTCTGATAATATTTCCGCCGAGAACATTAATTTCTACAATTACTGTATTTTTATACTTTGCGCTCACAAAATGCGAAGATTGTAGAAAGAAAATGTAGATTCCAAGTAAGAAAATGGGAAGTTGCTTTATGTACTTAAACAAGCCAAATCGAATTTATCAAGCTCATTCAGGTTAACAAATATGTACATGATTCATATTAATTGAGTCACCATTTCAAAGAAACCATCCTGGGTTGAAATATAAGCCTCTGAATTTTATTAAAATGAAGTACAACGAAATGTATGTTTCAAATGTAATGATAAAATCACATGTTAAAACAAATAATGAAAAGTCTTGGAAGCTCCTACTTTATATGTTAATTCAGAGCTTCAGTCGGTGAAGCTCATATAATTGCACAGGCTCTTAATAAAACAGGTATGATCGCTATTGTCTAAAACTTACTTGATGAAATAGCTGTTAATTTAATGTCAAATAACGTCATTGCTATCAAATTTGACGATATAACGGGTGACGTAAATGAAACAATAATCACCTCAGATGTACTAATGTCACACTACCAATGAAATTAATCTGTCTTGGAATTTAAATATCCTCATCCCTTTAGTAATTTTCGGGCATTTTATATAAAACTTCTTCACATCATCCACTATAAATACTTTTTAGCAAACGGAAATGAATATTATTTGTACATTAATAAGATAAGTCGTTACTTGACAGTTTTACACCACGATAGTTTTCGCTTGTTTGGCAAAAGTCTCTTCATTGAGTTATGTAAGGATTTGGTCATTTACAAGATTTTAAAGCATGGAAAATGATGCTGTATTCTATTTTGAAAACTTCTTCTACGAATAAAAATCGCATTACACAGTTCAGTATTATACAGACGTGGCATCAAGTAATGGATAAAATTAACACATAAATACTAAGTTTTAAACCGTTTATATTTTGTATTTTTACGTTATACACATTCTTCAAATTTCATGTAATTTTTTTCTTATTTCTTCAAGATTTCTTATTTTTTTTCTTGTTTGCACATTAAAAAGTCTGTTTTCAAATTATTAAAATTATGTTTTATCAATATTTATAGAAAGTCAAATAAACATAAATACGGCAGTTTCACTGAGTAGAAGACAAATTAATTGTATTAATAGATCCGTAGTGACAAAATACTCATTTAAACCTATTCTTTTACAATATATTTTTTAAGTGAAACATATTTTAAGTTTCAGACATTCACGATAACATGGGAAAGACAAGATATAATGTCATTTATAATAATGACCGTCATGCTCTATAAAAGCATTAACATTTCGGATTAAGTTAATTTTAATTTCGATAAAGTAATTTCGAAAACATGTGATGCAATTAATCGATTCTAACTCGACGGAAATACACTTGGGTGTTTGTTACACTGTTTCATCGATTGAAAACGTCTTTACATAATTAAATAATTAAATTAAAGGCTTCGAAGCGGAATATTTTAAAGTTCTATCATAAATATTTCATGAGTAAAGCAGAGACACAAGTTCAATTAGTTACATGCAATTTTCTTTTTGTTCTTATTAATCTTTTTCCTTTTTCTTAGGATTAATATCATTCTAAAAATATCTCTTTATGATGTTTTTTTATAAATCTCTAAATCCTTCTTTCATGCAATTAATTTTTTTTTCACCGCATTTATATACAAGGCAGTCCAAAAATTCTCGGCATATTTTGAAATTCCATGAAACATCAAGTAAATGGCCGACGAGTGTAGAGTTCAGACGAAGATACTTCTCATAATGGAAAATTTTGTTCAAATAAAAAGATATATATTTTAAAAAGCCATTGATGGCACCATATCTTCAAAGCTGAAAAAAATCTTCAAAAAGCATAAAAAATGAGCTTTTACAAAGAATTTGTTTTGCACAATCTACAACAATATTCCAAATTGTTCAATCTTTTTAGCTTCAGTTACATTCAAATGGTACTCAATTTCATCCTGCATGTTCGATATGGAAGTATATTACCCAGTCATGGAAACGAAAAAGGAAACTCCCAATATTTTACTAGTAAAGAAAAAAAAATCTTGTACGAATGAAAAACTAAAATACTCATTAGATTGATAATTATGATTTTTTTTTCATTTTAATGAACTAAAATGAGGATTTGTAACTGCTTTACAGTTTTTGAGGATTTATTTTTTAAGAATTGCAAGTATACCGCCATCTATTGAATTTTTTTCTGAAAATAATTTTCTGATGTTTTTTTTTTTTTTTTTTTTTTAGTCATGAAAATAATTTTTGCCTGAACTGCATTCTCGTACGAAAATTACCTTTTTTTTTTACATTGAATCTTAATGCTGTCAAGAATTTATGGCCCACCCAGTAATTCTAATTGATTTGAAGTAACAGTGATATCATTCAAAACTATCACATTACGTGTGTTTTCCTAAGACCTGATATTAAAACATAATACTCAATACTTTGATAGATTCAATTCTAAAAATATTAAATCATTTTAAAATCTATGCTTTTAGTGTTGTGATTAAATAAACAAATATTAATTTAGAGAAAAACTAAAACTTCTTTGAGTACATCATCAACTTTTTCTAAATAATTTAAACAGTAAATGCTAAATAATGTTTGAAACTTGCGCATTACATCTCAAAAGTTCTTAAACAGCAGTATGACAAATATTTTATGATAAATATATTAATTAAAATTAAAATCACAATATACAATTATATCTGCTGTATAGTAGCATTGGATGAAAGGATAAATGTTGTTCTTTTTAGCTTTGACAGATAGAACTGAAAAAATAGACTCATGAAAACCATTAAAAACAATGTGAAACTATTGTAAAACTATATATAGATATATATTTTAAATAACTGACACATCTATATTTTTTTAGAAATATATATTTTGCTTTAAATGTAAAAATTTTATTGGTTGTTAAAATTTAATTGTCAAATATATATCTATATATGATATATATATTAGTTCACATACAAGAACTAACGTATTATTTTATTTACTTCTCCATTAATATTTGCTACATTAATATTGTTCCATTAAGGATTCCTCTATGTATTCAAAAATGAGTATGTAAAATGTACATATTTCAGATTTTAAACTTAATGTAATCATAACTAATTCATAAATGTATTCAAAAAGGAGTACATATAGTTCGTACATAAATAAATTTAAATTGTGTATAGACTTAAACTTGATTTATAAATGTATTCAGAAAGGAGTATATATATTTTGTATTTTAAGACAAAATACCCATGGTTGAGCCCTATATGTACTCAAAACTATGAACATGTGTGTTTTTATACATACTTGTGTTCAAGTCTCTGTGTGTACTCAAAAAATGAGTACATGCGTTTCATAAATTTAAGAGTTAAGTACTCGAAGCTATTATAAGATCAGAAAGTACGCAAAAATTTGTATATTTTGCATATTTTAAGTATCCAGCTTTAACAGTGCGCAGCTCGAGTTATAAATGTTTTAATTTGTCGGGACCTTATGTATTATACACTAAAATATGGGCTTCTCTAAAAAGCCCACGGAGCCATTACGCCTTTTAAAGCGATTAAGTTTTCCATACGATATTTGTGTGGACTACGGCAATTTGGATCCGAGTTATAGGTGTTTGCGGTTATCCGCCCATTATATTTGCACTATACTAAAATTTAGAGAGCTTCGGTTAAAAAAAGTTACGCTGTCCTCTGTAACAATTATGTCACGCTTTGTAACTTTGTTTAAAAGCTTTATTGTGGGTGTTGCGATTTTAACTACTACAAAAGTACTTAAATAATAAAAATGTGTATAACATACTTAAATGACAAATATTTAAGAATATATATAATTAAATTAATTAATTTATTGTACATATGTTGTCAAATACACACAATGTTTAAAAAATAAATTAAAATATAAATTTATTTATTTATTTTTTGCGATTTAAAATGAATTATGGCAGTATATTTTCCTTATGAAGAACAATAAAATTCCCTTAATAAATACTAAGGCAAAAATGATGTTACATTAGTGAATTCAAAAATTTTGTATGAGATTATTTTTTAAATTTATTTATTTAAATAGAGTAAATTGGAAAAGTAAAATATATTTTTGTAACTTAAATGTAATATCTATTTTCTTTCAGTCGCTGTTTTGCAGACGCATTCAATGTGCGGTAAACTACGAAAATACGGTAATCAATTGATATTTTTAGTGATGCCATTTTATTAAAATATTTTTCTACAATTTATAATCGTTCATTTAAATATTTTTACTTTCAAAATCATGTTTTCACATTATCCAATATATTTTCAAATGCATTTACAAGGAATAAGAAAATGTATAATTTCTGTAAAAACTGTTTTAACATGAAAAACTCTCTTATACACGCGACGCCCTCTAAATTCATGCCCACTCCCATTAACTATAACTATAGTACATTGTCTAGTAATACAATTCTAGACACTTTAACTATATTTATAAACGTGGTGTCTAGGTATTGTAAAGTGGATATTTTATATGCGATGAGATCGCTGACAGCACTACCTAGTAGAACACTCTGTAGCTAGTGCCTATCACAAAAACGGTACTGTAAAAAAGTAAATTTCAAAGTGGAAGAGTGTCCTCAAGATAGTATCAAATGATGTCTTAATTGTAAAAAATAATGTATTAGATGCGCTGGTATATTTTTTATATCCAATCATCACTAATTCCATGCAGAATTCTTGCATTATAATGCGTTCATCAATGCGTCGGGAAATGTTCATAATACATGATGCATGTTTTCCGATGGTGGACACATTGAATATACTTAACTTTTTTAAAATATAAAATAAACTGTATCTTGCATCGAATTGTTCGTTTTATTAGTATATGTGCGTCTGTCCTATAATTTTACACTTCTGCATGCAATTAGTGGCATACTTACACGGATGATTAGAAGATATAAAGCAATTAAATTCATTCGCTTCATTTCATACTATATAGGGAACGTTGTTCAATTTTTATTTTTTGTTTCTTGTATCTAGTAGTGTTTTCGAGATAGACTCCACAGATTGTAACTAGGTAGACCTGTTTGCGGTCTCATCGTGTACAGTACAGGCCACTTTGCTGTGCCGAGACACCAAGTTTATGGGTATAGTTCTGAAGTAAAACAGTTTACATTAACCTGCATGTTGGGATTATAAAAATTGTAAATTGATTATGTTAAATTGTTGTTGTATGTAAATTTTGGACGCTTTTAAAACGTGAAATTTCGTAAAATATGTAATAATCATTTTAAATGTCATACCATGCTCTTCACCTACATAAAATACATCTAAAATGTTTTTAATGTCATTCACGCTGATGGAGTTACTAGGTCCAAAACTTAAAAAGTTTCCATCTCTCTTTAGGAAGACAGAACTTTGCGGTTCACCTTGTATACATACAATTATTGTTAAATATATTTTAAGTGCCATTCTATGTAAAAATAAAAATTATCTTGAAGATTTTGGAAATGTTTCTTCAGAAATTTTCAAGATGTTTTGAGTGAGTATTTGAAGATATAACTTATGAATAATTAATCTGAATTAAATACAAATTTTAGAAAGAAAGTTATAACTTTCATTTAAAGGTTAAATAATATATATATAATACCAACAAACTGCTGAATATACAATATGCATGTTATGTGTGCAAAATATAAGTTTTTTTTAAAAACTATGAACTATTTTATAACTATAAATAATTTTTAAGAAATATTTCCGAAATCTATAAACTTGCTTATAAGGCACTTAAAGCAATATATTTTATTTCATTTCGCTGACCAGACAATACAAAATTATTAGAAAAGCGATGCTATTTATTATTCTTAAATATAGCAAGAAAATATTTTAGTAAAATGTAGTAGCATCAGATTCCTATCTATCAGTTTGAATTTTGGCACAATTCCAAAATATGAAAGTTTCTCTTTTTCAATGCGACTTAATATATATTATGTAAGTAATATTACTTTGATTGCGGATGCTAATTTTCATGAAAAATGTTTCAATCAGTTTAATTGTATTTCGTGGTACTAACTTCGTACTTTGTCCGATAAACCCAACTCTATATTCTACTAATTTTAAAATTTATTAAAAAAAGTAACGAAATAAGACACGAAATAAGAAATAAGAGGTGGATTTAAAAGAAATTTAACATTTTCCACAAAATATATTTTAAAGAATTAAATACTATTTTACTAATTGAATAGTATATATTTTGCGCATCTGTATTATGCTACAGTGTCACAAACCAGAAAAAAAATGAAATTTATATGGGTTCAATACTTAATATTTATGTGCGCAATGTGCTTTTACTCTTCTTTATTTTAAGATATTGAAACAAGGGTCTCTCAAATTAGACTAGCATAATTTCTGTCCGAACGAAGTGTTTTTTTGTTGTTTTTTTTTTTTGCTCTTGATTAACGGAGAAAGAATTGGCATTATCTACCATCAGAGGGTATGACATTATTTTGTACGTCACATTGTATTATGAGATCAAATTCTTTACGTTACTTAAATTTTAAAAATCGAAAAGCTTAATCTTTATGAACTGAGAATATGGATAGACAAAAAAATACAAGCACAAAAGTAGCCGCAATCAATAATCCTAAAAAAAACAACCCCACGTGGCAGAAAACAATTACATATTTTGTTGCGATGGTTCTAGAAGTTTCAAATTTAGAACATATTTCCATAAATATCTACACAGACGAGAGTTTTGGAAGATTATTGAATTTTACGTATGTAGTAATTTTACAATACAACATTTGTGGAACATCTAGCGGCATGGAAATGTATCATAGTGTATTCACGCTTAATGAACAATATCAAACTTACAGTACAAGTCATGTTTTTCTTTCACATTTTACTTGTCTTTTCAGTTTAGGCTTTAAGTTACATGAAATAGATTAACGAGAAGTAATATGTAAAAAAGAATTTCGAAAAATTATACCAGTGTACATCGGAATATTTCGATAAATTTTTGTATTCACACTCTGATACATTGATACATATTACACGTTTTATAATTTTATAGAATATTTTATATGTTTATTTGAATTTGTTAATTGTTTTATGCAGTAATGTTCAATAGCGTTATGTTGCTCTTTGGGATTGTGAGATCATAATTTAAAATAAACTTTAAACTGTGTATTGTTTATTATGCATTACCTGTTTGAAATTAAGAAGGCTTTTATTTATATCAGTTCCTTTTATTTGCCGTTTACCTAAACTGTTCGTGTAACTAGAGTAGTGCATCAAGTAGTTGTATTTTGACAGTCATCTTTTCTGACCCAGTGCTTTTTTTTATAATAGGTTGTTCCTTAAAGTTTAAAAACTGTACTCTAATTAAGATAATATTAATAATAAAAAAATGCAAAAGAGGTACAGAGCTAATCTTACAGGTGTCTAGTAAATGTAAAATCTAATTAAGAAGAGTATATATTTAAATTGAGAAAAAAATAGCTTTTATATATATATAATTGTTATTTTTCGTTGCTTTTTATCCCAAAAGTTAAAAACCTGCATAAATAAATAAATAATTATATATATATATATATGGTTTATTATGTTGAAAATGATGTTGAAAATATTTAATTTCTAGGCAGCAATTTCTTTTCTTGAAATTATTTACAGGAATAAGTGCATAAATGTATTTAAACCATATGTAGTTAAAAAGTGAGAATATATTTTTACCTGTACTTATTTATATTTATATTTATTATTAATATTAACCTATTTTGTAACTCATAATATCAAAACTAATGGTGATGCAGTCTCTTTATGGTTCCTTATATATCATCCTTTTTTATTTATTTTTTTTATATTTTTTTTTCATGCTATATTTCTCTTTTTGATTTTTCTTTATGCTTTCGATTCACTGCTTTAATTTAGTGCCAGTTTACGACTTATTTCTAAAGAATTATCTGACATAAAACTGCATGTTATATGTAAATTTTTAAATGCAAAGAAAAACTCATTGCGATTCCTATATTATAAAGTTTTTTATTCATATTTTAAGATATATTTCATTGTAATACAAAATATACATTTAAAGATAATTTTCAAAAGTTTGAATTATTTTATCATTTTAAAATTAGAATTGTAAAAGAGAAAATATATATTTTGAGTATTTAAACTGGAATAAAATAGGAAATTATATTAGTATTAAGTTTATAGAGTTCGTAGTTAATAAAGTCTAATTAATAATGAACATAAATTTTCTATCAATTTATTAAATTAAAGTTTAGATCCTTCAGCATTATTATTAATATTTTGTAAGGAATATTCCAAATGAAAATTAATTTTAAATACGTAACATTAAATATACAGTGGAACTCCAGTTATACGTTTTGCTCGGGACCGGAAAATAAAACGTATAACTCAGTAAAACGTGCAACTCAATTAATGGTCTACCGGAACCATTTTTTAAATATATCCTAAAAACTTTGTTCCGCTGAGAGTTCCAGTTATCTTTTATATCGAAAACGGAAGTTTCGTAAGTATTACTGCGCCCATGACATAAAGTTTCGGAAATGTAACAGAATAAAAAAAAGTACATAAGAGAAGTATACATGAAGTTATTTTATCATAAAAGCTTTATTAAAAATATTTTTAATACACATAAAGTACTTAAAAGAAATTATTGAAATCGCCTTGGCATGTAAATCATTTATCAAAAGACATTTCAGTAGTTTACTGAATCTTGTAGAATTAATCTCTAATATTCGATTGTTTCTTTTTGGCAGTGCCGACATTGAACAGAAAACTTTGCATTTCTGTTAATAATGCAGCCGCCTTACCGTTACTGTTTTTACTACTGGCGAACCGCTTTACTACGTCAAAAGCCCTTAGAGCAGCTCCGAAGTTAGAGTGAGATCTTTTTAATCATACTCATCCGACGAGTCGTCAGTGTTTCCGGTAACAAAATGCATAAATGAGACAAAATTTCGGCCGAGAATGCTAAAACGTAACGTATAACTGAGGGAAATGTACAACTCAAAACGTATAAATCAGCTAATTTTAAATGGCAAGCGGCCGGGACCGCTGAGTTGAAACGTATAACTGAGGGAAACGTACAACTCAGGTAACGTATATCTGGAGTTCCACTGTATATATAAATTCCTAAATTATATATTTGTCTTATGGTGTGTTATTTTATTGAAGTTTAATTATGTATCTTATTACTTTTATGCTATTCTCCTTTGTTTAATACTCATTACAACAGTTATATCTACAGTATTTAATGTGTTTCATTTTATGAAGTTACTTCGTCGCAGTATCTGAAATATAACTGATACAAATAAAGGGGCATAACTGTTATAATCATATAATAATTTGTGCATTTATGTCCTGCATTTAAAATATATTTCTGAGCAGTAAATTTTTCAAAATTTATAAAATAAAATTGATTGTACTACATTACATAGTTTCTAGTTAATAAAATCTGTGAATAATAAACATGTTACAAACGGGTCTTTTGAGAATAAACCTGGGAATAAACTTGGTTTTTTGGGAATAAACCGGGTCTTTTGGGAATAAACCTTTGAATAAACCGGGTCTATTTGGAAATAAACCTCGGAATAAACCGGTGCTTTGCAACTCTATGTACGTATTAATCAGTTTTTATTTTTTCTTACAATTTCGGTTTCGGCCGAAAGTGGGAAGATCACCGAAATCCGGTTTCGGTTTCTGTTTCGGTCGATGACTAATAAAAACACCCTCTTTGACTTTGCAGTAAAAGAATAAGGTTGCTAATTGCTATACGTATGACGTCACAAACCAGACACGTTACATAATCCGAACGTAGCGCTGGATTCAGCACCACGCCAACCTTTATTCGCATCAAGGTGGCAAAAACGTGAGAGTTTCTGAAAAAGTACATTTGCCACTCTGTTGGAATAAACCTCATCTATGATTCTCCGACCATTGAATATGATTTACATAATTGAAAAAACTTTCCTCTCTTCATTATGACCTAATTACATGGTATAGAGGAGTTTCCATGTTATATCACTCTTTCATCATGTAAATGCAATAGTTCTAACTCGGATGAATGAAATTATTGCTACAATCGAGTCCAGCATCGGGTCGGGTTACCCTCATTTATCCGCACCTGATCCGACCGGCGGTTCGAATAAGGTCGCGTTGTGTGTCATAAACGAATCGTTGGTAATGTTTTTCATATTCTGAGAAAAGAAAAGATGGTTTTTAACTTCACTGTAATAACCGTAAAAATAACCTATGATCACATTTCTTATATACATTTTATTTCTTATGCTATAAATTGAATATATGCTTATTCATATTCAAATACGTATTTATTTTCATCTGAAACACAATTCTGTTCAAACTTTTTGTGACAATCCCAACAATCCAACATGCAAAAAATCGAAATATGTCCCGGAAGAATTATTCTAGACTGAACCCAACCCACAGAAAGAACATTAGAGTCATCTCGACCCGAAGCAGCACTCTATTCAATGATTGTGAGGTGTACGTTATTTAGAAGTTTCACTATATTTGAATATTAAAGAATATAGATTTGTCCATTTCCCTATATAAAGAATAAAATTGGTATTAGAAATATAATTGTACATTAATTTTCCTAATAGCATTGAAATTTGATTTATTGCACTTTCATTAGGGACAGGTGCGGGTTTAATATGTCGGGTTCGAGTCGGATTGTGGTTCGTCAAAAATTATCTTTGCGGGTTGGGGACGAGGAAAATTTTTTGTCGGGCTCTGGTAGGGTTGCGGGTTGATTTGAAATGGAATTTGCGAGTTCGGGTTGGGTACAACGTGACCCGTGGAGGACTCTAGTTCACAACCATGATCAATGAATGAGAATAAATTATGCCAGCCAGGCTATCTTTCGGGTAGCTCAGTAGGAAAAACATTGGCACGACACGCCAAGGTTAGAATCCTAGCCAGGAAACTTTTCACTATGTTGAAATAAACATTAACCTCAACTATGATACTGTCCAACCATTGAATATTCTAAAAACTTCTATTAATACAATTTATGTATTCTTTAATTGAAATATTACTTTTACGTTATTTTAATTAAATAAAATATATGATTTTATTTTTAAAAAATAATGTACTTAAGAGTGGCAACCTCCGTCAGATAATTTATTATTCTATCTAACAAAGTAAATCTTTTGCTAAAATATTGATAATGTATTCTCAGAAAAAAAGCATTTTATGTGAGTTCTTTATGATCACTCATTGGAAAAATTGTCTTTCAGAAACCAATCATTGAATATGATTTACATAGATGAAAAAACTTTCCTATCTTCATTATGACCTAATTACATGGTATACAGGAGTTTCCATGTTATATCACACTTTTATAATGTGGATGCTATAGTTAAAACTCGGATGAATGAAATTAGCGCTACAGTTTGCATCCATGATCAATGAATAAGAACGAATTATGATAACCAGGCTATTCTTCGGGTAGCTCAGTAGGAAAAACATTAACACGTCACGCCACGGTACCCAAGTTAGAATCCTAGCACGGACATTTTTCACTCTATTGGAATAAATATCAACCTCAACTATGATACTCCAACCATTCAATATTCTAAAAACTTATTTGTAATATGAGGTCTTAGAAATCTTACATTTCCTCAGTTTGCATCATGTCACATTTTATTTTATTTCTAATTTCATATAACACACAATAAAATGAAATTTTTACCACTAATAGGTCAATATCTGCTTGATTTAATATAACTATTTCAATGTTGTACAGTTCATATTTTATTATTTTTAAAATTTTAAATTAAAAAAAATAAGTAATACAGCTTTTTCACCTGGTATCCAGTGCTCGCAAGATTGTAGAAAAAATATTGCTTCAAAAATAACAAACAAAACTGATAATGGTGTAAAATTGGTCTATCTCGAATTTATACTTCAAGCAATTTCAAGCAATTCTTTTTTTTTTTTTAATTAGCATTTTTTCAACAAAAAATGATTTTTTTAAACATTTTACAATTTAAATTAAAATTTAAAAAAAAATAAGTTTTTAATTGCTTGAAATTGAAGTATAAGTTCAAGATACATCCATTATTTTTGAAGCAATATGTATTCTACAACCTTGCGAGCAGTGGATACCAAACAATTTTTTTTTCCTTTTTTTTATTTAAACTTTTGTTTTAAAATAATTAATTATGAATTGTAAAACATTGAAATACTTATGCTAAATCAAGCCTATATTGACCTATCAGTGGTAAAAATGTCATTTTATTGTGTGTTATATGAAATCAGAAATAAAATAAAATGTGACATGATGCAAACTTGCATCTTCGGAGGAAAAGTAAGACTACTGAGACCCCTTAATATACTGTATGTATTCTATAAATGAAATATTGCTTTTACGTAATTTTAATTAAACAAAATATATGTTTTTATTTTTAAAAAAGTGAATGTACTTAACAGTGAGAACCTTCTTCAGATAATTTATTATTCTATATAATAAAGTAACTCTTCTGCTGAAATATCGATAATGTATTCTGAGAAAAAATACTTTTATGTGACCTCTTTATGATCACTAATGCGAAAAAAGAGTTTTTGTTGAAAAAATAAATTAATGTGAAAAGGACCATTAACCGACGCCACTTCATGACATATACAATATGGAACTTACCGCAAGGTTTTCTTCTTATCTGCCGTACTTGAAAAGAAAGTAAACGATATTGTTATCTCTTATAACACTCAACTCATTAGAAAAAATGTCTTTTAGAAAAAAAAAATCTGAAATATGAGCATATGTTTTCTTTATTGTCAGATATGGTATGGTGTAATGTGTTTGATTAAAGTATTAAAAAATTGTAAACTCATATAATATTTTATAATATTTCATGAGAAATAAAATTTTAACAAAATTCAATTCTCACTCTAATTATTATTATTATTATTAGCAGTAGTAGTAGTATTTTGCAACATGCATTTTTGTTTTATATGATGAAAGAATCAATGTAACATTTTAAAATAACAAAAAAATGTAAAAATTACGTTTTTGTTTCTCTTAAAGGAAATTACGACTGTGATTTATCTGGTATGATATAATAAAATAAAAATAAAAAACGTTTATGTATTTTTTCATTGAAAATGCCAGAATTCACGTTTATTAACATGGATAATTAAATAAAAATACAATCAGTACTATATACTTATTATACTTGGTTTAAGGAGAAAAAAAACGTGTTTTGGATTTTTTTTTATGGTCACTGTTTGATATTTGAAAGGTTATTTTGTTTAATTTGTGTCGCATATTTTAAGTATTTTTAGAATAAGACAATGTATATGCATAAAGAATTAAGCCAAATATTCGCTGTAGAAGTTTAACTTTTTTATTATTGCACATATAAGTATGCAATTTCTTTTTAAACGGTGAATGCAAGAAGTGTATTTCTAGTGTTCTAAAATGTTTATTACGGATACTAATAATTAATGTCATTCTGATTTATCGAAAAGTATACTTAATGTAAATTTCTATAGGAAAATGTAATAAAATTAGTCACTGCAATTTTTAATGATTCCCCCATGTCATTTTATTTTTTAATCCCATATTAAAAGGCTCGGTAATCATTATTATTATTTATTTACTTGCCTCACATATTGTAAAAAGAAATTGTAAATAAAAATATTTTTCAGACACAAAATATAATATCATGGATAGTTTTAAATACTTATAAATTAAGACAATTTAAAATAAATTAAACGCTTTCAATTTTTAATATTTCTTCATTTTATTTTATTTTTGTTATTTTACAGGAAAATTTCCCGTAAACTTAACGTTTGATTTCTTTTAAAAACCCATTAGTACATGGAAAGAAACGAAACTTCCTTATCTATGCTAAAATTGATTGAGAAACACGAATTTCTTCACACACACACATATATATATATAATCTGTAGTACTTCGTTGCAAAGTCCATCCGTAATTCTACTCAGAATATCTTTTGGTACTGCAATATATATATATATATATATATATATATATATGTCACGGTGAAACACCGAAATCTGGAGAATGTCGACTTTCACCGGTGAATGTCAACAACACATAGTCGCTTGGTGTATGTCCGAAATATTTGCTAAATACCCTTATTTCTGACTTACACCGGTAAATGTCGAAAATCACCATGCATTAATGGTGAATGTTGAACATGTCCGAGAAATATATTTTTTTCTCCGTAATTCAGTCGCGATAAATTTTTCGCCTCTCTTTCTGAGAAGAATGACTAAGAACTTAAAACACACAGTACATTCAAAATCAGAAAGGAAAATAATAGAAGTTAAAAACTTACTTAATTAAAATGCGAAAAATATAATAATAATGCGAAAATATAATAATAGTAATAAAAAACTTACTAAATTATGTGATTCAAATCTTATTTATTGCAACAACTTAAACTATTATGACACTTTGAATTGCACAAGAGGCCCTTGCTTTTACAACTGAATTTATTTGTGGGACACTTCCTTTTGCAATGACAGCGTGTATAGCCTTGCCCACCGCTTCTCGAATTAGCTGCAGCTGCTTCTCTCAGCGAAATTTCTTTAAAATAAATCTCATCTATGGAAAGTAACTTTTCTTTACAAATTAGGAACTGATTACGTGTGTAAAGCTGCTTGAGGGTACCATTTTCATTTGCAAGTTTATAGAAGTCGGAGTCTTCTATTCCAACAACAACCGCTTCGGTTTCAAAAGTATTGGCAATTTCTTCAACTTGTTCGTCGGTTTCAAAAGTATTGGCAATTTCTTTAAGTTGTTCTTCGGTTTCGATATTTGCGATTTGTTCGCTAGGCAAAAAAGACAATGCTATGCCTCTTTTCGCTTTAATGCCAAAAATGGCTTCATAAAGACTTTGGCGTATTCCTTCGTGGTATGTAGTGTTCTTGGCAAATTGAACAAAGGGTAAACCTTCTGACCATTTATTTGTATCGTTACCGTTCATCCATGCAGTTAGAATATTCTGTATATCCTGATTGGCCCTTTCAACTGAGCCTTGTGTTTGACTGTGACGAGGCTTTCCATGAACTATCTTAACATCTTTCCACATAGCGCATATTTCGTATATGACTTGATTACTGAATTCTCTACCATTATCTGATTGCAATATTGCTGGAGCACCAAATGTTAAAAAAATTGGAAGAACGTGATACGCTACTTCTTCCGGCCTCTTAGTTTTCAAAGGTCGTAGCTGGACAAACTTAGTTAAATGATCTTGATACACCATTATGAACTTATATTCGCCATCTCTGTTTGACTGCAGATCTATCAGATCAACTTGACATCTTGCGTTTAACTCAGAACTGATCATTGGTTTCACAACAATACCTTTTTAGGTGCACTGTGTTTCATTTGACACTGTTTGCATAAATATAAATACAGCATTACAACTTCATATGTGATATTTTTGTATTTATTTTGAAACTCTTTAAACATACGTGTTCTTCCTCCGTGGCCTATTCTGGTGTGAGTTTCATATAGTATACTGAACAATTCCTCATTGGTAACATAATACTGTATATTCGTTTCTCCTGGATTTAATGGTACAATTAACTTCTCTTCATCATTAATTTTTAAAACGTCAAAACGTTTTAATCGTCTGTAATCCACAGATGTGTTGCACTTAGTTTTAGCAGAAACCACTTCAGAAAGTATTTTAGAGTACTTTTCTTGAGAAAAATAAAAACAATTGTCTTCTCGTTTACCCGCAATTAATGCATTTAACTTTTCAAGAAAAAGATCACGATTCACTGCAGTATCCATTCTGTATAAATTAGGGTATCGGAAAAAAAATAAGAAAACGCTGCTCTCACCATCAAACCTTGCATAAGACTGACAAAGCTGACTGACTCCATCAGAACAAAAGATTTGACGGGAAACAGCCAGTCGTCTCTTTGTTGGCGCAGGGCCTTCTCGATGATCGCGCTGCGCGCGCAGGTCAGTAACACTTCTCTCCGGGCCTGAATGTACGGATCGTGACGTCACACCTTCACGCTAGCTACCGCAAGGGAGAAAGAGATTCAAGCTCCTCTCTTTTCCACCTCCACCAGAGCATATCTGTGATTGTCGACATACACCGGTGAGGGTCCGAATGTTCAAGAATGTAATGAAATATTCGATCTTTCACCGACGTATTTGGTGTTTGTTGACATTCACCGGTGAAAGTCGACATTCTCCAATTTCGGTTTTTCACACTATATATATATATATATATATATATATATATATATATATATTCATGTGTTTGTCATTTCTTACGTATCTATTGTAGTTTATAAACTAATATATTAATCGGTAATATTAATTGTAAGCTTTGACCCAGACATAAAAAAAATGAAGTTAAAAAAAAGTTTGTAAAAGTATCAGTTAATTGGTCTGCTATTTTGTGTATTTATATTTAAACTGGAGGAAGTTTTCTTTACGAAATTATAAGTCTGAAATTATAAGTCGTCACTTCTTTACTTTAAATATTTATCATTAATTCTTACTTAAAGAATAATATAATATCAGTATTTTACAAATGTTATTATTTATATCAATTCTGTTGTAAAATAATTTATATTAAAATAAAACAAAAAAACATGCGTTTTCTACTTGACATTTTTAATTAATTTTGATAGGAAATCTCACTTTGGATATTTGTCATAAGACATTTTGTTCTATACTTATAGAAATAGGTTATTTAGAGGTGAACGGAATATGAAATTTTATTCATATTAATGTAGTGAAACCATCTGAAATCGTAATAAAAAATAAATGTGCAATTATAAATGAGCAGCTATAAAATATAAACGTAATATATACATTTTTCATTTTTCAGATTCATTACTTGCTAAAATATTTCCAAGTTAGGATAAAATAAATTTATGCATGTTACTTTGAAAATTATATGTTTCTAAATGTAAATTTAATTCAAAAGATAATCTATGCAGCCTACAAATATATTCACTTTTATTTTAGTTGAATTTTTATGTTCATATTTTTGAAAAATTATTTATTTATATTTGAATTGATGAATCTTTAATAGATATAAAGTTAATGCACTTGAACTTAAAAAAAATAATAATGGTGTTAAAAACTCAAATAGACACCAACGCCGTGTTTTCAGAAAAAGAAGACATATTTTTTCCCATCTAAAGCACAATTTAACTGTCATTAATTTCCTAATTTACTAATTAATAATAATGTTCCCTAATTACCTAATGGTATCCATTGTATACCAATAGTTCTTTCAGTTAAATCGTTTCGGTATTTTCACAAATGGACAAAAAAAAGTTTAATTAAATCAGACTTCAAAGTACTATCGTAAACAGTAACCATTCGTCTGTCAGACGACTATTATGCGAGAAATGCGAAAAAATTTCAAAATAATAAGCATTTGGCAGTAGTCCATTAGGCAGTAGTCCTTTTTGTAGATCACAATCTGACACAATTAATGTACTGAATAGCCCATTTTTGTTTCCTGTCCTGGGGGAAGCAGGGCACATTTATCTGTCAGGACAATATTATGCTATATAACAATGCTGGACCGTCGTCCAGCAGACGAATGTTTAGCATTGTAGATTTAAAAGCTATTGATAAAAGTGTTTGTTAATAACATTAAATTAGACATAGTAATTTATTTTTTCAGTGCATACAAATATTTAATCTAATAAACTTTATGTTTTAATATAAAAATTGATATGTAGCTATACCTGTACCTAAAGTAAAAAATACATTTTTATCTTATGGGACTAAAATTAGTAGATTATAAATAAATGAGATTAAACTTAGACTTAAAATGTCCGTAATTCCATTTCGGAAACTGACGTTTTCAAACAAATCAATTTATACAGTTCATTCGCTGAATAAATTAATTAATTATTTTCATTTTCGTGATTCATGAAACATATCAACTATTTTATCTGTAAACTTCTGTTCAATGTTTTGTTAATTTTACTTTAAAATGTCATTTTCGTGCACTACTTTTAATTTCATATTAATTCAAATAGAACATTTAATCAATTAACATTTTAAAATGTTTTTAGATTTGTATATTTAACTTCACCAAAAGTTATATCTCATATTTATTTTTTTCGCTTTTAAATAGACAAATTTAAAATCTGAAATAGAAAACTGGTACATTAGTTGAGTTATACAAATAAAGTGGTTAATAAAATAGTGATATTTAACAGGTGAGTTGTAATTTTCCAACTGGACGAAAATTTTCTGTATATGAGAAACCTGCAACAAATGATAAACCAAAATAAATGCAATAAAAGAGAAAGAACTGCATCGCATGAGAAACCAAAAAGCAACGAGAAAACCTAAATGTGCAACAAAAAGTCATGCAGCAAAAGAAAAACAACAGGTAACTGGAAAGTACAGTAGAAAAAAGTAAGGGAAAAGGAAAAAAAAACAATCCAACACAGGTAAAAGTAATCATTTTCTTCTATTTTTTATGTAAAGTTAAATAAACATGTATTAACCACCTTCCCTTACAGGTTTTTTTTTTAATCATGTACGCTAATGGCGCTCGGTGCATGTAAAATTCGTCGTGGGTGTAAAGTCCTCCAAGTTCCCTGTGAATTATACCTCTGGAAATGCCTAATCAGGTGAAGGTCTCGTCACCTGATCAAGGCTCTAAATTACGAGACCAACTCGCATAACGATGGCATGACATATGGGTGTGATGCCAAGCGCAGGTCCATACAAAAAGAATAACATCAATTAGCAGCAAAACAAAATGGGAACAAAACTAAGTCCTCCACATAGCCGTCCTGCCAGCAATGGCCAGCCGCTACGCGCCCCGATGCCAGGCACTAAACCCGTTTAAGCTAGGGAAATCTGGCAGGTAGGGGCCTGGTCTCAAAAAAAAAACTGTGATATCTTGGCTGCAGCTGCCATGTTCTACCTACTGAGCCATCCCTGTCGAAACTGGAGGATCTAATTCATCCAGTTAACCTTATTAATCATAGTTTCTGGTCTGATATATGAATTAGCTCAACATAATAAATCGCAGGCAATTTGGAACTCCAGTAAATTATGGACATGTGATTACACTTGATTAATTAACAGACCAGAAGCTATGATCAGTAGGTTAACTGGATGAATTAGGTTCTCCAGATTCGACCGGGATGGCTCAGTCAGTAAAGCATGGCAGCTTCAGCCAAGATATCCCAGGTTCGAATTCTGACCCAGACATTTTTCGTCCAGTTAAAAAATTATAACTCATATGATTCCTTTACCAATTTGAATAATCGTGTTATAAAATTCATTTAGTGATATCTAACACATTTAAAAGGTAAAATTCTTCAAGTTAAATGGACAATACTCAAACAATATGTACGTTTTACAAAATAATATTTGTCAAACGCAGCTATGAATAAGATTGTTATGATTATATTCAACCTTTGGACGCCTATAAAAATGTGCTTTCAAACATCCTGCTGATAAAATTAGAAATTATCCCCCTTTTAATAAAGCGAATTAATACTACCTCTAAAACAAGTCTGTGAAATATATTATTTTCTTTCACTGTTTCCTTACAAATGTGATATTTTTAAATTACATTTTGTATTACGTAACCTTTAAGCGTAAACCTTCCCTTAAAACTGTATTTAGCTACCCATGAAAAATCGGTAAATCAACAAAGAGGAGAGAAGTAAACAATTAAAAAGAAAAGAATTAGCTTGTTCTCTTTTAAATCAAGCTTATTGAAAAAAGGATGATTTATGAGTGAAAACACCCTTTTATGTTTAGAATAATAATATTTGCGTTGGTGGATAAGTTTTCTATAAATCTTTTTAGTCCGGTTAACGTAACTTTGTGTAATTAACTCATTATTTTTCTTAAATATCGCAATAATTCTTAAGCTACTTCTACATAATTTTATGTAATACTTTTAGGAAGTTTATCAGTACCGCATAAAAAAAAGCTTGTTCCCTGAAAAAATTATATAATATTTGTGGTTCATCTATTTCTCATTAAAATGTGTGCAATATTTCTTTTAAGTAAATATTTATCATATGAAATTATAACAACCGACAGAAGTTTAATCTTTATTCATTTTTTACTGAAATGTTTTTTAAATTTTATCATGCAAATAATAAATAATAATAAATATATATTTATGACATTTTAAAGTACATAATTAAGGTTCATTTAATTATATTGTTAAAATAGAAAATGTGTGTAAAAGCCAAAGTACTGCAGTTTATAGAAGTTAATTTTAAAACTAATATTGCGTTGTCCCAAATCATTTTCATCATTACTTACCCATAATGGCTTTTAATGGGTCAAAGAAAATAAAAATAATTGTAGAAAAAATAAATTTAAAATAAATTCCTATTTCTTTAACTAATGTCTTTTCTGTCTACAGAAAACATGTGTAGTCCATTTAATAGTAAAATGTTTTCCCCAAAAATGGTACAGTGTACCGATGTCATTAATATGGTGGCAAACTTTTCCCGGATCGCCTTCTGTTTTATCGATCATACATAACTTCTGAATATCGCATAATTTCAAATTTCCCACCGTAGAACACAACGAATGTACTTTTTATGAAATTTGTTAAAAATATTCTTATCAATTTAGTGTATTTAAAAATATATTTCAAACTTCATTTTATTTAATTATATTTAAACAATGAATATTTCGTTGCAACAATAATGTAAAATAAATAGAGGTACATATTTCACAACTGAAGACCATGAATAACGAAGATTAACTATAAAGTATAGGATACATTGGCGGCGCTAACCTGAAATATAAATATAACTGCCGCTAAACTGAAATCAACGAAAATAAGATTTTTTATTTTTAAAAATAAAATTAATGTTAAAATGTTAAAAATACACGTTACATTCATATTGTAGTTTGTATTGTATTCCAGTTTTGGTATTTGTAATGTTAATTAATTTTATATCTTGGTATTGGATATAAATATATATATATATATATATATATATATATATAATTTAATGGAAACATAAGACAATGGTCATCTGTAACCTCAAAATGACCTTAAACTCTGTAAAAAATTGTGAAAAACATAGAAATTCACGATCATCTGCTAAAAGGAAAGAAAAGACCTAAAAACTAGTACATTTTATAACTACAGCAGAGTCTCGATAATTCGAGGTGAACGGGACCGGACTTACCTCGAACTATTGAAAACTCGAATTATCGAAATCATAAAATTTAATTAATAAATAAATGAAGATAAAGCAGTGTTTAAATTTCAGTGTATATTTAAATTAAAAATGTACTTACAAATGATTACATTATTGCTGATAGCAACAGGTTAATTATATCTTAAAATAATTGTCAATTGTTTTTTGTTTTGACACATTGCCCTGTTTCCGTGCAGCAATATCAAGCCATCGTCGAAGCAGCATATTTTCGGCTACTGGAGTCAACTCAGGCAAATTGTTCCACGTATCGCATGACGGACTCTAGCGCAGCAGGCAGCCCCTCGCTGTGACTCATTAGAGGTGTGGAATCTGTCTGATTCTGGCAGAATCCGTAAATTCTAGTTGTTCGTGACTATTTTCTCCATTCCTCTATAACTTATGGCACAATATCATAAAAAAACATTTTTTTAAATATTTCTCGAGTCATCCAAGCACTTTTTGGTTCCTATACGTAACAGGCAGTGAAGATATCGATACATGCTTAAATGCTCTTGGCTATGCAGCTTTCCTGATAACAACAAGTTTAATCTTGTGATTTCTTGAAGCATTTGATGCAGCAAGAAGTGTTAACCTCTCTTTGCTTTTGTGTGACCTGGAGTACTTTTCTCTTAGCTTGACGCGATTGTTTTAGATGATAGCATTTTGAAATTAAGGCCAGATTCATTTCAATTATAAAGCTGGTCATTCGTAAGGTATTTTATTTGTAACGACTTCCTGCAATTTCTCGCAAAATTGCACGGCGACGGCCTCAGAATCTTGAGATAGCTTCTCTCAACAGATCTCTAGTTGCCGGGTACGATATATTTTTTTTCAACCTGTCAAACCAGCCTTGCAATATCAGTAAAGTTTTCATCCCTTTCTTCAAATTCTTTTCGAAACAGCAAAGCTTTTTCTTGAAGAATCGGACCTAAAAGCGGGAATCATTTTTTACTTTTCTGTGTAAACCACATATAAAGTTGCTCGCCAGTTTTTTCATAACCAGAATTTTTTAAGGATTTTCTGTCCAAGGATAAATCAGAGCAGCAGTTAGTAGAAAACGCTTCTAGTTTACTTCTGTTCCGATCTCCGATACATTCGTAGTAGACAAAAGGAAGTGAGTGGGGTGGGAGCTGGTTGAACAACTATTATCTGATTCTCTCCAATTTCACCCGGTGTGATTCCCTGCACGTATAGTAAGAATACATCCGTTTTCTTTAAGAGGGTGGATTTCTGTAGGTGGCTTCAGGGTGCGCAGTTGACATATGACCCGTCGAACAACAATAAAAACCAGATACTTGAATTTTATGGTGCGAAATAATTCTTTCACGTGTTCCGTATATGTTGGTCATTATTTGGAAACTAAACTGATTTTTTTCACTAACTCGGATTTATGGGAAACTCGAATAATCGAGACTCGAATTATTGAGACCCTACTGTAATTCAAAATTGCAACTAACCTTAAAACATGCTAAACTACAGAGGCTTGAATGTATATGTCTAAAACATTCACAACTCTCTGTCAGCAGTTGAGAGACCCGTCGCTTGTGTCTCAGACTCTCTCGGTTTGGCTGAGGTCTTCCCCCCTTATTGTTCTCTGTGTCCGGTCGTTTGGCAGTGGCCTTGCTACGAGTAGATTGAAATTTCCCTCCGGTATTGCACTACCACTCTAAAGCGAAAGCTGGGTTCCCGGGGCGGTCATTGCGGTCATAGCGGTTATACTCGTATTTTGTTTTAAATAAAACTTTAATAATTAATGCACTTAACTTATTTATTAATTATTCTTTTTTGCATCTCTTGTTCTGTGATTGGTCAAGTGTATTACACTATGGTAATTTTTTTAGGTTAAATATAAAGTTCAGATAGAAGGAGCAATTGGTTTTAAGAGTATATAACTATAAAAACCTCCAGGATAGAACTAGACGCTGAGCAAGAAAATGGATTACATGATTTTAAATTCTTTATATGATTTTGTGGACATATTATACTAATATTTTCATAGATCAAGATAACTTTGTCTTTTTCCTGAAGTGTAGGTGTGATCTAACAATATAGTTTAGCTGCCAGTCGTTCTCATATTCTATATAATTTTTCATGAAATATTATCTACACCTGTGACATTATTCATTTCTTTTATGTTGGATAAAGTTGTGCCCATCATGTTTGGCTGCACCAAGTTGTTGACTCGTGTGTATTGTTTAAGTAGGAAAAAAATATGTTGCCTATCGTTGATCATTGACTGTCAATACCTGATAAACTGTAGTAGTCGATATAGCTATTGGTTATGGATCTCAAGTGCAGTGTAAAAACTATTTTTTATTGAAGTACTACCCATGCGTATACAACATTGGATAATATATAATGTTAACTTATAAAGTACTAGGGGCCATAAAGTATTTGTGCAGTCACCTTATAAGGTAAATAAATGCAATTAAAAAATCTACAGAGTTATTCGTTTCTGTAGTTTTTCGCACTAGTGCATTGTACTGCAATTAAAACATGCTGTTTTGTTGCGTTAAAAAGGAATGAGAGAGACATTTTGTAAAATTTACGCATAAAATAAATTCAGTAATATAAAAATATTACTCGTGTAATAGTAAATATAATCTCTTCTAACGTATGATAAAATATTATAAATAAATACATTTTATATGAATAAAATATAATGAATATTTGTAAGATGAATCTGTAAAATTCACCAATCATTTACATATATACGCATTACGTCAAACATAAAACAACATTTTATAATTTTATTTTGTATTTAAATTGTCTTTTAACATACTAAAATGCTTTTGGTTTATACATTTAACAAATCTGACATCCTAAACATTAATATTCTGCATCTGACATATTTTGAAAGCTACTCAAATAAGATAAACAACGATAAATGCAGACGTTCCCATACTACGTTCATTTGTCGCTCAAATATTCTTCCTGATATTAAACTGACTAGCCAAAACAAGAGCCATTTTCTTATTTCTGGAAATTTCAAACGCTTATTCTAGAACTTGATTTATTGTTGACTCATTCTAATGTCACGGTAATAAGTCATGGTGTATCGATTGTCGGTATAAATATATAAAGAATAATTTTATAAAGCATTTTTTGCAATAAATGTATTATTCAAAGAAGGTGATTTTTAGGATATTCTAAATCTAGCTATTAATGTTATTTACAAATATTGTGATTTATTTCGTTTAGGCTACGAAGCAAAAAGTATTGCACTTTTCTGATTTAAATCGTAGGACAATAATTTACCAGATTATGTATTTTAACGATTATATTTTAACGTATATATTTTAACGATTTGCTAGAATTCTGTAATGGTTACGTCGCCTTGTTCCGTCATCGTATTTATACTACTAGAATGGATACCTTAGTTCTATGGTATTTTGCTGCCACCACCGGTATTAAAGTGATACCGGACACGTTGGGAAAGACGTTCTCATAAAATAGCCAATTAATAATTTATTGATTAAAATTATTAAGTAAGAAAATTGTTACAGTGATAGTTATTATATTGTCACTAGCCGTATGTAACTGTCATATGACAATCTCCCTGAACACCCGTTTTAATATATATCTCAAAGGTAGTACACGTACATATATTTCCGACTAAGTAATAATTAGTTTTACTCTGGACCAAACTGCCCAATGCACATTATCTCTATAATTTAACACAATTCTCTAAATTCTTAACTCTACGCGTCTATATCCAAGACTCTCCACTGATGACCCTTGCGTCCCACGCTATCTGCTACACATCAAACATACACCTCCTTCACTCTTCACCGCACATCAGCAACTCTTTGGCGTCCTATGCTCTCGACTGCACTTCCACGAGTGACCTGTCTCTCACTGTCCCCTCACACTACAAATAGACTGGGCTGTCATTCTTCATTCACGGAGCTTCCATCCACGTGGGGGCGTTTGTTCTAGACCTTTCCAGCCCGGCCTTAGTCTCGATCATCATCCTCTTTTATTCTTCTGTGAAATCCAGCTCCCTAGGAATGTGGTGCTCATTGTGTTTCTTCCATTGTATTTCTTACCAAAACCTGATTAGTGCATTACAAAGAAATCGAGATCCTCCCTCAAATAGATAAGAGGATAAGTTGAAGTTCCTCTGTCTATCACATAAGGCAGTTTTACAGCAAAAGAAAAAATATATATTGGAATACGGTAATATAATAATGAATAAAAATAATTAGAAATAATTAGAAATATACAATACGAGTCTTGCTAAAGTGAGAAACCTGACAAATTTATATTAGGTTAATTTTATTATTTGAGGTTAGTTCCAGAAGACACAGTGCATGATTTTTATCGCCTTAATTTTCCTCGATTTTCATGTTATTTAATATCACATACTCTGCGTACAAAAATATCCGAGGATTTTCTTCACTTTTATTGCTTAATAAATTTGCATTCATAACGTTTGCATTCGCCATTCCGTTAATTCCTAAGTATCTTTTAGATATAAACAATAAATTACTCTGGTAGCGGATAAGAAAAAAAATCATATTGTTGATCATTAGTATATTTATGTATTAGTATGCATTATATATTAGTATATGTAATGGTTGATCATTCGTCTTAAGTGCCGTGTAGTTACAACGAAGGACGTAGAAAGAAGTTTACATACATTATATTATGTATAATATTGATAAACTAATAGAAGACAATAAACTACTAATGTCGCTCGTTTCTATGGTAGTATTTAAGGTCAATTGAAAAAAAAAATCTAAATATTTATATAGCACGTGTAAATATCATAATTTCTTTAAAACAATCAAGAATTTTTTGCGTATTTTTCTTCTATAGAATTTAACACCATTTTCAGAAAATTAAAAAATATATAGTAGAAAAAATATAGTACAATTATAATATACATATATAAAATATTTAATAAAATATGAGCAGTTGTATCAAATAATTTCGACCTAAGGATGCGCGAACTATACCAAAGATTTTTTATTCATGAATTGGAAGTCTACAGAACAACATATATAAAAAGGTCTAGTGGAATAGCCTGAAAATTCATAAAGATATGACCGATATATAATGAGCTGAATTTCGGTTGTCTCCGAAAAGTAGCTTGATCATAAGAGATTTCACACAATGTTTTTATTAACTGGCTTCCAGCAATGGATTTAGTATATTATGAATGTCAACGAGTAGCTTTGGAGGGGATGTTAAGAATTTTATAGTTTTCTTTCTGTTGGAATAAACTTGATTTGGTTATTTTCATAGAAGATCTAAAGCATCAATAAAAAGCTAAATTAAAAAAAATAAAAATTAAAATTAAAATTTGTGGAATGTCCTTTATCATATCTGGAGACACGGCAGTTTCTCCGCCAAGTCGAGAAAACACAGCCATAAGCATTTTTTTCTGGAAGCAACCAAATTTTTAACCCCCCCCCCCCCATATCTGTGGGCTGAAGTTTCACAAAAACCTAAAACTTTGTTTAACTGCGTTGCAAATGGGACCATATTTTCAAATTTCACGGTGTTATCATTTCTTGTTCGGAAGATTTGACACTCATTCACACACTCACCGATAAAAAAAATATATATAAGGTACATCCCGTAGCCCTAGAAATTTAAAACTTGGAATATAGGTAGTGTTTAGGATACAATAAAAAGAAAAAATAATAAAAATCCTCAAAATTCGAAAAATATATAAATTTAAAGTAATTTGCCTTGTAGAAAATTAATATTCGGCGTAACGGTAGAGTTTAGGATTCAGAAAAAGATAATATTAAAAAACAATAAAATTCGAAAATAAAATTAAAAAATCTAAAAATGTGTAACATTTGAAAATAATTCGATTTCTTAGTACTAAACACTTGAAATTTTAAATAGAAGTAGTACTTATATAGTATACAAAATAAGGAAAATTTAAAAAATCCGGAATTCGGAATATTTGTTTCCAAAATTTGAAAAAATCGAAAATAATTTTTTCTTGTAGTCTTAAAAACTGAAAATTTGGTGTAAAAAATTTAAAAAAGGGTAAATTTAAAAATAAAAATTCAAAAATTCAAAAAGAAAATCGAAAATTTGAAATATTTATTGAAAAATCGAAAATACTTCGATTTTGTAGTGCAAGTAACTTGAAATTTGGCATAATGGTAAGGTTTAGGATACAAAGAAAAGAAACATTAAAAACTCCAGAAATTCCGAAGAAAAGAATAGAAAAATTCGAGAAAAATAAATCAAGAAAAATAAAATCAAAAATAGTTTAATTTGTTGAAATTTTCCGGAATTTTTAATTTTCTCTTTATTTACTAAACAGTACTTCTATGCCAAATATAAAAGTCTAGGACTGTGAGTAAAACCTCAGATCGGCAGCACTTTTTTTCTGGAAGCAGTTGCGAGTAGGTTTGACTCACACCCCACCATTTACGCTTGCCTAGAAACCTGCACCTTATTTTTATCTAGATGACTTTGCAAACGGAACTAAAACTCTAAATTTTTGGTACTTCCAAATAATAACGACAGGGTTTGGTGAAAATCAGTGACGATATCCAAAAAGAGCCCAAAGTCAAAAAAAGGAGGATTACTTACAAAAATAAATCAAATCCCATGAAAAACGTCACATGTAAAAAATGTAGAGGAGTATTGTGACTCTTTTACTGTAAAAAATTTTGAGATCATGTAGAGACAAGTTTAGCTATGCTATTAACTCTGAAATTTCATTCACAAATATTGCCTAATCTCTATAGGTTTAGTTAATGATTATTTTGTGACTCGGCAATTACGAAGAACAGGGAAGTTATTACGTTTATGTTATGGGAAGGGATGGAATTATTTGATTAAGAATAATTATTATGCTGCGTAATTTTCAAGTCACAAACTAAAGATGAAGAGACTCGGAGTGATTTGTGAATGAAATTTCAGTGTTGATAAGATAACTAAACTTGGTCCTACATGATCTCAGAACTTTTTACGGTAAAAGAGTCAAAAGACTTGGCTAGGTTTTTAAAATGTGATATTTTTGATGGAAATGCTAGTTTAAGAAGAAACTGAAATTCAGCTCACTCTAATACCGATATATATCAGAATTTTTGGTATTGCTCGTGTATGCTCAATTACATTTATTTAATATAAATATTTATTTTTTATCAAACATTTAATATATTTATATTATAATTGTAGTATAATGTTTGTAATGTTGTCTCCCAAATTGTCTGAAGGTGGCGTTAAATTTGATTGAAAACTCTGCATGTTATAAACAAAAACCTGCAAAAACGTGTTAAAAAATACGCAAAAACGTGTAATTTACATAACATGACACTATTATAAACTGTTTAAAATATGGCTGCTAAAATATTTATTTTACACTAAAACCATTACCAAGTTTTAAATTTTTCTATAAAATAAAATTAGTTTAAAGAATTTTGAATAATCTATCTAGTTACGAATATAATTATTTTTCACTGTACACAAATTTTTCCTAAAAACTTCTAAAGTTTTATGTTATTATGTATAAAAACACTGTAACATAATAAATCAACTGATTATTTAAGTTCATTTACATATTACTGGTTCAAGATAATGAATAAATTTATTAATGTATGGGAAAACAGAAACATTAATTAATTTTATTTATATACAGAAAGAAAATGGGATCTGCTTGTAATCTAAAGTACAAAAAATGATTATCAAGGTATAATAAATCAATTACCGTATAATGCAAACTTGCGCTGGAAACTTTGCTTGCAAAATAATGTAAATCTTCTACAAGGAAAGAGAAAATATAATGCTAACTTCTGCTAAACTTTTTAATTAATGTTCATGTTTAACACGATATACAATAAAAAAATACATATATAACAAAATGTAAAACTTTAAAGCCTACAAATAAAGCCGAAAGTATTCCGAATTAGTTAAAAAATATAATAGTCCCCAAACTACTAATACAACATACACTAGCTAGAAAAATAACTTTTAGCTATTTCTTTTCAGTACAAAAATGAACAATGAAATTAAATAAAAAAAATATATATAACCTCTTAATGTTCTTTATTTAACAAATAATAATATTATTATAGATTAGCAGCATTATATTTGATTATTAATTGGCAAAATTAGAAAAATAATAATAATAAATATTTATTAATATTTCTAATTTTTAATCTCACTTATGAAGAGTGAATGTTATTATAATTTTTTTATTTAAGTGTACAATTAAAACACACATTACGTTTTACATAAAATTGAACGATTCTAAATTCCCGAACAGCAACTCTAAAACTAAATTCATCTTTCAAAAAAAAAATCTACTTTTTACTAATTCCTACAAGACATCATCTACCCTATTAAAATCCGTGCGCTTATCTATGTATGTAACCTCAAAAGCTCGGAAACCACAGGGCGCAAGGCTTAAAAATTTGGCACGCATGTTGCTGGTAGGAGGCTCATGAACGATTGGGGGGGAAATTCCAAAAATTTAAATAGATTATTTTTTATGTTTTTGACTAATTTTTGCCTTTTTTATGTTCAATCCGTAATTGAAATGAACAATGAACAATGTTCATTGTTCATTGAGGTAACCAGTTCTAACCAGTTCTAAATGTTTACTGCAATGTGAGATATGCATATCATGTACACATCGCTTCAATACTATTACGATAATTCTTTTACCTCGCACGCAAATAATTTGAGATTATTTAATTGCGCTTAGTTATTACCTTTTTTAAAAAATAAAGAAAAACATTTTTAATCACAAACATCAAGAAAATAATTTATTCCATTTATTCCCTTATTCAAAAGTTATCGTTTTTTGGTCTGCTGCCATAGCAACACGATAAATTAAATATCATTAAAAAATGCACAGTAGTAGAAAAATATTTTCCTACATATTACATAGATGCATTTGGCTGTACTGATTTTTATTTGTAATGTTGGTATTAGAATCAAATTCATGAACTCCCATGCGGAGAACGGTTAGGACATGTTCCCGTGTGGGAACAGCTAGTGTATATATTTAAACATTGTGTCATGAAAACTCTCTCTACTTGACGGCTATATATATTAAGCCTTACACTAAGTTTTCTTTAAAAGTGTATAATTTATATCCTTAATAAATCAGACGAATGTTTAAGTTCACGAAAAGATATCAAATAAATTTATTAATGTACGGAAAAACAAAATTATTAATAACTTCATTTTAAGATCCGCATGGATGAAAAACACAGAAAAGCTAAACAACAAAACATTCTATTACGAAACTATAATAAATCAATTCACATAAAAAGCAAACTTGCACATAGCTGTTATAAATGAAGTTAAAACTTCTAGTATAAGAAGGTGGAGATAAAAAATATTTTTTAATGCTACATTGTAATAGTAACATTTTTATTTTATTTCAAGTTTAATGCAATATATAAGGTCTAGGAGAGTCTTCGCACAATGCAAAAGAATAGCAATAAAAAATGTAAATATAAATTTTTTGCTAAACTATCCATGAATAATTTTTACTTCATTTGTTTTTTATGCATTTCCATTGCTATTGTGTTGTTATGTTGCAATTTAATAGAACAGTTGTAATAAAACCAAGAAAGTTATTTTGTGCAATCTGTCCTTACAGGGTTGGTGTGATTGCGCACATGGGTAGGAGAGATTGTTACTAATAATAACTACAATTAAATTGTTAACAATAATATTTACACTTAAATGACATTGCTGTAAGGTTTTTGTGAAAAAAAATTATTGTATTGGGAGTGAATATTTCAACCTAATGCTTAAAGTATAAGAAAAAGAAAATAAATTTAAAAACGATTAAAAAATTTTAATTAAAGGAAAAAAAATTAAAGAATCAGAAAAAGCAAGTCCAGATAAGATTATAAAATAAAATTATGTAACTTAATAACAAGTTTAACTTAAATTTAGTCCATTTTCATTTTTCATTTTTTAATGCAAATTTACCAATAAGCTGCGTAATCTCTCCTAGTATTTAAACTAATAGGAACAATGCGCCATCTCTCCTAAGTAGCAGATGCGCAAACTCTCCAATTTCGGTAGGAGAGACTGCGCGGCCTTTTATTTAAACATGGCCGCTTCTAAAACAAACCGTTGATGTTCACATTGTTAGTCTAGATAAGTATTTTATGAGAAATCGTGTAAGTTTAAAATATTTTGTACTATTGGCATTGTATAGAAATTCTGATGAATAGCTATGAAAATTCAAGCACTTACTTTGGGAAAACAAAACAAAATATCAATACTTTATCTTAGACGCTCAAAACAATCAACGTGCACTTTCAAGTAGTCACTCCACTACTGTTGTTATACAACTACCTGGAGTCGCTTCGCTGTCACTCTACTCCTTCCCCACGAACCTCTATGTGCGCATTCTCTCCGATCGCGCCATCTCTCTTGACTTTACTTTAAATTCAGAATTATTAATTGTAAAATAAAATGGAGTACGCTAAAATTGTATAATTACATACGTTTTCACTTATTTAATATCGTTAGGGATTTTAAAGAAAAAGATCGCTACCACCAAAATACTAATAGATATTACTCAACATATATTATATAAAACATTTTTTGAATATAAAAATATTTTTTTCTCAATTAAAAATAAATATTTTTCATACGAACAGGTTTATATTTGATTAATTATCAAAATTTAAAATAAATAATAAATGTTTGTTTTTATTTTTAATTTTGAGTCTAACATACAAATAAAATAAAACATATTGAAAGTAAGAGGGCAAAAACTATTATAGTCACAAACTAGTTATTCTGTAATTTCTCAATTGTCCGCATAAACTTTAAATGTTATTTTTCATTTATGTTTATTTTCAGCGTTAATTTTCAAAGTGCTTCCGTTAATTTTGCATCGATATAAATTTAACAAACGATAGTACACTTCTCATGCTAGCAGCACCTTGTAGGCATTAAACTTTCCATAATGAGACAACCCTATTTTATTTATACTGGAAAATTGGTGAATTAACATGGAGATTCAGTTTTACATAAAAGTTAATGAAGTGAAATTAACGATTAACGAAAGTAATAAAATGTATATTTCGTTAAAGAAATTCTACTTTTAAAATATTCTAAAAAAAGTCATGAGGGTATTTAAGCGCTAAACTTCACTAATATACCTGAACACGTAATGTGAAACCTGCCAAGGATTCCATAGTGATAATTAATTCTGAATTAGTAACTGTAGTAACTATTTCATTCATTTTGGAGTAGTCCTAGAAATGCATTTATTGAAACAAACGTTATTTTGATTAAATTTTGATTAATTGCATGCCTTTTAATGTAATTTCTGAATATTATTAAACTGAAGAATTACGGGCATATAAGGGATAAAATTCTTTAATTTTCTGAATTTTCAAAGCTTTGCGCTCAAATAAAGAAGTTGAACATATACAGCGCTAAAAATATGTAATTTTTCTTCATTACCAAAGATATATTATAGACATTTTTTCGTACAGAAAGAAATTAGAAGTTTGAAACTGTTTAAAAATTTGATACATGCAAGACTAATATGTTCCTTTTAAGTATTCTATAATTAGGAATATAATTAAAATACTACAAAATATATACTGGGATGTATATTTTCTTATGTTTTTTGAATGTTTTAGTAACATTCTTTTAAAAAAAAACATTTTTGTTGAGAGAAAAGAAAAACACTTCTTCACATAGGTAAATTATATATTTTAACATTCATCCATAATTTCAAGAACATATCTGTTAAAAGGTTTTAAAAATGTGTACGCAGTTTTTCTAAAGTCATAGAAGATACACATAAATATATGTACAAATATTTATTGGCCTGTACTCAGAAAGATATAGTTGAAAATTAAGCATTCAC
This sequence comes from Maratus michaelseni, assembly GCA_963931845.1. Lineage (NCBI taxonomy): Eukaryota > Metazoa > Arthropoda > Arachnida > Araneae > Salticidae > Maratus > Maratus michaelseni. Next base: position 308,926,473 of record OZ007591.1, read on the forward strand.
ACGGGGAAATATGCATTTAACACGTACATTATGTGTTACACATTAACGCAAATACAACATTTTAAGCGAAAGAAAAATCTGGTTTGTCTTTTAATAAAAGGTTTATATGATTTTAAATAAAACACGTAGCAGCTCCCAGAAGTTTATCTCGCGAAAGACTAACCATGATGAATGCTATTTCATATCGATGGTTGGACAGGAAATGTGATGCACAGCAAGGTTTTCAGTTGGTCTGCAGTACAATACGAATCATATAAGCTTCATACAGGTATCTAAAACTTAAATATAAAATGTAAGTTGGTTTAAATTAAAAAGTGTGCGATTGGACATTTGGAATCTTGTTACAAAAACTTGAAAAATAAAAATGGTAGACGTCCTTTTAACAGCAATGATATTTTATGGTAATTAAAAATTGTTCTGAAATCTTCCAGCTCGAAATAAACTGTTGCTGCGCATTAGAGTAATTTTGATTTATTAATGAAAACAGATGAGTAAAATTAGGAAAGCTCTATTCCGACTCATTACCAATCGGTTACAATGTCTAGCTCTTTAACCTGTTCTAAAGACATATGCTTCTCCGATATATTCCATAATCACCACCATATGTAAATTGACTGATGGACACGATATGCAGCGCTAGGTTTCCATTTAGTATGTACTTTTGAAAAAAAAATAATCAATTGTCTTAATATTTTAGAGTGGCGATATACATGAGAAACTGCATGATTATTCGAGAGGATGTATTTATCTTCCCTTTGTATATGCCTCAATTTTTGCTACGGTAATGCATTTGTTTACTTATCTTAATTATCTAAACAAACTCATTTAGTCCAATATTGACAGGTTCTGTTAAATGTGTTACCAAAGTTTGAACAAAATCTTGTATTTAGAACATGCACATATGGTGGTTGAAAGTGGTCGACCTAGGACATTTTCATATTTCCACCAAAGTGTTCTAAAAAATGCTTGGAATTTCCTTCAACAGGAATTGGTTTATTCAAATTAACATTAACTTATTAAGATATAAATAACTAAGTAAGATTATTTCACGCCACCTAGTGGTGGAAAGTGAAACTAAACGAAATTGCAGCACGTGCGAAGCACGCCTGCTATACAATGCCGTAGGCAATTTTTTTCAACGGGAATTGGTTCATGCAACTTAACATGAACTAATTAAGATATAGATAACTAAGTAAGATAATTTCTCACCCCCTAGCGGTGTAAATATAAACTAAACCATATCACTGCTTGTTCGTAGCATGCTTGCTATACAATGCCATAGGCAGCGGGGACGAGCGCCGGAGTTACGTTCGGAAAGAGGTTTGTCTAGAACAGAATGCGCACCTGAAATGACTATTTTTATCGAAACCGCAAAAGAAAGTTACTGATTTCCGTGCAACGCTGAGCGGATCAGCTAGTGTAAAAAAGATTTGAGAGTCAGATTACTATACGTTAATTAACAAATTTCTATATCATTAGTTGCTGAAATGGATAAAATAATCATTGGTTTTTTCTATATATAATTTATTCGCAACAGTAAAGTTAATAAAATTCACTGTAGTAAAATCCATTAAAGAAACATTTAGGTTAGTATCTACGTATCCTAATTCTAATATATAGTCGCCTCTCAGTTATACGCGTTTGAAGGGATTGATTTAAAATTCGGCATAACTGAGAGGATGTTGTATGTAGTAATTCTTTATACGCATTATACACATTATGGGAAAAGACATTTTGAAATATAATAATTATGATTAATAACAGTTTTTCAATTGAAGGAGTGTAATATTAGTACAGTGTACTTAAAAAATATCCTTAGACTTTCATAAAATTTAATTAAAAAAATTACAATAAAAGTAAAAGTTCATTTTACTTACAAGGAAGGTCTTATAAGCGCATACTCAGAAATTTTTGAAAAAATTACAGAATGTTCTTCTTATGAGGATATATACGTCTACAAAAAAAATTTCTGCGGAACCTCGATATAACGTCCATAAAAAATATGAAAATTTCGTTTATTTGGCGATTTATCACTGGTTTGCGGCGGAATGAAATTAACCCTTTCAGGGGCAAAGTACTTATGTTTCTAAAATGTTGAAATCATTGAGTCACACCGGAATTTAACAACAAATTTATATTCAAATAAGTAAAAGATTTTCTTCAAGTGTATTATAAAAGTTCAATTTGATTCCAAAATTCCGGTGTCATTGTGGCATTTGGGAATTAAAATTAAGTCGGATATATTATATTCCACCGCCCTTCAAGGTGTTAAAAAAATACGCTTTTATGACAAATACTCTTTAAGGAAAAACTTTTTTATACTGAACTTGTTTATGCTTGTTTAACTTACTTAATAAATAAATTTTTATAACTACAATTTTGTGTACACATTTATATGTATATATAATGAAATTTAACGATTGTGTTTTACGATTTAAATTTATTAAAATCATTTCAAGTTCAAAAATAAGCCCAAAACTGAACATTGTCAATTCAAGAAAGTTTTTGTTGCTATGGAAACAACGAAATCTTCGATATAGAAATGTGTAAAGAATCCGTTTGTCACCGGGCTTTTAATTTTAAAATACATTTAAAAATTACTTGTACAACCGTTGACGCCATTTAAATTAGAAAAAATCGTTGAATGGAGGATAAAACAATAGGCAAAATTTCATTCAATCGCTAATAAATAAAGATAAAAACGTGAGTTATTGATATGATCTGATTAAAAAAAAATATTTTAAATTAGAATTAATGCAAACGTACAGAGAATTGAAAATGTTGAATCCAAAATGCAAACGATTCTGAACAAGAGGGTATTGTATCATGAGCCATAGAATTAACCCATTCATATAATTTTTTAAGCTTATGACAATTTTACGCTTTTAAATTTTACAAAAATCTCATAGACAGGTATCATAACAAGAATTTCTTCAAACTGTTCGCTTACTTTAATATGCCTTTGAGATTCATATATTTTTAAAATTTCGATTGTTAACTAAAAGTGAAAATAAACGTACAGGTTCAATAATTCAATAATGCACATAACTTAAATGTCAGCTTCGCTATAACATAAAATAGATATTTGCAGCTTCCAAAAAATAGAGCATATTTTTTTCAGTGGTAAAAATAAATAACTGAAAAACAAACAGCTTGTATATATTATACAAAAAATTATAAATATTTCATCGTTTAAGTTTAAATTCATTAAATATTGCGCATTCGAATAATCATTTTACAGTCAATTTAAAATGAATTAAAATCGTTTACGTTTGGCGAAGGAAAACTGTTGCTAGCCAAATCGTGTGTTTTTGCGCCAAATACTCGAAAGTATTTTATTTCTTTGCAGATTTTCTACTGGGATTCCGCATCTAAATTTCACTGTTCCACTGCATTCATATATGAGAAGCTTCATTAGCTTTTTTTTTCAAAAATTTCTGAGTATGCACTTTAAGGAGACCGTCCTTGTTAGAAGAAGATATTTTTACATTAAAAAAAATGTCATTTATTCCTCTTATAAGAAGTCATGAATGAATACCGCGTTTGTACAACGATTTTTTCTAATGCATTGAGGTGCGTCATTGTATTTGATGCTACATTAGCATTTTGAAGGCAACGTCTCAAAGTGTCCAGCTCTCCTAAAACAGTAGCATAAAATGGGACAATTACAACACGAGTTTCTTCATTATCATCATCTTCTCCTTCTTATTTTAGCTGTCACGTCATCAAAACAGGTTCAATATGTTTTAATACCGTTGATGTTAAGTTTTCATCAACATTGGCGAAAACTTTGGCGATAAAAAAGAAAGAGAATCTTGGCTTATGCTGTTCATTTCTTCGTCGATGTTAAAATCATTGCTATTGTTTTCATTTTCCTGTAATGAAAGAACTTCAGCAACATTTAAGTAAACGAAACCCGCATTTCGTAAGCAGTTAGAAATTGTTGCGGGTGCTAAGTAATTCCAAAAGTAAAACAACATATGCATAGCATCCATAATCCAAATTTTATTGAATTCTTTATTCTGCTCTAGTGATATAAACATTCTTCGCACCAAATCTTTCCTATACTGCGCTTTAACTGATCTTATTATACCGACATCTATTAGCTGAATCTGATAGTACAATTTGCAGGGGAAAATATAACTCATGGATGTGTCAGAAATGGGAGATCTGACGGATGGGTGGTACACTGTTCCATAAATAGCAGAACTTTTCCTTTTTTAGCCCTCTTCATATCAAATTCGTTCAGAAATTCTAAAACAAATTTCGATGTCAACCAGGCTGATGTGCTACTTGCATAAGAACTCAGAAATTTCTTCACATTTTTTAAACACTGTGGTTTCTTGGATTTACCTATCACTATTGACATTAACTTTTCTCATCCGTTCCGCATTGCAACAGAAAATCTCAGCTACTCTTTCTTTGATGTGTTTGCCACCATGATGGGTTTATCACATAAAATCCAGCGTTTTGTCTGGCAAAAGACGATAAAATAATCATGTTCCATCACAGTTAAAAATGTTCTTAACATCAAAGTTTTGAATTAAATTTGGAAGCTCTCCGATCCATTCATTAACAGTCGAATCTGAAACAACTGTGCTTTCATCACTCAGACAATGATTTGTTAAACTGTGTATTTTCTTAAGTTTTTTTCAGCCATCCCCAAGAAGTAAAAAAAAATCCGATTCCCTTTTTTGATGACAAAATGAGTGTCTTTTCTTTGAATAACTCACCGCTAATGGGTACGTTGGAAGCTCTCGTTTCTCTAAACCACTGAATCAAAGTGGTTTCTAAAATCTAAAATCTTTCATTCTGAATTCTTTATTAATTCTTCGCTTGCGTAGAATATTCACTGTTATTATTTTTTTTTCTTGATCGAGTCTTTGTTCTTTAAAATTCATCTGAGCGTTGATTCTGGCAAATCAAATTTTCGTGCTAAACTTATTTTTGGCAGTTTAGAATCATTTTCTGCTGCTTGTATAACTTCCATTTTGAACGAAATTGTTAATTTTCTTTTGGTCATTTTTATTGCAGAAAAAAAATCTATAAGTTATCTTAAATGCAAGGATGGAAGGGAACATGCGCGTGCCTTGATAAAAGTAAAAGAGAAAGAAAAGAAAGAACAATTATAACTGAGGGGAGAGGCTGAAAAGTCTAATTGTAACACTCTCTCCACCCTTTAGGGTGCTTTGCGGAACCGTCTTTTAACCTTCACACGTGCAGAAAATTTTTTATAGTTAAAAAAAAAGTTTCGCACTTAACTCAGAGTTTGTGAATTTTGCTGTTATTTCCACGTATAACTGAGAGAGACAATTCAAAGTGGCACTTATAAGTGAGAGATCTATAGCATTATTTCCCTATTCCTATTCGCAGGACCTTACGAAATTCACGTATAACTCAGAGACGAGTATAACTGAGAAGCGCATAAGTGAGAGGTGACTGTAAATACTGATAAATCGTTCAGTATCATTTTAAGTAAAATATTTTTTATATTTATGTCAGAATGGCAACGACCCGGCAGTAGATACGCACTGAGAGCAGCGCCACCATTTCTCAAGCGGTGAAACTTCCCGCCAGAACCAGAGGACGAGATGATGTTGGAAGACAAAGACGTATGTAACTAAAGTTACGAAAGACATGGACTGTGAACGACGATGTTAAAGATTAATCATGCAAATCTGTATATACTTTTTTTGTAAATAGTAGTCAATATAATATTTAACCTAATTCGAAGTCTTCATTTACTTACGACATTAACATTTATTTCATTAAAAATCAAAAATAAATAAATAAATAAATAAATAAATAAATAAATAAATACAAATAAATGTTTGAAAAAAAAAAGGAAGAAAGAAAATAAAAAAAAAATTAATCTGTCTACATCCATTTTCAGTCTTAATTGTTTTGGTCCAATTATAAGTAAACCTACATTTTAAATATATGTAACGTAAACGTAATTTTATAGAGAAATCACATCCAATCGATTAGTTTAGGAATTGGAATTTATTCGATCAACATGGCACTTAAATAAAAAAAATCACTTTCCTTATTCTACCGTATTTTATCAATAATAATACTGCAAGAATGAAAGAAAAAACAACAAATTAAAAACACGCACTGAACTTAGCGGGGAAGTGATTAGACGGCCAGGTTTTGTCTTGTATCTGTCAAAATGACTAATTTACATTACTTTCTATTAAGCTGTCATTTTCTTATTAATTAAGCTTCAAATGTTTTGAAGCATGTTCTTTTGAAAATTGTTGGAGATATTTTAACATTCATGTATCTAAAGGTCTCTCATTTATTCCTTTTTAAAACAGTAAATTCGATTAGAATCTCTTGTCAGAAAACAAAGAAAAAATAAATTTAGTAAGAAGCAAATAATACAAAGATAAAAGTTTTCCAAATACAGCAAATTGTAATGTGATTGATATTTTAAGTATTTTGGTTTCTTTTAAGAAAGTTACTTAAGGATTTGATTTTAAATGCCGATTTTAAAAAGACCTGGATATAATATATTTTTATAATTTTCTCAAATAATAAAAAAAACATACTTGGCAATGGTATTATTTTAGACGTAAAGGAAATCTGATGTTGAAAATATTATAGTTATGTATAGACACTTATTCACTGATATGTAACTCATTATAATATTAAATAAAATAATTCACATTTCCTTGTACGTTAAGGTTTTGAAATAAAAAAATAATATATATGAAATAATAAATATCGTTTGCCATTTTTCCTTAATTATTTGATTCCAAATTCTTACAATTCTACTTTTTTCCCTGTCTTTTAATAATATCTTAAATCTAAATTATATTTTTATTCCATATCTTTAATCAACATATTCTTTTAATTCTTATTCTAAAAATCTTAATAAGTTAAAACTGACAGTTATTTGTAAAAATCCTTAATTTATTTCTTTTTTTTTGTTTAAGCATTCAATTTTTATTTCTTTAGAACGTCTCTTAGTATCAATTTTATTTTTTATTAAAATTACCATTCAATATCCCATAATTCATTTCGACTCGCGCGTCTAACCTTTTAATTCAAAATTATGCCGTGTATAATAATAAGTTTCACGGCCTTGCAAGTCGCTTATTGGTTAGTTTTCCCTTGCATTGCCGAAAAGATTCATACGTCTCGCTGCCTTTAAAACGCATTTACGCAGTTCTGGTGCCAGAATTTTTACATTGTTTCAATTGCTAAACAAACCTCTTCACTTGGATCAGAAGTGTCCATTGGGTGAAATTCTCTAATAAATTTAAAATCTTCACACTGTTTTCTATTGCGTAGCTCAACTCAGTTATGAATTCTGAATATGCTAATTAGTGTAATTGTCTTTTATTGGTGAAGTGTCGATAAAAATTATTGATAAAAACACAACGTTTTGTTATTTATACGGGAAAACTCCTAATGTTTTTCTGAAACATCGTCTTTCATCTGGAACCTTCATTTCATATATATATATATATATATATAAAGCAAAATTAACTTAAAAATTTTCTATTAATATTTAAGTGAAAATAATAAAAAATAATAAGGAAATGCTTATAAAACATACTATTAATATGTTTAAATTTATCTTGGGTCTAAACTTTTTTTATAAAAAATATAAGTAAACATAATCTTTCAGTGTTTGTAATAAAAATGTAATTTTCTACTAAGATTATATGCATTATCTGAATAAAACAATAATACTTAATTTGATGGATACAGTGCTATGCTTTGAAACAAAATATATATATATATTTATATTTATATTTTTAATCAAAATTAAGTTAAACATTTTATATGAATATTTAAGCTGAAAATAATAAAAAATAACGATGAAATGTTTATAAAACATAGTATTAAAAAGAAACATAGCATAAAAAGAAACACTATCACCTAATCTCACATATATTAATTACACTATTTTAACAGTCAGCGTTGACCACAAGAATAAACCAATGTCCTGAACTTTACAATAAAATCCTTATACTGTTGGGTTTTGCCACCTATGTGTCAAAATGACAAATTTAAATTATTTTCTTTTTCTTTTACCTTTTTCTTTTCATTAAAGATGTTTTGGAGTCATTTGGTTCATTAATTGTTTTGGAGCAAGTTCTTTCTAAAAATTCTTACATGAACTTTATCATTGATGGCTCTAATGTATTACATTTATACATTTTTAAACCGTAAATACGATTAAAATGTCTTGTCAAAAATAATAATAATAACAATAAAGCCATTTAATTAGAACCAAAAAAATATATGGATACATGTTTTCCTATAACAGCAAATCTCAATGTTATAGAATTTTAAAGAATTTTGCTTTGTTGCAACGAAGTTGTATAAGGAGAGTTATGTTTCTCAAATATTGGTTTTAAAATATCTTTATACATTTATATTATACATTTATTTTACTCTTTTGAAATAATAGAAAGACATACACTGATGATGAAATTATTTCAACCATGATTTATTTCATGATTTCATCATCATTAAGAGATGTTTATGATTCCAACATTTTGGTGTTGGAATCATTAAATATTTACACGTTAATTGATATATCATTCATTAATATTATGTGGTGTAACTCCCATGAGTTTTAAGACTTTTAAATAATAAATGTTATATATCTATACTATTAAAATCCGTGCGCGTATCTATCTATATAACCTAAAAACTCGAAAACCACAGGACGCAGGGCTACGAAATTTTGCACACAGGTAGCTGGTAGGGAGTCCATGAACGATTGGGACAAAAAATTCAAAAATGTTAAATAGATTTTTGATACAATAAATATTAATTATAATCCATCCACAAAGAGATCTCATCAAAAATAAGCATTTTTATCTTCGGTTGGTTGGTTGTATATAATTAGCTGGGTTTAAGGGTTTTCTTACATGACATATATTAGTATGATAGAGATTATTAATACAGAAAACTTTATTTAACAGATTATTTGTTAAATTTGCGGGGATGGGGATGGGTGGGGGTAAACGACTTTTTATTAAATATCACATACATTTTACTTGACCGCTAGCCTCCTGGCGGTGGCTTTTTCATTAATTGACCCTCCTTATTAATAAATCCAAATCTACTGCTATGATTTCAACAGATCTAATTACATTTAACAAATTTAACATTTTTGGCTTCACCCGTAACGTTTATTTGCTGTTTTCATGTAGATAATACCGCAATTTTAAAATAACAGGTTTAGTAACAATTAAATTTATGTTCTTTAATAAAAGTACAGAGCCCGTATTCAGTTGATGCATACCAACAGTCAAAGATAGTGATTTGTTGTTGTGACTGCGTGCCTCCTTGCAGGTAATTATTTAATTGCGCTTGGTTATTACCTTTTTTAAAATATAAAGAAAAACATTTTATCACAAACATCAACAAAATTTTTATTCTATTTATTGCAAAAATATCGTTTTATCGTCTGCTGCCATAGCAACATGATAAATTATTTTTCATTAATGTGCAAATACTGATTTTTAATAGACATAACAAATTTTTATATTCATAAACTTTAATTTGGTTGTACCGATTTTTATTTTTAATTTTGATTTTAGAATTAAATTCATGCGCTCCCGTGCGTAGAACGGGTTAAACAGCTAGTATATATATATTATGTTCTGTTATATATATATATATATATATATATGTGTGTGTGTGTGTGTGTGTGTGTGTGTGTGTGTGTGTGTGTGTGTGTGTGTGTGTGTGTGTGTGTGTGTACATATATTGAAGAAACGCTAAAAATGATCTGTATCTTAAATTTTATTAATTAATATCATTTGTCATATTTACTACAAAGTTCAATATAATTTCTACCTTTTGAAAAAAGAAATATCTTCAGCACTTCTTTTTTATCTTAAGCGCTGCTTGCATCTGTTTCCTATGTAACTAATTGTAGTCTGAATTTTATTTAAAAGTGTAGGATGTCGTTATGACTTATCATTGAAAAACATGATACTTTTATAACTAAATTTATAATTTACTATCTATCCGAAAATTCTCGATTTTTGTCAAAACTGTGAGTGAAGGAATGTTTTCCATTATAACACGGATTCGGCATAGAGACAGTGCAAAAGATACTCCCATTTTTTTGAATTAAGAAAGATACATTTCAGGTCTATGTTAATCCGATATTTCAAAGCTATAAAATATATATTGCTTTATAGTCCCAACGGTATTAAAAAATAGCCCTTTAAAAACACTCTAAAAATAAAGTCATTTAATTTTTAATGTAGCATATCATATTATCTCTCAGGCTTTAAAAAATAAGAAAAATATACAATTTACATATTTATAAATGTTAAACTGTTTCATGGCAGAAAACTAATCCCTCACATCACATCACAAGATTGAAGGTAGAACGATTTATATTCAGAAAATACTTTTCTCAAACATGTTTTGCTACTAATACTATCTATCCATGATAGAGAGAAACATATAATATTGATCCTAAATCACCGTCTATTGGTCCGTTTGTGTTGGATGTATCCAATATGTAATTTTTTATTTATAAAAAAATATATATTATAGTTATTTTAAAGAACCATCGTAGCATAAAAGAATAATAAAGCAATATTGTTTCATAGGATCAATGTATCACAAGAAAAAATTATTTCTCTAATATCCGATAGTTTAATTATACTAATCAGTGAAAAAACAATCAATTAAAACTGCGTTCTAAAATCTAAGCAGTAAAGCGATTATACTGACAGGTTTTACTTCATATCTGTCAAAATGACATTTTATGTCTTTGTATATTTTTGTTGTCATTAAAGCTTAAGGTGTTTTTGAACATGTTCTTTCCAAATCTGTTACATCAACATTTGGTTTCATGGCTTTGAAATATTTTATTTATGCATTTTTATATCTATAAATACGATTAAATTATCTTGTCAGGAAAAAAGGGGCATTTAATGGGAAGCAAATATTTCATATGTAGAAGTTTCCGGCTAAAACAAAATTATATATTTTTTTAGAATTTTGACATTTTTTCTTCTATAGAACAATGTTTTATAAAGTTTTTTTTCTAAAAATGCTGGTTTAAAAGATCTAGGATATTCTATTTAATGCTAATCTACGGACAGAAAAAAAATTCGCATATATACGTATAGGCATTTAAACATTTTCTTTCACCAGTATATCAATATTATGATCTGTTATCACAATTGTCTCACTGAAAAAAATAAAAGGTTCTTAATAATAAATTTTATTATTGGAACGAATTATTAAAAAAATATATAGCATGTTATTTATATAGAGCTCTCTAACAAATCAGAAAACACTGTTTTTCCCCTACATTTATATAAAATGTTAATTACGGTGTCAGTTTGATAGAATAAATTGGGTTTATCATATTCAATAAACAAAGAAATCAACAATCAAACAATGTAAATTATGCAAGTGTAGTAAATAAAATTAATTATCCAAATATTTAAAAATTGTATAATTAATTTACATAATATAGTAAAAAAAAAAAGTTAAACATTGTAATTCCCACAAAATATCATTCAAAATAACAGTTATGGGGAAAATATAAGAGTAATCACAACGCACAAATAATTCTATTTTTGCATTCTGGTGCAATCAATTTACTGTACGTTGGCCGGAACTTCAGAATCGATGATTTGATGAAACGAGTGCGATTTTCATTCTCAAACAATACCTTTTATATTTTTCTTTAAAGTATTGCATCCACAACCTTTCGCGCAGAAAAAGAAAAAAAAAAAAAAAAAAAAAAAAAAAAAACAGTACCAACCCGAAAATGCTAAATTTGGTAAAAATTATACACAGAATAAAATAAAATAAATAAATAAAAAATAAAACAATGAAAGAATTAGATAACGATTATCAGGATAAGATTAAGATTCAATCGAGCGGCATCCCCATCTTGAGACTTTCGAGTAAAATCTGGTTTAAGTATGCTTTTAAAGTAATAAAATATCCGCAGCATTCATGAACATGTATTCTGAATATTTTGATACTCTAAAATGTTGAGGAAAACCTCCCTCTTTAAAAAAATATGTCTATGGTATTTTCTTAGAATTTAGTTTACTATTTTTTCCTGCATTTGAGGTTATTTTTAGCTAATATTCCGAGTGGTAATAAAAGCTGCCAGCAACGACTTACTTTCCGCTCTGTAAGGTCTAAATAATATGCTTGAAGGAAGCTTTAGTATTCCACATTATAAGTGTTGACATGTGTCTGGAAAAGGTAATATTATTAACTATGTTTAATAGCCGTCCATTAAAGACAGCTAATGTTCACGATAAAGAAGACAAAAAGGATCATGCCACTTCTTTGTTGAAATTGTTTCACTATATATTTGATATTTTCATGTAATATTTCTGGTGATTAATTTTAATTAAAAAGGTTCTCAATAAAGAATATTTATTGAAAATTTTAAATTTTTATAATTATTTTTTTAATATATTTTATTTTGAATTGTATTTTGAATTCATAACTATTTTCACATATTTTATTGAGCTATACACATCTAAAAAGGGTTTCGATTATTTTAAAAGAGATAATTAAAATTTTTATTTCAAAATTTTATAAGTTATATCTAATATTATTCAAAATCTTTTCTTAACATTCTTTCATAATAGTATTTTTTCTATATTCATTCATTATGCATTTTACATATATCCCCTTTTTATAATTTATCATTAAATACTAGTATTTCTTTTAATATTTTTAGAATTTAATGTAAAACTTATCATTCCTAGATCGCAATCTGTTCAGTAGTATTTTTTTCAGCATGTACAGTTCTCGTAAAAGAAGCAAATATCTATTTCTAATTGTGTTAAAAATATTAAAAATAATAGTGGAAAAAAGATTCCGGTAGCAGCCATTTCGGAATATCATCTTAATGTCGTATGATGGTAACTGTTAAATGTTTGAAATAGTGCCAAACGATATGGGATAAAAAAAAAATATTATTTGTAACTTAAGTAAATTAGACATATTTACGTCCATAGACGATAATTTGTGGCAATGTTGAAAATTCCATTATCTTAGAATAAATTTTGAATGAACACGACATCAATATTACAGTAGGATTTTCTATGATATTATAGTGAATCTAAATTAAGAAGAACACTTCCAATGTCTATAATTAGCATGTGAAAATGAAGAACTATCTCGTGCCAATGTATTCAGATGGCTTACAGAATTTAGATGAAGAAGAAATTCGCTCCTAGATGAAAACCACAAGGGGCATTTTTCCCGATGCTGTCCGAGAGAAAGTGTCATCCATACTGAACAATTTTATCAATGATAATCGTTGTCCCTACAATTTAAACCCCTCGCAGCTATACATACACATATTCATGATAGATTGAATCTGAAAAAAATCTAGCTGGGTATTTTATATTTAACAGAACACAAACAGTAAAAGCGGGTCTGCAACATTATAATTTCTTAGTGATTTTGGAAATCGAATTTAAAAGAAAATATATAACTGTTAATGAAAAGTAGATTCTGTTTATGGACGTTACTACACATGAAGGAAGCAAAGCATGTGTCTGTGATGCTGACTGAAAACAAAGAATGAGAAAAAGAAAAAGAACAATGAAACAAACGTAAAGTGCGTCATTTACTTTAAAAGTGCATAATTAGTCAAAGCAATAACGCTAGAATACAAGTTAAGAAGCTAGGGTAGTTGGAGCAATTCTTCAAAAAGTTCATATCAAAGCACCAATGTTCTCCACTACACTGATAATGCATCTTCACTTTCAAAAGATTAACAGTCGAATTTCTTAAGTAAAAACGCATCAAATTTAAAATACAACCACCCTATTCTCCGGATCTTGATATGTGTGACTTTTAGCAACTTTTTAAAAAACAAAATTAGGCAATCGTCTTTTATTTCAAAAATGATATAGCTGAGGCTACAAAGCATTTATAATGGCGCTATCACACGTAATCTCATATCATAGTCAATATCAGATATTTCATCCTAAACACGTTTTTCAAGAGGAAAAAGCTCGAAATCCACCCGTTTGATAGATTGCCTCTCGTAATTTCTTCCAGATCTAACTTACAGTAGTTTGTATCCTCTACGAGAGGTATCAGCTCGAAATCTACCAATCGGAGCTCTCTAAAATTCCAAGATGGCCACCGTCAGTAAGCCATAATCTTACGTTTAGGTCGTCGCAAATATTGAAACCAAAAATACAGAAGAATTAAGAAAAAAGCAAATCTTTAGTAACACAGGGACCAATTATACACGAAAAGAACTTTAAAAATCTGTAGTTATTTTGTAATTAAGGAATTACATATGGTTGGCGACTTTTTTTCCAACATGGTTTATTAGTGAAAAATTGCAAGTTACGTACCAGCCGGAGTAGCTCAGTGGTCAAAGCAATAACCTGGAATGCTGTGGACCCAGGTTCGATTCCTGGCTCGGGCTAATTTTTCACTTCATGTTGGATTATTGTATTTAATGTATGTGGGTGATAATGTCCTTTTCAGCCTATTTTTCCTTTTTAATTATTGAATTTCAACCACCCTAAAGTTTTGTTTCCCCCCTCCTAGCGGTGTATAAATTTAAACATTTATATGTGTTTCAATTTGTTAAGTAAAATGTACCCTTTTTTTATTTTGTTTTAATAATAAATAACGCATATAACCCCCCCCCCAAAAAAAAAAAAATCATCATTTTTATATTACATTCAATATGTAACATGAATTACATTTAAAATATGTAAAATATATTAACTAAAAATGTCACAATAGCAATTTTGGCAAAATAACTAAAACTTAATTTAACATCTTTCTTTGCGTTACAGATTTCGGCTTAGCGATAAAATGCGGTTCCAATACACGTGACAAAAAACTAGTTTTAATATACTATTTTTTTCTAAATCACTTAACACTAATAGTTCAGAATTCTTAACATTTACAGGTAATGAAAGACGTAAAGTTAAGATATGGACTCTATAATTTAGAATTTTAATGTTATATTAGTAAGAGTACTGTTTTTATAATCTTAGAATTTTAAGTAAAATAATCACAATATTATATATATAGAACAGAAACGAAAAGAAACTGCAATATACAAAATGTGAGTACACGATAATGCTTCCTGTGTATCAATCGAACTCTACACTAAATATTAAAACACCTGCCGCAATTACTCGCCAAATGGTACGCCCTCTCCTTACATTAGCAGATAACTTTCAGTAGGGAAAACAACCCTAGTTGCAGCTTGAAAGTGTAGCTCGAGAAGCAATAGCGTATACTTCATATCGTATGGTCTTCCGTGTGATAACAGCTTAACATCGATGTGAAGAAATGAATGGCTTGAAAGTTTGAATATTTTGGAAAATTCAACTATAAAAGAGTATATATGTTGGATGAAACCTTTTTGAACGCTCAAAATATTTAGTAAGTTTACTTCGTACCACGTAGGAACATCTAAAAAGCTTAGGAAGATACTTTTTAGGTTTTTCGGAAGATACTTTCACTTTCGAAACCGGTTCCGAAAGTGAAAGTATCTTCGTAAAAAAAAATACGCAAAGAAAATCGAAAAAGTTTTCAACGGAGGAAATAGAGATTGATCTCTGCTATCCAGTGCAAAAAAAAATCGTTTAAAAATATTCAAATGCAAGCGAGATATTAGCAAAATAATGCCCCATTGGATTAACATTAGCACCGTATTCCCGAGCGCTTGCTCAACGGGAGCCTTAAACCCGCGCATTAGTTCATTTTTGGTCTAAAGGAGTGTATTGCCTTAGTGGGGGTCTTCAAGATGCTCGTGTATAGTATGAAAACCTATTATTTTAATATTTGAAATGACACCGCTCACTAACAAACACTTGAAGGCCCATCACTTTCATGCAGGCGAAGGGTTAAAGGTTTCATTTTTAAATCCTGTAAACCATTTTTATCAGTACTAATGCTCATTCTTACTTTGTTTTTACAGGCAAAAATGTCAATTATTTAATTAATTTTCTGGAAAAACATTTCAAAAAGTCAAAAATACATGTTCAGCATTAATTATAATTAATAAATATTGATAAACAGGTGATGCTAATAATATTTTGCTTTAATGTTTACTTTAATGTTTTTAAAAAAATAAAGTGATAAAATAAAATATGTATATTTGGTGCTTAAAATATTATACTCCTAAAAACATAGCAGGAAAAATCTTGATAATATAGCATGCATAACATATATATATATACAGGTGGTTATCAAAATAATGGAAACACCCTAGATTTTGAAGGAATTCTTTATTAATATGGCGTAGGACCGCCTTTGGCATGTAATACAGCTTGGATTCGCCTGGGAATCGAATCATACAAATTCTGAATAGAGTTTAGAGGAATATTGTACCATTCTTCATGGAGATATTGTGAAAGTTCCGTGAGAGATGCCCGTGGAGGATATCGATTCCGGATTGAAAGCTCTAAAATAGACCACAACGGTTCGATTATGTTGAGGTCTGGGGACTATGCGGGCCAAGGTAGATGTTCCACCTCATCCTCATGTTCATCAAACCATGATTGGACAACTCTGGCTGCATGAATAGGGGCATTATCATCCTGGAAAATTCCATCTCCTTCAGGAAACAAAATTTGCATCATGGGATGGACCTGGTCAGCTAAAACTTCTCTATACTTCTCCCCAGTGATCCTTCCTTTCAGGGTTACGATTGGACCAGCAGAAAACCCTGACACGGCTGCCCATACCATGACCAATCCACCTCCATGCTTGACAGTTTGACG
The DNA here is from genome assembly GCA_963931845.1 of Maratus michaelseni. Lineage (NCBI taxonomy): Eukaryota > Metazoa > Arthropoda > Arachnida > Araneae > Salticidae > Maratus > Maratus michaelseni. Next base: position 308,943,215 of record OZ007591.1, read on the forward strand.
GAGGCAATCAGGATCATACGCTTGTGCAGGTGTTCTCCAGACATGTACCCGTCCTGTTGTGGGGAAAAGTGTGAAAGATGATTCATCTGACCACATAACAGTCTTCCACTTATCAATCGACCAAGTTTTGTGGTTGTGGCACCACTCTACACGACGTATGGCATTAGCATCTGTGACAAGTGGCTTGGGAATAGCTGTTCTGCCGTAAATGTTCTCTTTATGAAGGTATCTCCGAACTGTAATTGTTGACACTGGAGAATCCAGATGCTGATTGAGCTCTGCGGTCACTTTGGCTGCAGTTGTTTTCTTTTTAGACATTACAATCCGCTTCAATACCCGTCGGTCTCTTTCACTCAGCTTCTCCTTCCGTCCACTATTTTGCTTTGCTGAGCTTGTCTTTCCGCGCTGTGTGTATGCTGTCATGACTTTAGACACCGTACCTCTAGAAACGCCTATAAGCTGGGATGTTTCGGTCACCGTTGCTCCAGCTAGTCGGGCTCCTACAATTTGGCCTCTTTGAAAATCTGTGAGGTCTGACATCTTACGCTTCTGACAAAAAAAATCAAAACGTAGACAACTCTTCTAGAGCTCTCTCATACTACCTAATACATGTACTTTTTATATTAAAAAAAATCTGGTAGCTAAGATTATATTTTAATGCTTACGAAGGGAATTCTTGATTGTCCCTTTCATTCACAAGTGTTTCCATTATTTTGATAACCACCTGTATATATATATATAATTAAAATAATAGTCTATAGTCGTAACAAAATTATATGTAATGTTACATATTTATAAATAAATTACGTCCTATTTTAATATAAAGTGAACTAACACAATTACTAATTTCATCTTATATAAATCGCCGTATAAGATTACATTTAAAAAAATTAATATCGTCCTTACAATTAGGGTACTTTTTCATAAATAACCATTCTCATTGTTGAATTCACGGGGGGGGGGGGGCATTCCCCCGGAGCATTGAAATGTCCACCCCAGATGATTTGAGATTTTATGCTGTTATTGGTTAAAAAGTAAAATTTTCCCGGGATCTCTACAATGCCCCCCCCCCCTTGAGCCACAGAAATCCCTGTGATGCAGTCACATATTTTATTTCTTTTTTCATTTTCAAATGTTTAAAATTTAATATTTCTGCATTTAAACTTTATTTAAAATAAAGCATTTATTTTTTTATTTCTTTATTGAGTGCGCCGTCCTAAATTTCTAATGAATAAAACCTAATAATACGACATAATTAATGTACTACTTTAAAATATCATTTATTTTTTTAGTTTCCTTTTTTTCCGTTACAGTTATCTAAAGTGTTAAAAACAATTAAATTTATACTTCTCCTTTCATATTGATTTTTATTTCGGTTGTCTGTTTTTATTTAAATAAATACGTTTATTTACGTAATAGCACTGCTGTTTTGGTAGACCAGATATCTCCCATAGGGTTGTTGTATTGGCAAGTGCGTTTCACCAAAGGCGATGTTTTTTTTTTTACCGGTACGTTTCTAGTTTCGCCAAGTTGGGAATTTTTTCGCCAGTATTTGTGTTGGTGATATTGTTTTGATAAAAAAATTGTCAGTTATGTAACTGTTGCGGTGGCGAGAGGTCAGGCGCTCCTGTTAGCGTCGATTGAATGAAAAGTATCAATGTCTGTATTCGATATTTTTTTTTGCTGTTAATGCTTAATGTTGCATAATGTGTTACTCCTTCACGGCTTTCGTTTGATGACTTCATAAATTTAACGGCATTTTGTTAAGTAAAATAATTATATACATTATGAAAAAAAAATATATCAAGGATTTCTCTTTTTTTAACAAAAATTCTAAAGCATGTACATTTATTGAATTATTAAAGAAAATAGATACATCATGTCTTTGATAAATATAATCTGCATACTACACCTTTTGTGCTATTGATACGCGCTACAAATTGAAAAACAGTGTAATATGTGTGTGTCCTATCTCGTAAACAATTCTTTAAGAAGAATTCCTTTAATATTATTGCTAATACAATGTCTTGATAATACTCAATAATACTACATGTCTTGATACGCCAGTGATTCATAGCAAAAAAGAGAGTTTGAAATTCCTATAGACAATCCAATTATCAATTTTTTATGAGACGAAGAAAAATCATGTCAAAATATTCAGAGAATGAAAATCGAAAAATGATCTACAACAAAATATTACAATTCCTTTTCTAATTTTTTTTTTGTTTTGTTAAGATCAAGATAATATCAATATTACTGAGTTAATACTACATTTTTATTAAAAGTTTAGCGTAAAAATAATAAGACTATTCGGCGTGAAAATAAAAATTTTCGCGGCACCCATTAAATTCAGGACATCGCCCGCCATAACTATCCTAAAATCTGATTGGCACGGTAGTAATCCCAACCATGGCTACGACAGTGGCCGGAACAGATTCGGTTCTTGAAAGGAGGTCCGTGTTATCCTCAACCCCGAGTTTTCCTGGAAGTTCATAGGAATGAGCAGGGCCCAGGTACTTATCAGGGGCTTCCTCCCAAGATTTGCTCGATCCCCGGTCGAGATCATGGAAAACCTATGAAGCACTATGACCTATGACCACTCTGACCAATAGTTTCTCTTCCAGGGTATGGACAACACACCTTAAAAACTAGGTTTTTTTTAAGTACCTTATTTGATTTCTTTCGTTTTAAAAATTAATATTAATCTAAAACTATATACTATATTTTTCGGACCGTACAAGATATTTACTTATAAAGGCTGTTTTCCTGAATGATTTAAAAATAATAGAGTAAAACTGAATTTTATTACTAATGAAAACGATAATAGGATAAAATAAACATTCCTACAGTTTCATTAATAATGGAAATTTTACAAAAATAAGGATAATTTTATAGAACATGCGTACGGCAACCGTGGAAATTGAAAAAAAAAACATCTAAGCAATATTCACTACTGTATAGTGGGGCGAAGGGGAATGGTGCAAATTCTTAAAAATTACATGGAGAAAAATGAATACTTATTTGCCAATCACCAAAAGTTTAACCGTTTTCGTATTTCATATCATGTATTATATTATCTGTATGTTAGTTTTCAGTTAGTTTTTTATGGTTTTCAAATGTGGATTCCATTTTTGCCCTTTATTATTCTGTAAATTTGAGTTATAAATAATTTTCTGATTATTACTATATATATGTGTATCTGAAAATTTAGAAATTTTAGTTCACAGAAAAATACACATGTAACAAAGACATAAAAATATGGCACGTAATAAAATAGCCCTGCATGGACACAAATAAATATTTTAATTCTTAAAGTATATTAGAATCATTTCACTAATTATAACAACAACTATAAGTACTACTTTTCTCAAACTGAAAAAAAAAAAAAAAAAAAAAAACTTAACAAAAGTTAATATTTATTACACTTTTTTTACAAATGATTTGAAAACAAATAGTTAAAACTGGATTTTGTTACCTTAAAACAACAAAAGATTTTATATAATTTTCTACTCTTTCATTAATAATGAAATATTTAGATAAATATGGAAAAGTTTAGAGAGCATTACAGAACATGACGTATGGCAGCTGAGGGAATTGAAAAACCTCTAAGCAATTTCCACTCCTGTAATGTGGGTGTAGATACTGATAATGTACAGGGAAAATTTGAATAGCCATTTAGCTATTCCCCAAATTTTCAGTCTGTAATATTTCAAATCATACATTTGATTATACTGTATGTGATTCTTTCAATGGGTTTCAAAAAATGCTCCCAATTTTCCGAATTTATTATTCTATATTATTGTTAGAGATAATTCTGAATAAAATGTAATTCTTTTTCATGATTGATCATAAATAAATAAATGAAAAATACAATTTTTAATTTTACGGTAATATAATCGGATAAACAAACTTTGGTAGACTGCATTAAAGTTACCCTGTATACAAAAAAGAAAATATTTCAAAATTAAAATTGCTATTTTTTTTCTTACTTTTTTACTTTCTTCTATCTTTACAAGAAGAAATTGCTGGATTCATGAAAATTTTCTACTTCCGGTTTTCGACGGATTTATACGTTTAAGAAAGTCCTGAACACGATTTGACTGTTTTTAGAAAATGTCTGTCTGACTGTATGTGGCGAAACTTTTGTGGGCGCTCTATCTCAAGAACTAATGCACGAAATTTAATAAAACTTTATATTCAGTTAGTCCCTGATATAAATTGGTGCTGATTTTGTTTTGGACCTTGAAATAAATAGACACTGATTGCGTTTTGACGTAAATACTCCAAAAGGTGGCGCTGCTATACCACTTTTTTCTTGATTTTTTCGATAGCTATATCTCAAGAATTAATGCAAGGAACTTCATCAAACTTCAGATTCAGTTATACCTTGGCATAAATAGAGACGCTGATTACGTTTTGCTGTAGATATCCCAACAGGTGGTGCTACTAGGTTTATTTTTTCATGATTTTCACGGTAATTATATCTCAAGAACTAATGCATGGCTTTTCATCAAAGTTCAGATTCAGTTAGACATTGGCATAAGTTGCTGTTGATTAGGTTTTGGTCTAAATGTCCCAATAGGTGGCGCTGTTATTCTAAATTTTCCAGTATTTACACGAGTTTGCAATATTTATAACCAGGGCTTTATAATTTTTATAAAATATGGCAGCCAGCAAAGGAAAAAAAAACATTCGCCAGTAAAAAACAATTACCATCCCTGCCATTTCCAGTCATTGATTTTCAAAAGTACAAAAGTATTTTTTTTAAATTAACTGAGAAAAAATAATAAAAAGCATAGTTTAGAATTATTAGTTACATAATTTAGAAAAAACATAATTTAGAAAGATAATGTAAACTAAGTTTTCTAATGAAACTAAAGAGCCTAGATTTTAATTAAGTTTTATAGATTTACTTCAAATGAATTACTTATAGTCACTTATTTGTTATTATTCTACAAAATGAATATGATATATTAATTAGTTTTAATTCTGAACACAAGAATCTGATTTTTAATTTACAGAAAAACTTGAGAATTTTTTGGCATTATATATAATTTTAGATGACACAGAAGCTGGATTGACATTATTTCCTACAGTTTTATTGAAACCTCTCCCACTGCATGGACATTTTAATCATACGATATGCTAGCTGACTTGAGTGGAGAAGAATGACATTTTCTGTGAATGAGATGGAAAATTTCTTTCAAACTTGGTTATTCCATTAAAAGTACGACAGAAGAGAAAGAGCACTGCTTGCCGCGTACTAGTAGAGGTGAGAGAGAGAAAAATATGTCATTTGTGCTCATTTCTTAATTCTAATATCTTAATCAATTTTGCAACAAAAAAAACCTGCCAAATTAAAATACTTTGTCACCATGTTAAAAATCTTGGTCGCCAGTGGAGACCTGGCGACAGCATTTGTCAAACCCTGGTCATATCTCAAGAACTAATGCCAGGAATTTAATAAAACTATAGATTTTATTATATAAATTGGTTCTGTTTCTTTTTAGTTTATGCGAAACATGTGTGAGATAGAAGAAATGTTGGAATTGGCACATCCAACTAGTTTCTGTAGCATACATTTTCGGGTTATACGTGTGTGCAGCAAATTAATGGCAAGCATGTGTTAAATGGATTACCAAAGCTTAAACTAAAGGGCAAAAAAAAAAAAACTAAATAAAAACTCGTTAAATATACCAGCTTATACGTCAATGTACCGCAAAACGTAAACAGGGACAGAATTTGTTGATTAGGATATAATAGCAATGGTGAATAACTAAAACGATTATTAATGGATTATTAATCGATTATTAATCGAAATTAATCGAATTGCATAAATTGCATTTAGAAGATGGTATCATAAAAGTACAAACAGAATAAATTGATGTATTAATTCTATTAATTTGAAATGAGCCAAAAATGAACTACTATTTTTGAAATATACACAATAACATATATACGATTGTTGTTATAGCCCTAACTTGTCCCATTTTTCATATCGTATAAATATACACGTTCTCATCCTTGATATTCTACTTACAAAAAATATCCAATGACTTTCTTCAATTTTATTGCTGAATAAATCTGCATTCAACATTTTTCCATAAGTCATTCAGTTAATTTCAGAGTATGTTCTAGATTTAAAAAAAATTTCCTAATGGTGGATCACCAAATACATACAGCTGATCATTCGCAGTAGGAGATCTAATAATTGATTATACATATCAAACACTGTATATTTACTACGAAAGTAGCAGAAATAAATTTACATACAAAACTGTATAAAATAAGGTATAATGTTACATGATAAACTACTAATGGAAACAACTTCTCTGGTATCATTTCAGAGGCATTGTAAAAAATCTAAAACAAATTTTTGCTTTTATAGTTTCGTAACAAATGTAATTTCTATCAATTTGTAATTCAAATTTTCTGATTAGTTTTTTGGCATGTAAAGAGTCAGACATCGTGCAGAAATTATTCAAGAATATTAACAGATTTAAAATATTACTGTTGTAATAGCAAATATATTATTTCCTAAATAATGATAAAATATGAATAAAACACCGTATTGCGCAGAGAATATCCTTCTTAGAATTGGAAGCAAGAAAAAAAATGTTAACCAACATAAACGAATTATCGATTCTAAAACCGTTTATTAAGGAATAATCGATTTATCCATTCTACCAGTTTTACCAGTCCGATACTGTTTAAAATTTGAGATAGCTAAATTGCTCCCACTTTTATGCAATTAAAACATTCGTCTTATTTACAAACACACCAAATAAGGTAAAAACGAGTCGAATTATGCATTAAAAAAATTTGGTAGCACTTTGTGGAAGATAGAAATTTTGTCATTTCCAAAAGATTCAAAATATTCTATATAATCTTGCATTTTATTTTAGAATCTTCTTGATCTATAAACACATATATTACTAAATATATGAACTATATAATACTAAATATATGAACTATATAATACTAAATATAATACTAAATACATTATATGTTATAAAAACACATATATTGCATTCTGATTTTTTTAAGTAGCGGACTGGCAACACTGCATTCCAAGATAAGCAATTTTAGTCCTTAGACATTAGCAACATAATCTTCGAAGCAAAACCTTATAGTCACCAAATATCACACTGTCTTGCATGTGGATTAATTAAAAGTTTCTGTGTGTAAAACTATATACAATAAATGCATAATCATTTCTACAACACCGAAACAGTTAAAATGTGTCTCTCGTCTTTTCTATAATGCGAGTAATTTTCTGAATTTTCAAATAAATCATTGTATTTGTTAAACAAAATTTAACTTTATCATACATATCATTATAAAAGTTTGTTGTCAAAAAGAAATTAATGATGCTTGTACTTTATAAGGAAAGGCAATTACTAGGCTATTTTGCATCACTCCAGTATTCGCTTGTTTGGCATTTGTGGGAGATAGAAATTTGGTCATTTTCAAAACATTCAAAATATTCAAAATAATCTTGCATTTTATTTTAGAATCTTCTTGATCTAAAAACACATATATTTTCCCATTCAGTAGTTCAGTATGATATCGAAACGTATCAAATATCGCGTAGAATGAAAACTTAAATATTATGTACGAAAGCTTTATTTTTATCGATTTTTATTTCTTAGGTATTCTTAAATGTTCATGTAAATTTGTATAATTTCTTCAGGATTTATTAGTTTCTAATGATTTGTTTGTACAATAAATAAGTCGACAATTTTACCGAGTAAAAGAATACATTGACAACATTACTTGTGTTAATAAATTTGTAATTCTTAAGTAAAGATAAAATCCTTATTCTTTTACAAGTATTTTAAGTTTAAGACATTTACCATAAGTTGCGTAAGACAAGATATAATGTAATTTTTAATAATGATTGACATGCTCTATAGCGCGCATTTAATATTTCAGATTAAGTTAAATTTAATTTCGATAAAATAATTTCTAAAACATGTGATGCAATTAATCGATTCTAACTTGACGGAAATACACTTGGGTGTTTGGTACACTGTTTCATCGATTGTAAACGTCTTACATAATTAAATAATTAAATTCAAGGCTTCGAAGGGAAACATTTTAAAGCCCTGTTATCAATATTTCATGAGATAGCAGAGAAGGAAGTTCAATTAGATATATGAAATTTGTTTTGCTCTAATTCATCTTATTGCTTTTTATTAGGGTTGATGTGATTCTGAAAATATTTCTTCATAAAACATTTTTTGAAATTTTAAATCCTGAATTTATGCATTAAAATAATATTTGAATTTCACGTTCTTTATATACAAGTTCGGCCAAAATTTTCGACACATTTTGAAGATTCAAAAAAGATCAAGTAACTGCTCTACGAGTGTGCGGTTCAAACAAAGATACATTTCATGTTCGAAAGTTTTGTTGAAATGAAATGGGTTTTTTAAAAATGTGCCATAGATGGCACTATACCTTGAAATCTGAGATAAAGCATAAAAAAACATAAAGTACAAGGAATCATAGATAATTTAATTTGTTCAATCTACGACAATATTTCAAAGTGTGAACTCTTTTTAGCTTAAACGAGCAGGGAAGATCGAGCTAAGCTCGGTCAAAATTAAACTTGAGTTCAAATATCATGACCCATGACCAAAATGACTCACTAATTGTATTTTCTCGAACATGTGACTTAGCCTAATAGTCGTCTTGTTCCCTAAACCTGTAGGGTGCTAAATTTATTTCAAATCATCTGAACCATTTTTAAGATAAAATAGCTTGACCCATAATGACCCATGACCAAAATGACCCACTAATTGAATTTTCTCGAACATGTGACCTAGCCCAACAGTCTTATCGTGCTCGAAAATCATTGGATGCAAAATTTAATGTAAATTGAGCCGCTTTTGATATCTTGACCCAAAATGACCCAGAAATGACCCACTAATCGAATTTTCTCGAACATGTGACCTAGCCCAATGATTTTCGCGTGCCCGAAACTCGTAGGATACAAAATTTAATCAAAATCGTTAGAGCCGTTTTTTAGATAAAATTAATTTGACCTGCTTTGACCCAAAAATGACCCACTAATCAAAAGTTCTCGAACATGTGACCCAGCCCAATAGTCTTCTCGTGCCCGAAAATAGTCGGATACAAAATTTCGTCAAAATCGTTTGAACCGTTTTTTAGATACAATTAGCTTGACCATGACCCAAAATGACCCAAAATGACCCACTAATTGAATTTTCTCGAACATGTGACCTAGCTCAACAGTCATCTCGTGCCCGAAAACCATTGGACGCAAAATTTAGTGTAAATTGAGCCGCTTTTTAGATCTTGACCCGCAATGACCCAGAAATGACCCACTAATCGGATTTTCTCGGACATGTGACCTAGCCCAATGATTTTATCGTGCTCGAAACTCGTAGGACACAAAATTTAATGAAAATCGTTAGAGCCGTTTTTTAGATAAAATTAATTTTACCCGCGTTGACCCAAAAATGACCCACTAATTGAAAATTCTCGAACATGTGACGCAGCCCAATAGTCTTCTCGTGCCCGAAAATGGTCGGATGCAAAATTTCGTCAAAATCGTTTGAACCGTTTTTTAGATACAATTAGCTAGACCATGACCCAAAATGACCCAAAATGACCCACTAATCGAATTTTCTCGAGCATGTGACCTAGCCCAATGGTTTTCTGGTGCCCCAAAACGGTAGGATACGAAATTTCGTCAAAATCGTTAGAGCCGTTTTTAAGATAAATTTTGCATATATATATATATATATATATAACCACACACAAGATTTGCTCGTATTAGAATATATGATAACTCCAAATGGTACTCAATTGTATTTTACATGGTGGGATATGGTAGTACGTTCCCCAGTCCTCGAACACGAAAATGAAAGTACCCCAAATATTTTAATCGCCACATAATCGCAAAGTAAAATGAAAATACACATTCCATTGGGAAATTTGACTTCTTTGAATTTATAAGACTAACATAATGACTTTTATCTGCTTACCTTGAGTTTTTGACTGTTTTAAAGATTTAATTGTGTAGCGTCATTTTTTAAACATATTTTGAATTAGTTATTCCTAATGTGGTTTAAAACTCTTTTAAATCGTGAGAAGCATTTGTGTCCCAACGGCATTCTTGTATGTTTTATTTCTTTTTTTATTGAATTACTATAAAATGTATCAAGGACTTTTGGCCTACCATGTAATTCTAATTGATTTGCAGATATATCGATGTAATTCAAAAACATTTCATTGCTAAAGTTTTTTAAAGATCTTATATTAAGAACATACTACTGGCTAGTTTTATAGTTTCGATTCTAAAAATATCAAATCATTTTGAAAACTATGCTTCTGTTTCTATAAAAAAATAATAAAAACAATAGAAAACAAAATAAAAATCTAGCTATTTAGAAATATATCTGCGGGGTGGAGCCATTAGATGAAAGGCAAAATTTCGTTCCATTGAGCTTATACAGATATCACTTAAAAAAATATACTAAATATACTATTTTAAACTATGTAAGTGCAAGAGTATTGTGTACAAAGAACTGCAAAAATGCTTCGTGAGTTTGCTTTTAGAAAAGCATATTTTATGAAGCTGTAAAATTTAGTTGTTTGTTCTTGATAAGAGAACAGATTCATCTTTTTTCTTTTTTGTTTCTTTTTTTTCGAGAAATTCATATTTTACTTTAAAATTTACAATTTCATTGAATATTAAAATTCTAAAATATCGAATATATATATATATATATATATAAGAATTTAGGATTCCTGTGATTTTTGAAATGTATAATAAGGGATATGGGTGTTGAATAAATTGATATATATGTTTTTGTTAGTATACTTTTGTTTACATTGAAAGACTAAGAGATTCTTTTATTTTATTTCCCATTAAATTTTTTATCTTTTCAGTTTTAAGTATTAAAAATGAAAGTAAATTCAATTATGACAAAATGTTTTAAATTTTTAACACTTGAAGATCTAGTAAAAAGTTTTTTTCTCTGAGTATCTAATTATATTAAAATTTCGTTCAATTATGCTGTCACTTACCATCATTTCAAAGTCCGCTGTAATGCAGAGATACTGATTTTGTATAAAGTTTACGATTTCATCTCATGCTTTAATAATTATTCTAAAAACTGCTTTATAATAAAATTTATTTATTTTGAGATAAAAAGGTGTATTTATACTTACATTTAGATTAAAAAGTGATACAAATATATATACATATATATATATTTATTATTATTCGAAAAAAAGTAGACCTGATTTTAAATATGTCAGTAGCAAACTACATATAAAAAAATACAATATATAAAAAATATTGCGTTAAAATACTTTTTGCTTACACCTTAGTATAGTGGTACTTACTGCCTTATCTTTCTTAGTACTTACTAATTTTCTGACAAGTATTCCCACACGGTTATTTGTGAAAAGTGGTGTGAAAAATGGTAGATATTCATTGATAAATTATGCTGATTTTTTTTTTTTTAAATGGTAACACTGCGCCTGCGGTCTGCAGCATTCAATGTATATAAGGACAAATGCTTCTTAATGTAAAAAAATAAAATATAATCATCGACAAATATGTAATATATTTTCTTCCGATTTATTCATCATTCTAAAAAGAGGAATTCGTTTATATTTAGAAATCTGACAAATCACCATATTTTTGATATTTAAAGAAACAATTATAAAAAATATATATATATATATATATTTGCTAGCCGTAACTTTCGAAACGTTTCCGATTAAATTTTAAAATGTATTAAACAATTTTTGAAAAATGAAATATAAATGTTTGGGACGTTATCAATTTTCAAATAAACATTCTATGCTTCGTAAGTGAATGTATACATGCAAGGGTAACAAGATAATATTAATTTTAATCTTAATGTCAGTGCTGTTAATTTAGTATGCTTGTCTTTTAAAAATGTTTGTGGAACATGAAAATGTTTGCCTGAATGTTTGAATGTATGTGTTTTTAGTCGCTGTATTACAGTTCCTTTCTCAAAATTCTCTGTATCGTGTAAATAAATTTAAAAAAATACGATAATCTATTAATATTTTTTGTGATGGCATTTTGCTAAATTTTTTTTTCGCAAGTCATATTTTTTTAATTTTGATATGTAGTACTTTCAAAGTCATGTTTCCACATTATTCAGTTAAAATTTTAAAATGTCTTTACAAAGAATAAAAAATTCTATTTACAAAGAGAAAAAATATTTTTAACATAAAAACTCTCTTATACACGGTGTCAACCAAAATTATGCCCATAAACATTACAAAACCTATAGTCTGGAACGTAGTGCTTAGGTATAGCAAAGTGGCTATGCGATGCGACTAATGATAGCGCCACCTAGCAGAAAATTGAGTAGTTAACGATCCTATCACAAAAACGGGACGATATACTAAAAAAAGAGAATTATAAAGTTTAAGATCGTACTCCATATATTAGTATGAAATGAAGACTTAAATATAAAAATAATTTTATAAGAAGCGCTGAAATATTTTTATATCCAATCTTCAGCTTAAATGTATCACTAATTCAAAGCAAAAATGTGGCATTTTAAAGGAGATGCATATTTACTAACAAATCTAACACATCTAAGCAAGGTACAGTTTATTTTAATATCAAAATAAAGTTAAATATGCTAAATTTGCTCACCATCAAATCTGCAGCATTGCATAATGCTTTATGAAAGTTTTCCGATGTAGGACACACTGGATGTACTTATTTGGATTTTCTTAATAAACTAAACTGTATTTTCTTCCATGTGTCAGTTTCATTAATAAATGTGCGTTTGTCTTATAATGTTACACCTGTGCATGTAATTTGTCGCATATTCAAGTTCACGATTGGATATAAACAATAAAATTTATCCGCATCATTTCATACTAAATAGGGGACGCTCTTCAATTTTGTAATTTACCTTTTCCCGTATCAAATACTGTTTTTGAGATAGGAACGCTAATTCTACAGTTTGTCACTAGATGGCCTTGCACGTGTAGCTCATAGCCACTTTCATATGCCGATATAACACTTTCATGACTACAGCTATTGTCTCGATGTTCTGGGGTTTAAAAAAAAAAGACTAAACGTATGAATTAAAAAAATTGTAAATTTAGTATTTTAGTTAACAAAGTATAAGTAACTGTACGTAAATTCTAGAGAGTTATTAATATGTGAAATGTTGTAATTCATTTTAATTTCATATAATGTCATCAGCTTTCTAAAATGAACATATTTTTTAATGTGATTTGTCCTGAAGAAGGTCTAAAACCTAAGAGGTTGTTACCTATGTTTAGGCTGATCTCGGGTGGATAAAACTTTTTTGGTCAATAGGGCTGGGCGATATCTGAAATTTAATATCGCAATATATCAAGAAGTTAATATTGGTATTGGTAATATATCACGATACTTACTTAAAGAGGAGGTGCGAGGGATATTTACAGACATTGAAAGGCTCCTAATATTGTTGCAGAAATTTTAACACAAAATATTGAGAAAGCAATGAATCATCGTTGTTGTATCTATTTGCTCATACAACATAATTTCTAGAGAGAGAGAGAGAGAGAGAGAATGAACAAATTGACCAATACCTAGTTGCATTTGCACAAATATATCTGTTTTAACCTTTATTAAAGCTTTTAAATTTCACTACTATTTATTTTTCAGTTGTACGAAAATCATTTTGTTGGGTTCGGGTTAAAATAAAATAAAATTTCCTGGTTTGGTTCCATGTTCGGTTTGTATGTGCAGCCTGTAGTGCAGACCTTGATACTGAGTATACATTTAAAATTTCAAGGGGAAGTTTTAAATGCTTGAAATGTTCTTGACTTTAAGAAATTTAAAAAAGTATTTTGAGAAGCTTACGTTTTAGTACGAGAATTAATCTTGGCAAAATTGCAATAAAAATATTTCTCAATCCTTTGAGTTAAATATTTTATTTTATATATTATTAAAAAGTATCTTGTTTACCGAATAACTGATAGACAGTACACATCCTGTATAGAAATTTTATTTCATGATAAAATTCACTGGAATAAGGAATCCTTTAATTTCGATAATCTAGTAAATTTCGCCATAAAAATTGTCAATCGGGGTTAATATCAATATCCGATTCCGGACTCTCCTTTTAAGGGCAGATATAAATTCGGCTATTATATAATTTGATATATCGAAATATACATGGACCAATAGCAGCAGCTGAACAAGAAACGGGCGAAAATTGTTATTCATTTCTAAGGAACAGTGGATTTTGCTGTTTGCAGGGGAAAAGTACGGACGTAATACGTGAGGTTATGGGATATATTGGGATATTCTTTATTTGCAGATACTGAACGAAAGATAGATAATCAGCGAAAATAAATATTGTGGTTCTATTGAAACAATCTAGTGAATAAATACATGGATCTGACGAAGGGAGAATTGAAGATATGAATACGAGATATACTGTTCTTTATTTCAAGGTTTGACATCGTAGTGTGTGCCAATATTATTGTCATTGGGATATATCAGCAGAATAAGAGAGTAGATATTGTTATTGCGATATTTAAAAAGTATCAATAAATGGGTGATATATTGATAATCCAGCCCTACAGGTCAAATTGTACACGTACCAAATATGACTTTATAATTTTTTTTTTTGGATTTATGATAGTTTAAAATAAACCAGTAATTTTCTTTATTACACCTAATTGTTTAAAATTGATAATTTATACACTAGTTCAATTGCTTTAATTAGCAGTTGACCAAATTTGTTTGGGTAAATATAATAGTGAGTTAGATAGCTATCTTTTGACTGTCGTATGTTTTATTAAAATGCGTTGATTTGAAATAAGTTATTCTTAAATATTATATATTTTTTTAAATGTGTCATTTTACGTTTTTTTTTATATCAAAAGATATTTTAAAATAATCTATATTAAAAAAATAAAAAAATATATTTATTTAAGTTTTTATATTTTTACAGTGATGTAGAAATTATTTAGTTTCTGGGCAGTAACTTCTGTGCAGGAATTAGTGCATAAAAATATCTAAATCATATGTAGTTAAAAATATGAAATATATTTCTACTTGTATGTCCATTATTTATATTTATGTCACCACTTTCAGCCTATTTTGTTACTCATAATATCAAAGCTAATGATGATGCTCTTTTATGGTTCGTTTTTTATCATCTTTTTTTTCTGATATATTACTTTTTTTATTTATCTTTTTACTTACTAAGTACTGCTTTACTTGTGCTAAAATTTTTCTTCTTCTTTAAAAAAGAAAGAAAATGATAAACATTTATTCAGAATTCTTTCTGACTGCATTTGTGACTTCTTTGTAAAGAATTAAGTGACATAAACCTGCATATTTTATGTAAAATGTATGGAATGCAAAGAGAAACTTGCTAAGGTTCGTATATCATAAATTTTCCTATCCATGTTTGTAAGACAAAATTTATTTTAAAATGACGTATACAGTTAAAGATAATTTTCAACAATTTAATTTAATTTATCATCTTAAAATAACAAATCTAGGAGAAAAAATGTATTTTGTGTATTTATAATGTAACTAAAGCGGAAATTATACTAGTATTAGGTTTTGAGAGTTTGTTGTTAATAAAATCTTATTAGCAATAAAATGATTTTTGCTTCGATTTCTTAAATTATAGTTTACACCAGTCAGTACGAATAATCAATTTTTTTGTAAAGAATATTAATTTTAAATACGTAACATTAAAAGGAAAATACATGATATCCTAAATTTGATTGGAGTTATGGTGTTCGAATTATCGGATTCTTTTTTTACACATGTCACTACTTCTATGCTATTTTGTTATGCTCGTTATAATATTTATAATTATAGAATTTAATGTGCTTCATTGTATCAAGTTTGTTCTTTGTAGACTACAAAATCTAACTGTCACAAATAAAGAGGTGTGATTTTTATAAACACAAAATAATGTCTGCATTAAGATTTTCTGTAATTCTGTTGTGCATTTAAAGAATATTTCGAAATATTTTTTTTTTTCAAAATTTAGTAAATAAAATTAATAGTACCACTTTAAAAATGTCTAATTATTAAAAACTTAGTATAATAAGTATGCTTTTGTAAAATAAATATTTGAATTTGGTTTAGAACAAGTAACAAATTGCTAATACATTGTAAAGAATATTAGTGAAAAATAGTAGTGAAATATTAGTAAAACTGTATTTAATCTTATACAGCAGTAATATTTCAATATAAAATATGACTAAAATATATTTTCAAAAGAATATACTTTTAGTGAAAACAATCCAAAATTTATACTACAGTTATTGCCTTAAAAATTAATAATATTATTATTAATTATTTAATATTCAATCAGTGTTTCTAACTTTGCATTTTCTGAGCGATCTTTAGTTCATTTATGTAACGTCTAGCCACATAAAACTTATTTCAGCTGCTGGCTCTAAATCTAGCCCTAAATAGTCATATTATTTTCATTTTCGAATCAGTAAATATCAAAACTAAATTATTTCATTTTTAGAAATTTGTCATATTTTATTGTATAATTCGTTAATGGATCGATAATAATTAACATAGATTTCTTTCTTTACATACCAGCCATATTCTACAATCGAAATCACTTTTAAAATTTGAGCCAATGTTCACTTTTTTTATTAATACTTAATATTGGTATTGAAAATAATTTATATTCGAAACTTTGATAGAGTATCCTAACGTAACGGCCAAGAAGATAAAATAAACTGAACATTTTTTTTTCATTACATTATTTTGTACTTTAGCTATGTATAGTCTTACTTGTGTTTAACTATGACAATAGTTACCCGGGACTTTTCCACAGTCGAGAACCAACTCGATTACTCACGTAGCCATTTGAACACGGCGTATCAACATTTCCGAGTATGTTGATGTTTGCTGTCCAATTCTTTTCAAGTTTCGCCGTATGGAACTCGACAAGGTATTCAGAAATACGGATTGTACATATTTGAAACAACTGTCTTATTTTATGTATGTATAATTAAAAATTAAAATTTCGCGCTTCATTAAATTTATTCCATACAAATTTCTCTTCTAAATAGACCATAGTTACAACCATAGTTTATTAAATTATTTCCTATCTTAAACAATATTCCATTCATTTCGTTTATTTAAATTCTTTTCTATTTAATATGCGTATTTTAATAATTTATTTTCCTTCAAAATCATTCTAAAAAACAATTCCCGTAATTATTTTTCTTCAAATCCCTTTTTATTTCGCACATGTTAAATCCCCGATTTTTATTCTATTTAAATGATCTGTTTTTTACTATTTTCTTTATATTATTTTATTCTACATATCTAATTCGCACTTGGAAAGACCGCAGCACATCAATTTTCCGCCCTCCTTAAAATATAGCCCCCTGTAGCAGACACAAAAAAAGCAATTGAAGTTAATCAAAAGCTCCTAACAGTATCAGTACATTGATCATTTTTTGTATCTATATTATAGACTGAGGGGTATTTTATTTAAGGAAATTATAAGTCAGTTCATTAGATTTAAACACATCTTTATTTTGAATATATGTCAATAATTATTTTTAACGAATAATATAATATCACTATTTACATATTTTATTATTTCTATCACATTTGTTGTAAAATAATATAAACTATAATTAAAATATAAGAATCTAGTGACGTTTGTATTTATTTTTGAAAGGAAAACTCCCTCTGGAAAATTTCCAGAATATATTTGTACTATAGTTATATTCAGAATTGCTATAGCAATATGTTATTTCGTGGTTAACCTGGCATGAAATCGTGCCAGTTTTGTTTAATATATATATATATATATATATATATATATATATATATTGGCGGTTATAAAATAATCTTGCGAAACCAATTGAATTCGTAAAAAAAAAAATGTATGCAATTTAACGACAGTTGTAAAATATATACATACTGTAATGCCATTCATTTTTTAGATTGATTTTTTATTAAAATATGTTTCAAATTGGAATAAATTAATTTTATGTATGTTACATTGGATTAAAAAATAGAATATTCTGAATGTAAAATTTATGTATAAGGTAATATATGAAGTATGTCAAGAAATATCTTCACTTGTATGTTAGTTCAATATTAAAGTCGGTATTTTTCTAATAGTTTTTATTTATGTATTTAATTTAGAGTTATTTTAAATAAATATACAATTAATGCACTTGGACATAAAACAAATATTAATCATTCTATAAATACAAATAAGCGCCAACGCAGTGTTTTCAAAAGAAAAAAACACTTGTTTCTTTCATTTGAATTAGAATTTTACGCATCAATAATTTTTTGACATAAATTCCGCATGCTAACAAATCTATCCAAACAGTTGTCCAGAAAATAGACTTCAGCATTTTTGCAAATACACCGAAAAAAATAATCAAATAAAACTGCGAAAGGTAACCGTAAAAGGTAACCATTTGTCCGTGAGACGACAAATGCTTTAAATCAGTAATATGCCAAACAATTTCGAAATGAAGAAGTAATGTTTTCCGTAAATTGCAAATTTCTACCATTAAGGTATTGAATTGTCTATTCCGTTTCCTGGCATAGGGGAAACAGTTTAGATTTGTTTGACACATGGATCATCCACCAGACGAAATTTTATCTTTCTAGAATTAAAATTTGTTAATAAAAATGTTTGATAATAACGTTAAATTCAACTTGGTCCTTTAAAAACTTTTTTAGAAATGTATATAAATATTTAATCTAATAACTTTTTTTAATTTTATATCTAAAAACTGATGTTTAGATTCACACGCACTTAATATAAGAGTTTGCCGATTATTAATAAAGAAGAATGTCTTAAACATTCAGTAAAATATCAGTTAATTCCATTTCTGAAACTATTGTTTTCAAACTAATCAGTTTAAACAGGTCTTTCACTAAATGCTTTTATCGTTTATTTTCATTTTAATGATTCTTGAAATATAATAAATCTCCTATCTGTAAACATTTGTTCATAGTTTTGTTAATTGTCATTAATTTTTTTTTGAAGCGCTATTTTTAATTTTATATTTTTCAGATAGAATCTTCAAACAATTTAGCTATTAAGATTTTTTTAAATTTCATATATTTAACTTCATCAAAAGTTATATCTCTTATTTATTTTTGAACTATTAAACAGGAACTATTATAATCTGTAATATTAAATTGGTTTATAAGTTTGCGTTATACAAATAAAGTGGCTAGTAAAATTATGATAAATAACACATTTAACAGATAAAATCTTGTAAGTTAAAATGGCAATATTCCAAATGATAGATAATATTACAACTTCCCAAAGTCGTTCTACAACTTTTAACAATATTTGTCAAACATAATTTTCCATTACATTCTATAATTATATTCACATTCTAAATACCTATTGAAACATGCTTTTCAAACATCCTTCTAATGAAATTAGAAAATGATTGCCGTTTAATAAATCTAGTTAATACTACCCTCTAATACAAGTATCTGAAATATATTATTTTCTTTTATATATTTAATTATTTTTTTGCATTACGTAACACTTAAGCCTAAACCTTTCTTTAAAACTTTATGTAGCTACTTATGAAAAATCGGTAAATCAACAAAATGGAAGAGAAATAAAGAATTAAAAAGATGGAATCTAATTTACTCTCTTTTAAATCAAGCCTATTGAAAAAAGGATGATTGATGAGAGAAAACATACTGTTATCTTTTAAAAAGAAAATTATAATGTTTGTGCTTGTGGATGAGTTTTCTATAAATCTTTTTAGTACGTTTAACATAACTTTGTGTAATTAACTCATTATTTTCCTTAAATATCGCAATATTTCTTAAGCTATTTCTAAGTAATTTTATTTAATACTTTTGATGAGTTTATAAATTTTGAGTTTATATTTTGATGAGTTTTCGCCTCATAGAAAAACTTATTCTATGAGAAAATTATATACCTTTTGCGGTTTATTTATTTATTATTAAATTTTATGTAAACATATTTCACGTAAATACAAGGTGATTCCGAATTCATGATACAAACTTTAGAGGTTGGTACATGACACTGTAACATTCATTTATTGTATAGAAAACCAGGGCCAGAAATGCATTTATTTAGTCAAAATTACAGGGAGTCTCACTGCAATCCGAAGTCGGATTTTCGTTCATAATTTTAATAGTAATAAAGAAGTAATATATAGTAATAAGTTTAATTGTAATACATTTGACTAAATAAAGGAATTTCTGACCCTTGTTTGCTATAATAAATGATTGTTAAAGTGTCCTGTAATAAACCTTAAAGTTTGTATCATGAATTTGTGATCACCCTTATTTGGCATAATGATTTTATAATAATCTAGAGAAGTTTAATGTTTATTCAAAATTGTTCTGAAACGACGTAGTCACGCAGGTTCAAATTTATTCTGAAATATTAGTAAATTTTAGCATGGATAAAAGTGCATATTTTTCATTTATAAACGTAACAAAAAATTTAATAAATTTATAATAGTTTTTAAATATTTTATAAACTTATAGCCTAAATACCACAGCACATGTACCGTGATTATTTTAAACATGGTTGTTACGCAGAGCGACCGAAATCTCAAAGGATATTTAAAACATCTATAAAGGTTACTACTGGATTTGTCGGCTGCGGCGAAGAAATAGGTGGAAAGAATGGGAAGTCGTATTATTTATGACTTTTGCAGGCAGACTTATTTAGTCTGGAAATAAACACAGCTTAATGCTTCGAATTCGTGAGAGCGTCTTTGACGCTCTCACTCTTGGCCAAAATGGAAGTTTTTTAACTGGGTGTATATTACAATTGCAAATAATTGACAATACCATATAATCTGTATGTGAAGTATATATTAAAATTCTTATTTATGCCCCTCCTCCTTGGTCCAACAACATGAGCTCAGCCTTTGCTTTAGATGTCTGACATAGCGTTCATCGGGGAAGTTATTGCATGTCTATCTAGAATTTTATTTTCATTTTATTCTTATGACATTTTTATTTAATGACCTTGTGACCTATTCTGTGAAAACTGCATAACTTTTAGATAACAAAACTGATATATTTATGCTTGGGGGAATTACTTCTTAAATCCAACAACTTGACATATGGAAAAACAAACCTTTAATGGATAAATTCGCTGACGTTATAATACCAGGCTTATAATGGGAAGCACATATCTGCAAAGAATTAGACTTGTTTAAAAAAATCACACATTGAGCAATGAATACCCACGGAGTGAAATATTTTAGAGCTTGGGATGAGAGATGTCTATGAGCAATGAATAATAATTTATGGAAATGCGGGGAAAAAATAAAGTTAGCATTTGCCGTATTTCGTAAATTTAATGCAGTATTTTTTTCTATTTTTGTTTTTTACAATTTCTTTTCTTGACATCTATTTACTATATTTAATGAATATTTCATATTTCCAAACTAAAAAAAAAAAAAAAAAAAACTATTAAGTAAATACTTTTTTTTTACTTTTCGCAAATGATAATATTTCCTCTATAGATAATAACTCAAAGAATACAATTATGCTTTACATTTATTGAAAAATTATCATTTTTAGGATATTTAAATTCAAACTGTAGGATTTAAGATTTTTCATTGCAGATAACGTGTGGAGTCGTAATGTCACCTCTTGCGAACTAAATTATTCAAAGGAAATAATATGCTTTGGTTTAAGCAAACGCATCTGAAAACAAATCTGTTTTTGTGAACGACTATTTTCTCATGTTAAATTTGTAGTAATAAAATACAGGATATTTCTACAAATATATAATAGAAAACCTTATTATTTTCAGTAGAAATATTGAAACACTACAAATTTCTACATACTGGAGATTTCATGAGTATCATAGATACACAGATGTCCAAAGTTTAAGGGGCAGTGACTTTTTACACGGTTTGTCGAATATCTAATGGAATTCTTGAAATACAAGGATGTAAAGCATTTGTTTGACTTCAAGAACAGTAGAAACACTGTACTGAAATAATATATATACATATATATATATATATATATATATATATATATATATATAGAGAGAGAGAGAGAGAGAGAGAGAGAGAGAGAGAGAGAGTCATTCATAATTCCCTCCGGGGTTTCGAAACGTTATAGTAAAAAAACGAAGACGAATATGAAAAAAAGAAACATATGAAATTATTCCGACACTATTCAAGTTTTACTTACATACATTACAGGTGTTCTATGTGTGAACCCTTGGTCACACGGCATACATCCATGCGATAGTCCAGTTCCTGCCATACTACGTTTTTTTAAATTTCCGGTACCACACATGAATTGTTTTGTCAGTTGGTCCCTGTTTTCGATATTTATTACGAAAGGACCGTTGAACTGACACCACTGATTCAGATTTAAAGAAATGGAGTATGGCAGGAATTGGACTATCGCATGGATGTATGCCGTGTGACCAAGGGTTCACACATAGAACACCTGTAATGTATGTAAGTAAAACTTGAATAGTTTCGGAATAATTTCATATGTTTCTTTTTTTCATATTCGTCTTCGTTTTTTTACTATAACGTTTCGAAACCCCGGAGGGAATTATGAATGACCCTGTATATATATATATATATATATATTGAATATTTGATGATGTATGGGTATTTGTATGAAATAATTTCTAACTACATCCAATTGGATTATATGGGATTTTTCCCCGAATTTGTCAATTAGCTCACTGTATTGCTAGTATATTTCTGAATTTTCACGATATTTGTCTGGTCTTTTTATATGCATTACTCTATATAATTGACTACCAAATCATGAAAATAAAATCTTTGGTATATTTTGCGCATGCGTGGTTATAAATTATTTCATACAAATGTCTATATCTCATAAAATATTCAATATATTAATTTTTTAGTTGCAGAATACTGTTTCTACTATTTTTGAAGTTAAACATGTGCTTTACATCCTCGAATTTCAAGGACAATTTGTAGAGAATTTCAGTAGATATTCGACTAACCATGTAAAAAGCAAAAGCATCCAGTCACCGCTCATTACTTTTTGTACAGCAGTGTATTTCGACCAACTTAAGGATTTTTCTACAAATAGATGTTAGAAAGCCTTAATATTTTCAGTGGAAATAATGCAAAACTATAAATCTCTACATATTTCATAGTTGACTGGAGATTTCATGATTGATTAGAGGAGAATAAAATTCAAACCACTTAACACTCAATTTCTTACATAGAACAAACAAGTCATTTCATATATGCATTTTATATAAAATAAATAATTTATATATTTTGTAGATGGGCTTCAGTAGTAGCTGATCACTTAACAAGAACTTTAGTTTCCAGACGTTCTCCTCTTTCATACCCCAGTTCAAGATATATTATGTACCTTCAACCTGTGATTTCTTTTTCTCTCTATGCTGTATAAAGCTATGTACAGTAGGGTGGAACGATTTTTTTTTTAATATTTCAATATGCTATAGTTTTTAAAAGTTGCCTTTGATCAAAATAAAGACGGAAATTAAATATTAGCGTAATTGGATGATGTTTAGAGGTGCCGCAAGAATGGAAAACTTTAGGTTTTTATTAAAACTTTGACAATTTTCGCTTTTATGTTAAAAAAAGTTTTTTTAAAATTTCAATGTGCTATAGTTTTCAAAAGTTGCTTTAGATCAAAATAAAGACGTAAATTAAATATCTGCATAATTGAAATATATTTGGAGGTGCCGCAAGAAGGGCAAACTTCAGTTTTTTATTAAAATTTTCACAAATTTCGCAATTATGTTTAATTTTTTTTTCAATAGGCTATAGTTTTCATATGTTTCCTTTGATCAAAATAAAGACGGAAATTAAATATCAGCGTAATTTTATTATGTTTAGAGATGCCGCAAGAAGGGTTTTATTAAAATTTTGACAAATTTCGAAATTATTTTGAAATTTACTACTGAGTTACTGATAAGACACAATAGTGCTTGATTTATCTATTTTATGCACATGAACTGCCCGTATGTCATCGATTTTGTCTCCTAGAGGGAAAAGGTAAACATCCAAATGAATTTGGAGGAAAAATAAGAAAACAACTAGAAAAATATTATGAACTTCCAGTGTTTGAGTTTTTATGTATTGAAAATAACTAATTAAGCTAAAAATTAGGCATAATTTAAGTATGGACCAAACATATTAGTTAGAAATGTGTATTACAATCTCCGTTGGAAGTTGCTCTTCTGATTTGTCTATGAAGAAAGCAGAAAAACTTTGTCATTCACAATGGTTTAACTTAACAAACAGAATACTTCTCTTGTATGTGGGAAAAGATTATCCACCACAAAATCTCCAAATACTGACTAAAAGTGTGGAATTTTGAAAATGTATACAACTGTTTTTGTTTAACATAAATTTGAAGCCATCTTGTATCTATGGATCGAAATACTTGTGAGAACTTGTCAGCTATTTATTTACGTTTCCTGAATTAAACTCTTAAAAATGTAATTGATTCAATAAGTCAAACAAATGCGTACTTTGCAGCACAATAAAATGTCCTCCTTTTGAATGCTATCAGGGGATAGAAGTCATGTAAGAGAGTCTTCATTACGCCGAATTGTAAAAGCAGAGGCTGGAAATAAGGTTGACACCAGAACATTTTTAATTCCTGTATAAACTTTGATGTCAAGGAGTATGTTAATATGGTTCAATGGAATGATGTTAAAGTAACAGAACCTCTTATGGCGATGTATATTTCTGATGACAAACTAAAGCAGTAAATAAAGCAAGCAAAAGAATCTGATCATCAGAGTGAACGTTTTGACTTCAAATTTTTCCTATGTCACACACAAGTAGTTGAAGGGTTTGTTAACCCTTTCTGGCACAGTCAAATTCTGTTCGTAAAATGCGAAATTACTGACTGACACCGGAATTTACACACGACTTTTTTAGAAAATAAGAACTCCTTATTTTAAGCTTTCATTATAAAAGCTAAATTTTATTAAAATATTCTTGTGCCGAATTCAAGTTTGGAATTAAAATTAGGTGTGCCCGGAGTGGGACCACTGTGCCGGAAAGGGTTAAATTAGTTACTGAGCCATCTTTCTCTGTTTGTAGGACTTCTGCAAGAGTTGCATTGATAAAAACCAAAATACATTGTCAAAAGATACTGCCAATATTTGAAACAAAAAAAAAATCAATGTGTCAGTGTAATTATTATGGACCACGTGTGATACTATGGATTTTTGAAAAAAAAATGTTTCTTAAAAATAACGTTTTGCCTTTAAAATCATTATACAGTCAAACCTCTCTTAACGGAGACCCTTATATACGGTCACCCCTCACTTGCGGCCAAATTAAAATTTCCCAACTAAAATTAACCGATCGTTATAACTATCAATCACTCTCCTGCAGTTAAATCATA
This sequence comes from Maratus michaelseni, assembly GCA_963931845.1. Taxonomy (NCBI): domain Eukaryota; kingdom Metazoa; phylum Arthropoda; class Arachnida; order Araneae; family Salticidae; genus Maratus; species Maratus michaelseni. Next base: position 308,968,629 of record OZ007591.1, read on the forward strand.
TTTTTTAGACTTTTGTTTTGTCCCATAGGTGACTGTCAATCATGGGTTTCACTCTTTTAATGTTTTTTTCTAAATAAGTGTCATTGTTTAACTAAGATGCGATAGTTAAAAATTGCATTTCTTTCAATAGAGTTCTTACTATAAGAATATGTTACTGAAAAATTAATATCATGAAAATCGCTAAATTCTACGAAATGATTTTTTCTGTAATGACATCTAAAAATTAGTAATACATAGAATATGTAGGTTTTCTGCAAAAGTATCATATTTTGAGTATTCTGTTTACAAAATATACGTATATTACTTTAATGATCAAGAAAAGAACTTTTTAAAAATAGTGCAAATTTTATAATTTTTTTCATACACATGTCAATTTTGAAGCCCTTTGCGGCACCTGAAAATTATTTAGTACAGCAACAAGATTTTATATTCTTTATTTTAATCCCAAAAGGCAACTTTTGCCGACTATAGCAAAATTCTAAGTAAGAAAAAAATAATTGACCATTATTTTCGTTCCACCCTAAGAACAGCATATTCGGCTGCATCAATTTGTTATCCCACGTGTCCGTTTTCGGTCGAAAAAATCAAGTTTCGACCTTAGAAGAACTTCACGGCTTGCTAGTTACAGATCAAGCAGAGTAGCTGATCTAGCAATTAAATATACATCTCAAGTGCAGTGTAACAACCACGCAGTGAGTGAAATACTACCCATACGTATCCAACACTAGAAAATAAAAAATATTAACTGATAAGGTACTTGGGGTCATACAATATTTGTGCAACCCCCTTTTTGCCCGTACAAAAATGCTATTTAAAAAAATGCAATTCTGAATATTCATTCGTTTCAGTATCTTTTAGCAAACGTATTTTTAATTATATTGTAATATAAATGTTCTCTTATGTTGCGTTCTAAAATTAATGACACAGATGTCGTGTAAAAATTACACGGCAAAATAAATTCAGTTAGATGAAAATATTAATCGTGCAAAATGAAATATAACTCTTTCTAACTAATGATAAAATATAAATAAAATACACCATATATGATATAATTATCAGTAATATCTAACTTTGGTATTAACATATAACGAAAATATTGAAAGGTTAATCTGTAAATTTTACTAATCATTTAGATGTACGCATTAAACTAGAAATAAAACAATATTTTATAATATTTCTTCGAAGTTAAATTGTCTTTTAACATGATAAAATACTCTTGGCTTCTACATTTAACAAATCGGACTTCCTAAACATTAATATTCTGCATCTGACATATTTTGAAAGCTTGTCAAATGAGATAAACAACGATAAATGCAGACGTTATTATACTACGTTCATTTGTCTCTCAAATATTCTTCCTGATTTTAAACTGACTAGCTGAAACAGGAGCGATTTTCTTATTTTCGGAAATTTCAAACGCAACTTTGTATTCTAGACATTGATTTATTGATGACTTGTGCTAATACCATTGGTAATAAGTCATGGCTTTCCAGTGGTCGATATATATATATATATATATATATTAAGTCTAATTTTTATACCTCATTTATTGCAATAAATACATTAATAAAAAAAATTGATATTCTAATTCTATATCTTATAATAGTTTACAAATATTATGATTTATATCATCTAAGCTACTCATCTAAGCTACTAAACAAATATGAGTAATACATTTTTCTTTTTTAAATCGAATGACACATATTCATGAAATTATTTATAATTACAGTCGAATGACTTGTTAAAAGTGGTATGAGATGTATTAATTGTACTACATGAGATTAAATCTTTAAAATACTCTTCATGATTTTTATTCCCTTAATTTTTCTCGTTTTACATATCATGTACTTCCGCTCAACATGTCTCATCTTCGTTGCTCTGCTTTCATATTGGATGATTTTCTTCACTTTTATTGACGAACTAGCTGCAATACCCGGCGTTATCGGGGATTTTAATAATCTTTGTGTAGAAAAATCAATTTCAAAATTAAACCTGTTGTATAGAGAAATTAAAAATGTTAAAATATGTCAATATTTCCATAATCGGGTTTTTATCATGATTCAATACGTTCCTCAAATCCATATGACGTTATATTCACCTGCTGACGTCTTATCTACTTGCTTTCTGTATTACTCATATTGATACTCTCATTGTATAAGTCTAAAACATTTGAAAAAATTTGTTAAATGTTCAATATGACTTGATAGTAACTTTCTTTTTAATTCTCTAATGACGTCATATTAACCTGTTTTCTGTACTTACACATACAGGTACTTCTTGTATTATTGAGAAATATTTGAAAATTTCTGTTATATTACCATTATGACGCCATATTAAATTTTTTCCCCAATTGTTTTCATTTTTCACGTGGAAGTCTTTCAATAGAAAATTAATTATTGTAGAAATAATTTTACTGCGGATTTTTAATTGTTGGCATCTGCTATAATGAAAAATGTTTAAATTTGATAGGAAAATGCTGTTAGAATTTTGGTTTTTTTTTATTAATTATAAATTAACTATATATTATTTCGATTCCGGATTACTGTAGTTGTCTCGGCCGTGTTTTAATACACTTATACGTAACATTTCACAATTTTTGTTCATAAACGGTTCATTTGTATACAAGTGCAGACAGACAGAAAGACAAATTTTATTTTTTATATATTAGATAAATCTCTAAAAAGCACATTCACATACGCATTTACGTGAATTCCTGAATATGTTCTAGATTTTAAATACATTTCTATAGTGGCAAATCACCGAATACCTATAGCAAATTATTCGTCGTGGGACATCTATTGGTTGATCATACTCCTCCATCTCCGTATAGTTACAACGAAGGAACAAGCAGAAGTGTACATTAGATATTAGTTTGGGCTCTTTTTTCGGATCCCAATTCCCACGATTTGACATACGAACCCACCTGCAGCAAAAGTACGCTGTAGAAAAGTTTTCCTGACAAAATGTTTGTTTCAAGATCGATTTTCTCATTTAAAAATATTTTCTTACATAGAAATACGCTTACGTACTCCCTCATGGCAATGTTTTCTGATTTTGATGTCCCTGAAAATCTGAGGAAATTTTTATGTATACCCAAACACTGGCAGACATATACGGAAGTCACAATACTTATTATTTTAAAATATCATTGTACAACTATGGCAGTCAGACATGATATATGTTTTCCACAGTAATTCTGGCAAAGAATTTCAAACAAAAAGCAGGGACAGCCAAGCAAGATGACGCAGCTTCTTTGTGTTACTAACACTCACCATGCAAAAGCTTCATAATCGGACAGAATATTAATCCGTATATCCCATCTATAACAATTAAATTCTCTTTCAAAGATTTTTAAAGGATTATAAAACACATTTCCTAAATAATGCTTAAATAGGAATACAACACACATAATACCTATGACTAAAATATGAATATAATTTAACTTATGTAAACTTATAAAATAAAAGTATTTCAATAATTTTCTATAAAGAATACTGTCAATATAAATTATTGGATTTTAAATTATTAAGATATTAATTGAAATATACTTCATATTTTATTATATTTGTTTGAAGTTAAATTGCTTTTAAACATGCTAAATGCTCTTGGTTTAAACATTTAACGAATTTAAAATGCTAAACATTAATATTCTGCATTTGAAATATATTGAATGCTACTCAAATAAGCAAAACAACGATAAATGCAGACGCGTGTAAACTATGTTTGTTTGTTTCTCATAGATATGTCATGTTTTTAAACTCAGAGACTGAGACGTGAGGCATTTCTCGTTCTAATAACTTCTACTGCTTCTTAATATTCTAGACACTCATTCGTTATTTATATATTTTAAAGCCAGTGATAATATCTCATGTTTTACTGATGATCTATATAAACATATTAAGTCTAGTTTTCAAAAGCATTTTTTTAAGTTATTGTATTAAGGTGGTACGTAACACAAAGCTTACTAATTTTACTTTTTCTTTTTTAATATTGTCATTCATTAATCCAAACAAATTCCACAAACTTCCAAAATATGACTATGGAGATGGAATATGTACTACAGACTGTCTCAAATGTTTCTACACACCATAAAATAGATAATAAAGTTGGAAGGGGATACATATGGCTTTCTTTCACAATAAATACTCAAAATGTAATTGAAATGACTCATAAGAGATGTATTAAATTGGTTGCACAAACTCTATGTATTTTTAAAAATGCGCATTTTTTTTTTTAAATCACTATTTAAAAAAATATTTAGTCATATTATGCAAACTTTTAAAAACGCTGGAAGGTTTTCAACCAAACAACCATTTTCCTTTGTTGTATAATAGAAAATACCCATTTCTCGTTTGTTATTTAAGAGCATACGCTAGTCACGCGAAGGGACGCTCAAACTAATGTTAAGTCTATGGGAAGGTTCTTGGCAGATTTCTCGCTCGCATTTTGTTTTCTTTGCATAGGATAGCTGAGGTCGATCTCTAACGTTGTTAGTTTTTACTTTTATGATTTTGTTTACAGTATTTTTATAAGCGGACATTTTCAATTGTGGAAGTACCCTTGCTACTAAAAGTAGGAAGTACTAAAAGTGAAAGTACCCTTGCATAAAAAACTGGCAAAAAACATTTAAAAATATTAAAATGCGAGCGAAAAATCTACCAAGAACATTTTCATAGACTTAACATTAGCTTGCGCGTTTTTTCGCAAGACTGATGTAGGCTCTTAAGGTGTCGAATTCTACAGAAGTCACAAAAGAATTAAGTTTAAATATTTTTAAGTTAAAATCAAAAAATAAGACCGTGATTTAAATTTCTAAAATTTTAAATGGTTGAAAGAGTGGAATAGACTTTGTACTTGCTAGAAATAATAATTTCGACTTGAAATTAATGTCACGTGTAACAAGTGTTCAAACGTATCTAAAAAAATGGAATATTGGTTTCACAAAAAATATGTCCATAAGGCAAATTAAAAATAATATCGGTGTCAATATCTCAAAGAACACAATACATAAGCACAAAAGAGGACGTTGTTGAAAAAATACTTTAAAAAAAAGTATAAAATCAAACATGAAGCAGGACAGAATTGATTGAGATCGAAAGTACATATCATAGGAGACAAATGGCACACTTTTTTATTAAGTGATGAAAAAAATTATAATCTGGATAGTCGTTTTGGCTTGAATTGTTACTGGTATGACCTTATGAAACAACAACTCACTTTCCTTAATACACGACAAGTCGGTACGTTGCTGAGAGTTAGTGACGATTGGCTTTAATGGTCAAACATTTCTGGCAATTTTGTATGGGAAACAAAAATCAATAAGGTATGGAAAAGATGCTGGAGCAACAACTTCTTCCATTTGGTGACATCTTTTGAAGGTCCTGAGTGGAGATTTTGGCACCACAATACTTAAATCCATAAGTCACATAGTACAAAACAGTGGCGTTCTGCACGAAATATTACCATGCGTAAAAAATATGTGTTAAATGCATTTTTAAAATAAAATTCTGCCTGCTAAATTTTGGTTTCATTCATTGCATCCGTAAGGCGCTTGTGAAAAGCATAGTAACAGTGTTGTTGTTTTTGGATATTTAGTGTATTTTTGGCTTTAAATTTAAATAAACTGTATTTTTTCAGTAATATATTTTTATATGTATGAAAAATAAATTTTTTGTACAAAAAACTTTTCCTATTCATAATACATGAGTGATGTTCCACTAGATTTAGTAATATGAAAGTATAAATATATATAATTTTTCATTTTGCACTGTAAAAAAAACTAAGAAGCGTTTCGGTACTAGGCGGAAAGGTTTCCGGAAATTTATAGTAAACTTTGTGTTCTCCTCAGTTACTTCTTATTTCCGAATCGTTACACGTATTTTCGGAAAAATATTCAAAGCGGTGAATTATTCTGAAGAAGTCAGAAACGTTACATCCCATACCGGAAATGTTTTCGAATAGGTAGTGTAAAATGATGGTTACTGAAATATTCGGAAATGTTACACTCATTCTGTGTAAAGTTTTAAAATGGAATTCGAAATGAAGTAATATTTGCGCATGCTCATTATCACGTGATTTCTATTGTTCTTGAGAGGAAAGACAGCTTAAAACAGATGCAGATGCAACGTATTTATATGAGCTGTAAGTATTCTGTTTTATAATTTATTTTATTTTAGAGAACAGTTTGCTTTTTAAAAAAAAATTAATATTATCAGATTCTATTTTATTGCATATTAATATTACATTTGCGGTTAATCTTTTGTTGTATACACAAAGTTAAATAACTCGTTCGATAGTTTCTTTGTAATCTTGTTCCATGAATCTATAATAAATATTAGATATTTGATTGATGAATAATAATGTAGTACTAGTGTTAATGTAGTACAGATAGCACCGTATATACGTCTTTAACATCTTTTCGTTTTGAGATCGGTTCAGTTTCATAACTTTTCTAATGATGAAATGTATCGTTTATATGACAGAACAAATTCCTAATTTCACTTATACTATACGTTTTTCCTTCATTTTTTATGAATCAGATATTTATAAATAAATATAATTGAAAATTTGATTAATAAATCTATAAATAATTCTTTTTTAAAATCCGGTCTCCTGAATTCCATGCTGTAAACAGATACATTTCCCAAAATAGATGTATTATTTTTAATACCTTTAAATAAATATATTTTTTAAACTTATAAGTATAGATATTATGTCAAAAGATTTCGTATCTGTAAATAATAATTTTATTTTATGAACTGTATACTTATAAAAATATATTTATTTTCTCAGCTTATCTCAACACTTCTCAAGTTATACGAATAAAATAATACCTTTAAATGAATATATTTAGAAGCATGATAGTTGTAAAATACTATATTAAAAATATTTACAAACAGACAAAATATTTTTATCAATATATCTATTTATAAGTATACAATTCGTGAAAATAAAACAATTACCACAGATATAAAATATTTTCGAATAGTATAACTATATTTTTAAAAATGATGAAAGGTATTACTATAATCTATCTATTTATTAGTATAGGGAAATTAAATATTTTCATTGAGTATCTATTTAGAGGATGGAACTCATGAGGCTGCATTTAAGAAAATAATAATTTATAGATCCATAAATCAAGTTTTCATCGATATTTATTTACAAATATCTGATTCATAAAAACTAAGTGAAAAACGTGTAGTATAAGTGAAATTAGGAATTTGTTCTGTCATATAAACGATACATTTCATCATTAGAAAAGTTATGAAACGGAACCGATCTCAAAACGAAAAGATGTTAAAGACGTATATAAGGTGCTATCTGTACTTCATTAATACTAGTACTGAGTCATTCCATGTCAGTTCAGGCAGGCCTGTAACCCACCATCACAGATTTTAATGAAACTGCGTGTGTTTGTTCTTACTATTAAGATATGATCACCAGTAATTTTTCTTACTCCTCGGTGAAATAGTTTCTGAGAAAAAAATTACCAAAATTTTGAAAAACTGCTGTCAATTAGCATATTTGACAGCTCGGTTTTCAAATGTAGCATGTCATAAATATAATCATATTTCAATATCTATTCCGCAAATCATCTTCAAATAATTTATGCATAATAAATAGGGTATGCAGCTTATGAATAAAAATTACTGTTACGCCTATAACATTTTAAGTTTGTCTAAAAAAAATTTTAAACTTTGAAATCGTGATTTTTTTTTTGAAAAATAATGAATTAACAAAAAAAGCATTATCAACCAAAGGCGCAGTTTCTATTGAATTTATTTTTGCTGGGTATTATACTTAAAGGTATCCTTTACTTGATTATGATATAAAAATAGTGGGATTTTGGGTGTTTTTAGTAGTATTTCTTATTTTAAAATATTTTGAGGGACATTCCAAATCAAATGAAGCAGAGTCATTGGATGTCATTTCCCCTAAGCCACTGTCACAGATTTCAATTAAATTGTGCATTAAAAAAAGTCATTTCAATATGAAATCACTAAATAGGTTTCAAATAATTTATACGTGACAAATAATATATGCAGATTATTACTTCTTTTTTTTTTTTGTTAAATTTTAGAGGAGCCTCCCCCATGTCTGTTAGACATGAATTAAGAGAAGCAAGAGTTTCTTTCTTTTCAACTGATGTTGCTATGTAATCTATACATTGGTCACTATCACTATCAGTATCCAGCTTTTCAATATTAGCGTCTCTATTTAGCTTCTGTAATTTCTGTATTTTTTCCCTACACGCATCAAATATTTTTGGCCCAGGAACTGCTTTTATAAAAACAGGAAATTTGTTAACTTCCTCTCAGAAATCTAAGCTTACATTCCGGAGAGTTTTTGTAATTTTTTTTGTGACGTTTGAAAGGGTCAAAACAATATCTTTGGTAAAATTCAGATTTCTGTAAGTAAAGCATTCTATGATACTCACACATATCAGTTAATAAATCAACACTCACACCACTCCTTAGAGACAGAGTCCACTTGTCTGTAGTTGCAATGGATTCTATTGCACTTATTTTCACCTCTCGTGTATAGTTACTTTTATGACACATAGTCCCAGTTCCTTTACCAAAACTACACTGTTCAACAGCCGACTTAAAATCACTCATATTGCAAAATACTTTCAGTTGTTCAAAGAATAAATAAGCTACATTTAAAAATCTTAATAACAACTTTTTATCTTAAGACGATAGTAATAATTGAACAACATAATGATTTCAAAAATCAGCTTTTAACTCAAAATACATCTAATGATCACTTTAAATGTGGGTTGTTTATCGAGTCAATAAAAAGAAATTAAAAAAAAATCAGTGAACTTATTATGCTGGCTGCAATGACACTTCTAACAAAACTAATTAATCCATGACCATCTGTCATCAAATCCGAAAGATCAATAAGAATAAAATCAGCTGTAGTGTGAATGTGATTTACTGAGATGTTGTTGAGATAGGCATGTCTTTGTGAAATTTTCACCTGTACTCCAATAAAATATAAACATGTACGCTTTTTTCATTCATTCAAAATTAAGTAAAACTGTTATAACAATTTCTTGTTATTACAGAAGATGTTAAATTTTACCTACACACTGTTAGATAAGTTTCTTAGTTTTTCGATTTTGTTGACATAACATCATAAAGTTTAGCATATGTATTCTCTGTAAATGTATAAATAACATATGTGCTTTATTAAATATAAATAAATAGTTTTTAAATAGTTTGGGAACGGATTATATACTTATATATATATATATATATATATATATATATATATCAGTGTTGAATTCAGACACTTTTCTCCGGGAGGGATTTCTGTAGCTCCGGGGGGGACATTATAGAGTTCCGGGGGGGAAATTCCACTTTTTGACCCCTGAAAGCATCAAATTTCAAATACTCCGGGGGGGACATTTCAATGCTCCGGGGGGGACATTCCCCCCCGGGCCACCCCCTGGATTCAACACTGATATATATTCAGGGGTGCAAAAATCTAGGCGCCAATAGGCCGATTCCCACCACAAAATCTTTAGTATTCTTCGCCTAATAAGAATGCTGATAAAATTTAGACGAAGAATTCTAATAAAATTTGACGAATAATACTAATAAAATTTAGTGGTGGGAATCAGGCCATTGGCGCCTAGATTTTTGCACCCCTGTATATATTAAAAAGCCATCTATCAGCAAGATTATGATGCACTAAATCAAATTAAAGATCATTAAAAACTGAATATAAAATGCCAAAACTACATCTTATTTAGTTTTAAAGAGTTTTTTAGATATAGTTATTTCCAGGGTATAAATATAATTGATTGTACAAATTTTTCATATTTTTGAAGCCTCATATCTCAAAACTTTGTTCAAAAGAGTGAAAATTGGTATTTATTTTAACCAGCAGCTCAAAGTAATGTAAATATGAGTTTAAAGATTAGGAGTGTCATTTTGAAAATTTCTATTGGACGTTGAGGAACAAGTGATTTTTCTCTTTCTTTGGAAAGGGATAATTGCTCTCTGTTCTAGGAAACAGCCATGGTTTTACTAAAAAACAATATTGTATATTTGTTTTGCTTACGAAACGAGCATAAAAGATAATATGAAGAATAAAACAAATGTATAAATAAAAAGTATTACCAGATATCATGCTTTCAGTAAATTTCAAATCTGAAAATATTGATAATTTTAAATATGATTTAAACATTACTAAAACCAACCAAAATCACACTATTTTTATTTCAGATCTAGTTATAATATAGTATTAAATACAATTTAAAGTTTAAAAAAAAATCGTCATAGAAACTGCGCCTTTGGTTGATAAAGATCTTTGAATAATTTCATTATTTTTTGTAATTTTTTTTATTTCAAAGATTGTACAATTTTTTTGACAAACTTAAAATGTTATAAGCGTAACAGTATTTTTTTTTTCATAATCTGCGTACCCTATTTATTGTGCATAAATTATTTGAAGATGATTTGTAGAATAGAGCAGTCAACAATGCCAACTGACGGCAGATTTTCAACATTTTGATAATTTTTTTCTCAGAAACTATTTTACCAAGGAGTAAAAAAAAACTTACAGGTGATCATATCTTAATAGTAAGAACAAACACACGCAGTTTCATTAAAATCTGTGGGTGGGTTACATATTGATATTTTACTGCCTGATTTGATGTGGAATGCTCCTACTACATTATTATTCATCAATCAAATATCTAATATTTATTATAGATTCATGGAACAAGAGTATAAAGAAACTATCGAACGAGTTATTTAACTGTGTATACAACAAATTCTAAACTTGTTGTACTTGTAAACTTGTAGTAGGTAAACTAAAGAAGATTCCAGACGACTCAACTCTGTTCCTACAAAGGAAAATTTGGAAGCCTCTATTCAGTAGAAGGACATACTCTCAAATTTGGAGTTATTTTTAAAATGACAGAAGTATTTGTCTTAGAATTAAGTTTTTTCAAAGTTTATTTCGCCTGCATAAATAACTTTAAAGTGATATCTTGAGTAGCAGTGTAATAATAAAAGGTGAATAATAAAACGAGTTCAGAAAAATATATGTTTCACACCAGAAATATTGGTAATTCTAGAGTATAATTCATCTACAAGATCATACTTCATAGGATCATTTCTATAGTATGATTATCGAGTTCGCTCACCGAACTTCGCAGAAAACCCAACCACGATGAAGTGGAGTGGGGTTTCGCCTCGAGCGAATGGAATATTAATATGCACTAATATAGAGTCTGATAATTTTAATTTCCAAAACAAACAGAAACATTTCCGATGCATACAAAAACATTTCTAATGTATGCAGAAACCTTTCCGATGTATACAAAAACATTTCCGATATATGCAAAATCGTTACTGATTATATCTGATTGAAATATAAAGAAACGTTTCCGAAATGCACGTAAATGTTTCCAAAATATACAGATACATTTCTGAATATCTGACCGAAATATGCGGAAACTTTTACAATACCTGACCGAAATATGCGGAAACATAACAGAACTGATGGGAGAGTAACCAGATAGAGTAACGTTTCAGAGTTTTTTTTTACAGTGTGGTTACAATACATTATCAAATAATCGTTTCTAAATACGTGAAGATTATAATTTCTCATTTATTAATATATTTGCAAAAAGTTCGTTTCTTGTATAAATATGTAGTATGTACGTTTGAATTAACTTTCGACTTTACCTTGTGTAATATTTTCACACCATGCAGTGACTTTTTACCCCAAACTCTATAGTCTCCTCATTAGTTCAAATTATTACATATAAAGAATATTGTTTCCTCCGGATGGCTGCAATACAAAAGATGGTAGCTTTTTACTTTTTGAATTGGAAGCTACCTAATACTCCTGCATACGTTCAATTATTGGTTAGTGATTAAAGATAATGATAAAATTGAATAATGTACGGAAAAACAGATTTATTATTATTTTGTAATTTATGTTGACAGAAGTAAAACCACATATATACATAAAGTACAACAACACTCAATTACGGAACTATAATAAATTAATGCATATAGGTAGCAAGTTTACAAAGCATGTTGTAGTTTCTGCAGAAAATAAATATTATCTAAGAAAATGGAAATAATTGATTAAAATTTTAATTGCACCTCTAAATAAACATTGTAATAAATGTTCAAATTTAAAATTTAAATTCAAAAACTTTAATTTTATAACTGAACAGAGACTTTTGTAATTCTATAAAATAGGATATAATTTTCATTCCTTCGAATATTATTCCACACAAATATCCACAAATTACACTTTCCACATAGACAAATGCCTGTATATAATGTATAGTCTTTATAAATTTCTTTGAAGCATTCTTTATTTATACTTTTTAATACAACTCTTTTTTTATTAAAAAGTATTTTATCACAAGACAACAGGTTACTTAAAATAGTTTTCGAAATTCAAATAAATAAAATATATATTTCTTGTTATATTCTCTGTATATATATATATTAATATGAATAAATAATCTATAATTATTAAGAAAAGATAAAAAATTGAGATACAAATTCAGATTTTAATAAAATGTACTAAAATTAGAGTTGAAATCTTAAGTTGAAATCTTAAACATTAAAGAAAGTTTTAAAGCTTTTTATTTTAGAAATGTTAGACCCATATCTACTAAACGTTATATGAAATATTAAACAACACCGCATTTTCAATTTTGTTTCTTATGAAATAGGTATAGAGATTTAATTTTGTATTACCCTTTTAAAAGTGTTTTGGAGAAAATTAGTCTTTGGAAAATATTAGAATAAGTCAGGAAAACGAAAAAGCAACCAGTGAAAAAAATTATAATCTGCGCGTAGTTTACATTTATTATACCTTGCGGATTTAGCGCCTGTTCAACTACAAGATTTTTCGTTTCATAATTTTCCAGTAAATTTACTATTGCCATTTACCATGAATGGAAAATTATGTTATAACTTGTTTTTTTGTTTTTTTTAAAGGTACATTCTTACAGACTGTATGAATCTTTGCTTGTATTTTGGAAAATAAACTTGCAGTTGAAATATAATCAAAAGGCGTTCAATGGTTCTGAAATATACCTCCGCACAAAATTTCCAAGAGTAAATGTTATTGTGCATGAACTGTCAATTATACAATATTATATAACTTATTTATTAAATAAATCGATACTCAATGTATGTATTATACAGTGTAAATATTGGCTGTCCCTTTGAGGAATAACAATTACAAAGCTATACCAATCAGATAAAGTTTTGAAACGTAAATAATGGTTTAAAAAACTTATTTTAAAACTTGCCAAATTTAAACTTGCCTTTCTCGCCAAATTTAATCTCGCCATTTTATCTATCGAGCCAATGCTCTATGAAAAATGGGTACATTTAATTTTTATTTATTTTTAGTCATCCGGTGATGCCTATTTAATGCACATTGAGTTTGTAAAATTTGCATAACTCAATGACAGGCTAATTTTTATAGCCTAGTTCTAAACGTGTACTATGAAAATAAATTTTACATTCGTTGAATAACAAAAAAAAAAAACGCTATATTATATAACATGGGTAAACATATTTTTAAAACTATATTATCGTAAAGATCAGAATTTTAGGCTATGATGTGTAGATTAATTTATTACATAAAATTTGAAAAATCTGCATTTTTGAAAAAATGGCCGTTTTGAGTGAAATATCAAGTGTATCTAGTAACTATATACTGCATTTTGGAGAAGACTCTTGATTATTCGAAACCCACTGAAATAGAATTATGGTAGATGATTCATATGGTTTAATAAATGACACAACACATTAAACACAACAAATAATAATGTTGTTAACCTTTACATGGGGACTCGGACAGCTCTGTCCGAAAATACATGCAATCATGGACAGATGCTATCCGAGTCCCCGTGTAAAGGTTAATATGTTCTGTTGTGATAAAATGTATTTTGTTGCAGTTCTGAGGAGACAGGCCAGGTACTTTAGTAACAAGAAATAACTCCAGTTTGAAGAGCGTTACGAATGTTTATTGCACCAAGCCTTTATTGCATCGGCCAGTGGGCAGAAGACAGAAGCCGTGAGAAGTATTCATTCCTACAGCGGTGCGTACAGCGTAAGAGATAGGAGTGAAGTCAGATCTAGCAGAGTTGAAATCGACTGATTACAGAACTCGCCAGTGGAAGTTGCATTTGACGAGGAATCATTCAGAGGGATCATAACATGAATGAGAATATTTGCGAAAGGGTACCAGTTTTGGCATAGTACTACATACTTAAAAATCACGTCTGCCAAGGACATTTTAATGGCTCTGTTCATCGTATGAGTTAAGGAATTTTGGGAACGACGAAATTACTGCCTTTGAACTATTGTTAGACTAACGGAAAATAGATACTTGTTAATGATATCATATTAGGAGTTACTTCATTGCATTGCGCGTCAGATGTTTTTTATTTACGAATGAATATCGCGCAGCTATAATAATTGATATTAAAAATCCGTTGCTATCTTGATTTAACAAAGTAGAATATCTCTATATTGTGTATTCCTTTTGAAAAAAGTGAAAGTGAAATCGAATGAAAAACGAATAAAGGAAATAATAATAATTTAATTTAAAAGGACAATTATTTTAAGTTGACCCTTCTTTGCATGAGTTTTTCTTTTACAATTGTGTTTTTTTATACATATATTAAATATTAGGCACCAGAAATTTTAAGAAAGATTTTTAATTTTGTTTAGCAAAACCGTTCACGGGAAATTTACTGGATTAATATTTCTATATAAATATAGTGGTGGCGAGAAGTTTATTTATTTATTAAAAGTTAAATAGTGATGGAAATTTACATCACTATGCAATTAAGGGTTAAATATTATGTGTTATATTATGTGCAATATTAGACTTATTGACGAGAGGGAATTTTGATTTTTTTAAAAAGGGAAGGGTGAAGCATAATACATGATTCTCATATCATACTTGTCATTTTTACAACTTCCTAAATTGATCGCAATAATCGTAATTTATTGTGCGTTGGGTAATAAGGAATCTGATTATGGATTTTCTAAAACAAACATTATTTTTAAAAAATTTATACGTATTTGTTAAATTCATTTCTGAATATCATGAGATTATGCGTTACTGCATTAAATAATCAAAAATGGCACCTCTTGTTGTTTAATTCCTATTCTAGTAACAGCATAAAATGTACTATGTCATACATAATATTTTATCGCGTGTTTCAAATTGAAAATCCAATAAAAATAGATTCCAATTACAAAAGTATAAAAATCAAGTACAGTTTTTGTATGGAATTTATTTTACGAGTTTATATATGTATATTAAAATGCAAAACCTAAATTATACAGCCCCTATTTTCTATAAGTTATGTTTAGACAAATGTTGTCCTGCGTTTGAGGATATTAAGAAAATCTCAATTTTTACAAACAAAAATTACCGTGTTTTGATGCTTTACATTTCACGAAATTTCAGTGTTTTTCAATAGTTATATAAAAAATTAAGGAATCTAACTTGCTCAAACGAAGAGTTAGATATCTTGATTTTAAAACATGTAAAAATTAATATGATTCCTTTTGAAAGACAATATTTTTGAAGTAATATTTTCTGGTATATTATATCTGGTACTAATTGTCAGTTTTTTTTATTCACAAGAAACACCAACTGGCTTTTACTTATTGTAGTGCAGCAGCTTGTTTTTCGTGTAATTAACTCACTTGGTTTTCTTTATAGAGTCCTTTGTACGTCATCAGCCACTGCATTCTTTGAACTCATCTTCGTCTAGGTAAGTTAAAGTAATTTCTATCTGCGCAACGCCGTATTTACTGGAATCTAAGCGACATCTTAATATTTATCTGCAAAAATAAGGATTTCCGTTTAAAATTCGCATGTAACACGAAAAAGAATTTGAAAGAAAGAAAGAAAATATCAGAAAATAATGAAATATGATATAAACCTAGTTTTATTTATTCTTCGTATTATTCTAAATTTGCAACCATTACTCCATCTAGGTTTACATCATTAGAGAGTTCAATGCATTAACATTCATTAATACTTTCGAATGTGGCTTCATTATTTAATTATTCAACCATATCATCATCTTCAGTTCTATTCATCGCATATGTGCGTATAATGAAAGTGAATTGAGGGATAAATAAATTAGATACGCACGCGCACACACACACAGTTCGTTTCACATTGTACTCGATTCTAAGATGCACTATCTATAATAATTCGATTTGGGAGAAAAAATAACGTTTTAGATTCGAGTAAATAGAGGCATTAATGTATTTAACTGGTAGTGTTTGATGTATATTAAATGGGCTTGATCCGATGAAAGCCGATTTTCAACATTTTTCGCAGTATGATCATTCATATCCGTTAAAATTAGAAATTTTTACATAAACTGTTTTTTTTTTCACAACGGTATGAATGCACAATTTATATTCTGCTATTCGTGATAAATTATTAATTGTGTTCCTGTGCATTAAATATTTTTAGCTAGTTTTGATCTTAAACATAATAAAATAATATTAAAAATTGCTCTATACAGAAATTGGCATTTGCCGCTTTTAGTCTGTAGATATTTCATATCAGTATTAAAGCCTAAATATACATACACATATGTCTCATTCAATTCCGTTAAAATTAGAAAATTTTACATAAACTGTTTTTTTTACATACGGTATGAATGCACAATTTATATTTTACTATTGGTGATAAACTATTAATTATGTTCCTGTGAATTAAATATTTTTAGCTAGTTTTGATCTTAACCATAATAAAATAATATTAAAAATTGCTCTATACAGAAATTGGCGTTTCCCGCTTTTATTCTCTAGATATTTCATATCAGTATTAAAGCTTAAATATACATATACATATGTGTCACTCAATGGAAAAAAGTTACTTTTTACATAAAAATCTTTATTCATTAAAAAAACAAAACATCAATTTTCATCAAATGCATATTTTAAATGCGTTATGTAATGTAAAAAATACAAACAAAAAAAAAACATTTTTTAACCCTTTTAGGGTAAGTACTTTTTCCGCAGAAGTATATATATATATATATATACGTAGATATAGAGATAGATAGATATTTGTGTTTGTGTATGGAAATTTATAGGACTGTGTGCTCTTTGAAATGTACAAAATTAATATACATGTGTTTTTTTTTTTACTTTTAATTAATTTTATAAACATTTATGCATTTTTACTTATTTACAGAAAAAGTAGGTCAAATATGCAAATGCGTATGGAAATATCCATTTTTAAATAATCGGAAATCAAACTATTCCATAAATATTATTTAAATATACGTTAAAAAAACTCTATTTTATAAAATAAAATTTGATCACACCTATGTCTTTTTTATTCCCTGAAATTTTTCTTGAATATTTGTTTTGTGTATTCAAATTTCCTTGTCTGCATTAAGCCGTAACATACAATGTTGTACTAGTTATTGAAAGATGTAATATAGTAAAAATATATGTTTAACTGATTCTAAACATAATACGAATAATTATATAAAGTCTGCTCAAAAATAATAAAAATGTAATATTTTGCAAACAAATTTTATTTTTATTTTTTGCATTTTATGAGTATTTTCATTTTTTAAAGTTCAAAGTAAACTTCTGTAGATTGGCATTTCTAAAAATTCTTTATAAGCATTTAAAAGCGAGTTTTTTTTTTTTTAATAGTACTTAAACATGCTGCAAACATTGCCATAGAGTCACTACATATGACAAGATATTTTATACGACTTTATTTATTAAACTTACAACTGAACAGTTGAATGCATCCCGATGAAAATGATCACGTTCGTGATTGAAAGATCTCGGGGTTAATTTTGGAATATATATATAACGTATTTTTAATATATTTTTAAAACAACCGTATATGTAATGTATTGGTTTTAAATAATTTGTATTCACCTTTTTAGTAAAGTCATAATTATTGTATCTATGCTAATTCAAGGTGAATGATACATTCAACTTTAAAATCTTTTTGAGATTTTATATCAAATTCTACGCATTATGCTAAATATTGCGATTAAATCTTTTGAAATTTGACTGTAAAGTCTATTTAGAAAAACAATTATGTAAACATTTGATATGCTTGAAATTTAATAATGCCTCATTGACTAATTTTATAACGACATATGATTTTAACAAGAATTTAAATGAAAGTACAAGGAAATTTATAAAGTAGATCCAAATTACGGATAGTTATGGTTTATTGTATAGTTTTATAGTATTCTGTATTTGCACTAAAATATTGGAATGAAACTAATAACATGTATGTTTTTCAATAAGGTATTATCTTAGAGCTAAAAATTCATTTATTTTTTTAAAAGAAACCGAGATCAATTTTTAGGTGTGTTCGTAATTATATAAATACGTAGCACCTATAGTCGTCGCTTGGTCCGTCCGTCTGTCCGTCCGTCTGTCTGTCTGTCTGTCCGTTTGTCTGTCTGTCTGTCTGTCCGCATATAACAACGCAAAAACTACCCAACCAAATGGTTTGCAATTTAAAATATATTATCTTTGCGGAATTTTGTCGAGACATTTCAAATTTTATTAAAATCGAATCAAAACTTTAGGAGATATTAATAAAAATATTTATTAAGAAATTTGATTTTTTTTTTAAATCGGTGCTTTTTTGTTATAGGAGCTTCCGAAGTTTAATCGTCAAGCGACCGAGATACTTATTTTATGACAGAAATTAATCTGCAGACGATATAATTCATTTCACAGAATTAAAAATCATCAAGATCTGAATATTTATATAACTAGCTGATACATATATATCTGAATATTTATATAACTAGTTAAGATATTTGTATGAACAGTGTCATAAAATATATACTTAACTAGCTGTTTAACCCGTTCTACGCACGGGATATCATGAATTTAGTTCTAAAACGTGCGTACGAACGCACCTCGTTTGTAACGTTTGACGTACGATTTCCAACTTGTTTTATTTATTTCACACTTAACGTGGCCTGAATTTGTTCTGTATAAAAAGTAAATATTACACTAAGAAACCAAAAGTAATATCATTAAATAAAAAGAACCATTCATTTAAAAAAACTATCGTAAAATTTATTAAAAATATATTTAACATATTAGGTCTTCTGTTAAAATTATTGTATGTTAGGCATCATATTATTACTTTAAAAACCTAAATTAATACAGCAGAAACGTAAAATTAAAAAAATAAAAGTAGTTTAGAAATTTTGGTTAACAAATTCCAAAGACAATAAACTAAAATATTTCATAAATATTGTGTTTAAAAAAAAAAAAAAAAAAAAAAAAAAAAACTAAAATAATTTACACATTTTTTTTCTTATGATCATTGATTTAAAATGCGATGAGTTATTTCGAACTTTAAAACATTCTAAACATAAAACACAAATTTGCTTTGTGGTCTTTGCAATAAATTATAGAATTTAACAGGAATTCTATTCGAAACACTCATCTCACGTATAATTGCACACTTAACATTATTTAATATAACAAACAAAGTATTTCGATGCATACATTTAGTAATCTAGTTTAATATAAGACACTAAATTAATTTACTATCAGTATAGAAAATTGTATTCTTATTGAAGAAGTGATTTTTGGACGTTTCGATATAATTGTGATAATAAACTTTTGATAATAAACAGGACCTTCTGTTCTAGTTGTACTGTTGAGTTAATGAAATGGAAGTTTGATTCTGAATGCTCAATTTTCTTGTTTCTCGTTGCAGAGAACATGGTTGCACCGGTACAAGTGTGCTCCAAGGAAGATTCTTAGAAAGATCTAATATATCCTTTTAAATCTTATCCGATGATTTGAACAGACTAAAATAGCAACACTCTATCCTGTAGTCGTGTTGGCAAATGAATGGAGAGGATTAATATGGTCGAGCAAGCGTCACCCGCAAAGAGTGATGGCTGCCATCCAATAATAACGACAAACAACATGTATCACCTGCAAGAAAGACCATAAAATAATTATTGTGTTATCTCTGCAAGATAGTCACGTTCTGCGATAATTATTATTATAAGAATGATTATAGAGTATAAATGGCTGAAAAACATACCTAAAACATATATATTTTTAAGGTATTGCACTAGATTCTGAACTGTTGAAACAGATGTATGAAAAAGCAGAGGACTATGAAGAATAATAATGTAATTGATCAGATACTTAATTTCTGTTAGCGTATTGGAAAACACAAAAGTTTGTATAGTTAGCGGGAGACTGACAGTGAGCCAATCTGTTTTATGTTAAAAGTGACTAAAAAAATTATATTATATATTTTTCTAGAATAACGGGTTCAGAAATGTAATATTCGTTATCATATTAATATTTGACAGCATTTTTGTATGAAATGTATATTAAAAACAAATTTTCAATGTGAAATAAAATATTTAAAAAAAATATTTAATTGTATTATACTTACTACCCCACGAGTATTTAAAAGATATATTAAATATCATATTCTCAAATATTTAATTAAAAAAAAGAACTGAAATAAATATCGAACATTTAAAAATTCTATTGACAGAATACGACAGAGTTATAATTTGTGTAAAGTACGGCTGATAAACTATTTATTTTACAGTTATACAATTACCAAGTTTTACATTTTTCTACAATAAATAATTTGTTTTTAGGAATTTTGAATAATCTATCTACTGTAAGAAAATAATTTATTTTACCTGATTATTTTTCCTGAACATCTTTGAAACTTTTTTCTTATTATATAAAACACTGCAACATAATAAGTCATCTGAGTGTTTAACTTCATTTTACATGATACTGTTTCAAGATAATAAAAGAAAACTAATGTAAAAGAAAACAGAAACATTAATTAATTTTATTTGTATGCAGAAAGAAAATGGGACATGCAGGTAATCTAAAGTACAAAAAAGTGATTATCCAAGTATAATACATCAATTACTGTATAATGCAAACTTGCACAGGGAACTTTGATTTTAAGAGAAGGTAAACCTTCTAAAGGAAAGAGGGAAAAGTTAATGCTACTTTGTGCTAAACATTTTAATTAATGTTCATGTTTAACGTGATATACAATTTTACAAATATTACATATATAACAAAATGGAAAACTTTAAACGCCTAAACAAAACGCCTAGGATATTCCAAATTACTTATAGAAAAATAATAGTCGCCAAAGTACTAATACAACATATATAACATAAAGTATATCGAAAAAATCTTTTCATTATTATTGTTGATTTCAGAAATGCACAATAAAACAAAATAAAATAAATGCCTTCTTATTGTTCTTAAGTTAAACATATTATAGATTAGCAGTATTCTATTTCATTATTAATTGACAGACCTTTTTAAAAAACTTATAAATAAGAAAAATAAACTTTTTTTTCAATAAAAGTGTAGAGTTAACACGCAGTTTATGTTTTACATAAAATTGAACGGAAATTAACTGAAACTAAACTCATCTTTGATTAAATAATTTCTACATTTTAATTATTCCAACGAAATATAATAAGTATATTTAAATACTGTGTCATGGAAGCTCGCACGATTTGACGAATATAAATATTTTAAACCACACTAAGTTATTATCAAAAAAGTAAAAATTAATTTCCTTATTAATAAAATACTGACTATTAAAAAATCAAGTGCATGTCTAATTTCACTTACATCATTCTCTTTTATGTTAATGAATAAATTTATCACTGTAATGGAAAACAAAAACATTCATTAATTTGTTTTAAGAGGAGAATGGTTGAAAACCACATATAAGCTAAGGTATAAGACATTCGATTACGAACCTATAATAAATCAAACCACCTAAATAAAAATCCTTGCAAAACACATTTTACCTATAAGCAAAGTTAAATAATCAATGGGAAAGCGGAAATAAAAAAAAGAATTTCTTAATGTTAACTTGTAATACTTCAAGTTTCATGTAATATATAGATAAAAATTTATTTTGTAATTATATAACAAAATGAAGTACGTTAAAATTCCACAATAATCGATTTCTTTTATTATTTAAATTTATTTGCATTCATAACACAATGGTCGCTGTCACCAAACTAATAGAGGATGCAATATCTTTTGATTACTTCTTTTGGGTATATAAATAAACAAATATTTTATCGTTCTTAAGTAATTAATATATATTTTTCATATCAACAGGTTTATATTTAACTTTAAAATAAATAACGAATGTTTATTTCTATGTTTAATTTTGAGTCTAACATAGAAAAAGAAGAAAAAAAATTAAAGTGTAAGATGAGGAACATGTTATAGTCACAAACTAGTTATTCTGTGTATTTTTAAGCAGTCCTTATGAACATTTTCTTTTATAACTATTTTAAGCTATCTTACTTTTTGCCTCGATATGTGTTCAAAAACTATAGTACGCTTCTCAATCTCGCAAAATACCTTAAACTTTACAACATTTGACTATCTTCATATTTCTGCTGACCTTTTATTAATGCAGAAAAAATGTTACATTAAAATGAAAAATATATTTTACATAAAAGTTTAAAGTGTAAGAGGGAGAACATGTAATTTTCAGAAACTAGTTATTTTGTCTTTTTACAGTTGTTTTTATGAGTTTTTTTTTCTTGTACCTATTTTCAGCTACCTTACTTTTTGCTTAGATATGTGTTTAACAACTAAAGCACGCACCTAAGTCTAGCAAGATACATAAAACTTCACAACAGTGGACTATCTTCATGTTTCTGCCTTACTTTTTATTTATGCAGAAATGAAAGTTGCATTAGTATGAAAAATTTATTTTACATAAAAGTTTAGAGAATTAAATTAACGAATAACAACATAAATTAAATTCATCTTTGGTTAAATAAATTATACTTTTAATATTCCAACACAATTCCATGAGTATATTAAATACTAAACTTTAGGCTGCACTAATTGTGCTGCACCCGTAATGTGAAACCTGACAAGGACTGAATAGTGATAATTAATTTTGAATTAGTAACTGCAGTAGCTATATAATTCATTTTGGAGAAGTCCTATAAATGCATTCACCGAAACAAACGTTATTTAAATTTAGATTAATTGCATACCTGTTAAGGTAATTTCTGAATAACATTAAATTGACGAATTAAGGACACATCAGATACAAAATGCATGAAATTTTCAAATTTTTAATGTTTTGTGCTTAAAAAACAAGTTTCCTTGAAAAATTTCAAAAATATACAATTTATCTATAATACCAAAGAAGTATAATGCATACCTTCTCTATTAAACCTATAGATTTGAAACATATATAACTAATGTGTCTTTTAATAGTTTATATTAAAGTTTCTAAAATTATGAAAATAATTATATATTTTAAATAATTATTTTCATAATTTTAGACAAACATTTCATAACAATAATATATATTTTCTTATGATTTTATTGATTCGTTGAAATATCCATTTCTTTTGGGAGAAAATGAAACGCTGCTTCTCGTTTTTAAATGAAATATTTTTAACATATGTGCTAAATTTGAAGAATCTATTTGTTAAATACATTTCAAAAGTGTACGTAAATGATCTATAGACATATATTATACACTCGAATCAGAACAGAATTATATAAAATATTTATTTATTAATATATATATATATATATATTAACATAATAACCACAATTAATATAGTAATTAATATATTAATTGTAGTAAAAACGATTAAAATATTAAAAATATCAGAACTGAAACATAACTAAGTGATATCAAAGGTTTACTTTGATGAAAACGAAAATTAAAATGCAACCCGTTATGCCCCCACTTTGACCTGAAAAGATTTTTTAAGGATACTGTATAGTTACAAGCGTTCCTCATCTTCCACTGCAATAAAAAAGACTTAAGTTGTTAAAGTCAGCATAAAAAAAAAAAAAAAAAACTTGGGTTGTCATTGCATTAGCCAAACTCATCACTTTCCTTCCATGCGTGACAAGACCCGTGAATTCTCTCGTAATGGGCTAAATAACAGTGCATAAGAAAGCTCTTCATTTTGAAGGGAAAAAAATGATTTCCATGTCTGTGTAATTTTATATTTCTTAGTTACAAATTAAATATTCACTAGCGGAAATTCGCCTTCTACGCTGGTCGGTTTATTCCAAACGGGCCTCGAGTTAAATGAACTTGACACTGGGTACCCCCTGTCTTTGGTTCCAGTCACTAAACGTCAACAATCAAAAAGAAAATTTAAATAAAAAACAAAACCTTCCTGTCAGATCTTTAAAACATACCTTTATCTTTCAACGCAATGGTCATATTACGCCTCCCTTGCAATCCGGTATTTTTCAGCCTGCTATCAAACAAAGCATTCTTTTCGCTTCTCGATTTCGCTTCCGGACAATAGTTAGCTGGGAGGGTGAGGACTAAACATGTTTCCCGTTTCTGAAGGGAGAAGTCTTCAAAAAGTAATGCAAATTGAAGCATGCGAAAAAAATAAAAATTTGTGTGGGAAATCTATTGCGGAAAATTCTTGTCTGAATCTTAGAGAAAGCGCTTTTCGTTTTAAATATATAGATTTCTAGTCCCAACGGCATTCTAAAGTAACCCTATAAAACACTTTAAAAATAAAGTTCTTTAATTTTTAATTTAAAATATGATATTATTTATCAGACTTTTTAAAAAAATCACATATCTATAAGTATCTATATGTTTCACAGAAGAAAACTAATATCTCACATCACACCTCAAGATTGAAGTTAGAATGACGCACAGGCAATTTCCGTTTCTCAAATACTATAGCCTTCACAAAAATACTAATACTATCTATCGATGATAGAATGAAATATAAAACATTGACTCTGAAGCTTATTTTGGTATTGAATGAATCAAATATATATATTTTTTATATATATAAACAGGTATTTTAAAGTAACGTCATAGCATAAAGGATTAAAAAAAAGCAATAATATTTCATTGAATCAACCTACCACTTACAGGAAAAAATACTTTCCCTATAATATCCCATATTTTATTATACTAATTCAAGAATGAGTGAAAAATCACATTCTGAATTTTAAGCAGTAAAGAGATTATACGGCCAGGATTCGACTCTTATCTGCCAAAATGACATTTTTTTCGTGATATGTATTTGTTGTCATTAAAGGTGAAGATTTTTTTGAGCATGTTCTTTCTAAATTTCGTACAGCTATATTATTGTTGATGGCTTTGAAATATTTTATTGATACATTTTCTAAACTTAATTGCGATTACAATATTTTCTCAGGAAATAAAAAGAAGAAGCATTTAATTGAAAGCAAGAAAATAAAGGGTAGACGTTTCCGGATAACAGAAAAAAAAATAGACCTAAAATTTTGCCCCCTTAGAACAATGCTACTTAAAGCTTTTTTTTTCAAACGCTGATTTTAAAAAGGACTAGAATATTATATTTAATGTTAATCTACGTACAGAAAACAAATTAATTTTAAATGATATACGTATAAGCAGTTAAATTTATTCTTTCACTAATACCTCACGATTATCTTTTCAGTACTTTAAAAAATATAATTTCTCAATAATGAATTTTATGATTTTGGGAACATATTATTAAATAATATATATACTAGTTTAATTATATATAGTCCTCTAACAAAAGGGTAAATCTCTGTTTTCCTGTTTTGTTTTCTTTTTCCACATTTGTATGAAATGTTAATTACGATGCCAGTGTTATACAAGAAACTGGGTTTATGGTATTCAACAAACAGATAAATCAATAATCAACCAAAGTAAACTCTGCAAGTGAACAACTGAAAATTTCAGAATTAATTTCATAACATCGTAAAATATAGGACGTTAAAAATTGTAAATTCCACTAACATTCATAATAACCGTTATGTGGAAAAATAAAGAGATTTCACAACGCAAAATCTGGTGCAATCAGTTTATTGTACGTTGACAGTAAATTCACAACAGGCTGTTTCGTGTAATGATTTAGTATTTCATTCTCAAATAATAACTTTTATCTTCTTTAAAATATTGTTCCCACGAATTCGACCCGTAAGAAATCAATACCAACGCGCAAACGCAAACATTATCCATAGAATAAAATAAAATAAAAAATATTAAAATAATAAAGCAATTAAATTGAGATTGCCACGATCAGATCACGATTCAATCGAGCAGTATCCCGACCCGAAAAGTTTAGGGTAAAATCGCCTTAGAGTATGGTTTGGAAGTAATAAAATATATGCAGTAGTTGGACAATGCAACTGAAAATTTTGATGCTTCATATGTTGTTGAGGTAGTCCCTCTTCCTTTGAAAGAAAACCTGCCTATGAAATTGTCTTACTTATTATTTAGTTTAATACATTTTCCTACATTTCAAGTTCCTACTATCTAGTGTACCGAGCGATAATAAACACATCCAGCGAAGACTTACTTTCCGCTCTGTAAGGTTTAAATAATATGCTTTAACCCCTTAATTGTCGCGCCCGATACATTCACGGGCAGTGTAGGCTACTTTTTTAAAATTCAGATTGTTTGATACCCACCAGTTTTTAAAAATAGTGTAATTGGCTTTATGCTCGCATTATTTTATCTGCCATTAAGTAATTTGAATATTTCTACTTAAAAAAACTGGTGGCAATCAAGCAATCTGAATTTTAAAAAGGAGCATACTCTTATCTGGCGCGACGATTAAGGAGTTAAGCTTGACTATTCTACTTTGTAAGTGCTGACATGTGTCTCGAAAAGGTAATATGATTAACTACAACCTTTTTAGGTGCGTTCGTAATTATATAAATACGTAGCACCTATAGTCGTCGTTTGGTCCGTCCGTCTGTCTGTCTGTCTGTCCGTCTGTCTGTCTGTCCGCATATAACAACGCAAAAACTACCCAACCAAATGGTTTGCAATTTAAAATATATTATCTTTGCAGAATTTTGTCGTGACATTTCAAATTTTTTTTAAATCGAATCAAAACTTTAGGAGATATTAATAAAAATATTTATTAAGAAATTTGATTTTTTTTTTTAAATCGGTGCTTTTTTGTTAGAGGAGCTTCCGATGGATGGATCGTCAAGCGACCGAGATACTTATTTTATTACAGAAATTAATCTGCAAACGATATAATTCAGTTCACAGAATTAAAAATCATCAAGATCTGAATATTTATATAACTAGCTGATACATATATATCTGAATATTTATATAACTAGTTAAGATATTTGTATGAACAGTGTCATAAAATATATACTTAACTAGCTGTTTAACCCGTTCTACGCACGGGATATCATGAATTTAATTCTAAAACGTGCGTACGAACGCACCTCGTTTGTAACGTTTGACGTACAATTTCCAACTTGTTAATATTTAATAACAGTACCTTAAGGACAGCTATCGTATTAATATCATAATATACAGCTATAATATACTATATATTATAATATACTCTATTAATACATACTTTCCTATATAGCTGTGGTTAAATTTATTTATTTTATATTTAAGATTCCTGTATAATATTTATGGTTCATATTTTAAAAAATAAATAAATAGAGATTATTTATTGAAAATTTAATTTCTCTTAACTATTTCTTTTGAGGATGGGGAGAAATTGAGCTATATAATATAAAGAGAACTTCAATTATAAGTTTCATTTCAAACACTTAAAAATAATTTCTAATATTATCCAAAATCTTTTCTCAACATAATAAAATAATAAAAAATAAAAATAATTCAAAATAATGTTTTCTATATTTATCCATTATCCATTATACATATACCTTCTTTAAATAATTTTTCACTTATATTTTTAATTATGAAAGTTAGAACTTCCAGATTGCTATCTGTTTAATTGAAAACTATGTTTATTTTTTTCTTTCAGCGTGGAACTTCTCAAAAAAGAAGTAGTCATCTTTTTGTAACTTTTTGTTTAACCCCTTCGGGACCGGCCACTTTTACAAAAGCTACCTTTACTTAAACTATCACAAAAATGCTCTAATTTAAAAAATTACTTTTATTTCAAACATTATTACTTTTATTCAAATATTACTTTTATTTTTTACTGATAATAACTACTGCCTAAAACAAATTTTGTATGCTCTTTTCGAGGGTGTATATATGCACCCATGGTCCCGAATGGGTTAAGAAAACGATTTCAGTAGAAGTTTCTTCGGAATACCGTCTGAGTATCATAGTTTGGTAACTCTTATATATTTTAGACAAGGGCAGGGCACGAAAAAAAAGTATTATACTAACTTAAGTAAAATGGAAAATATTTTATGTCCTAAATAATTTTTGGCAACATTTGACATTATGACGCTAGGATAATCTCTTATGGTAAAGTAAATCTAAATTAAAAAGAACGATTTCACCGTCTACGGCAATCATTTGAAAATGAACGTACATCTCGTATCACTGTATTCGGATGGTTTCCAGAATGTAGTTTATGTAGAAATTCGCTCCTGGATGAAAAACACGAAGAAAAACTTGCCAGATGTTTCCCCAGAGAAAGAAGCAATATTTCTGAGAAAGAAATAATGTGTGTCTATCATAAGAAACACATTTATCGAGGATAATCGTTGTCTCTACTAATTGAAACAGAAGAAACATAACATACAGAACTACACATAAATATACTATTTATTGTTCATGTTACCAATTTACATTCACACATTATCTAAAAAAAAACATGGTTTAAAATTTCCACTACAAACGTCCCTCATTTAAAAAATGTAAAACAGTTTCAAATAAAAAGTTTCATCACTCCACAAAAGCGCTTTCGCCCTGGAAAGAGCATCTTCAGTTGTAATATTACTCTTCTTCTCCGCTGTATATACGACTGCCGGTTGAAGAGCTCTCCCTATCGGCATTCAATTCTCTCTCTCTCTCTCTCTCTTTTTTTTTCCAGCGGCAATCAATCACTGAATGAACCATATCATTTCATTCGGCTTTAGATGCACTAATTTCGATTGCTTCTCTTATTAGAGCATTATGTAAATTTTCGTAGTTCGCTATTTTCTGTATTTTCTGAAGATGCTCTAGCCAGGGCGAAAGTGCTTTTGCGGAGTGGTGAAAGTTTTTATTTGAAACTGTTTTACATTTTTTAAATGAGGGACGTTTTTAGTGAAAATTTTTAACCATGTTTTTTTAGATAATATCTGAATATAAATTGGTAACATGGAAAATAAATAGTAAATTCACAGACATTAACAAATGAACACCTGTTTTTAATGTACACATAAATATATTCATGATAATAAGCATTGAAAAAAAATTAGTTTCTCGCTGAGTCTTTACATATTTAACAGAACACGTACAGAATAAGCATTTCACCAACATTAAAATTTATTAACGATTTTGAAAAATCGTGTTATTTTTTAAATCATAACTGTTAGTGAAACGAGCATCCTGTTTATTGACGTTACAACACCTAAAAAATAAAGAAATTGTCTGTGATGTTGACTCAAAACTAACAATAGCGAAAATAATACTAACAACGAAAAAGTAATGCACGTCATTTTTTTCAAAAGTACATAATTAGTCAAATCCATAATTCTAGAGTATATCAGACAGATGGAGAAATTCTTAGAAAAGTGCATATTAGAACATTTATGTTCCGCCCTGATAATGCATGTTCTCATTCAACAAGTTTGATAGTAAATTTTTTTAAACAAAAACGAATCCAATAACTTCCATCTTGTTTTCCGGATCTTGATATGTGTTGACCAGAGATCCCAAGTCTCCAGGTTTTTGGATACCAGTATTTTATTACAGAAATTTCTGTTTTATCTAATCGAATCACTCTGCGATTTAAACGAATAAGATTTTCTCTAAGAAAACACTGGTATGTAAAAAGCAGGAGACTTGGCAAGTGTGGTGTGGACTTCAGGTATTGTTAGTATAAAAAGAAATTAGGTAAACATCGTTTATTCAAAAAATGAGATTGTTGAGGCCGCAAAGTACATATTACATCGATATAAAAAAATAGATGACTTGAAATTTTTAATGTTTGGGAAAATGCAATTACAAAAGAACAAGGATGTTAAAGAACACACTAATGATTTGGCAAATTTAAGTTGTACCATGTCACGGTATCTGAAACTTTTCAGTGTAACCGTCTTATATGTAATTTTTTTATATTTGATTCGGAGTCTATCTGCCCTAGACGAGAAAATTCAATTCGTTAGCTGTTAGACACTACATTTGATTGTAAATAAGGAAATATTATTCCGTTACAAAGAAGTTAGTGTTAAACTATTGAACTTGGGAGTTTTAAGAAATACAAACTGTCTTCAAGTATTTATTATTATAATTTAAAACACATAACTGAATATGCATTTTTCTAAAAATTAATCGTACTTTATTTCAATCACATTTTTGTCCGATATTAAACGGAATATTTAAAAAAAAAAAAAACAAGATTATTATCTAATGATATGTACTGTGTGAATCTTTTTTCCGTTCATTAGGCTATTTTTTGTTCTCAAGGTGTGTATTGCTTTTGTTATTTTCTTCCATATGGATATTGCATATTATGAAAACAAATTATGTACCTTTATGTACCGAATTATGAAGTTTTCGCCTTCCAAAGCATTTTTGTGAATATTTAAAAATATGTTTTTAGTTTGCTGCATTCATTAAATAAATGTTTCGTTTATTAAAATGTAATTAACTAAATAAGTATTTACAGGGATATTCTTCATCTTCATCATAAATAAATAAATGGATGAATGTTAGACTATCAAAAATTTAAAGAATATTACAGAACATTACGTATGACAGCTGAGGGAATTGGAAAGCTCTAAGGTATTTCCACCTCTGCAAAGTGGGTGTATAGATCTTGATAAATAACAAGGAGAAAAATGAATAGCTATTTAGCCAATCTCCAATTTTTCAATCTTTCATATTTCAGAACATTTATTAGATTATATTTTATGGTATTTTTTTATGTGTTTCAAAAATTGTTTTCAATTTTCATTATTTATTTTTCTATAATTCTGAAATAAATGTAAATGTATCATGTTCATTATAAATAAATAAATGAAAAAAAAATATTTTTTTTTTTAATTTACAGTTAAATAACAGAGTAACTAAACAATAAAATAATGTCCGCAATAAAATAGCCCTGTATTTGCAAAATTAAATATTTAAAAATTGAAAGTTATAATACTATTTTTGTTACTATTTTCACATGCACACACATTTGGGCTATATATGTGTGTGTGTATTACATTAATGACAAACATGTGTTCAATGAAAAATATATTGCTGAAAAATATTAAACTGTGGGTTGTGGATTCTGATAAGTCAATGAAAGAAATATGTATAGTTATTTATCCAATCTCCAAATGTCCAATCTTTCACATATTTCCGATCATGTATTAGATAGATTATATTATACGGTTTTTTTTTTTTTTTAAGTTTAAAAAAAGGCTTAAAATATTTTGTATTTACTAAACTATAATTCTGAAATAATTGTAAATTTACCATGATATTCTTCATAAATAAATAAATAATTTAAATAAATAAATACCATTCTTAAATTTACATTAAAATTTCGAATAACTGTGCCATAAAAGGAAGTCTGAAATAAAATTTCCCCATATTGTCAAGTAAACATTTCAAAAATATTTTTTTTTCTTTGTGTATTCACATTTACATCCTTTTGTGCTATATGTGTGTGCAATGTCTAACATGCGTTCAATGGAAAAGGAAAACAAGAAATAAAAAAAAGACGATAAATATACATGAATAGGAGTCATTTACACAGGGAAAACATAAACAGTATCAGAATTTGAGTAATAGGACATTGTTTGAATGTTGAATAAGTAAAATGTAATTGAAGAATGTTCATGAAGTCATTAAGGGTGTAAACATAGAAGGTTTGTTATATTCGTATTGCATGAACATCATTTAGAAGATATAAAATTGCAAAAAATTGGAAATAGAAGTATCATTACAAATAATTTAAAATTAACAAAAATAAATTAGTATTATTGAACAAATATTTAGAAAAAATGATAATAAAATTCTTAAAGAATATAGACTATATTCAATGCTAAATATCATGAAATATACAATTACAATTATACGACCAAAAAAATTATATTTCGAATGAATATTGTATAACCTTTACACTAAACAAAATTCAGTGTATCACAAAAGCATAAAAATAAAAGAAAGAAAAGGGGAAAATCGCGACAAACAGACCACAGCATCCATGGCTGCACAGTAAAACATATGCAGTTCCATATATATACTGCCTCAAAAAAATATATACACACACTTTCATATCTTGATATATCTTTCTATTTTTTCTTTTTTCTCAAAGTGTAATTAATTGGAAATAAAGAGTTGATAAATATTAACTTTTGAAAGAAGAAATACTATTTTAAAATACAGAGTGATTTTTTTAAAGTTGTGAAAGTAAAACCATAGAACAAAAGAACCACTGATACAAATGACCTGAAATTTCACTAGTGTGCTCCCAAAGCAATGGGGATTTTTTAGATGTTGTTAAAAAAATAAACTTAAAATATCACCGACAGATGGCGCTGTTTATGCAGCAAAGTCGGGAGGCAAGCTTGTGCACGACACACGTACAGTGGCGTTAAAACGTGAAGCACGCACACCTCGTGTATGGATATCCGCGCAATGACTGTTTTGTTAGAGAAACTGTATTATCAGAATAATCATAGCGCAGCAACTGCTCTTAAGAGATTTGGGACATTTAAGAATTTAAGAAAAGGCCCAATGACGACAGAAGACTTACGGAAGATGGTTTTGAAATTTCAACAGACTAATTCACTGAGCCTAAAACCCAGTAGAGGAAGGAAATCAGTTGATGTTAATCCACAGCGCCATCTGTCGGTGCGATTTTAAGTTTTTTTTAACTGCGCCTAAAAAATTCCCATTGTTTTGGGAGCATACTGGTGCAATATCAGGTCAATTGGATCATTAGTTCTTTTGTTATAGGGATTTACTTTCACAACTTTAAAAAAAATCACCCTGTATTATTGTAAGTATGAGAATATAGCAGAAGTACGAAAACAGTACACAGAGGTAGTTTGAGGCAGATCCAACTATGCGACTTACAATTCATCGGATAAAAGATATAAGTTTGAAACGAAAAGATGTTCATACACAACTTTTCGGAAAAGAAATTGAGTAAGAATGCGCCACAACACCAAATGAAATGTTCGTTGATGTTTGTGAATATATAGCCTACCGTTATAAGCAGTTTATTGTACAAAACAAAAATAACCCAGACCTACAAAAAATACTTTCTAAAAATTGTTTTAATTTTGATAACTGTTTTTTATGTTTTCTTTAGTGATGATTCAAAAAATGAAATCCATTTTTTTCTATCACGTAAGGATTTTTTACAAAGTGATTGCATATTTTGAAGGAAACAGTTGAAATTCCGAACGTTTGGTATTTTATTTAAACTACATTAATTCGTAAATCCATATAAATTAGATTTATATCCTAGTTCAAGCCATTGTTATGTATATGTAGAAAGTTGCAAGTCCTTATAGTAACGTATTTTGTTTCATCAAACCTTTTTTTGCCACTTTTACTGTTGTTAACTTTTCAGGGATTGTATCTTTGTAGCATCCAGCAGTAGTCGTCTATCATGATGATATTCCATCTTACTGGATATCACATTTTCATTTCATTTATATCCTGGTGAAATCTTTCATCTTGTTCTTCTCTAACTGCACCTTAATTTTCAGGAAAATAGTCAAAGTGCGAGTCGATAAAATGCACTTTTAAGCTCATAATTACAGCCTAAAATCTTCAAATTTTTTACCATCTCTTCTACAAGGGATTTGTAGTTTGGGCCATTTTTGTTTCCAGGAAAGCTAGTAATAACTAGTTTGTAAGATTTCCGGGCTTTCTTTCGTTTGTTTCAATTTTAGTCTCAAAATTTGCATCTTTAATCATTTTCCTGATGTCGGGCCCCATAAACACACAGTTTTGCTTTGGATAAATGCGGGAACTGGTCACAAAGGTATTTGAAACATTTACCTTCTTTTGGTAAAGCCTTAACAAATTGTTTCATAAGACCTAATTTTATGTGAAACGGTGGAAGTAAAATTTTTTTTAATCAACCAGATATTTCCTTTGAATATTTTTCATTTCAGGATCGAGTGTCTTCCTGCTTGGCCATTCTTTCTTAATGTAATTTTGTTTTCTGTCTCGGCTGTCTTATTCACAAAGAAAACAGAGAAATTACGTGTACCCTTTCTGCTAACCAAACAACATAGAGATCACCTTCTGTAAGTAACACATTTAACACGAGTGTACAGATTCAGAGGAATATTCTGAATTGCAATAGTTTCTTAATTCTTGTTTAGTAGTTTAATGTAGCAATTTACTATTTTCAGTCCTTAAATATGTTTGTAAAACTCATATAAATAGTACTTTTTTTTGTCTGAAATAACTAAATTCGTAAAATGTAGATTGCGATTTGTGATGAAACTGTACGTGATAGAATTTTTTCATTATTTTTTCAGTAATGAACATCCAAAAAACTAGAAAAATACCACTTATTTTACCGACAATTTTTTCATCGCCGACCTGTGCAATTTTAAACATTTGCGGTAGGAGGAAAAATTGTATATTTTATGTAGATACTTTTGCAATTGAAATATTAATTATAATTGAATACAAACTGGAGTTATAATCATTCAAAGTGTGCATACATTTTTCTGACGAACCCTGTATATCAGATCCTTCAAAATTTTACATTTTTTGAGCATTACTAAGTCTGAATATTTATCTTCGTCTTATATAATTGAATTTATTTCTCATTAAAAGTTCAAATATATATATATTTTGGAAATAGTGCTACTGATAAATCGGATGGTTTAGTAGCTATCTTATATATCTATGAATAAAAATTATAATGATGACAGAATAAAATTAATTTAAAGTAATGTATATGTCAGTGCATATTTATATTATAAATATTAATTAAATGTAAATATTTCAATCGATACGCACATTATCTATATACATTCCACTGCTATTGTATTTCTGTTTGATATTCACATAGTACTTTCAAGTAAACATTTAAACATTCGTTCCCTATAATTAACCATTGGAAACTCAAAATAAATGTATGCAACTTCCCTAGTAGAAAAGCAATATTGGGCAAATATTTCTCAAATCATGTGTTGCATGCAATAATATACTGTCATTGGGCTTTTGCGTTTTACCATTATAGCCCTAATGCTGGCAAGGAATATTTCACAAACGTAAAAGCAACAAATCGAATATTTTTTAAATATAAGAATGTTACTGCTCATATTTCCGACATTGTTGGCATTTTATTGAAATTTATTCGAACTTAACCAATCCAATATAATTTTTTATTCGATACTAATAGCTTTAACCTTTTGAATCCCGCAATAGCCTAAATCATCTAAAAGGTCTGAAACCCACAATAGCCCTTGATAGCTGAAAGGATTTTCCTTCCCCTCAAATGGGCCAGGGTGGTGTCTAAGTGATGGATGGGGTAATGTGTTGGTATTTCTGGACAGTGCAGAAAGAAAACAATATATAACTGGCTATTTTGTTGGGATTCTTAGGTCATTTAGTATTTTAAAGCTTGGGATTTAAAGAGTTAAAGATCGACTAAGTTCTGCTAAGTCAAGCTCAGTTCGTACAAAAAAACGCATCAGAAAAATTTGTGAAAAGATATACAGAAATCCATAAAGTTCTGAAAATAAAATGGCAGCAGAAGAGAACGCGAGTCGTTTATCTATTAAAGTTATTAAAAACGAATAACTGGGTTTTCCCCCTTAATGCAAAATAAAAGTTTAAGGACTTGTCGCCCAAAAAGTCCAAGTCTTTACACGTTGCCCACAAGTAGTTAGGACTTCTAAAAGACTTGTCTCCCTAATAATAAAAATGTTTCACAGATGCAAGAATTTGCTGACGCGTCATGGTAGGAAAAAAATATTGATAGGATAATATTGTCTGATGAGAAGCTATTTAGCACTGAACAAATTTATAATGCTGAAAAGGATGTTGTATATTCAAATTTATCGTAGATATACTTGGAAATCTTCTAACTGTTCGAACGCTTTCAGAACAAGGGTACTTTTATAATTTGGGCTGTAGAGGCAAATAATAAAAAATTGCCTCTCTCTATAAAGAGGTAAAATGCAATGCGGAATATGCAAGCATGACATATTGGCTGCACAGTTATTGCCACATACTGGCAGATCGTATCCTAATAAGAATTGTATATTTATGCAAGGTTTGGAACAGAGTCAAACCACGATATGTTGGGAACCATATCAATTGTCTGAAGTTTATCATACAAAAAGATAGGATACAAGGTGATTCTTCACCGGATCTAAATCCTTCAGACTATTGTATCTGATATATTTTAGTTCCTAACGTAAGTGTTAAACAACACCGAAGTCTGGAGTGTATCAAAACTTCCATATTGTGTGAATATAAAAGACTGCCTCTTAAAATGGTTTGATCCGCAGTCAAACAATGGTGAAATAGATTATATTTGATAATCAATAAGGCTGGAGGTCGATTCAAAGAAAATTATTTCAAGGTAAACTGTTATTTCTGATGTCCATCGTATTGGTGTAATTTAATTTTCTATTTTATATATGTAAAATAAAATGACTGAATATTTGTAACATTATTTAGTAGCTACACGTATAATGGAATAAATGTTTGAATGACTATCGCTAAACATTCCTGCTAACAAGAATGTTGCTAGTTTTATCCATAACGGTACAGCTAAAAGGAAAAAAATGTTTGACATGGAACTCAGTTATAGAAGATTTATAGCTTTGGGCAATATTGCATTTGAATTCTATATTCAGAAAGTTATATAATTAGCATCGATTTTGTCTTGTTATGGTGATTTAATTTTGATGTGAAATTCAGCGAACTTTTCCAAGTTATGTTCAGATGGGCGACAATTTGACATTTATGGTGATTTAATTTTGATGTGGAATTCAGTGAACTTTGCCAAGTTATGTTCAGTTGAGCGACAATTTGACATTTATGATTATTTAAATATTCTTATATGTCTACATTCAGATATGATTGTACAACGAATTGTACCGTATATGAAGAAAGTAAATGCATTTTAATAATTTCGAAACGCATATATGCAATATGAGATATATAAAAACATCATAAAGTCACACCGGCAGTGTGACAGATACTTTCACTTTTGTTTATTTTTTATGCCAAATAATAATGCACATGTAACTACATTTTTTTTTATGTATGAACATTACAAAATTACAAATCATAATCTTGCAAGGAAATATTCTAAAATAAATGCCGAAAATGACAAGTATACTCCAAAGAAACTAAGTGAGTTTGGTAAAGTAAAAAACCATGAAACACTCCATAAAGCTTAATGGTGAGAAATACTTATAAATTTTCTTTCTTGAAAGATAGGGTAGTAGAAGACAATATTTGTTGTCTAATGTAGTGAATTACGTGAAATTTTTATAATAACAAATGCGTTTTCCTAATCATATAAAACAAACTTTATGGACCGTAAAGCTAAGTGTTAAAACTTGACATAATAAAGAACTGCAGCAAATGACTCTATACCAGACAGGATATTGGATTTCAGAAAACAAATGATGTTATCATATAATATAAAAAAAAATATAAAAATTATAGATAAGAACTAATGTTAAAAAATA
Source organism: Maratus michaelseni (assembly GCA_963931845.1). Lineage (NCBI taxonomy): Eukaryota > Metazoa > Arthropoda > Arachnida > Araneae > Salticidae > Maratus > Maratus michaelseni. The sequence continues at coordinate 309,006,305 of OZ007591.1, forward strand.
TATAAAGTATTTTGACGAAAACTATAAGATATTTTTCGTTTAATAGTCGTTTGATAGTTTCTGATGTACCGTTGTAAGCTGTTCTTTTTATACACATTGTAAAGAAAAAAGTGTAGCAATGTTGTGTGACATTTTCGTATTATATAGCATAAAAAAGTATATTTCTTCTCAATGAATACTTCTGAGAAAAATAATATATACATTAACGAATATAACCACAAATATATAAACACACTATTAAACATAAAAAGTCCAAGAGAACGTTTTGACTACAGATACATTATGCATGGGGATACATAACATATTGAAATTTTGATAATTAAATGAAATGTAGAGCATATCTGAAGTAGAAAAATACAATTATGCTGACAGATACATTATGCATGGGGATACATACCATATTGAAATTTTGATAATTAAATGAAATGTAGAGCATATCTGACGTAGAAAAATACAATTATGCTGACAGATACATTATGCATGGGGATACATACCATATTGAAATTTTGATAATTAAATGAAATGTAGAGCATATCTGAAGTAGAAAAATACAATTATGCCAAAATTTAAAATGGCCAACTTCGTTTACACCTGACCATAACCAGACAAATAAATTTTGCTTCCATGGCAATTTTTGTAATTTCTAAACATCGCGAAATTGCAATTTATATACCGTCGAACAGGTAAAAGCTGTTCTGTCAAATGCAAATTCTGTGAACATTACATCCCCTTTTACTGATTTTTTTAGTTTTTAAAATAATTTTCAAGCATGATATTAAAACAAGATCTATCTTTTTTGCAGGCAGCCTGATTACAAGAGATTAATCGATTTGCAAACAATGTATATTGTGCAGCAGATGTTTCCTGTTAATATTCCATAACACACTTAAAACTTCATAAATTAATGGATATAATTACTGTAATTATGCGAATAAAAATAATGTTCGATGAAGCAAAATAGATGGCGACTTCTTCGGCTAGTAACCCTTTGATTACGGTCCGGGACAGGCGAATAGTTTTAATTTTTATCGTATTAAAATTTACAAAAAAGAAAAAAAAATCTGATTTTTTAAAAAATCTCCTCATTAAAAGAAATAATCAACATTACCTTAAATATTATAGAATTTGAAATGCATATGTATAGTATGGAACGCAGCTCAATGAAGAAAGTTAAAATACTACAACAACCATTTCACCAAAGACCATTTCGAATTATCTATAATTTTCATTGATTTCTTCTTTTTTTGGTACCGCTTAGTAGAATTCATAGTATTGGGTTGTTCAGAAAGTTCTTTCTGCTTGGGAAAGTTGGTTCGGACCGGAAAATTATACCATTTAATTAATAGCTAATAATTTCGATAGCTAATGTCTAATAATTGACGAGTCTAATAATTTACGTTACAAATTGGCTTTCCATAACGGAAGGAACTCTCTGAACACCCCTATAGCACTTGTGGGAGAATGCAGTCCCACCATTTAGACCAATAATTTCAAAAGTACATATATATATATATATATATATACACACACACACATATATATATATATATATATATATATATATATATATATATATATATATATATATATATATATATATATATATATATATATATATATATATATATATATTAACGGGTTTTTGAAAGATCTTGTGATTGTTTTATTATTCCATGCAACAAGAATAATTTTAAGACTTCTCTAGTCCCTATTAATTAAGAAAACGTTGGTTAACACTAAATTGTTATTTTATTTTTTATAGAAATATTTACCTATAAAAAATTAATATATATTATTACAGCTCCATACTTCTACGTATTTTTCGAATATAAATCTTCTCATTATTTAATTGTAGAATTTCTGTGGTTAAATAATACAAAGATTTATATTCTAAAATAGTGCGAATAAATAAGTATATATGCTCGCAGTTTTATAGTAGTAATTCATTTTAATATACAGATAAATGACGACAAATACGTAAATGTGGCCAACTGCACAACATCTATATTAGAATTTTGCTCTTATCGAAAATATTAAGGCAATAAAACAGATCTTCAGGCTAAACTAATTTATTGTCTTTAATCTTCGTATCCGTCAGATAATGTCATAAGAATTAAGGAATTAAATCAGTTCAAACACTTTCGTATAAAAGAATAATTGTGAAAAGTGAGCTACAATAAAGTATAAGCGTAACAAAATGACTTTTTTTTCTATTATTTATTTTTATCTATATGTTTATAAATATAAATTACAGGATGACACATAAATACTGTGACTCATATAAATAACTATAACTTTTCACTGAACGAACAAAACAATTCGTTTTATTTACCATTCGAAAAAAAAGCAAATTCTGTACAAGAAACAACGAAGATCATTCAAAATGGGTTCCTTTCGCGGCAATGCATGCGTCTAGGTGCTTCTGGAAATTCTTCAAGATGGCCGTGACTATTTTGCGCGTGATTCGATCTCTTTAGAACCATTGACGACGCGATGAACTTGTTCCCAAAGCAATTTGAGAGGTTTAGCGATCGCAGAAATCGGCATTCTCTGGTTGTGGTGTGTGATGATGGCTAACCTGTCTTCTTTGCACACAATGTTTTTCTGCTAAAAAATGAATTAATATCAGCAGAAATAGCAGTTACACAACAAAAAAGCACAAGGAACACAAATAAAACAATAGTATAGCTCAAAAATGCGAAAGACTTTAAAATAAATTGACATTTTTATACGTCACAGTATTTATGTGTCACCGTGTATGTTTTTGTTTATTTTTCACCACTTTCTGGTATGTCTAAAGTTATAGAATTTATGATAAAATCAATGAAAATATTATTATAAGGTTTCGCTTTATCGATATGCATGTAGTATCATTAAACGAGAACTAAGTTTGAACAATACCTTACTTATATGTGTTTCTGCTTTGCATCAGGAATACCAAACAAACAAAAAAAAAAAACTCGAAAACAGCTGTTGTTATACATTATCCAAACATTTTACATGATTGAGTTTATTTGTCAAGATTTTAATTAAAAAGCCTTCGAAGGCTTGTGTAAACTGTATGCTCATTTTCAATTTATTTATTAATCAAGCAATGAAAGGCGTATGAATTTTTCACAGGCCTTGAATTTATTGAGTTTACTCTCTTCAAATAACAATAAAAAAAGAACGATGCTTATGTTTTTTTTTTCAATAGGTAGTATTAATTGCGAATATTACTATCGTAAACATTACTATATAATATCACATTATAACTGTTCCAAACATTTTTATATAAACGTTTACAATGCATTATTAACGATGAACACACAACAACTCCACTTTAACCGTAATAAACAAACTGATGCGCAGATTTATTTTTTAATTTAATTACATGACTTTTGTACAATGTTAAAATTCTGTAGCAAACTGTCAAATATTTCAACCGTATTATAGAAAACAGTTAGATACTTAGCAGTCTATGCTGTGTTTTCTATAACATTGTAGTCTGGCAATTTTATTTTTATATTTATTATACTTCGTAAATGTCCTTAATAACCTATTTCAATTAAAAAGTTTTAAGTAATTGCGTTCATATAGAAAAATATATAGAAAAATGCCGACAAATATACAAAAATAAGCATTTTTGGAAAACAAAGACTTACAAACATCCTTAAGGGGAGATCAAAAGGGTTCTGAGTGTCAAATTTTTCTTTTTTTTTTTATTTTGCAATTTTTGCAACCTACAAGTGTGTGGATTGTTACCCTAAAGCGGTTCCGTGATATTCCATGTATTACATTATTTTTTGCACGTTGCACGCATCGCAGCTGTCTGAATGTAAAGCTATTTTAAAATTTAAACTATTTTTTCTTGAAACAATGTTTTTCAAACTGAACGTCATTTTTTCTCGAGAACTATGCGACCAATTTCCTTCATTTTTTATTTAAAAGAAAGCTAATCATTTTTGCTCAAGATATATCACATAAAATTATAATTTTCATTTAGTAATACATTTTTACTCTTTTTGTTCAAATGACAACCATTTTGTAAAATATCAGCTTTTTAAAATAAATATTTATATAAGCTGTACACAATTTAAAGCATTTTCATAATTTTACTAACTAATTCAGATGCTTGTGACCGGAGAAAAACGGTCGCCCGATTCGAAGTAGCGTGCAGGTATTCAACGTCGCACAAGCCGTATTATTAATATATATTTTTACCCACAACAATTTAAATATATAGGTGAATACACATAATTTCATGAATATACTGTTACAAAACATGTCCGTTGCAATGCGTTAATTTGGCGTGTGCAAAAATTATTGAAAATTCGCAGCTTTCATTTACAATTGATAAAAATCGAGAAATAGTGAATTTATTAAAAAAATATATAATTATTGATCAGTTTGTTTTATAAGATATGGCAACAGAATAGAAATAAATGCTTTTTTTTAACTATTGAGTCTTGTTTTATAAATTGTTTTGTACGATAATAATTTAATAAATAATAAACTATTAATCGAAAAAAGAGCATTTAAAAAATGTCACGATCTTTATATATTTAGTTAAGTTTTTCTTTTTTAAATATTTCCTTGTTGCAATTTCACAACCTGTTGGCCTTATTTGGCAATACTATTTTGGCGCATCATTAACTACGTTTTTTTTTTTTTTTTTTTTTTTTTTTTTTTTTTTTTTTTTGTAACTTGTAAAATGATGTAACAATAAATAATATTCGACAATTGTAGTAAGAGTAAAAATAACTTACAGTTAATTAATTAATTTATTGTTAATTTCTAAAATAGATAAAATGTTGTACTGTCATCGGAAATACACTTGTGTACATAAGTGTCTACACTTCAAACATATCATGAAGTAAATGAAAAATATATTACAAAATTACACCTTTAGATACAAACAACATGTTAAGTTAAATAAAAGAGTTAAAATTGTGTATTAAATCAATAATATAACTTTATGGTTTTTTCAGAGAGAAATTAATCTTTAATCATCATGTGTAAACTATTTATAAAATGTGTTGCAATTCGAATAAACTCGTGACTTGTTGACGTCATAAACTTTAAATGCTCTATTACGGAATTGCGTTAAATAAACATCCTTATAACTCCAAAATTGATAATAATATTAACTAACGGTTTACTGCGTCGGATTAAGCGTCTCATTTCCAATTAAAATATATCTTTGAATTGAAATTTGAATGAAATACAGGGTCATGAAAAATCGGAGAGTGTGGAAAAATATGATTGAAAAAAACTCGGCAAATAAATTTTCGATCGACTTTATTCTTTATGCAAAATTTATGATTTTTTTATAGTCTTTTACATTCACTCCTTAAAATAAACAATTTCGAAAAGTTTTGTATACCTTTTATCAGAACGAATATTTCGAGAGTCCGAAAAAAATAGTTCCGGATAATCCAGGTTTCTGAAATTCAAAAAGCTTCTTACCGTTATTTTATACTAAGTACATACCAAATTTCAAGTCTATCTAAATTTGTTCGGGAGAAAGAGCTTTTACAGGCACACAGACACACACATAGACAGACGGACTGCATTTTTTTTTTCTAAAAATATGTTTTTCGGAGTCTCCTCCAGTGTCTAAAATGTGTAAATCCGTGCCTTTTTTTTTTCGATTTGCAAAACGATTACATGACTTACCCTATACTACATATGATGGGTAAGTAATAATATCTGAAATGACGTTGATATTTTACTATTATATTAGTAATTTGCATCACGTATTACTAATTTTTTCATTATTTATAGTCATTTTGATAATATACAAATGTTTTTATTCATTTTGTATTATTATCTTGTTTCATAAATAGCAACGATAAAATAAAGTAAGAAAGACATTTAAAAAATTGCAATTCTTTAAGATAATGAGCAAAATTATGCATATTAAGAGGAATAAAAATATTTACTTATTTTTCTGATTCGACAAAAAAAGGCAATATTTCTAATACACTGAAGTAAATTAACAAGGTCCAATTATCCGAGTTAATAAATCATTTTCTTTAAAAAAAGAAACTTAAAGGAAAATGCGAAAAAAAATTGAACATTTATTTTTTGTTGGTAATAGCTAGTTTTGGTGGCTAGTTCTTATAAATTTCAGTGTTGTTTTATCATTATTCAAAAGTAGTACGTTTGTTTTATTTTATTTTATTTTTTCTTTATCTGTCTAGACAGATAAAGAAAAAATATATTTGAGAAGAATACATTAATAGACGACATATTTTACTACATTTAAAAATTTGGCACTATTTTACTTGTAAAAAAAGTCATAGTACCGTCTATAGATATTTTAGACAGATGTCAAATAGTTTTTTTATGATCATCCACGGCGCATGATAGCAATATAATCTAAATTGCATGTAAAAACAATAAAAGTAATGTTAAAAAAAATGGCTGTGCAATTATAAACCAAATTAGGCAATGCCTCATCTATTTAAATGAAATATTCGGCTATCGACCACCTAAAACGGTCGCTTGTGGGGCACATTATAAATATTTATTATCTCATAAATATTTATTTAAATATTAGGGATACTGTGATTATTTCTGGACTAGTGTGGGTTGTGTTTCAAAAATAAAATAAATTTTATTTAATATTCCCCAGACAAATTTTCTGTGATTGATCCCCAAACTGTATTTACTAAATAGAATGACAAAAATAACTGAAATATTACCTGCAGGGAAAAATAAAGGAATTAAAGAAGTATTTATGTAGGAATCACATAAAGAAATATTAGTCAGAAATCGATACTGCAACAAAAGATTCTCTTCTTTTGTCGTAATTCGTGATGATATATTAGATGACACATTATAGAGATTAGTGAAAAAGATTCATATATAACAATAATTTGAAATGTTCAAAAATCACTTTTGTTTATTGGTGCCAACGTATCGCTATTTTTTTTACTTTTCAAATGTTTTGGTTTTCCTAATTATCAAGTTCCTTGTATTTTATATAAATATACAGATATAGATCCTTTTTTTAAAGAATTTTCCGCGGATAAATTAAAAAAAAAATTACATTATTTTGTTAAAAAAATTATTTACGAAATGCTAACACAAGAATAACATAAAATGAAAGTCGTTAGCATTTTCCTGAATTCTTTTAGTTTTTGTTATCTACGTGTCACGTAACTATTAACCAAGATGAAGTAAAAATGAAGAGCGCAACAAAAGATAATCAGAAATTCAAAAGAAAACCCTACTTACTCGCATTGTTTTAAATTAGTTTATTTTATTTACATTGAGTTTACGTCAAGAAACTATAATGAAGCAAGTTGTATAGAACTTCATATAAGAGAATTATGCAAACTCTATTAAAACACACATAAACAACGCCTGCATTCAGCATTTAAAGATACACAATTATAATACAGACAAACATACGTTATAAACAATAATCCAGCATGGAGTGAAAAATTAGCCAGAGCCAGGAATCGAACCTGTGTCCACAGCGTTCCGGGCTGTCGCTCCAAACACTGAGCCACTCCGTCCGATTCCTGAGTCTGCAATTTTTCACTAATAAACCATGTTGGAGAAGTCACCGGTCATCCAAGATTGTCTGTTAGATGGCTGGTGACCTCTCCAACATGGTTTATTAGTGAAAAATTGCAGACTCAGGAATCGACCGGAGTGGCTCAGTGGTTAGAGCGATAGCTTGGAACGCTGTGGACCCAGGTTCGATTCCTGGCTATAGCTAGTTTTTCACTCCATGTTGGATTATTGTTTATAATATATGTTTGTCTGTATTATAATTGTGAATCTTTATATGCAAACTCTGATCGCAAAATCTCGGATTACAGGCGCGAAATACATTTAGACGCCAGAAGGGCACAGAAGAAGTCATCGTTGATGACTTTGAGTTGCAACTGGTTATCTCCCTGGTTTATTATTATTTTTTGTCGTTCACAGAAGGACGAATCTCTTGCGTTTACATCGATGAAATGAGACATTCAGCTATCAGCCAAATTTCAACTGACGATATGTTGAAGTACAGTGGAACTCCAGATATACGTTACCTGAGTTGTACGTTTCCCTCAGTTATACGTTTCAACTCAGCGGTCCCGGCCGCTTGCCATTAAAAATTAGCTGATTTATACGTTTTGAGTTGTACATTTCCCTCAGTTATACGTTACGTTTTTGCGTTCCTAGCCGAAATATTTATGCATTTTGTTACCGGAAACACTGACAACTCGTCGGATGAGTATGATTTAAAAGATCTCACTCTAACTTCGGAGCTACTCTAAGGGCTTTTGACGTAGTAAAGCGGTTCGCCAGTGGTAAAAACAGCAACGGTAAGGCAGCATTATTAACAGAAATGTAAAGTTTGCTGTTCAATGTCGGCACTGCCAAAAAGAAACAATCGAATATTAGTGATTCTACAAAATTCAGTAAACTGCTGAAATGTCTTTTGATAAATGATTTACATGCCAAGGCGATTTCAATAATTTCTTTTAAGTACACTATGTGTATTAAAAATATTTTTAATAAAGCTTTTATGATAAAATAACTTCATGTATACTTTTCTTATGTACTTTTTTTATTCTATTCCATTTCCGAAACTTTATGTCATGGGCGCAGTAATACTTATGAAACTTTCGTTTTCGATATAAAAGATAACTGGAACTCCTCAGCGGAACAAAGTTTTTAGGATATATTTAAAAAATGGTTCCGGTAGACCATTAATTGAGTTGTACGTTTTACTGAGTTATACGTTTTATTTTCCGGTCCCGAGCAAAACGTATAACTGGAGTTCCACTGTATATACATAATTGAATCGAACCCATTTTACTTTTTTGCAATTTTATTCAAAGATATATATTTTAGAAAAAGTGGCTGACTGGCATGTGAAACAGAAAGCGATCAGCCCCATATCTGTTAATAACAGTCGCGTGATTTGCGGTATTATAATACAAATGTTTTCCCACAAGCGTAAAGAAGTCGTCTGTTAAAAAAACAACTAAAGTTCATTTTATTCATTTCTAAATTACTTGTTTCCTGTGAGAGTCATCATAAGCAGTTGGAACATTAAAATGCAGTTATATAAATAAAATGTGTGTGGTTTTGTGTAATTTTTCAGTATTTCAGACGAAAATAACCTCATAAATGTTTATTTTATAGCATGTGCGCATTTGTATTGCATCTGTATGCCTAAATGTATTAACAAGATTATATTGCATTTAGTACTGTTTTATGAGAATGTATAGCAAATTTTCTTTTTGGAGTAGTAGGTGGCTGATGTTTCACAATATAATAGGATATTTTTGACATTTAAACGCAACTCATAATACCGTGTAATTGTCGTCATAACATTGAAATCGGATATCAGTTGTTGATTCTATGGTTTGAAGAAAGGTTATGATTAGAAATATTTGCACCATTCAAATTTTCAATACTACTATCGATTAGTGGGAAGTCATCATTATAAAATCTTATTAAATCATTTAAAAAGTTTTGAGAAATTTTAATGGTTTCAGTATCAGTCGGGAATGATTCCATTTTTACTATTTTAGGTGATGTAAGCAGAACATGCGTAAATAAAAAAAATAAAGCAATGAGTTTTATTTAGTTGCGGAATATAACAAACATTGAAATAGGTCACTTTGAGCAATTAAAACATAATTTCTTCATTATCTGCACATAATGGTGAAACACATACATCAATGATCGTTTTATAATTTCTAATGTAATATTTCGTGCTAAAACGTAACATTAAAAAAATTGCAAAGTTTTTAATCTATCTATTGGAAAAATCTACACATGCACTCACAATTTATGCTCAATCCTATATGCATGAATGTATCTATAACTGCAAATTTAAACTTACTTATTAGTAAATTACAATTAATTTTCAATAGTGGAAATTTCCGGAAACCAATGAATAATAAATATGTGAATTTTTACAGTGCAAAAATGAACGTAAAACCGACAGAGTTAAAAATGTCTAAGCCGGGAATCGAACCCAGGCATTTGGAATAACGCTCCAAGGCTCTATCACTGAGCTACGAGATCAATACCTAACTTTTCATCTCGCACTCACATTTGTCAGTAAGGTTGCAGCCGCAGAGCAGGATGGAATTGTCATCAAGAGCACACAAACTCCATGGCAAATTTGAGACGAAATATTAAGCTATACAATGTCCAGCATAGATCGATACATATAAGTAAATTACAATTAATTTTCCAATTAATTTTCAGGAGTGAAATACTACCGAAACCAATGAATAATAAACGTGGGAAATTTTACATTGCTAAACTGAGCGTAAAACCAACACATTGAAATGTCCAATCCTATAGGATTCCTATAGGTCCAATCCTATAGGAAAGTTAAAAAAATTATTCCCTCTTGATGATTTGAAAATCTTATCAAGAGCACACAAACCCTGAGGGAAATTTGACACGTCATATAAAACCATACAAACTCCAACATGGAGCGATATATATAAGTAAATTACAATTAATTTTTAAATTAATTTTCAGGAGTGAAATCAGGAGTGTTCCGAGGTTTTTTATTTCGTCTCAAATTTGCCACAGTGTTTGCGTGCTCTTGAAGACATTTCCATCTTACGCTGCGGTTGCAGCCTTACCGACATATGTGACGAATAGATGTCAAGTTGGATATTATCCTCGTAATTAATTGGTTGAGCCTTGGAGCGTTATTCCAAGGGCCCGAGTTCGATTCCCGGCTTGGTCATTTTTCACGCTGTCGCATTATGCGCAGTTTAGCAATGTAAAAATTCACATGTTTATTAGTAAAGCTTACTAAAACCTGATATAAATTTAAATAACTAAAACCTGATATAAAATATAATAAGTATTATTTTTTTAATATTTTATTTGTCCAAATAAAAGAAAAACAGAAAATAATGTATTTTACTGAAGTGTTCTGAATACAAATAATTTTATATATTAAAGAAGCTTCTATCAATCACATTATCGCATTTGTATGTTATTGATTCATTATCCTTAATAATAATTACCATTTAAATAGGTTTATGCGATACATTTGTCCCGATTTTTAAATTGAACATAGATACTAAAATTGAACATTGATAGTTTCAGTTAGTTAATTGGCCACCTTGCATTGCTTTAAAGAGAAAAATCCTTCTATATTAAAAAAAAAGTAATCTGGAACTGAGCCAAAAACGATTTAGAAATGGACCAATCAAATTCTGCGTAGATATTCCGGGTTATTCTCATCACTTTTTTACTAGGGACTTTTTTGAGGAGCTATTACTTTTTTTCTAGCCATCCTACGGATTCGAAAAGATCATACCACCAGACGCGAAATATAACAAGCTTTCAGAAATTAAAAAAATTATCACGGTCGGACAATAAAAACTCAAAAAATTCTTAAAAAACGAGTAAAAAATATTTTTTTGAAAAAGTCATTTTTTTATATTGTTGCCAATTTCTAAATAAGCGCAAAGAATTATGTTTTATCTCAAATAAAAAATGTATTTGAGCGAGACTATTAAAAACAATAATGAAAGTTTAACATAATAATTAAATGATCACGTGTTGAAAGCAGGAAATAAAGAAAATTACGTCATAAAAATTGTGTTTACACATGAATATTAAAAATAAAAAAGATGGATTAAATGAAAAAGCATTATAACCAGTTAAATGAAAAAGCATTATAACCTGATTACAGAAGAAAGTCGCCGTTCGTGATATCATCATCATCATCATCATCTTTTTAAAACAGGATACATTACCAGGTTTTAAGAGGGTGTAAAATCAGAACGGTGGTTGGTGAGCGTTGCGAGCAGGGGGCAGAGCCCCCTAGTAAATACAAAAATGATAAAAAGATATTTCGTTATTAATTTATTCGTCTTCGTTCTTCAATTTTTTAAAAAAAATCCTTTACTAAAACGAAACATTAATCGAGATATTTTTTTTAAATTAATCACATTAAATGATAAGGGTGACAATTATTCAGAGATTGTTTTTTGTATCTGTTTAACGAAATAAATTAAAACTTTCATTAAAAGTATAATTCATCTTAGTGCATATATGAAATAATATAGTATTGGATACCTGTACATTACGTTAAACATTAAAAAAAATAGTTTAAACAATTTGCAAAGAAACAATACATCATATATTTTATGATTTACTATTATATTAAGATTTTCTGTAATAAGTGTGTATGTTAATATATCCACAGACACACTTCCATACACGTATTGAGCATACCTTCCGGTCTTTGGCATATTCCTAATTAATTCCTAGACATCCAATCACTTATTTGTACATCCAATTTAAAAAGTACGTAATGGATATTTATATTAGACGCCGGGAGTATAAATAAATCATTTTCAGAATTATTAAGAAAGTGAAATTGTATGAACTAAACCGGAAAAAATTAAACATTAAGAAAAGAATCGTGATGGAATAAGTTGTTAGCAACTGGAAATCCAATCGAAACAATCAACAATTTTTGTTTCTGTTGTGTATCATAGAAAATTGGTTGCAGATAAACTTAATTGATATTGAAGAATTTTTTAAAACGTGTAAAATACAAGAATAAAAGAAAAATAAAGACAAAACTTATCCGTCGTTTAATTGATTACTGGAATTAAATTACAAACTGTACTCTAATTTAAAAAAAATCATTCATTAATATACAGGGTGTTTTTTTTAAACTGACGCTATTCAGAGCCGCCTGTAGCTCGTTCTAATAACTGGATTGATACAAAATTTTGTGAATGGACTAAGAAAACAATGGGAAAAAAGATTCCAGCAAAAAAAAGTCAATCACCGCCGATAGCGGGAAATGTGGCGCTGTACATTGAAAAAAACAAACATCAGAAATAGACAAAATTAATAATTTGGATAAAATGCCATGTTTTATTCATCATTTACACTTTCCCTTTCGTTGATTGCAGTTGAAACATCCATTATCACTTTTTCTGCCACCGGTTTACGTCCTCTGCCTGACCGAACTGCTAGCGAGCCTGTTTCTGCGAATTTCAGAATCATTGCTTTCAATACATTAACGGATAAAGGTCCTTTGCGCAGTTTATGGCGTGTTCTAAGTAAACGAAGAGCGGCTGGTGCATTGCACTGGTTACAATAATAGAACTTCACAAGTAACGCGCTCTGCGGTAACGTGAGATTCATTTTCAACCTGAGCTGAAATTGTTTCTCGGTGTTTTTCGCATGCATTTATAACTTAAACTATTGGCGCTACTGTCGCTTCCCTAAGTAAAAATTTGCATTTACATTTATTGCCCGTATTTTATGCTAATTCTAAGTTGCATAAATTACCACAGCGCCACATTTCCCCCTATCGGTGGTGATTGGAACTAATTTTTTTTTGTTGGAATCTTTTTTTCCATGGTTTTCTTAGTCCATTCACAAAATTTTGTATCAATCCAGTTATTAGAACGAGCTACAGGCAGCTCTAAATAGCGTCAGTTTAAAAAAAAACACCCTGTATTTTTTTTCTCATTTTTCTAATTCTAAATATTAAATCATTTAAAAACATTAGATGCAAATATTGGTTATTTTTTCTTTTCTTTGTACAAAATGTTTTTTGTCATAAAAAGTTATTAGATATTTGGAAAAAAAGGAAATGTAGTTAGAAACTTAAGTAGATTATATCATATGAACTAGATACCGAAATCAAAGTAAGCATACGATATTAAGGATCTATATATTGCATTACTGAAGTTACCGGAATTGTACTTACAAATATCGAACTTTATACATTATTACTAATGTTACACTATTAGCAGAAACATCTTAGAAAAGTTTCTGATATGAAAATTCTTCTTTCATATTGATAATTGTTCAGAAATATAGATATGTTGAAAGTATCATAATGCACTTAGTGAACGTGAAATTCAAATTGAAGATAAAGATTAGATTATTACACACAACTATTAAATTATAATGTTAATTCAATTATAAAAGTATGTCAATTTTAATTATGTAAAATTCGTGTTTGGAAGCTCAAGAACAAATAACATAAATTTTAATTTTATGTTACGATATTTTCCTTATATATCGCAGAACCACTAATTAAAATAAAATAATTTTAGAAAACGTGCAATTAATACTTAAAAGAAAAACCAATATATACTTAAGAATTTATTACTCTTCCCCAAAAGATGCAATTAACCTGCGTTGTGTTCAGAAATCAATAAATACAGACCACTGAATAGAATAAGCCTTTAAAAATACATTCTGAATGAGAATTTAGGACCCTTGGTATTGGTATTTTATTCACATGAAATAAATAAAATATTATAGCTGTAAATTACTTATTTAGTACTCAAATATTTTTTCTAGTTATAAATCCATGGCTTTTAGATTAATTACCACCTCTTGAAAAATGACTAGTTGCAGTATACCATTCGAAACTTTATTCTAACTGTTATTTAGTCGCTAGTATTATCGAAATTAGATAACGTTTTTAACCGAATCGATTTTTTTATCCATTATAAATTATTTATTATAAAAATTAATATTTTTAATTGCAATATCATTTACTGTAAAAAATCAATACTTTAATTTATACTATAAATTTATTTAAGTTCTAAACATTTATTTTATTTCCGTATTTTGAGGGTTTAATTTAATTATATATCCAATAAAGAAAATTATCAGTGAACTAGACAACGACCTTCCTTTAAGTTTACTCATCGATAGTTTTAAATCATGTCCAGTGATCTTACTTTTTTACATAAGTGTTAGATATTAAAAAGTGATAATTTTTCTCCTTTGAGATAATTTAAGAAATCACAAATTTGCGACCAAATTCTAATTTATAATACAGCAGACAAACCATAAAGCATAAACTTTTAAGGGGGATATTTAATGGCATTTATTAACTTATATATGTGTAAACAAAAATCAAATATTAAAATATTTCATAGAAATCATCTAGTGGCAGAAGTGTAGATCAAATATAAAAAAATAAGAAATGCATTTTCAGGCTGAAAAGAATAAGAGTTGACTCACCAATGGTACCTTGTGGAGTATCTTTAAATATGTAGGAGAGCCACATATACATTGCATATTTTTGTATTGCCACAAACACATATGTTAAAAAATATATGATCAACGTCATTGAAATATAGTTGGCACAGGTAGAGGAGTTAATTCGTTTGCAGTTCTAAAGATATTTTTCGCTAAAAATGTAAAAATACACAGTAAAAGTTTTTGTTCATAGTTTTTTTATATGATTCAATGGTAAAGTTGCTTGAACGAAAGTCCATTGTTTTAAAAACCAAAGACTTGCCACAATTATCATTTAAGAAGGATACATTTTAAATGTTTTATGATTGGGCATGGATAACCACCCGAAAGTACCCTAAGATGTTCGATATATGCTGTGGACATTTTCAGTATACTGGAAATGATATTGGAGAAACGGCTAATGGATCCTCATTCGTGAGGCTGATAATTACAAGCTAACAGGATACCCTTGTAAGCTACATGCACTAAACCGTCTAAACTGACCCAGACAAAAGATAAGGCAAGGCGGGGAAACGCTATCAACTATTGAAAATGCTCGAAAACGATTTACATGGTGAAAAGACGAAATCTATTCCAGTCACAGGGAACTTCTCGTTCTCAGCTCGGAAGAGTAATCAAACTGAACCTGGACTTTACAGTTACTTCCGTTTTTCTATATGTTTATTTAATTCATAAGAGGTTACTTAGTCAAAGACAAATAGCGACACACTATTAAATGAATTTACTTCCTCAGAATCCGGGATACTTGCCAAAATTCAAGGTAAACTCAGCCGATCTCAGGTCTGCGCAACGGATTTGGAACATTATCACTAGAGAGGCTTAACTGCCACCATTTCACTCTTTATCTTAGAGCAACCTGTCATTCTAAACTGGATCTCTGTATCTCTCAATATTTATAAAAACAAAACTGACAATTTACAGAAAAAAAACCTGCTTTCCAGAAAGCAAAATACTCACTGTCTGATCAGACATTTTACAAGGGCCATCTTTCAATTCCGTGCACGGTGTAAATGGTTGTGGGTTCAACTCTCATGTGGACATTAATCGACTATTTTTTGCTTGGAAATTGGACTTAAAATTGCATATCCTTTTATTTATTTATTTATTTATTTATTTATTTCAATCGGTTGTACTTTAACATTTCCCCTTCTTAATAAATTATAACAAAATCCTGACTTTAAAATATTCTTTTATTTATATTCTATTATTTATTTAACATTTACCTACTTTGATTCATTATTATTTTTTGTCTATAAAAATTCTTCACATTTATTTTCACAATTTATAAATCTAATATTATTAAAACTTTTTACAAAAGTGAAAAAAAAATAAAAATAATTTTAGATAGTATGATTTAGATTGAAAAAAAAAATCAATCAGATTTTTCGACAACAAAGAGGAGAGTAGCCGAATTTGGACTTCTTTACTTCTTTATAGATGTAACTCACTTCAATTTTGGAATATTTGCAAAATATCATTATACGTGATCAATCTGTTCCTCTACTAACTAAATAAATCTTTAGAACAATTTCTTTTTCAAAATCTTAAGTTTTATTTTAATTTGAAAGTTTTGTCAAAAGTGATCCAAATTCAGCGACTGGTCGCCTAAGTTTGACCCAAAATATTTTATATTAGACCAGACAATATTAAGTTGTTTTAGTGAGTAGGGAATATAACTAATTTTATTAAAAGCAAAGTTGCGATAAATGAAACAATCAAACAAAACAACAGTAATGAAATATGATTAAATCAAATGTATGAAAGTAAGAGTAATCATTTTAAATCAAACTGTATTCAAAATATAAATCAAAGTTATGAGTAATTAAGAATGGAAATCATGGAACTAATTGCCAGTTACTTGTATATCATGTAAAAAGTGATGCAAGGCTTATACATTAATTTCTTTTGTTAATTTTTTATTCCAGCGTACACAACATGGAACCATATTTGGCAATCTGAGCACTGAATCATTTCTCCTATTTTATTTTTCTTACGAATTAGGCAAATCACTGTCTTGATTTTTCTTTCCAGATTATAAATCAATAGATTTTTTTCAACCGAAATTGTCTTTACCTTATGTCTGTAGTTCTCCTCTTACATCATTTTCTTTCAAATTTAGTTACGCTTTTTTTTTATCTTGATGTTCCAGTTGCTTTTGTGCTTTGATATCTTCCTTTCTGTCGTTTTAATTTTTTTTAAATTTTTTTGTTGTTGTTTGTTTCCCTTTTTTTTTTCATTTGAAGGTTTACTTTATATGGCGAAGATGTTAACACAGCTGTTTTTTAGCTACCTCTGCACTTTGACCTAACTGATTTTGGCAAGGGAGATAACATTTCTAATGATTCTTTGGCTTTTTTTCGGGGGGGGAGGGGTTAGTAGCTGCAAAACTTCTTGTGGGCCAATCTCTTCACAAGTTACTCTTTCCTTTTCGCTTTCTGTATCTTTGACAACATTTGCTGTCACTGATTTTTTCTTTCAGACTATTTACCTGTGTCGTTTCATAATTTTTACTCCCTTAGTTTTAGTTCGTTTCATGATTACTGGGTCTGGCTCCGAAATCTCACTAGCAGGATAATCAACGTATCTGCAGTGCCCATCCCCTCGTCAAGAAAAAGTGCAGAAGTTTATATAGGCTTATGCTCATAGAGGCCTAAAATGTATAAAGAAATTGATCCGGATATACAAAAAAAACTAATTAAAATATTCAAAAACTTTCATGGAGATAGTATTTCATTATACAATATTAAAAAATAAAAAATACACAGCCCTCGAAGTTTATTACACACCTTTCAAATTTATTATGGTATATCTGGTCCATTTTAAGCAACTCAAATTTGTCCAATTATGGCAACTGCTGCATTTTTTTAAAAACAGATAATCTCAAGACTTAGAACAAAAACGAAAGCAAACACATTCCGTGTGAAACATATGCGCAATAAAACATGAATTTAGATATGTATATGAAAACATAACAATTTACCTTAGTTTTAACGTATGCTCTTACATTTAGTTGAAAAAATTTAGATCAAAGCAGCTAATTTTACGGGTTTTTTTTTTAAATTATGTGAAAAGAGAACGTGGAAGGCGGGGCTTCTGCTAATTATAAACGACGTCATTCTGATGAGTAGGATTTCAGTGGTAGATGACATCTATTTCCTTAATTAACGGCGGAATTGTAAGCGTAAATTTAAAGCGGTGGTCCAAATATGGCTACTCTCCCCTATACAAAGCCCTACATCGTCTAAAATATTATTTATTAGCACGTTTTCAGACTTTCGCATCGAAATTGAAAAATTTTCAAAGGTATAGAAAACGAAAAAAAAAAAATATATATATATTCATCAGTATCTGGAGAGTGTGGGAATTTCATGAAAGTATAAATTATTTTCCTGTGAGCTTTGGGATATAATATTGAAAAGATTAAACGATCCGCATGCATGCTTATGAAGCGCAAATAAAAGTAAGAAAAGATGTCGTGGGAATTCTTTAAGAAATATTTCACCACATAATAGTGAACATTTTGTTTGCTTATTTTTTTCTGATTCAGGATTAAGTATATATATATATATATATATATATATATTATATTATATTTTATTTTAAAACCCATTCTAAAGTAGAAAAAAAATTATTTAATTAAAAGAAATGTAAATGTTCAACAAAAATACCTTATGGTTATAGAGAAAAATATATTAATGGTCTCGACAAATACTTTTATATACAGAAGTGCTTATGAAATTATTCTGCTTTTTTTAACAAAACTGTGTTGCACAGCACATAAACACAGATAAATTGCTATTTAAATGAAATTCTTATTTAAATTTAAAATCTATAAACTAGTATAAATAAAAAACCTCCCACTGAAATTTTTCTTTCACTTATTGTAATGTTTCAAAAGCTCTATCAAAGTATGGATTCAAAAGAAAATAATTTAATTTATTTCAAATTTTGTTTTATTTCAGACGTAGTATATTCAAAATAGTTGGATATTTTTATCTATATTCAATACGGTAAACATTAAAGAATATATATATTTTTTTTACTTTAACATACTTCGATTTAATATTATATTTCAGATATAATTTTTTTTTCTCAATTATATACCTCATACACCTAATATTATTAAAGCTTTATACAAAAGTGAAAAAAAATCCTTTAAACATTTCATGGACAATATTACTATGTCGTTAAAATTGTGAAATTATTGACTGCCGTCAGAATTTACGAAGAAATTAATTTGAAAATGAATAAATACCTTTCTTCATGTCCATTATAATAGCAATATTTTTTCAAAGTTTCTGGTACAATTTCTGCAATTGAAAATTAAAATGAAATGGGAAGTATACTTTCCACCGTCTTTGAAAGGGCTAATATAGTATAATACAGAGGAAATTAATATCAAAAAGATTTTTCGACGAATATACCGTGCAGTACATTGACTCGAATATTATTTATTACAAACTTTTCAGACATTCGTAGCCAAATTGAAAAATTTCGAAATATATATACAGTGTAAAAAACTATATATTCATGGGTATTTGCGGAGTCTGAGAACGTCGTGGAAGCATAAATTCTTTTCCTGTGAGCTTTGGGATATAATATTGAAAATCTAGACAAACGCAAACAATCCGCATGTAAGCTTATGAAGTGCAAAAAAAAAGTAAGAAAAGATGTCCTGGGAATACTTTAAGAAATATTTCACCGCGTAACAGTGGAAATTTTGTTTGTTTTTTTCTTCTGATTCAGGATTCAGTAACATTTTAGAAAAAATATATAGATTTTACATTTTTATTTAAAACCCATTCTAAAGTAGAAGAAATATTAATTTTTTGATTAAAAAATGTAAAATTTCAACAAAAATCCATTATTGTTATAAAGAAATGTATAGTAATGATGATTATGGCAAACAATTATGACATACACACGCGCACACACACACAAGTGCTTAAGAAATTCTTCGGCTTCTTAAACAACAATAAATATGCATATTATATATATGTAAATTTTAAAAATGCTTTAAAAATTTGAGATAAAGGTTTCACGTAACTTGCCTTGTGTGTCAGTTCACTGAAATCTTGTAATCCAATTTTAACACACATCCTGTGCTACAATTGCAATCGATCTCAGTGTTGCTAGTGTGACATATTTCAGGTGACAATATTATGTAAAAAGAAAATATTTGAAATTTGTCTCTGTCCCCCACCCCCACATCAGGGGGCAAAACCATTTGTTCAATAAAGTCACGTAAATGTCATCACGTATGTGACCACTTAAATGTCATCATGTTTGTTTAAAAAATATTCTGAAGTTCTTCGATTGAACCGTAATATGGTTGGTTTAGTGGGCCATCATTCAGTTTCGTGCAGTGTGTGAATGAATACCGGCTAAGTACTCACCAGGACGTTATTTTCTTGCAGGAAGCTGGATTTAAAACTGTATATCTATTTATTTCCTCATCAAACTGCTACAAAAATATCTCCCATTTAAATATATTTCTTTTTAAAAAGTTTATTACAATCAATTGTCCATTAACATTTTTCCTTTTAGTACATTATAACAAAACCTTGTATTTAATACTTTTTTTTTACTTATAGTCTATTTAAGTTTTACCTGCTTCGATTCATAAATACTTTTCGTATGTAAAAAAGTTTCATAATTATCTGGAAATTACTACAGGAATATAATTTATAAAGCTAACATTACTAAAACTTTTCACAAAAGTGAAAAAAAAATAAAAATAATTTTCTGTAGTATGGTTCAGAGGGGAAACAAATCAAACATATTATTCGACGGCATATACCATGCACTACATTGCCTAAAATATTATTTATTAGGAAGTTTTCAGATGTTCGCATCGAAATTGAAAATTTTCCAAAGATATATAAAATGAAAAAGAACCTATATATTCATGGGTATTTGCGGAGTGTGGTAACTTCATGGAAGTATAAATTCCTTTCCTGTGAGATTTTGGATATAATATTGTGAAACTAGACAAGTTCAAACGATCCGCATGTAAGCTTATGAAGTGCAAAGAAAAGTAAGGAAAGATGTCGTGGGAATAGTTTAAGAAATATTTCACCACATATTAGTGAATGATTCTTTTTATTACTATCTAGAATTAAGTAGCATTGAGATCTTAAATTTGTTACAAGAGAATAACAATCTCTAATGCAAATAAGTGATTGCTTATAAAATAATATTATTGCGTGGATAAAGAAACTAAAATGTTATTTAATAAACATTTTAGTAACAAGCATAGTGGGAATTATTCATAAAATAATTCGCTGAAATATTTAAAAAAATCAGTATCAATAAAAAATTTATTTTAAAGCAGTGTTCATTTACATAAATCCCAAATTAAATTACCATTATTTTTTACGTTTACAGAATTATTCAGTTCCTTTGATGTTTAGATTTCAAATACATGGTTTGCCTTTACTTTTTACTGTATAATGAATATTATGACTTATGCACAGGGTGACAATTATTGAGCTTTATGAAAAAAAAACGTAAATTATTTAGAACCTACTGAGTGCACAAACATTATTCAACATGTAAACGTCACTACAGACATTCGGATGTAAGTTATGACATGTTCTATACGGCTGCCATCATTGGTTATCATGTGGAGAAGACGAATAGCAAAATTCTGCATGACCCGCTGAAGTATCGGAACATCGATGCTGTCGATGACCCCCTGAATGGCAGTTTTCAGCCAATCAATGATTTGGGGTTATTCCTGTACGTCTTTAATGTAGCCCCACAAAAATGAGTCACATGTGTACAGATCCGGAGAATATGGCGGCCAAGCGAGTTCCATTCCAGTGACCTCTGGTTACTCCAGAGCCAGAATGCGGTACCCAAAGTGCTACTCCAGAACATCAAACACTTTCTTGGTTATAGGGGGTTGGGCTCCGTCTTGCATGAACCACATTTTGTCGAAATCAAGGTCACATTGGATAATGGGGTTGAAACCATTTTCCAACACCATCACGTACCGTTTAGTATTCACTATGCCGTCTACGAATATCGGACCGATTATTCCGTAACTGGACATTGCGCACCACACAGTCACCCTTTGAGGGTGGAGAGACTTCTCGATCTCGAAATGCGGATTCTCAGTCCCCCAGATGCGCCAATTTTGCTTATTGACGAACTCATCCAAATGAAAGTGGGCTTTGTCGCTAAACCAAACCATATTCGCATCAACTTCCTGTTCGTCAATTCTCTCGACAATAGTGTTGGCGAAACACAACCGTTGTTCCAGAGCCATGGGGCTTAATGGCTGCTGGGTTTGAATTTCATATGGCAAGAGATGCAGGTCTGCAACAACAATTTGTTTGTTGCCGACCGATGTTTTCAGGCGTTCTCACACTTTTTTGTCGACCAACATTGACAACACTGTCATCACAAACACTACCGGTTCTTACAAACTTTCGAATCAAATTCTTGATTGTTAGCATACTTGGACCGGTTGACTTCAGCTTGTACTTGGTCTCAAACTTCTTTTGAGCCGCAATCGGGCTGTAATTGCTCGCATAGTAGGCCTTCACAAGTGATATACACTCAGGCACGCTGTGCTGTGTCATTTTAATATGCAAATGGCCGACAACAACAAGTTGCGTGCACATGCGCCTTTTTAATTTCAATCATGCCCTGCTGCCAACCACGAAGTTTAAACTTCATCACGCAAACCATTCAGAAGTTATGGCGATTTAATATCATATAGTTCCATAACTGTCACCCTGTATTTGTGAATAAAATATTAAGCGTAAAATAAAAGTTAATTTAAAATATAATGTTCAACTGTCTCATCATCATACTTTTGCAATGTTTTGATTAATACATTTATGAAAATGAAAATTCATTGGAGCCTTCCTTTTTTATATATATGTATATATATATATATATATATATATATATATATATATATGTGTGTGTGTGTGTGTGTGTGTGTAATATTCAGTATATATGTTTCGCAAACTTTTTAAATATTTATTAATCAGATATTTATGGTTAATTTAAGTAAGCGTCCGATGTGAACATATTTAACATAAAATTCAATAACATTAAGTGCAAATAGAAAAATATAAGGTATGAATAAAGAAAAATAAAATATTCAAGATTTCTTTCATTTGGTGGTATAGCAGGTAGAAAAATATTAAATAAAAAATAAAACAGCAGCTCACTGCATTGACGTAATAATAAATGTGTACGACAATTTTACTAATGTTTTTAAGCATTGATTAAAATGTTCGTATATATAATACAAATATTCAGTGTTTTTAAAAGAGCAGATAATTCCTTAAGCACTTTTGTATGTCAAAAGTATTGTCCGAAATCCTTATTGTATATTTCTTTATAGCCTGATGTATTTTTGTTGAAAATTTGCATTTATTTTAATTAAATACATTGAAATATTTTTTTTTCTAATTTAGAATGGGTTCTAAAATATAATATAAAATTTATATTATCTTGTAAATAGCTTTAATAATGTTAATTTTATGAACTATATAATTGTATTAGTTTCGAGATAATTGTGAAATATATATTATATATAAGTTTTTTTTTTTTTTTTTTTTTTTTTTTTTGTAGGCAAAGCATATTATTGAATAGAAGTAGGTTAAAGTTAAAAAATATATATGCTAGTTAATATTTACTGTATTAAATATAGATGAAATTATTAAACTAATTTATATTTGTGAGCAAACTCCGTCCGAAATAAACCGAAATTTTAAATAAATATATATATTTTTTTAATTCTTACTTTGATAGCTTTTATTAAAATAATTAAAAAAAAATCTTCAGTGAAGGTATTTTATTTATACTTCCATATAAGGTAAAGCTAGGAGAGTCTACGCACACTTCAACAAAATACTAAAAAAAATATCGATATATTAATTTTTTGCTAAACTACCCATGTGCGCAATCACACCAACCTTGTACGGACAGATTGCGCAAAATAGCTTTCTTAGTTTTATTACAACAGTTCTGTTAAATTACAGCATAACAACAAAATAGCAATGGAATTGCATAAAAAACAAATGAAGTCAAAATTATTCATGCTAAACAACCCATGAATAATTTTGACTTCATTTGTTTTTTATGCAATTCCATTGCTATTTTGTTGTTATGCTGTGATTTAACAGAACAGTTGTAATAAAACTAAGAAAGCTATTTTGCGCAATCTGTCCTTACAAGATTGGTGTGATTGCGCACATGGGTAGACCAGATTGTTATTAATAATAACAACAATCAAATTGTTAAAAGTAATATTTACACTTAAATTGCATTGTTGTAATGTTTTTATGAATAAATGTTTCTGTATTATGAGTGAATATTTCAACCTAATGATTGAAGAATCAGGAAAAGGAAAGAATTTTAAGAACAATTAAAAAATTTTAATTTAAGAAAAAAAATCAAAGAATCGGAAAAAAAACAAGCCCATATAAGATTACAAAATAATATTAACTTTACTTTATAACACCAAAGTTATCGTGGTCCACAATCGATGCACTTATTTTAGAAAATGATGCACATTTCGTGCAACCACCTGCCACAAGTAATAGATTGAATCCAGTCACTGGTCAATGGTGTCTCTTGGTACAGTTCCACACACTCATTCTCAATGCCCGATATTTTTTAGCAAATTAATGTATTGTGAAATTTAGTTTTGAGAATTATGTGTATTTCAAAAATTATTTCAAAATTTATTCATTCATATATCTTACACGTAATTTGCAATTTATGCAAATTGACCAATAAGCTGCATACTCTCTCCTAGCATTGAAACTAATGTGAACAATGCGCCGTCTCTCCTAAGTAGCAGATGCGCAAAGTGTCCGCTTTCGGTAGGATAGTTTGTGCGGCATTTTATTTAAATATGACCGCTTCTAAAAAGAACCGGCGGAGTTCGCACCTTTAGTCTAGGTTAGTAGCTTATGAGAAGTCGTTTAAGTTAAAAACATTTTGTGATACTGATATTATTTCGAAATTTTGAAGAATAATTATGAAAATTCAAGCACTTACTTTGGGAAAACAAAACAAAATAGCAATGTTTATCCTAGACGCTCCAAACAATCGACGTGCACATTCAAATCGACACTCCACTGCTTCTATTGTACAGCTACCTAGAATCACTGCGCGTGGACTTCACTCCTTCCTTCCTATACTATTTGTGCGCAATCTTATCCGACTGCGCCATCTCTCCTAGCTTTATCTTAGATCAAAAATTTAAATACGGATTTCATTTAAATAATAATTTGACTGTGTTTAAGTGTTGTGCAACACACATTTATTAAAGAAGTAGAAGAATATCATAAACACTTGTGCATCTTAAAAATATTTACCGAAACCATTATCATATATTTATTTATAGCAGTAACGTATTTTTGCTGAAATTTTTCATTTATTTTAACTAAAGAAAAATATTTAATATTTTTCTGCTGTAGAATGGGTTCTAAAGTAAAATATAAAATATATATATTAAGAGAAAAAAATACCTATATAATCCTGAATCAGAGAAAAAGCAAACAAAATTTCCCCTGTTACGCGGTGAAATATTTCTTAAAGTATTCCCTAGACATCTTTTCTTACTTTTATTTGCACTTCATAAGCTTACATGCGAATTGTCTGAGCTTGTCTAGTTTTAAATATTATATCCCAAAGCTCACAGGAAAGGAATTTATGCTTCCATGCAGTTTCCACACTCCGCAAATACCCATGAATATTTTATATATATATATATATATATATATATATATATAACTTTGGAAAATTTTCAATTTCGATGTGAATGTCTGAAAATTTTCTAATAAATATTATTTTAGGCGATGAAGGGCATGGTATATGCTGTCGCAACATCCGTTTGATTTTTTTTCACTCTGAATCAGACTATATAAAATGATATATATATATATATTTTCAATTTTGTAAATAGTGTTGGTTTTATGAATTATATTGTTGTAATAGTTTCGAGATAATTGTAATACTGTTTTATATACGAAAAATATTAATGGATCGAAGTAGTTAATATTAAACAAATTCTAAGTAAAAGAATATTTTAAATACAAGCTTTTATTATAATGTACTAAGTAGGAAGAAATGTTAAAGCAAAATTAATTGAAATAAATATTTTTTTAAAGAAATAAACTAAAATGAGAGATACTTTTTAACAGTTTGTTTAAGTAAAATAATGTGAATGTACATTTATAAGTCAAATTCCCTTGCAAGAAAATAATCGCTGAACGTCCTGGTGAAGGTTGAAGTCACATCTATTCATACCCTGCGCGGAACTGAAAGATAGGTATTAAACCAATCATACCATGGTTCAGTCGAATAACATCAGCTTATTTCTGAATCATGACATTTGTGTGAAACAAATGATTTTTTCCTCCTGGTGTGGGGAAGAAGTCATATTTCAAAAATTTTCTTTTTACGTAATATTGTATTGTCACCAGAGAGACGTCACACTGCCAATATTCAGATCAACTGTAGCACAAGAATTGAGTTAAAATTGGATTGCAATATTTAAACGAACTGGCACACAAGGGAAGTTGAATGAAAGCTTTATATTATTTTTAAAGCATTTATTAAAATATACGTATGCATAATACACATATTTAGCGTTCATAAAAACACGAATAATTTTTAATAAACACTTGACCGTGTATGTCAAAAGTATTTGCCGAAATCATAATTATTATATATTTCTTTATAACAATTATGTATATTTTTTTGAAAATTTACATTTCGTTTAATTAAAGTAAAATATATATTGTTTTTTCTACACTAGAATGGGTTCTAAAATAAAATATAATATCTATATATACAGGGTGATTATAAAAAAACTATCCCGATATATGAGCTCCTAACTGTCATGCCGTTCACAGAAACTGAATGAAATTCTGGCCTAAAGTATTTTGAGGTATGCGCTCAAGAATCATGTGAAAAACAACAGTTGAATTCTAACAGTTACGGTTACAGTGACAAAATTTCGAAAATTTCAAATGGCAACATCTACTTTTTTTATTGGAATGTGATCTTCATAGTGAAAAACTATAAAAAGCGTTGGAACGGTACCTGTAGCACGGAAATCGCCTGCGCTAATACAGACTACGAAGATTAGTGAAAAAAACCAGTAAGGAGAGAGAAGCAACAGAAAACAAAACATGTTATTGTTTTCATACATTCTTCATTTTACACACGACGGCACTTTACATGCGGCAGATGGTGGATAGCACTGAACAATAAAATGTTTTACTTTCTGTTGCTTCTCTGTCCTTTATTGGTTGTTTTCACTTTTCTTCTTAGTCTGTCTGGCGCCGGCGATTTTCGTGCTACAGGTACCGTTCCAACGCTTTTTATGTTTTTTCACAATGAAAATCACATTCCAATAAAAAAAGTAGGTGTTGCCATTTGAAATTTTCGAAATTTTGTCACTGTAACCGTAACTGTTAGAATTTAACTGTTGTTTTTCACATGATTCTTGAACGTATACCTCAAAATACTTTAGGCCAGAATTTCATTCAGTTTCTGTGACGGTATGACAGTTAGGGGCGCATATATCGGGATAGTTTTTTTATAATCATCCTGTATTTATTTTTTTAAATGTTACTTAATGCTGAATCAGAAAAAGGAAATCACTGTTATGCGGTGAAACATTTCTTAAATATTCCCGCGTCATCTTTTCTGACTTTTCTTTGCACTTCATAAGCTTACATGTGGATCGTTTCAGTTTGGGTACTTTTTCAATATTATATCCCAAAGGTCACAAGAAAAGAATTTATGCTTCAACGAAGTTCCTACACTCCAAAAATACCCATGAATATATAGTTTTTTTTTCATTGTGTAAATAGCTTTTCAAAATTTTCAATTTCGATGCGAAAGTCCGAAAAGTTTGTAATAAATAATATTTGAGGAAATGTAGTGTATGGTATATGCTATCGAAAAATCTGTTTGATATTTTTATTCTGTGTATCATACTAGATAAAATGATTTTTAATTTTTGTTCGCTTTTGTATAAGGTTTTAATAATGTTAGCTTTATGAATTATATAATTGTGAAACTTTTTTTTTTATATATATATCCGAAATACATAGGCTGTTTGCACATTTTTAGACGATTTTTGTTAGCGGTAATAAAAAATCGTTTGCTGCAAAAAAAAATAACTGCAATTGTACTATGTTTTTAAAAGTAAAAAATATCGTGTGCGGCTTGATAGGTTTGTTTTGATTCAAAATGGCTTTTTTAACAAAGCAGTGGTTCGAAGGCTATATTTATGTTCTTTCCGAAGAGAAACATTCATATTCCGTTATCCAAAAACGATGTGAGAGACATGGTTTTGTAATATCTAAAGCGTCGATAGGTAATATCGTCAACAAGAAAGGGAAAAAAAATGTCAAATTGGAGCCTCAAGTGGGACAAAAATTCCAAACAAGTATCTAAGGAAAAAACGGACATCTCTGACTATTGCAAAGGTACGTTGTTTAATGTTAAAACAAAATCCCCCTACTCAAAGGTCAGTTGCAAAATCATTAAAATGTTCTGTGTCCACTGTAAAAAAATAATAAATGTTGATTTAAATCTTAAGAAATCGAAAAAATACAATAAGCATCGTCTTCTTCCAATGTATATTTCTGAACGCAAGACACGCTGCAGAATTCTATATGAGAAACACTTATCCAAAGAAAAATGGAAAACAATTGTCACAATAGATGAATCATGGGTGTATTTAAATGACTGCAGCAAAAAAAAGAGCCATTTATTATCATAAAAGGGGAGAAAAAAATTAAGTACATGGTTCAAATAATCGAAAGAAAGTTTTTCTAAGGGATTCATGATTGTTTTTTTTTTTCATATAATGGCAAGTTAAAAATAAAGAGAGTGGAAAAAAATGTCAAGATTAACTCCAAATACTATCAGGAACATATTTTATTGCCATTTTTTCTGAATGAAATACCACCGCTTTACCCGCGGTGCCATCAATCTGTGAAACTCCGTCACGACAAAGCTAGTAGTCACACATCAAAATCCACTCTAAATTTCCTAAATAAAATGGAACAAAAAAACTCGTATCAAGGCCATACCCTTCACTGATATCCCTACTAAATCTCCCGATGTATCACCTATGGATTTTTGTGCTTTCAGACTTTTAAAATCTGTATTATCCAAACGTCGTCCCACAACCCTTACAGGACTCTGGAAAGCTGTTCAGGGGGAATGGGATAATAGTCCAGGCATTAGGGGATAAAAAAGAGCAAATAAAGGAAAGTTTTGGTGTAGTCTTTTTGGGGGGGTCCCTTTATGTTTTTTGGGTCGCTGAACACGAATCCGAGGTTTTCCAACAAAATCTCTTTCGGGAAATATGTTTTTTTTCAAAAAACGTGTAAAAAAGCGGACTTTTTTCCGTTTTTTCAAAATAATTTTAAAATTGTGCATTTTACGTGAAAGTCGGCAATATATGAATTAAAGAAAATAAAATTTCCTATATTTTATGTAATGAAAGTTTTTTTCTCTGATCAATGGTTTAGCCGTGAGAGTGCCGCAAAAAAGGGTGTAAAAAACAAAAAACTGTAAAAAAACGGGAATTACGGTAGTGTATGTCGATGTAACATAAAACTAACCATTTTACGCAAACGGTAACCATTAATGATACTAAAGATTATATATTTGACTGTATTTTATGCATTTGAGGTAGAGGAAAAGTCCGGATCCTGCGCCAGGGGAAGGTGGGAGCAGTGGAGCAGTTCCACCTTCTCTCATGAGTCGAAGGTGCTCCTCCGCCGGAGTGCTCATACTGTAAAATTAGGAGGTGTAAAAGACAAAAAACTGTAAAAAACGGGAATTACGACTCTGTATGTCGATGTAACATGTATTCACAATATTGAAAAAACCAATATTTTTCGGCACTTTTTTCGATTTTTCTTAAAAAACTCAAGTTTAGTGCATTTTACAGAAAAAAACACTTTACCATTTTGTAGAGCATAAAATTCTCTACAACATGCAGTATTCAGGTTTGCAAATTGTCCAAATAGGGGGTAAGATACGGAGCCGGGAAAATAACGTAAAATTTGCAAAAATCCACTAAAGACATTAGTTTTTGCTTAATAACCTACTTTTAGTGCGTTTTAGAGACAAAAGCACTTTCACCATTTTGTAGAGCATATAATTCTCTACAACATGCAGTATTCATGTTTGTAAATTGTCCAAATAGGAGTTAAGATACGGAGCCGAGAAATAGGGTTAAATTTGGAAAAAAATGTAAAAATCCACAAATGACGTTAGTTTTTGCTATAACTTACCCCCTATTTGGACAATTTACAAACATGAATACTGCATGTTGTAGAGAATTTTATGCTCTACAAAATGGTGAAAGAGTTTTTGTCTCTAAAACGCACTAAAAGTAGGTTATTAAGCAAAAACTAACGTCATTTGTGGATTTTTACATTTTTTCCAAATTTAACTCTATTTTCCCGGCTCCATATCTTACCCTCTATTTGGACAATTTACAAATATGAATACTGCATGTTGTAGAGAATTTTCTGCTCTAAAAAATGTTGAAAGTACTTTTGTCTCTAAAACGCACTAAAAGTAGGTTATTAAGCAAAAACTAACGTCATTTGTGGATTTTTACATTTTTTCCAAATTTTACCCTATATTCCTGGCTCCGTATCTTACCCCTATTTTGGACAATTTACAAACCTGAATACTGCATGGTGTAGAGAATTTTATGCTCTACAAAATGGTAACCATGCTTTTGTCTGTAAAATGCACTAAAATTGAGTTATTTAAGAAAAATTGAAAAAATTGCCGAAAAATATTGTTTTTTCCAATATTGTGAAAAACGCACAAGGTCTAGAAGGTCGAAAACTTGGTTTTTTATTACAGGGTCAACCTTTACAACATACCCAAAAATCAGAACTACCCGAATTTTTGTAAGGTAAAATGCTATTTCTACTGGACTACAATCTTACCGCCTCTTAGAATACGAGCTCTCCGGAGAAGTAGCAACTTTGACTCATGAGAGTAGCTGGATCTGCCCCACTGCTCCCACCTTCCCCTGGTGCCGGATCCGCACTTTTCCTCTACCTCAAATGCATAAAATATAGTCAAACATATAATCTTTAGTAACATTGATAGTTAACATTTGCGTAAAAGGATTAGTTTCTATGTTACATTGACATACAGTACCGTAATTCCCGTTTTTTTACAGTTTTTTGTTTTTTCCACCCATTTTTGAGGCACTCTCACGGCTAAACTATCGATCAGAGAAAAAAACTTTCCATACATAAAATGTAAGAAATTTTATTTTCTTTAATTCATATATTGCCGACTTTCACGTAAAATGTATAATTTTGGAATTATTTTGAAAAAACGGAAAAAAGTCCGTTTTTTTACACGTTTTTTCTAAAAAAAACATATTTCCCGAAAAAAATTTTGTTGGAAAACTTCGGATTCGTGTTCAGCGACCCGAAAAACATAAAGGGACCCCACAAAAAAAAACTACACCAAAACTTTCCTTTATTTTCTACCAAATGCCTGGACTAATAAAGTACCTCTTCTGACACTTCAAAAGGCATTATCATCCTGGAAATTGCGGTGTCGAAAGATAGTTTAGAATAAGGGCCGTCAAATAGAACATTTAAAACAAAAGAATTTTATGAAATTTAATTTTGTAAATACAATATGCATCGTCTAAAAAATGTGTAAACAGCCTCTGTTTAATAATGAATTGAAGTAGGTTAAAGTTAATAAATATAGGTTATTTAATGTTTACCGTATTGAATATGAAAATATTCAGCTATTTTTATAAATGTGAACTAACCACTTCTGAAATAAAAACAAAATTTGAAAAGTATTTAATTATTTCCTATTGAATCCATACTTTGATAGTTTTTAAAATATTAAAATAAGTGAAAGATAATCTTCAGTGGAATGTATTTTATTTACACTAGCTTATGGATCTAAAATTTAAATAAGAAGTTTATTTAAATGACAATTTGATTGTGTTTAAGTGCTCTGCAACACACTTTTATTAAAGAAGCTGAAGAATTTCATAAGCACTTCGGTATGTCAAAAGAAATTTGCCTAGACCATTAATACATTTTTCTTTATAACAATAAGGTATTTCTGTTGAAAATTTACATTTATTTTAATTAAAGAAATATATACATTAAATTTTCTACTTTAGACTGGGTTCTAAAAGAAATATAAAATCTAAATTTATTCTAAAAAAAAATGCTTAATTAATCCTGAATCAGAAAAAAAAAATGCAAACAATATGTTCACTGTTACGTGATGAAATATTTCTTAAAGTATTCCCACAACATCTTTTCTTACTTTTCTTTACACTTCATATCTCAAAGTTAACAGGAAAATAATTTATGCTTTCCTGAAGTTCCCACACTCCTCAGATATCCATGAATATATAGGTTTTTATCATTCTATGTAACTTTGAAATTTTTTTAATTTCGATGCGAAAGTCAGAAAACATTCTAATAAATAATATTTCAGGCAATGTAGGGTATGGTATATACTGTCGAAAAATCCGTTTGATAGTTCCCCCTCTGAATCATACTACATAAAATGATTTTTAACTTTTTTTCACTTTTGTAAGAAAGTTTTAATAATGTTAGCTTTATGAATTATATAGCTGTACCTAGCAGTTTCGAGATAATTCTGAAACATTTTTATAGATAAAAAATATTTATGAATCAAAATAGGTAAAAGTTAAATTAATTATGAGTAAAAGACTGTTTTAAATATAAGCTATTGTAACAATGTATGAAGAAGGAACAAACGTGAAAGGAAAATTGATTGTAATAATTATCATTAAAAAATAGTAATTAAAATGAGAGATGATTTTTGCCCGTAAGTTTAATAATTGTAGATGAAATAGTTATAGTTGTAGTAGTTTCGAGATAATTCTGAAACATTTTTATAAACGAAAAATATTTATGAATCGAAGTAGATAAAAGTTAAATTAATTATGAGTAAGAGACTGGGTTCTAAAATAAAATACAAAATCTATTATTTATAAAAAAAAATGTTTTACTTAATCCTGAATCAGGAAAATAAGCAAACAATATGTTCACTGATAAGTGGTTTAATATTTCTTAATGTATCCTGACGGGATATTTTCTGACTTTAATTTGCACTTCATAAGCTCACATGTAGATCGTTTGAGTTTGTCTGGTTTTCAATATTATATCCCATTGCTAACAGGAAATGAATTTATGCTTTCATGAAGTTACCACACTCCGCAAATATCCATGAATATATATACATATATATATATCTTAGGTATGTTCATTGTATATATGTTTCGAAATTTTTCAATTTCGGTGCAGGATCTTCAGAAAAGTTCATTTTATTGTGTAATTTTTCAAACAATATTTCTACTGACATAAAACAAATATAATTTATATCTAGAAATTTTATCATTTTTACAATATTTTGTTTAACTGAACTTGATTTTTGTATGTAAATATCTACAAAAACAACTTTTAAAAAGTAAAAAAAGCCAAGCGTAAAAAAAAAAAAAGAAAAAAAAAGTTGTGGCTAAAAAATGGTGTGACATCAAATTTCCAAGCTATTATATGACTTATTTAACTTTTTTCCATTAATAAGTTATCATATATATAAGTCGAGTGCCTACGTATATGTTAATAGAAATCGTTTTCTCCTGTACTAAATACATCCTAACGAGTTTCTGAAAATTCAATTTTTTTCAAATTATGCATGATCGGCTTGGCGGCCATCTTTGCATATTATTCACAAAATTCTAAGCTCCCAAATCCGTGGTTAAAATTCAAAATTGTTATTTAAGCAAATATTTTAAGCGTTTCATTTATAGACTTATATGCTCTGAAAATTGTGTCTTAAGATAATGATGACTTATCTTAAAGATTCATCATATGATTTAGTTTTTAGAGTAATTAATAATTTCAAACTCGTAAAAATCAATTTCTCAAAATATCAGTCTTATCTAATTTATCTGTCCCTAGTTAAAATCTGACGTTCAAAATTGTTATAAACATATTACATTGCAAACATATTACGCTTTTACTTTAGAAATTTGGTTGCTTAGAAATATGGAAAGATGGCCGCCAAGCCCATCATGCATAATTTGAAAAAAATTGAATTTTCAGAAACTCGTTAGGATGTATTTAGTACGGGAGAAAACGATTTCTATTAACATATACGTAGGCACTCGACTTATATATATGATAACTTATTTAATAGAAAAAAGTTAAATAAGTTATATAATAGCTTGGAAATTTGATATCACACCATTTTTTAGCCACAACTTTTTTTTCTTTTTTTTTTACGCTTGGCTTTTTTTACTTTTGAAAAGTTGTTTTGTATATATCATTTCTTTTTTTTTAAATAGATTAAACATAATTTAAATAATCTAAACATAAGAAATAATTTAAAATTACATTTTACTTTTAGTCATTGTTTAAAGAGTTAACTAGAAATACCAGTATATTTTTCAATTAAACTAATTACGCTCTTAAAAACAACATACTAAATGTGGCATATTATAATACTTGTTATCATCCGTTAAAAAATATCACTGACTTATCCATGAAATGAATAAAAATGGAATACGTACACAGCGTGTCAGCGCTGCATTTGAAATCAAACGTGATATCGCACTCTTTCATTATTAGCACTAGCTGGCTTCGACCGCTAACGGTGAAAAAACGAACTAAAATCGGAAAGCTCTATCGATGTCGAGTCGAATGAGCCATACCCCGTCGTGATCCGACCCATAGGAACAGAGATAGGGAAGCGCCCCGTGGTGGTGAAAGTTAATCGCGTTTGGGGGACAAAGTGTGAGGATGAACACCAGAGATGCATAATAAGATTAACGGTCACAGACCTTTCCAACGATGTATCACTTGAGGGGTATGTGCAAAATTTAGAAAATACCCCCCCCCTGCATAATATGATTAAGCGTTCACAGACCTTTCCAACGATATATCACATGAGAGGTGTCGGCAAAATTTAGAAAAGTGTCCCCTTTGGGGGGTAAAAGTGGGAGGATGGACCCCGAAGATACATAATATGAATAAGCCGTCGAACAATATATCACATGAGTAGTGTCGGGGGGGGGGCGCAAAATGTGGGAGTGACACTTGTGGTGCATAATATGAATAAGTGGTCACAGCCCTTTGTAACGATATGTGACATGACGGATATCGTTAAAATTTAGAAAAGTGTCCCCCCCCCTTGTGTAGGCAAAACGCGTTCCGCCACTCCCTATAATTTTTGACGCGGCGTTATTTTTAAAATTTATGTTATGTGTAATAAAATATCGTAAAGTTTCAAACAGATAGCCTAATTATACTTTCTAATTTTGTTCACGCCCCTCCCCATCCCTTCCTCGAAACGCGCCATTCTTTTTTATAAATTTTTTATCATAATTTTTTTATAAACTATCTTAAAGTTTAAAACAGATAGCATTGAAATTTAATATATTTGGTGAAATTACTATTACATATAGAATAATATAGAAAAAACCCTCCTTTAGCTTGTAATTAAGATATATGAACAATTTTTCGAATTTCTGAAAGCTGATTTTTATATATTTATTTATCTATTTATTTATTTTTTGTTTATTTATTTAATTATTTTTTTGCGTTGCCCTCTGCATGTTTGGAATTTCTTAGCAATTTCATAGATTTACATTATTTTATTCAATTAAACATTGTACTGTTACAATAAATTTAAATGGAAACTTCACTCCTAAAACGAAAATAATTTACAACTGGATTTCATTAATTTATAGGAAAATGACGTGAAAGGTATTCCTGCGAACAACATGCCTGTCTTTACCGTGTTTTTTTTTTTTTTTTTTTTTTTTTTTTTTTTTTTTTTTTTGAAATAAATGAATCACAGTTAATTTATTTCAAAAATTTTGTTTACGTTTGGAAAGAAAATTTAAATGCCAATAACTCTTAATATATACATTTTACAAGATACAACTTCCCTCAAAAACTAATTTATTTTTAAAGATCTTTCTGAAAACGTAAATTATATATTTAAAATATTTTTTAAAGCATAAACACTACGTCTGATTACTTTATTTTACAATATTATAAGAACACGCATTTTATGAGACAATTAAATACAATAAACAAACATGAGTGAAAAATTGACCTGGGCCAGGACTCGAACCTGGGACCTTATGCGTACCGTGCCGACGCTCTGCGACTGAGCCACCCGGATTGACATCCTTGACCTGCAATTTCTCATACTTATTCATGTTGGAAACAGTCATCTGCCAGAGTTTGCAGTCATATTTAATTGTCTGATAAAATGTGTGTTCTTATAATTATGAAGTTTTATTTTAAAAAAAATATCTTCAGAAGAAAATAGTTGACTTGCAGATGAAATTTGATGGGATTATAACCTGTAAATGATTTGTGCTATTATAATACAGATGGTACATGGTCGTTGGCGGGTTTTATCTCTGTTTTGGCATAATTTTTTAATCGCCAAGTTAATTAACAGTTGTTTTTTTTAATTTAGGATAGAAAATAATTTTTCTACACTGGATTTTATAAAAGCACATAGATTACGTAATTACTTGTCCAAAAATGCAATCCTTTTTTTATTCTGCCTAATATTAAGGTCTGTAAGTTGTTTGAAAAAAAAGTTTGACGAAGGAAAAAGTGATCATTTTAAGTAATTCGACGTTTTAAAAAAAATCTATATCTCTGTTTATAAATCACTCATGAAGATGAGTTTGGTCTTAAATTGAAGAAATTATTCATTAGATTCTTCTAGTTTTCTTTTTTTTCTGCGACGCTTGGTTTATTTGATATCTGATATTTTAATCTGGCATGTTTTGTCGAATTAACATTGCGAAGTTTCTTGCTGTAAGTAAGCAGTAGCGCTCTTTAGTCCAGTTCTTGGCGATGTTTCTCTGGCGTTTTTTTTAAAGCTTGGCTTGGCAGAACGACCACCCTGCTTGATGGAATTTTGTAATCGATTATATACGTATTATAAGAATAAGATAATCGTACACTCACTTACTGATAGGCTAGAATGATAAACACAATGGACAATGGTGTGTTTCCGATGACAATACAACTTTTTAATATTTTTAGAATTAAGTTATAAAGTAAAAACTTAATTTTAAAGCTTTCATTGCTTTTTTTACGCTATAGGTGATAAATGTAATCTTCATGTCTATAATTGTATATCTGTTACAGCAACAATAGATTTAATGTTGCGCAAATGAAATCTTGCCAAAATAAGACGACTGGTTAATTGAAACGTCGTTAACTGAAACTGTTATTGGTCGTTAACTGAAACAACGAACTATTTTAAACAGAAAAAAGTAGAAAATATAAATTAAAAAAATGTGTAATACTTTTTTTAAAATAAATCACTATTTTATCATTTAACAGTTTAATATTAATTAATTAATTATAGTCTGATAATACATTGAGGAAACAACAATTGAAATCCCAATCCCGAATAGATAGATTACACATTGTTTATAGGGTTTCATTCATCTCACGAAACCTTATTACTCCCGCTTCGTTCTTCTGTCCGTCACAGAGCCGGTTATAAGAAACTTACTATTACTCTGTTTAACTTACAGGCATGAAATTTTGGGTACATATAGCTGAATACCTAGTATGAAGCTCAAAATCATAAAATTTTAAAAAATCGTATTATTTTAATGTATAGAGATAAAAAACCGAAATTCTAACAGCCTTTTCATATTAAATTTAAACATTTTTCGTTATAGCAGTTACCAACAATTAAAAATCCACAGTAAAATTCTTCCTACAATTATTAATTTTCTATTGAATTATTTCCAAGTGAAAAATAAAAATGAAATAAAAAGGTTCACCAATTGAAAAAAAAAAAAAAAAAAAAAAGATTAATATGACGCCATATTGGTAATAAAATAGAAAATTTCAAATATTTCTCAATAATACAAGGAGTATGAGTATGTGTAAATACAGAAAGCAGCTTAATATGACGTCATTAGAGAATTAAAAAGAAAATTAATCTAACGTCATAACGTATTTTTCAAATGTTTCAGAATAATACAAAGACAGTATCAATATGAGTAATTGAGAATAGTAAATGTATGAGTTTGAGGAAGGTATTGAATCATGATAAAAACCCGATTATGGAAATATTGGCATATTGTAATATTTTGAAAGTCTCTATACAACATGTTTAATTTTGAAAGAGATTTTTTTTTTTTTTAATATCGCATTTTGTCCACATGACAGATAATATTATGACAGAGTATAATAGCGGAAAATGAAATTTATTTGGCTTTATTAAAGAAAGGATAATGCCGTTTTGAAAGGTATATTAAACGAAACCCTTTGTGCGATCTTCGATCACACTTACCCACTTGTTTTTTATTTCCTCTTGTCATACTTTTAAAAAATATATATATTTTAAAATAAAATCACTAATCGGTTAAGGTATTTTTCCGTTTAAATAATAAGCTGGTAATAAATCGCCAACTATTCTTTATTATTTCAATTGTATGCAAGTTACAACAATAATGGATTTAATGATGCGCCAAACCATGCTCGCCGAAAAAGGTCAATGCGCTGTAAAACTGCAACAATGAAAAGTTTTAAACACGTAAAAGTTTTAAAAAAGTAAAATAAGAGTAATATTTATTTTAGAAGTACACTTTTATTAGTTAATATTTTAATACTGTTTAAATTATTATTATACATTGAGAAAATAATTTAAATATAATATATAAACAGTTTAAATAATACATATTTCTACTCCTTTTGTCATATCTTAAAAAAAGAAGTAGAGCAAAAATTATAATTATTTAACTAAATTCTCTAACTCGCGCTTTCTACCAAGTGAAAGAAAAAGCGTGAAGCTTCTATAAATGGGTTCGGTGTCCACGCCAATTCAGTGCATTGTAACGGAAATTATTTGTAAAAATCATGAATTGCAGTCATGAAATTAGGCATGATTTTTAGTATAAACGTTAGATACTTATAAAAGAATGTATGAGATAATATAAATATGAGTGAGGTAAGATAATCATAATGTGTAACCTACTAATACTCATACTACTAAAGAAAATCATACACAAAAAGTTAAATTTCTTCATTTCTGAATCTTTAAATATTTTGAAGAAAAATCAACATATGTGTTTTTAAGAGATTAATCTATTGTTATCTTAAAGAAATATCACCTCTTCATACATAGCTTAAAATCAAATAATTACCAAGCTTACGACTTTTTATCTTACTTTAAAGTACAACACTTAAAAATTCTCATATGGTTTGTTTGTTTTGATGTTTATGTAATCGTTATTTACAGAAAGTTATTTTTTTTTATTGAATTTCTACGAAACAAAAAACCAAAAAATCCAACGAAATAAAAGAAAAAAATGGTGAAATAATAATCAATATTAAGTGCTTTATCTCTGTTTTACTGATAATGGAAAAATCCATTACCATGAAGAAAAAATTAATAAAGTATTCTTGTTTAAGTTTAATTACATTCAGTGATAATGATGACATTTTTTTTTCTCGAATTCCCTTTTTGAGTGGTTAATCAATTAAATTAAAATGTTTATTAAAAATATGATTTGTCCTTTAAAGAGAAAATACTCGAAAGAGAAAGAACTTTACAGAATTAAAATTTAAGGGTTTTTTTGTTTGTAAAAAATAGTTAAGATAGTTACAAAATTTCACCAGTGAGGTTATATATGAAATAAATATATATTTAGATATAAGTTTATTATGAATTCATGCAAAAGGTGTTTATATTAATGTGTGTACAAGTGCACATGTGCATAATGTAGATATACATTATTTTAACAATCATGAACAATATGGATCAAATATATTAATTTGCATAATTGAATGGAATTTTAAATGCGAAATATATCCCGTATTTTTTAAAAATAATACATGCTTAATAATTTGTTTGTGTGCTTTTGTGCACAATATTGCATATTTTGTTTTACTGTAATTCGAATTCGCAAAATTATTTCCAGTGATTTCATATAATGTATATCTTATATAATCTGATATAATAGTTCTGACATCGTGTTTTTTACATTACATGTGACATTGTTTTTATTCATACCGAGAAAGTAGCACGCAAATATTTCCATTTATCTGAGTAAGATATTAAAAAAAATAAGACAACACAAATAGGAATGTCATACATTATGCATTAATAACCTTGTCACACTATTTATAAGAAAATAATGCAGATTATTTATTCAGTGTTTGAAATAATTGTTCTAACATCCGAAAATAATTAATGTTACCGTTAAATAAATTTAATTCTTTGTATATTTAAGAAATTTCCCTCATTCCCTTATTTCATTTATCAAAATGTGAGTTTAGAAATAATTTATTTTCTCATTATTTTAAATACCCGTACTTTACTATTACCAATGACTTGCACGATTAACTATTCTGAGCATTTCATGCCAAAAATATACTTGGGATTATATGGCTTACTTGACGGCCGATTGTGATATAGATAAAGATAAAAAGGAGCAGTTTCGTTTAAACTTTTTGATTGATAAACGGTATTTTATGACACACGTTGAAGTTTTATGAGATGGTTAAATTTGATACAAAGTAAATGAAGTTTTAGAATCTTTGTTTATAACCTATTTCATGAGATAGAATTAATTACTTATGAACAATTACAGTCACTGTATTAGTTGTTATGAATTAATTAAACACAACTTTCAGATTCCTTAATACTTTTATCACACCCTATTTTGATGCAAACAAAAAAGTTCAAATATGTTTCTATGCTCATCTCTGTTTTATTAATCAAGTTTTAATTCGTTATTTTATATTGTATTGAACATAATACTTGAGTTAACTTTAAACTATATTTACAATATTTATCATTCCTATTATAAATTTGATGCTAATTTGCATTTAATTTAAACTTTGTGCTTGGGAATTTAGTGTGACTTTTAAATACAATTTCATATAATAAAAATAATTTTTAGATGGTTGTTCATTATTAAACGACCCAAAGTTCAAACTTACCTTTACATCCTTGTCTACGACAATGTACGACGCATAGTTAAAAGTATGCAAGTATTGTACGGTCTTTTAACTTGAACACCAATGTTTCTGTATAGTAACATTTGATATATTTAATAGGAGAAATTATGTTATTAAATATTACAAAGATTACTTAATAAAATGCTGATATTAAACCATAAAAACACACAAATACTGCTACATGGATTCGAAATCTGACCTAGTCAGAAGATTAATAAAAAATTATCTTGTTTTATATTATATAATTTTTTGTTTCATAGCTTTGTTACGAATAAATTCTAATATAATGTTTAACCATTTGACTGCTAAATTGTCATATATGACCATCTGACAAACAGTGATTCTCAAATGCAAAAAACTGATGATTTGACTCCCGAATTTAATGACAACGAACAAAATGTAGAAAGGAAACTATAAGATCACCTATAATATGCTAAAAATACAATACAT
This sequence comes from Maratus michaelseni, assembly GCA_963931845.1. Classification (NCBI taxonomy): domain Eukaryota; kingdom Metazoa; phylum Arthropoda; class Arachnida; order Araneae; family Salticidae; genus Maratus; species Maratus michaelseni. The sequence continues at coordinate 309,047,821 of OZ007591.1, forward strand.
GGATTACAAAAAGAAAGCTGTCAGTTCGAGGATAGATGTTCAGTGCGATCTGTCAGTTCGATTCACATGAAAAATAAATTAGCAGTTAAATAGTTAAAATTAATATAAAACTTTTAAAATTCCAAAAGCGGGATAACAATGATTTAAAAAATGTATAAGTGTATTCTAATTATTTTTAATTAGATATTTAAAAGCATATTTAAGGTCAAAAACTTACATTTCCATATAGAAGTAAATGTTAATCACTATTGGAAAAAAGAGCGCGATAAAAATAATTATACTTGTTAGCAACATCTTGTAAAATACTTTTAATAATCATTTCTTAAGTAAACCTGAGTTTAATATCTAATAAATTAAAAATTTAATCATAAATGTTTAATCGAAGTAACTCCTTCCCTTTTCTTTTATTTCACAATCTAACATTATCTTTCATCCTTTTGATATATTTTGCAAAATACTACTTTAGTGATGTGCAATCATTCGAGATAATCATACGAACAATTCCATTGTTACAAATCATTCGAATATTTCGATTATAGAAATATTACTCGGAACAATCAGTTGCTTTCATTTTTGTATGCGATTCTTTGTTTTGTTTCCTGCATAAAGATATTTTCAACTTTTCTGCCGCATTTCATGTCAATCCAAGCAGCACTTGTCAATTTTTACGCATTTTACCACTGCGTGCTTAATTTTTAGCAGTGAGTGTATTTATATGGATACTGATAGTATAATTATGAGACATGCATCTAACATGCATAAAATATGTTGACACATTAAATATTTGACAGAAAATAAGATTTGAATAGGAATATGGTTTCATTTTTTAAGAATATTATTCAAAGAATGTTATTAAATAATTGCGATTATATGTATTTTATAGATGTTCAACTTATTGTGATTTCATGGAAGCGTTTTTATATATTTAAATATTCAATGAATATTTTCTTCTTTTACGTAATTTTAATATTTACAAACGGTTATTAAGAGGAAATGTATTTTTAGCTAAGAAAAGACATATGTTAAAAAAAAAAAAAAAAAAAAAAAAAAAAAAAAAAAAAAAAAAAAAAAAGGAAGATGCAAAATGCAAAATAATTTCAGCGGCATCTAATCCGTGCTTATTACTTCATATCCAACAACATGCTATAAACCTACACTTAGTCCTACATGTATGCATGAGTTAAAAGAAAATCGGAAGACTGATAAATACCTGTGTAGTTTTGAGTCATTTATTTTGTGATTTCACTCAAAGCATTCCTAATACGCTAGAAATAGTTAAATGTGTCTTAATCATACTCTTATTTCCATAATTTTAAGAGAGTTATTCTGTTTTTCGAATAATGCCTTAAATTTGAAGAAGTGTTCCCTAAATATATTTGAATCCCCGTAGATTTACTTAACATCTTCTAGATCTCAGAATGGGGAATGAGAATCAATCACAATGATAATTGTCATCTATACTTTGCAATAATTTTCAAATCATTCGATTATCAAAATAACTCGTTTTGCCCATCTCTACTTTATATTAAGAAAATATTTTTGTCATTAAAATATTACATTTTAAATTACTATAACAACTTTTTGGTGATAGTTTTTTTTTTTTTTTTTTTTTTTTTTTTTTGTTCTAGAATTTTCTAAACATTGAAAATCATTTCATGAATTAAAATTTATTTTTATAAAGATATAAATAAGGTTATGCCTTTTGAAACAGCTAATATGGAAATCTGAAATCTAAAGTGTACGTCGATAAAATTCAAGTTGGATAATGGTACAGTGCCTAGAAGTAAGTAGTGTGCTTATCGCCAATACAACCGCAATAAAAAAAATGTCCCTAACAGGAGGAAAACCAGATTCTCCGCGAGAGGGCGTCGAGTTCCCACCGCCGTTATACGTTTGAAGTTTCATTTAACAGGCTTGATCCTAATGTTAGTTTCAATGTAATTAACGCTGTATTTTCAAACAAACTATACGAATGTTTCTATTTCTATAATATTTTAAAGTAAACATATATTATGCCTGTTTAATGATAAATCAGTATGGATAAATCTGCAAATACTAAGAAAAGAAAAGCTGATCGAACATGCTCCGGGCTTAATTTCTAAGAAAAAAACTGCCGGAGCCCTAATATTCTGCGGTACTAACACGCACCCCCCCCCCCCCCGTCACTCCAGTCTGCCTATTTATATTTCATACATTATCTTCAAAATTTAAAACACTTTTTTTTTTTTTTAGCAAAATAAAAATAATTAAATACATCTATCTGCGTATACTTAGATATCAACTGTTCCATTTTTTTGTTATTACTACTTCCAAATAGAAACCTTTGCTTTACCTAATCTTAATGTTAATTAATCGAAGAATTCTGCGATTAAATAAGCTCAGGATTATGATTCGGAAATAGTGTTAAGACAAAAAATTAATAGTTCGCAGCTATGCGGAATAGAAAAAAGACTATTTCTGTTTACTCGTTATTCTGATCAAAATAGCATTAAAATGATTTGAAATGGAAATAAATAAAATTTGAATTTAAGACAGATTGAGTTCAAGCCTCCAAAGACTGATATAAAAACCGAGCCCGTTTTATCTCAATCTCTTACGTGAGCGACACATTACCTCACTTATAAGTGTTTTGATACAAAAGCAGGCAAAAAATTGGGGATGGGAGGGAAAGGAAAGGGTAATTTAGAATTCGTTTTTCGGAAGCGTTATTGCACTGGGCTCCGGAGCTCCGGTGAATTCTAGCCAATATTTAAATATTTACTAAAAATAGAGAAAGAGAGGGGTGGCCGTATATATACGGGTGTCCGTTAAAAGAGATTTGACTTTATATTGTTTTAAAGGAAAAACGTCATTTTTAAGAAACATTATTTTTTCTCTCATGTCCGTAGTAATTACACATGGTTCATAATAATCACTGGATTGTTTTTTTTTTTTTTTTTTTTTTTTTTTTTTTTTTTTTTTGTTTGTTTCAAATCTTTGCATGATCTTTTTAATTTTTTTTTTTTTGGTTTTTATCAATGCATCTCTTGCAGAAGTGCTGCAAACTGACAAGGATGACTCGGTAACTAATTTAACAATCCTTTTAACTGCTTGTGTGTGACATATGGGAAATTTGAAGGTGACTCTCATGATCAGGTTCTTCTGCTTGCTTTATTTGCTGCTTTAGTTTGTAGTCGGCAATATACATCGTCATAGGTGGTTATGTTACTTGAACATCATGCCATTGATTCGTATCAATATAATCCATGACATCAAAGTTTATACTGGAATTAAAAATGTTCTACCAACTTCATTTCCAGCCCCTGCTTTTATAATCCGGCGTAATGCAAAATCTCTTACATGACTTCTATCATCTGATAGCATACAAAGGAGGACATTTTCATGTGCAGCAAAGTATGCAGTTCTTTGACTGATTGGATCAATTATATTTTTGAGAGTCTAATTAAGGTAACGGAAATAGCTGACAAGTTTTCACAAGTGCTTCGGATAGAAGATGGTTTCAACTTTATGTTAAACCAAACAGTTGCATACACTTTCAAAATGTACTCAATCAGTATATGGATATTCTGTTCCCACGTACAAGCGAATTATTCTGTTTGCTAAGGTAAACCATGGTGAATTACAAATATTTTCTGGTTTCTTCATAGACAAATCAGAAGAGCAACTTGCAACGGAGATTGTGTTACACATTTCTAAGAAATATATTTGGTTCATACTTAAATTATCCTTAAATTTTAGTAATGGAATGTTATTTTCAATAGGTGAAAACTCAGTCACTAGAGGTTCATAACACTTCATATCACCTGTTAACCACCTGTCTTCACCTGTTGTTTCCTTATTTTCACTCCAAATTCATTTGGAATTTTAGTTTTTCCATCTAGGAAAGAAAATAGATGACGAACGGGTAGTTCATTTGCATGAAACAGACAAATCAAGCACTGCAGTGGCTTTCATAATTATTTTTCCAAGGAAGCAATCGCACCATTATTCAATCCAGTGTTCGAGGTAGTTCCATCATATCCAATTGCAGTAATGTTTAAGTATTGGTTGTTGCCATTTTAAAATGTCATTATGTTGTCTTTTATACCTTTTCCAGTGCCAGAAATCGGTTTTACGTGTCTTTAAAATTTTGATCCAAGTTCTGGAACAAGTGATATATATCCTTCGATAACAGTTATTTTGTAATACTTAGTTCCTTTCTTCTCTTGCACAATAGTCTTTTCTTTTCTTACATAAAAAATTACTTTCTGTAACTTGTTTTACAGTTTCTTCTACATATCTTTTTCGGTTCTTTATTAGTTCTCATCTAATTTTCGTTCTGTCAATCCATTTCTGTCATACTTCTTTCTTCATCAATTATCAGACCAATATCCTGCAGAGCGCCACTTGGAATTGTTGCAACAATTTTGTCTGATACTCAAGTTCGATCGCAAGTAGAAGCCACAAATCGCAATTTCATGCGCATTTGACTATGATTTTGATTACATGAGGTTTCAGAAACACTGAACGTAGACGCAATAAAAAATTGGGATAGTATAGTGTTCTTTTCTGAACTTTGTTCTGTTTCTACCTCCTTGTATACTATTTATGTTTCAATTTTTTTGTAATTAAAATGTATTACGCAGTAAGTTTACTATGTTTTCTGATTAAAAAGATTTAAAACTGATTAAAACTGATTTAAAAAACAACTTATGAAAACTATAGCCTGTTGAAAAAAATATTAAACATAATTGCGAAATTTGTCAAAATTTTAATAAAAACCTGAAGTTTGCTCTTCTTGCGGCACCTCTAAACATAATCCAATTACGCTGATATTTAATTTCCGTCTTTATTTTGATCAAAGCAACTTTTCAAAACTGCATATTGAATTTATTATTATTATTATTTTTACATAACTGCGAAAATTGTTAAAATTTTAATAAAAATCTAAAGTTTACCCTTCTTGCTTCACCTGAAAACATAGTCCACTTACGCTAATATTTTATTTCCGTCTTTATTTTGATGAAAGGCAACTTCTGAAAACTATAGAATTTTGAAATTAAAAAAAAAAAACCTTTTTCGTTCCACCCTACTGGGCAACTCTAGATTAACATTTTTTGAAGTTATTACATTTTATGAAGTATAGGAAAAATACAGTTTAGAGCACATGTTCCATTTTGACTAAAATATTATCAATATGTATTTTTTCAAAGTTTTGCATCCGAATGGCGAAATTTAAATGTAGATAAATATTAAGACGAAAAAGATTACATCCAGGGGTATTTTCGAAGTGTGTGAGCATCATAGAAGCGTAAATTCATTTCCTGTTCATTTCCTTTGAGAAATGGAGAGACGTTTAAAAGATGCATTAGTTTATAGAAGCAAAAAATATGTACGAAAACAAGTACTACCAGATCTTCTAAAGTAATTAATTTTATAAAATATTCTTTAGTGATAAGTATTTCAAATAAAATTTTACTGCAAATTTCGTCATATAATTAACTATAAATGAAGCATATATTTATGCGAAAATTTATTTTCTCCCTTCTCATCGAAACTTCTTTTAATTTTTTTAAATATTATGAAATTATGCTTCTAAAGAAAAGTTTTTGGTAGATTTTATTTTGTTTGAGATGTAGTATAACATTGTAGAAAATAGAGAAACATTTCCGCCTATAAATAAAAAAAAAACTACTTATTAGTAATTAAAAAAGACTATGCACTAGGCATAAAAGCAAAATACAATATATTATTTAACTCAGACATGGCACATTTACTTATCTCATAAAATTATGTATAAAACAAAAATAATTTATAATCATTTTACACCAATATGAAATAGAAGAAAAAAGAAATATCCATTTAGGTGGTACATATCATATACCACATTGGCTGAAATAGCACATACCACATTAGAAACGTCTCAAATATTCTCGTCGAAATTGAAAATTTTCTAAAAATTAGAAAAAATATATAAAATGAAAAAAATATAAATTCACAGGTATTTTCGGGCAATGCCAATTAGACAGAAGCTTAAACTTCTTTCTTAAGCTGCTATCACACGTGCTCCTCTATCATAGTCAATATCAGATATTTTTTTCCGAAACACCTTTTCAAGAGGAAAATGCTCGAAAACGCTCTCTGTGATCGACTACCTCTTGTCACTTCGTCAAGCGCGAACATATCACTGATTGTAGAACGTACGATATATATCAGCTCGAATTCCACCAATCAGATCTGTCTAAAAATTATGTTTCTCAGTTCTTATCCAAGATGGCTACCATGATGATGTGAACATGTTATGATTAGATAGATCTGCCGATATTGACATGGGACATACAGACTAAAGAAAAAAAAACAAAAAAAACAGCAATATTTTTGGTGACACAGAGACAAATTATACACGAAAAGAACCTTAAAAATGCGCAGTTATTTTGAAATTAAATAATTACTTATGCAGCGATTGTCCTTTCGTAGTTCGCTATTTACCACTACTTATCAGAACATTATTTACTAATTTAAAGTTATTTATTGTGTTTATTTGATTTCAATTCCTTATATTAATTGTTATATGTTTTAATTTCACTGTCGTAGTCGCTTATGAATTTCCCAAACTATACTTGTTGAACTACTTTCTGAAACTGTATTTGGCGTTATTTAGTACTTGTTGGCGTTTCTTGTTTAGCGTGGTCCGCCGATATTGAAACTAAACATACAGAGTAAGTAAAAAAAAGCGTCCAGAGTCTAAATTTTGTAGGGTGGGAAAAAAAAATTTCTTATACTTTTAGAAAAATTAAATTTAATTAATGAAAATTTAAAAATTTAATCTAGCAGCTATTTATGCTAATAACTACATTGTTTTCCCTTTTTAAAATATTCTTTTAAAAAAATCAAATAATCTTGATAATCTTTTCTAAATTTTAAAAAGATACTTAATATGCATATACTTTTTGAAATTGTAAGATTTTGTAGAAAAAATAATAATATCCAGAGTTTTCCGGCCCGTGCTCTCATCTTAGAAAAATTTCTTCAGTAAGATTTTTACTTTAGTTTAAATGTTTCTATTTCACTTTTTATTAACTACTGTCACGGAAATTGTTGATAACTACTGTAAGTGGTCTCTGAAATATGATTGAATACTAATTGAAACATGAATAAAAGGCAAAATTAACTCAGAATACACTGTTATTGTAAACTTTATCTACAAGATTTTTATAATCAAAATTCACCTATTCAGAAATTTCTAGCGATCGTGCATGGACTCCAAATGAAACAAAAATTCACGAGTGTCTGTAATTAAATTGAAAGTTATATGCTAAACTGTGAAAATTGAAAATAACAATGGTCTGGGAAACTGCTAATAGCAGTTAAAGATTAAACATAATTTCTTAACTTTTCACAAAAAACAACTATTCGCTAAAATTTTTCTGTTTAACTATATATACTAAAGATGTTTCGTTTCGTTTGACGCTTCCGTACTATCGATAGAAGCGTTTGAATTGTAATTTTTAATTATAATAGTCCTACAAAAAAAGTTTAGTACATTAACAGTATTATATATGTAAATCGATAATTTTATTCATCGTTGAAATGAATTGTTAAGCAAATTGTGCCCTCTTTTTACTTAGTATTAATAATAAATAACGCATATAATTCTCACTCCCTCCGCCAGTTAAAATATTTTGTTCCACTTACAGAAAAAAAAAATCCGAAATATTTGAACATAAATGGGAGACAAGAAATTTTTTTTGACAGTTTGGTCTGTTCCTACAGCAAAAGAAGGGAAACTATATGTATAATCTGTTGCATATTTCCATTTTTCATTACATCCAAATATCTAACATGAATTACCGTCTGTCACAAAAGTATAAGACCACAACATATTTTGCTATTTAGGTAATTAAAGAAATATTTCAATCAAATTAAAGAATATTCTATGTTAGTACATCAAGTTTTTAGTAAAATGCAGCAACTTAATCAAATAAAATTAATTCGAAAAAAAAAAAAATAAAACATGAAAATAACATAAAAGTGTCAAAAAGAACTGTCTCACATTTAGTAAGCTGTTGCTCTGAATAATTTCATTTCTCTGAATAATTTCAAACACACAATTTGGCATAGAATTAATTCGCAGGGGCATATTCGCAGTTCAACACATATTTATAGCATACGGTATAAAGCATATTAACACATACATCTAACAAAACACTAAAAGCAATTGTTTTACTTAATTTCACACAAAATACGTAGCTCAAAGTTATCTTTGTGCTTTAGAAAACTCGCAAAAAACAAATAATTTGCTATCACTTACAAAGGCACAGACAACTTGGTTTACAATTACGAGAGTATCTTCCTTCTGACTTAATAAACACGATAGTAGAGTGAGAGGTACTGCTACCATCGGTCAGAGCATGAAACATTACTTGTTCGATAAAACCCGCTATCCGATACTACCTGTGTTTCCATTGTGTAACACATGGGCTGAAAAGTTCCCGGTCTGGCACACAGATGGAGTTGCAATTGCCGAACCGATGCTGTTTTAGTAAATACTAACCTTTAAAAAAGTAGCAGAAAAAATGTTATGACGATTCGCTGTGTGGATAAACGTTAGAGTGGTTTTAGTTGAATGACTTTGTTGATAAACAGAAATATAGATAAACAAGAATTTCAAGAATTATTATTTGATGGGAAAAACACCGTTCAAACAAATGCTTGGCTTGATAAACGTTATCCAGACACTGCACCAGGTAAATCAACCATTATTGACTTGTTTGCTGAATTTAAACGTGGTCGTATGGACACCAGTGATGCACCACGCAAAAGAGGTGAATACTCCGGAAAACATTAAAAAAGTCCACAAAATCGTTTTGAGGAGCCGCAAAGTGAAGTTTCAGGAGATAGCTCAGACTCTGAAGATATCCAATAAATGTGTATTTTTTATTTTGAATGAACATTTGTCTATGAAAAAGGTGTTGTCAAAGTGGGTGCGGCGCGTATTGACATTTGACCAAAAACAACAACAAGTCGATGATTCTGAGCACTGTTTGGATCTTTTTCGTTATAAAATTATGTTATTTATTATTAAATTATTATTATTATTTATATATTAAATTATTATTATTATTTATATATTAAATTATTATTATTATTTATATATTAAATTATTATTATTATTATTATTATTAAATTATTATTATTTATTATTAAAATTATGTTATTTATTAAAGTTATAAAGTTATGTTAAAAAGTTGTGTTTTCTTTATTAGACCGGGAACTTATCAGCCCATGTGTTATTTCTTAGCTCAAAGGATTCATTTCAAACGAATCTAAACTTAATAAGGCAATGGATTAAACATTTTTTTAATTTAAATTTAGGTACTTAAAATTATTGCTTTGCTGCAAATCATATATATATATATATTATAATACGATGATTCACCGTCATATGTTGTAGTTGCAGTACGTGGACTATAGAAGGAGCATAAATGGTTGCACACGAATTAAGAAGTTGGTTGTTATGGATGATATAAATATTTAGAAGCAGTTGTAACAATTTAGTTGCAGTTTCGTCGCGGCCATAGCGGCAGTGAATTTAAAATCCAGAGGCGTTTCTCCATAATACAACGAACAAAGCTTTCACTGTCAATCTTTTATTAAGTATTGTTCTTGGGCAGTTTCCACCATAACCATCAAAGCCGCGCATCACTACATCGTCAAGGTATAGAGGGTAAGTATTAGAACATCTCAAATTCTCAAAACGAGCAGCCAGGGAGTTGTTTACAATTGAAAATACGACTTAATTCTGAGGGATCGCCGCAGGCAGCTGCTTTTTGTTACCCCGCGGAACAACACAAGTTATGACGTAGAACGCGCACTGAACCAATGAAGAATTAAAGAAGACGCGTCATGTACGTCACAACCAATGAAAGATAATTTGTGAAAGAGTTCGGACAGAGATGAGTGGATTAATTTTATAGTAAAGTGACTTTAGAGCGGGAAATTAATATTCGGAATAAAAATGAAAATGGCTCTCAAAAAACATTCTAAAACCCAGAAATGATCGAGGATCATGATAGAAATTAAGAATAACTAAAAGCTTTATACTTAAGTAAATTTGGACAATTTAGAATTAAATAAAAGGGAATTTAATAGAGTTAACGGTAGAGCTAAATTAAGAATAAGGATTTAATGAATATAGAGTAGTAAATTGGAATAAAACAGGGGAATCTAAACTTAATAAGGCAATAGATTAAACATTTTTTTTTTTAATTTAAATTTAGGTACTTGAAATTATTGCTTTGCTGCAAATCATATATATATATATACATAAACATTTACTTGTTTAACTCAAATCTGGTAAGATTATATTACTCTTAAACTTAAAACAATTGATAAAATTACAATTTCTAACATGCATGTAACATGAAAAAGAGGAAATGTATGTATATATTTTTCCAAAGCCTACAACATATGCCATATTTCCTAAAATACCATTTATTAGAAACTTTTCAAACTTTCGCATCGAAATTGAAATTTTTCAAAAAAAAAAAAAAAAAAAAAAAAAAACATATAAAAATATATTTAAAAAAAAACTATATATACTTGGATATTTGCAGAGTGGGAGAATTTAATGGAAACATAAATTCTCTTCCTCTGAGCTTTAATATAATATTGAAAAAGTAGACAAACTCAAAAGATCCTTCTATAAGTTTATGAAGTGCGAAAAAAAGTAAGAAAAAGATCTCTTGAAGGTACTTTTAAAAATATTCAATGAGTAATGCTACAAATTTTATTTCGTCTTTCGAGCAAAAATATTACTTAACTTTACTTTAAAAAATCTACATTACATTTCATAGCATTTTCTACCGTTACAAATTTCATACAACATTATTTTTTAATATTAACTAAATTAAAGGGATGTTTTCTCTTCAAAAATGTTTATCTATAAAAAATATATAATTAATGATTTTCGCTAATGGTTTTAATATAAATATATATATATATATATATATATATATATATATATATATATATATATATATATATATATATATATATATATAATTATTCCGTTAATTTTATAAAATTATCTTTAAATAATATTATATATGTGCGTATATTTTAAGAGATCATTTTCGCCTTAGTTCATGGAAATCTGTAAATTATCATTATAATCCATATGTATATAATTATATCGTTATCATTATAATGTTATATTATAAGGATATACATAAATAATAAATCAATAAATTTCCCATTTTGAAACTGAATATTTTATACAGTACTGCTTAAAGAAATGAATTCTTCTCTGCAATGCCATTTATAAAACAATAATACTTGAAAAATATATAATTTAAAAATTTGTTACAAACCTAAGAAAACTAAAAATTAAATTGCGATATTTTCAATATATACTGTACTTGCGTAAAAACACAGCATGTTTGGCCTAATACAAGTAGCACATAATCGATGTTATGCATCAGCCGGAATAACCTCACACAAGTTACAGATGTAACCTGTAGTTTGAATAATGTTGTTTTCATTAGTTGTCCTTTGTTTCTATTGAATTTCAGTTTTTAAATGCCTCTCATTTTAACAGCACCGTGATTGAAGCAGTGGAATGAATATCCATGAAATATTCAGAAATGAAAATATTCAGGTCCATGAAATATTTAGATTTCTAAGGATTAATCCATTTTTCCAGAGCGTATTTACACTATTTGAGAAAACAAATTCAAATTCTCTTGTAAGCAGAAAATACAACACTAAAATGAACGACGTCAACTCACCTTTCTAATGTAAAAATGCAAATTTAACAGATTACACTCAAACAAGAATGACCAAATAAAAAGGGCGCGTAATCTGATAAATTCTATATATATATATATTTTTTTTCTTTATATAATATTCTCTGTAACGTCATCTATTGTCAGAATTTGTAACTAATTTTCAAATTATGTATCGTTTAAATGTAATTCCTTTTCTAATAAAAATGCAGCAAACGGTTTTATTTGCATTGGTAACCATTTTCCATTATTTACAAAGAAACTGGACTAGCTACATTAGGATCTGTATATTTCGTGCTCTTGTTCCTATTTTCTTTTATTATAATTAAACCAGTGGGACCCGTGAGAGGATTTCGCACTGCAATTCAATTTTTTTAACATTGTAGTGTATTTTTGTTTTATATATATTTAAACTTCTTAAGAAACATTAAGAATACAAATACATGTAAACTACACAGGTAGAAATGTTGCAAACGCACTGAGGTTTCTTTTTGGCTCCAAAATGGCGATTTTTTGTCTGGCGGGGTAATCTACTGACTTTTGCTTTGTATGGCTACTTGATATTTTATAATAAATTGAAATGTGTATGAAAATAAATTAAAAATAATATTAAACACAATTAAAAAGTAAAATTAAAATATGTGTAATAAAAAAGATGTTTGTGTTAAATAAAACTGTGTGTATTAATAAAATTAAATGTGTGTGTTTTAAAGTAAAATTATAATATAATTTTGTTATAAAATAAAACTAACATGTTTTCGCAAGCTAGGCCTAACAGGTATTCGAAAGTGGGTTTTCCCGCTAAAATAGCACCACAAAAAAAATTGCGCCAACCCCAGTGCGTCTGCGATATCTGTTTCCTAACATTAATTAGTCAAGCCTGAATATCAGCTCATTTATTCCATCAAACTTACAAAAAGGGACGCGCGACAAAAAAAAAATCGCATTTTAACTGCATCGAAAAAAAAAAAAATGTGACAATCCATGGTATATTTTTCTCCTAAACATTGCAATTTTAATTTTGCTTTTTAATCATAAATATAAAATAACACGTGCAGAGATGTCACACTTTATCTTTTTTGTGCTATTTATTTTTTAAATAATCATTGGTGAGCTTGATATAATCCGGAATTTTATTTTTGTGGCAATACTAATTTGAAGAAAACCTTTATTTCAATTATGAAAACAATGCCAATTTAATTTTTAATTATCAGCAAATTTTAATCAAAAAACATGTTTCAAGAAAATGTAAGTGTACGATGTCAGAAGCCTGTTCAAAATCCTTTCATATGGTATCTCATTCGCCGTTCTGCGTTTCTTATTTTCTTAGAAAAAGGGATGTTGAAGGAGAAATAATATATATGATTTTGAAATTCCTGTTCATATTCATTGTACGTTGTAAAAATATCTTATCTATGCAAAAACAAAACATCAGAAATGTTTGTTTTCTTTCTTAATATACTTATTTTCAATTATTACGTAATCTTTTAAAAGTTAATTTTCAATATAATTTACAACGATGCCTAATTGCTAAAAGCTTAAAAGTCCTTGGTTGACAGCTTTAAATGTATAGTAGATAATGTTCCTCCCTATACATTCGAATTATCTCTTTGTAACAAGAAAAGTGGCTATATACAGGGTTCGTACGGGGTCCTGTAATTTTCAAGATATTTACCAGTATTTTCTTATAGAAAAACTCGCTTTATATAATCGCGCGATTACATAAAGTGAGTTTTTCTATAAGAAAATACTGGTAGATTCCCTGAAAATTCCAGGACTGCGTACGAATCCTGTATATATGTTGCTTTTATGAAGTTTTTATTCGAAATAATCCAACCATAAATTGAGGAATATGTAGAGTAATATATTTTTGTATTAAGTTTTATTGGTATTAAAATATTGAGAACTGGGCACAAGTCATAGAAATTAAATTATTTTGAAAAATGAGAATATGGCACGATATTTCGAAATAAGGGAATAGATGGATGAAATATATGACATTATTATAAAATGAACAGTACTATTATGTATAGAAATATGTCTGTGTACATGGGTCATTCAACAAAACTTATTTTTCGATACATTTTCTTAGAACCTGTATATATATGTATATTTAAATAATATCATATTTTTTTTTGTTTAATTTTATGAACCGATGTATAATTGTATCCCCCGTTACTTATCATACCCAATTTCCTCTATTAAAAATTTTGCATATTTTCTGTATTTGTTATATGTATCATTCATCCCATAATGTATTATGTTTCTACAAAAAATCTTTTATAGGCAAATCAAATTTTAATATGAAAAAAGTAAAAATTTCTTTTTTTTATTTATGTTTGAACTGCTGTTACAAGCATTTTATTTACCCTCCACTACAATAAAATTATGTGCAACAATTTCTAAAATAATAGTTTACGGCACTCAATCAAGTATTCAAATGTGGGATGCATCTCTTCTTAACTTCAGTTGTTAGCCTTGGATGTTCACATTGTAATTTTGCATTAATTCTGAAATATTCTCACTGAATTAAAAATGATCATAAACTTTGTGTATCCTTCGTTTTTTATTGTAAGAATAATCACCATTAATTATTTTTTAAATATTTTTATTCAATATACATAACGTTGTTTGACATATTTACTTTCAATTTTAAATCGTATCACTAATAAACATGCCATTTGAAACAAAACATTGTGCATTTGTGTCCTTCTTTATTTTTTATTTAAATCCTCACACTTAACCATTAGAAAAAAGAAACAAAAAATAACTATGAGGTTGAACAGCCACCTTATTAAAACTTAACAGAAGTGCAATTTAAGTTATTAATATTAATATAATTTTTTTGCAGATTAAAAATATATACAGTACATAGTTGTACTTGTATTTCGCTAAAGCAGTTTAAAAATGTAACGTTAAAACTGAGTTAAATTTAAAATATTTCAACAGATTCGGCTACATTTGTATAACCAGCATCAGGGACATCAAAGAACTGAACTGGTGATCTTATAGCTTGAGAGAGAAATGAGAAATGATAGGAAAAGTGAAAGGAAAACCAAGAAAGAAACAAGTTGGAAATTGTACGTCAAACGTTACAAACGAGGTGCGTTCGTACGCACGTTTTAGAATTAAATTCATGATATCCCGTGCGTAGAACGGGTTAAACAGCTAGTTAAGTATATATTTTATGACACTCTTCATACAAATATCTTAACTAGTTATATAAATATTCAGATATACATGTATCAGCTAGTTATATAAATATTCAGATCTTGATGATTTTTAATTCTGTGAAATGAATTATATCGTCTGCAGATTAATTTCTGTCATAAAATAAGTATCTCGGTCGCTTGACGATTAAACTTCGGAAGCTCCTATAACAAAAAGCACGGATTTAAAAAAAAAATTCAAATTTCTTAATAAATATTTTTATTAATATCTCCTAAAGTTTTGATTCGATTTTAATAAAATTTGAAATGTCTCGACAAAATTCTGCGAAGATAATATATTTTAAATTGCAAACCATTTGGTAGGGTAGTTTTTGCGTTGTTATATGCGGACAGACAGACAGACGGACAGACAGACGGACGGACCAAACGACGACTATAGGTGCTACATATTTATATAATTACGAACGCACCTAAAAAAGGGATAAAAACACATAACATGCTAGAGCCATCAGTGACGTTGTAATAGGAACAATCAAGATTATTTAAGAGTGATAAAAATTAATAAATACTAAAACTGTCAACATTTAAAAGATTAATGATACCTTAAATGAGAATTGTATTATTTTATGCATGAATATAATATAAAAATGAGTGATAAAATAGTGGCCACAGAATTTATATTAGAAGACAAAAATAAAGTAATTATGTTAACATAAATTTAAAAAGTTTCCTAATGTAATATGAAATATAAACAAGTTGGTAAATTAAATCCATAATAAACAAATGAATAAATGATTATGAAAGTACATCTAAGTACCATTTAAGATATTTAGAAATGGAAGAACTTGCTTTTTCTTATTATTCAAAGTATAGAAACATTTTCATTATTTGAATGTAAAAAAAATAATAGCCAATCCATTTTTTTATTGATTTAAAATTAAAAAAAAAAATAAAAAAAAAAATAACGAAAATATATAAATGAAAAATATTAAAATTGTTTGGCGTGATATTTTTAATGAGAATTCTTTAAACCCAGAAAATGACATTTTCCAGAAAATTATATTCATCTGAAACTAACTGAGAGCGTCAGGTTAATTTTACATGCATTTTTTACAAGAACTGAAACAGGAATGACTTTAAAATACTACATTTTCTTCCTTTAATCACTATGTATTTTCAAGACGGTGAAAGTGCAATTTGAATGATGTGGAAACCGTCAGATACTACTTGTTTCTTCAGGTTTGATTCTTCTATGGCATTTTTGATAGCGTTAATGATGGTTTCTTCAGATCAAAGAGAGCGAGTTGGATAAATTTTATAAAAATTTTCCTACATTTTTGGTATCACTTGTTGAGAAAACATACCTTCAATACTCTATCGAGTTGTTTCAAACTTTTCATCTTCTACCTGTTCAACCGAGAAAGTTATAATCGGTTTGACACTTGAGGGTGGTCTAATCTCCTCGCGTGATTCATGCAAAGTTAACAGCAGCACAATGCCACTTACTTATGTCACAAAACAGTTACTATTTTTTAATCATGATTTAACTGTTATTACAAGTAAAAGAACAATTCATTAAAAGGTATTACATGTTGACCCTTATTAGTTAGCGATATTTTGTCGAAATCCGTATAAAAATTATTAATATTACTTTTTTTTTTTATAAATAATGAATTATTATAAATGGAAGTGCTTGTGTAAAAATTTGTGAATTTTATGAAAACAAAATTAATATTTGAAAGCAACTGCCACATTGATTTTGAAAAGCATAGTTAAAATATTATTTAAAGAAACGCTGTTTTACTAAAATGTTTATGGAACACACAAGTACATTATATAGAAATTTATTTTTACTGAATTGCAAGCAAAAAAAAAAAAAGGTAAAACTTGACAAAATCATTATACTTAATATCTTTGTAATGCATTATCTTACGCCAATCTTTTATCCTTTATGATATGATTAAACATCACAAGAAAAAGATTTTACTTTAAATACCACCGGAGAATAGTCATCTTAACAAATTTATGATAAAACTTTCAAAACCTTAAGGAAGTTGTTAAAGTAACTTTCTTTGCATTTTCACTATTAAAATGTATAATGTGCTTTCACAAAGCAGATAATTTATCAATGTCATGTCGGCCTCGGTAAATTGTTCATTCTAGAAAAGAAGCTTTTGTTGTAGTCATATATATATGCATTCATATTTTAATGAAAATATTAAAATGATTTTAGCACGTAGCTGATTCTAATGCCTAGATTGTTATAACAGATTATATGACAAAGACATTTGAAAATTTCTAAAATTTTAATTTATTCAGGAAGATATGGTTTATAGATATTTCAGGTTGAATGAAGTTGTTTTTAAAAAGAAAATGACAATGAAACTTTCATCTGACAAATTCTATAAAAGCATGGTTTTATTCAAGCATTCAACGTCTGTACATTAATGTCTGAATGTACGTTTCTTGAAATTCTTTTCATATAATTCAAACAGCAAAATTAAAAGACTATTATTTAGCATTTACTGTTACTTAATTACTACGTTGCACATTTAACAGGATTTTATTATGTTTATGTCTGAATTCACATTTACCATGTATCATCATTTTACATCAAAAAGCACTTTAGACCTTCCTAATTTAAAACTTTTCATAATGTCATATTTTTAAAATATTGTTTATTAAATGATTTTACGTTTAGAAATTTTTTTATGAGATATCCTCTTTAATAAAAAGGTATATGTTGCTGTCGACTGGGATAGTTGCCACAGATTAATCTCAGAAAATGAAACATTTGAAGTTACTGAAAAAATTAATTGCTCGAAAAGTATTTGTTAGAAAATTGTTAGACAAACTGCGTTAAAAAGGTAAAAAATTGTATTTTTCTTGATATAAATTTCAAATCCACTGATTATGCCATTTTTCAAATATTGAATTTCAAAAATTACCAAATTTCACAAAGGAGTACCACAGCGAAAACTTCACGCGTAATCCTCTTTAATAAAAGGTATGTGTTGCTGACGACTGGGATAGTTGCCACAGCTTAATCTCAGAAAATGAAACATTTGAAGTTACTGAAAAAATTAATTGCTCGAAATTCTTGATATAAATTTCAAATCCACTGATTATGCCATTTTTCAAATATTGAATTTAAAAAATTACCAAATTTCACAAAGGGGTACCAAAGCGAAAACTTCACGCGTAAAAAGATAATAACAGCAATGTTATTATCTCAGCAATGTTATTATGTATTAACAGCAATGTTATTATGTCAGCACGAGTCACAAATTATAGTAACCGTATTATTCTGTTAAAATATAAAAGTGAATTATGATGTCACGAGTGCATGATTTTTATTTAATTCTCGACAAATACTAGATGCGCCATTTCTATTTAGTTTGAATAATATAGGTTAATTCCCGTTATTAAAACATGTAGCTATAAAAGATATAAATCAATGGAAAACGGTAGGTAATAAATTGTAAACGTAATAATAATCTGTATTAAAAATACATAACTTAGTGAAATAAGTGTCCGTTTTTATGTTATTTTAGGATATCTAGGTCAAGGAACAGATTACTTTAAAATACAAGGTTGAATTTACCGATATATTTCGTTTGATTCAAGGTTCTTGTGATGAAACCGACCAGCGCAGCGGGCGTAGTCTGCTAGTATTAAATAATAAAAGCTATAAAGTAACATTTATTCAAGATTTTGACCTGTATGTGCTAAAATGTGAGTTTTTGAAATTTATTTTATAGATTTATAAGCTCTTAGTCAACAAATTATATTTTATTTATATACACTAGTATATAATTATTATAGTGTGCATATAATTTGGATAAATTATAAATTACCTAAATTATTAATTTTATATTTCCTGTTTGTCATAGGTATAGATTCTATTTACGTAAAATGTCTATAATAAGGTAAGCAATATTCTCTTTCAACGTAATGTATCTTTTCACAATAAGATGCTGCTACTTAAATGGTGTTATTTCTTTATTTTATTTATTTCCGTTCTGTTCATTATATATATATTTTTAATTTGATTTTACTTTTCAGACTGTTCATTTGCTTCATATTTCGCTTTCTGTTATGGATTTTTCTGATTGTTTAAAGCTCTCTCTTTGATTGGCGCAAGCCATTCTTCTTTAATCTTCTGTTTTATCTTTTACCCATAACTTTGGTTTCCGTTTCCTTTAAGTTTTGTTCTTGCCTTCAAACTGGTAGCACGTATTCCCTTGCGCCAGATGAAGAAAGACAAAATCTCTGGAAAGGCCTTGCGATTTTTTCAGTCGTATGATGTTTTTAAGAAGTTTTTCTATTTATAACTGCATCTTTTGTCCCTTAACTTATAAATGAATATGCACAAAATTTATCAAAGTCATTAAAAAGTAGGTCAGATATTTTATGTATGTTATTTACATTGTTTTGGTGTACATATATGGATCATGTGCAGAGTATTTTTATGAGCATAAATTTTAGATTTTAATGTACCTCACACATCCATTCTGGAATTTAAAGTTGGAAATAATGATTAAGTATAAATATTTATTAAAATATACAGCTTCAAATACCTTTATTTTACAGAAATAAAAATGTAAAAAAAATATTTAAGTACAACAAAAGCCCTCCGATTTAATTAGAGTTAATATAAATATAATACATTTTCTTACGGAAAAATTCTAGGCATTATCATATTATTTCGACACAATGAAAAATACTTTTACTTAAAAGAACAGCAAACAAAAACCCTTTTATCAAAATTACGATAAAATTTCAAATCATTTAGAAAGTCGTTAAAACTTTTTCTTTCCGCTTTCTTTTTAAAAATTTACAGTGTGCTTTAAAGAATCAGATAATTAATCATTGTCACTGTCAGCCTCAGAAAAGTCTACAGTTCGTAATAGAATACATTGCAGTAGTTAATAGTTATATAAAAACATAATTTCAACGATAAAATATCTGATTTGAAACACCAGATTTCTAATCTACCTCGATTTTACATATCTTGTATGGTGCATTTTCTTCACTATTCCTGTGTAATTTTTGTTCGCACCCGCTCCCTCCCCCCTCTTCTCCCCCACAACCCGAAAAAAAATTCTTAAAGGAATAAATTAAAAAATTTCCGGTTATTACTTTATGATTCTCGCACTGCACTTCTTTACCGTCAATCCGACTATGAAATTTCTAAAAAAATATTCTCATTCTTACATGGAATTAAGATATGTATGATGGTTTACTATCTTCTAATGATGGTGGTGACAGTGGAGATAAAGTGGTCGAAGTACCTACACATATTATGCCATTATTGTAAAACGCAGTTGCTGGCTTGAAAAATTTGAAAAAAAAAAAAAAGTAACATCATTGCACAAAACACCAATAAACTAATTTCCAAAGTTGTTAACTACAGAAAATTCTATATAAACAAATTGTAAAAAGAAAAAAAAAACTTTGTCTTTCAAAAACAATAATGTAGTGTACGTTTTTTAATGCATTTTAAAATCCTTTACAAATCAGTTTGAAATTGAAGTGAATTGTTGTTGAATATATTATCACTCGGAAATCTTCCAGACATTATCATATTACAAATATCAACACCATAATTAAATACATTTACTTAAAATAACAGCAAATAAAAATATTTTTATCAATTTTACGTTAAAAATGTCAAATCATTAAGAAATTCGTTCAAAAACTTTCTTTCCGCTTTCTTTTTAAAAATTTACAGTGTGCTTTAAAGAAACAGATGATAAATAATCATTGTCACTGTCAGCCTCAGAAAAGTGTACTTTCCAGAATAGAATCCTTTGTCGTAGTTAATATTGATAAGAAATCATCATTTCAATGAAATGATAAAATACCTAATTTGAAACACCAGATTTGTAATAAGACATACTACAGTGAAACCTCGATGTTACAGATATCGTATGGTGCGTTTTCTTCTCTATTCCTGCATCAAAAATCTTAAAGTAATAACGTTAAAAAATCCAGATTTTTACTTTACGATTCCTGCGTTACATTTCTTTACAGTCCAATTGGATAGGAACATACTAAATATTTACACTGATTCTCATCTGGGATTACAATATGTATGATGAGTTACTGTCTTTTAATGATGGTGCTGACGCTGGAGACAATGTTGTCGAAGAACTTACACAAAATGTGCCAATATTCTCAAACGAAATTGCTGGTTTGAAAACTCTGCAAAGAAAAGCAAATCAGAAGGAAAAATAATTTACAAACACACAAAAAAAAAAAATAATTTCCAATGTTGTCATATACAGAAAATTCTATGTATACAAATTGTAAAAAGAAAAAAAAATGGTTTTCGAAAATGTATAATGCAATTTAAGTATTTTAATGTGTTTAAATTCTATACAAATTAGTTTAAAATGGAAGTGAATTGTTATTGATGGGATATAAGGAGAAATATTCTGTCTTATGCTGGAGCCTTTACACGGTTTGAAATCTTTTTTTCCAGAATTAATAGAACACAGAAGTCATCTCCTTTTCTATAGTTGCACAGTGAAATTATTTTATACTATTGTTAGCGGTCACATTTTTTTTTCAATTGTCAAAGTTTAACTTGTAATTTTAAGTTTAACTATACAAATTAGTGAAATTCTGTTTAGTTTCAAGCCTTAGTACTTTCTGTACATACTTCTGAATACATTAACTTTAATTACTAGTCTTGTACATGTACATATAGTCTAGTACAGAAACAGTATCTTATGTGTAATCTATTATTCATATTTCGATCAGTTGGTTCAGATACCGCTCATAGTATGTATGTGACTTTTTTGTCACAACAGTTAAGGGTTAAAAATAATAAAAATTGTGATGTTTGTAGATTTCTGATAGTCGTTTGTTGTAAATAGCAAATTTTCTATTTAAAAAATATTTTCAGAACATGAAAATCACAAAATGTTGGCATGAGGACGTATTTAGGATTAATACTTATTTCTATTTAAGAAGATACTTTTAAATGAAAAAAAAATATTTTGGAAAATATTTAAAATATTGTTAAATTTTTTCTGCTACGTAGATTGGATATCGGGTTCTGACGCTTCGTACATTTTGCTTTACTCTGCTGTCTCAAATACATTCGATATCAAACGTTCTATGATTTTATAAGGTTTTTTTTCGAAAAGAAGTTCTGAATATATTTTTGCGCCAGGAGTTTAGCCCGTATTAATATAAAATCAATATTATGATTCCACCAAAAAGTTCCTACATTAGGTCTCTAATTAGTTTATAACCTGCTTCTCCCGGTACTCTTTTTAAATTTATCTGTCGTTACGTGTTGCCTATAAAAGCTCGTGCACGTGTTCAGAGATCAGATTTTGTGTTTTAGGCGGATTCAATAACGCATTAAACATCAGAAAGTGTGTCAATCCTGATAAAAAATTTTGAACTTTATTAAATTAAGATCTTCCAAGCCAATGTAACAATTAAATGTTTTTGTGAAGCTGTAGTCGGGAAATTTTAAGACAATGTAATAGCTTTTTACAATTTTTTAATTCGAGTGGTGTGATAGTATTCTGTTAGTCATAATTTATTGGAAATGACTGCAAAAATAAAAGTACTCCGTACAGAGTTTTCTGTATATGAATTTAATTCTTCGAAAATCTTTGCACAGCCTGTGACGAGATTCGCTTTACAATCTTGTGATGCAATGTAAATAAAGCATCGTGTGGGTAGAAAAAATTTATCTACAGTATATTTATTTTATTATGCCGTTTTTAACAGCTAATTCAACATCATTTTGTGGCTTCTATTTTAAGTTAGCGATCATGGAAGTGATTACATCGACTGACAGAAGTAACATGCTAGATTATATCTTCAACAACGGCCATAATGTAATGAGTGCTACAATAATTTGAAAAGTGACAACATAATAAATATAAACATGTTATGGAATAAATTATTGTTTTAGTGTGCGTTAAAATATAGCAAATGATATAGCAAATTACAATTAAAACATACATAAATACAATTAAAACATATAAGGAGATTAAGTAAGATGATTGAACATTATTTACACTTTATATAGTTACTGTGATTGTGAGTTTAGCCGATCACCTTTAATTTAAATGATACTAATGATCAGTTTTTAAAACATATATAAATACAATTAAAACATATACCATTAAAACATATCAGGACAATACTTAAGATGGTTGAACATTATCTACACTTTATATAGATACTGTGATTGTGCGTTTAGTCGATCACTTTTATATTAAGTGATTCTAATGATCAGTTATAAAAGTCTATAAAATATGCATTGTATAAAAATAACTGTAAAAATAACTTATACAAAAACATATAAAATTTTACATGGATAACATTCCATATTTCTATATATATATATATATATATATATATATATATATATATATAATTTTTTTTATGATGATATTAATTTATTAACTAATAAATAGAAGTATGAAATCCTAATTATTTTCGGTAAATACTATTTGATATATAAGTAGATAGAAGGTAGCAATATGCATTATATAAAAATTCATTAACTTATTAGTAGAAGTATAAAAAATTAATTGTTTTATGTAAATTCTATAATATATATAAGTAGATTACCATAGATGGCAGCACCAGCACTATGTATTAAAATAAATCTCTTTTACATAATATCTACTCTTGGTAAGAATCTTTGAAATACTATGTAAGATTAATTTAATTCTGGTTAAATTTAATTCATATAATAGGATTTTGTAAGATGTTAATGTAAAACTACAATGATATTATTATTTTTTACTATTTCTATATATTATTAAATCTAATATAATAAATATGTAAATCAAACTTAATTATAAATAATTATTATTCCATTAGAGGGCAGCCCGTTACTTGACAAATAAATGTTAATAATATTTTTAATTTACCTATAGAGGGGGCTTATCGCTTGTGTATTTACATTTTACTTTTAAAGATTAAAATTAAATGGATCAGTTGTATTTTCACAAATATAAATTTGTTTTTGAGTGTATTTATCACAAAAATATATTTATCTGTTTTAAATCAATTTGTATTAAGGTGTAATAATTAAGATGTTATTTCAAAATATGTTCTCTCAACTTAACTTTCAAATAATTTCTCTCAACTTGACTATATCATCAAGTATATGATATGTGCGCCATGTGGTTGTACTTCCAACTGTTATCTGGTAACAATTCAGTACAGTGTTGCATACGGATTTTTAGATAATTAGTGTGAGTAAAAATATTTATCTATTCTTTACAAGTTTTTTATTTCCAATTGTTTTCTGGTAACAATTCAGTATACCTGGATTATTATACTGATCTTAGCATATATGCCAGTATAATTATGAAATACTGAATTATTTTTTAAAACACGTGTGGGTACATCCAGGCTGAAGATTATACCTACACGTGTTTTTTTCATATCCAATTATAATTTAAATCTCTTGTTATCAAATTTTCCATTATATTTAGTTCATATTTCATTTCTTAATCCATTTGTATTCACTTGATATCAACTCCAAATTATTAACATTTTATGGTTTATTATATATACATATTTTTTTTCTTTTTTTCTCTCTCTCTTTTTAAATAACCTTCATATTTTCAGTATTTTTGGCCAATTACCATTGAAGCACAAGCTATGGTAAAATAATCATTGCACTTGTTAATTTATTAACTTCGTGGTATTCTGTCTACACATTATTATTAATTATCTCTTTGGAGATTTAATTAGAATGTTATAAGAACTTGATATGTTTTTGAAATTCAAAGATATTAGAATTATATATATATGTATTATATGATTCTTTATATATATATATATAGTACCATTGATTTCAAAAGACAACGAACAAGTTATTTAATGAATCTGACCAAATCTTTAATTTAAAGATGGCATGTAAATAATTAATATATAGAATACGTAATTTGAAATCAAAAGCTAGCGTATTTGAACAATAAATGACTGAAACTCCAATTTAGAGAAGTCATATGATAACAGTTAATACATTTGTCTTAGAAAAAAAAATCATAATGAATCAAATTCCGTATGAAATTGCAATATAATAGGGAACAAAAACTTATTTAATAACATATGAAGCTAGATCAAATTGAAACAAATACAATCTACGTATAAATCAGAAAAACAAACATAATATTGGTATCAAATAACGATAAAAAATGTAAAACAAAGCAACATGTGGATGCCTAATCATCAGTCGGTAGAACACGACATGTCGCAAAAATGTTACAAAATAGTCTTTCACTGCCGATATAATGCATTTAAAAATGAAACAATTGAAGGCACAAGAAGACCATAGAAAATCGCAAATTCTAAAATGAAGTCCATAAAAAAGAAAAAAAACACCAGATTGGAATTAAGTTAACACTCAAATATATATATAAATGAATATAAATATAATCAGATTGGCACATACTGTTGAAATGCATCTGTAATAAATGAAAATGGTATTTTGTTTATATGATTAAGAAACGAAGCACTTAATGGCAGTTACAAAATATTTATTATCTCTATTTTTATAATATTCTATTTAAATAAAATAAAATAATTAAATAAATTACTTAATATTGTTTTGCATATGATTAAGAAACGAGGTAATTAATGTCAGTTACAAAATATTTATTATCCAATTTTTATAAAAAGCTATTTCAATAAAATTAAAGAAATATATATATATATATATATATATATATATATATATAACCATAAATGAAACATTACCATAACACCAACTTAAACAATGAAATAATGATTAAGTATGTAATAATTAGTTGTCAATAAAAGTATTCCCCAACACACTGAATATGGATACAAGATCTTATTTAAAAGAATAAGAAATTTAATTAAAAATTAAAAAATGGAATTAAATGTATGAAATGAAATGAAATTTGTGGAATTTAGACAGAATTATCAAGTCCCAAATGCCTAAATACCACAACTAAAATAAAATGAGAGGTTTCATCATCATATTATCCATACATTGCTTATATATATATATATATATATATATATATATATATATATATATATATTTAAATGCAGCAATTTTTTATATTTTATATCGCTGTAGTACTTTTCCTCTCGACGATCTTTATGCCGTTATCATATACGAATGCCATGAGATAATATTTTATTTTATATACTATCATACAATAATCCTTTTAACAAATTTATGATAAAAATTTCAAATTGTTAAGAGAATCATTAAAAGAACTTTTACTTTCTAAAGAACTTTTCTTTCCGTTTTCTCTTTTACAAATTTCAAAGAGCTTTTTAGAAATGGATACTTTAAAAATTTCACCATACACGTGAGTAAGTTCTACATTCGAGAATAAAATCGAATGTTGTAGTAAATATTTATTTGGAAACATAATTTCAATGAAATCATAAAATGTTTGTTATCCCAAACTTGATATTATTGGCTTAATTGTTTTGTGGAATATAACATAGACATTTATGATTTCCCTAAATTTCATCTTACTCGTAATGAGATAAAGGTTGATTTGATTCATTTATGGTGCGTTTAAAATAAAATGACAAAAACAATTTTAAAATAACTAATTCAGTAAAACTGACATTTTATTATAATAATAAGAATAAATGAATAGTCCACCGAAATTTTATTTAACATTTTCAATTAAAAATTATGCCAAAATGAGAGTGCAGTCTAATTACTTAAATAATGTATATACGAGGGTGGTTCAATAATTATTTTCCCGAGTAATTAAGAGGACAACTAGGTGTATAAAATATTTGTATTACGAGGTTTGATATGGATATTGAATCCTAATGTCTTAGATGCCTATATGCTAAATTTCAGAACCGTAGCTGCTGTATTAACATTTTTTTTCGTTTTAAGAGTGAGAGGTGGCACCTAACTTAAAAAATGGAGAATGGTTTGGAGCTTATGGGGACAGACCTGAAGCAGTTCTGTGATAGATTTGTGACAGTGTATTAGATGTGGATATATCACTATGATCCCGAGTCTAAACGACAGAGTATGGAGAGGAGACACAGCAGTTCACCTCATTTCCCCCCTTCCCCCCGCAAGTTAAAGATGCAAGCATCAGCACGCAAGGTTATGGCTAGAATATCTTGGAATGTGAAGGGTGTGTTCCTTATTGACAACCTGGAGTCTGGACACACTATTACGGGGGCCTATTATGCAGCCCTAATTACGCGAAGCAATCAAGGAAAAATGACGCGGGATGTTGCAGCGAAAAGTGCTGTTCTATTAGGACAATGCTCTGGCCCATAGAAGCCACGTTACTGGTGCCGCAATCCATGAAGCTGGTTTTGATGTGTTAGAACATCGTCCCTACTCTTCAGACCTCGCCCCTAGTGACTTTCATTTGTTCCCTATGTTGAAGGAGCAACCCATGGGGACAGAGTTTTACTCGAATGCAGCTGTTATGGAGGCGGTGGAGAAATGGCTCTCAGCTCAGCCAGAGACTTTCTTTGAAGCAGGCATAGTGGCTTTACAGCATAGGGGGCAGAAGTGCATTACTGTGAAAGGAGAATTTATGGGGAAATAATATTGCTTATTGGTCCGGGACAATAATTATTGAATTACCGTCGTATATTTTTTTTTATCATTCAAACGCAAGGAAAGTAAAGGTATCTGGAAAAATTCATCTTAAAATATAAATTCGAAAGTATTTATTTCTGTCCAGGGAAATAAAATGACTTAATTTATACATCTTCAATGACTCTTTAATTGTAAAATTTTTCCATGTTATTTTTGGTCTCAAATGTTTATTAAGAATATAAATTTAGCATAAAATGTTTTCTTTGCTAATGCACAAATTAATGACAGAAATAAAAGTAATAGATGGCAAATTCTTCAGATATACATAATATTAAAAAATATATATTATACACTATATATCCAAAAATCACCGGGCATTTTCGATTGGAAATGTTTTGTCGAATCGCTAGATAAAATACTTGACACAATATTTCAGAACTTCGTTAATATACGGAACATGTTTGTTCCCATGACTTTCAATGAAAATATCATAACGAGGACAACTAGGGGACCGTTAACAAACTGTGGTTACTCTGTATAATAAAATGCATCAAATGATCTGTCGTTGCAGCAGATGAATGTGTGGAAGTTATATAATTAAAATTGTTTAATACATTTATGTATATTTGTGCAAGAATAGAACGTATATTTATGGGGATGTAACAATTTCTTTAAAAAATTCGAGAAATTTTTTCAGGTGTTTTTTTTTCTAGCATGAAACGTTTCCAGCCAATTTATCGTCCGACAATTTAAAATATAGTAGTAGAAACAACAAAGTACAATTAGAAATTAAATATATTACATATTTCATGAAATATAATCAGTTATACGAAAAATATTTTAACTGCGCATAGCCAAGTTGAGCAACTAATATAGAAAGGGCAGTCAAAAGTCTTGAAAATCTGTAATAATCTCGATGATATAGCGTGCTGAAGTTCAAGTTCCTTCAAAAAATAGCCTGATAATAAGCGATTTTTCCCAAATGTTAAGTTTTTTTATTTAATTTTTAGTATTTAAGGAATGCCAAGGAGTAACTTTGGTAATGATGCTTCGATATTGATAATTGGTTTCTTAATGGAATAGTATGTTCTAGTGGTTTTTCAAGAAGAACCAAATAATCAATAAAAACTCAAATTAAAAAATAATAATTTGTGGAAAACCACTTATAATCCATTTACTTATAGAAAGCAATTGAAATTTAGATCACTCTATCGCTTGTATCTTTATGGGTGTTCACGATATTTATTCGTTTTTGGCCCCATATTTGCACTCGTGATCAAACCTTCGCTTAAAATTTTGAGGTGAAACATTTTTTTTTCTACTCTTAAAGTTCGAAAAGAATTCCTCAAGTATTTCTCTAGATATTAAAAAAAACAAAAGTGTAAAACCGAAAGTATCCGGGGATTTCTGGCCATACAGTGTATATATTTCATATTTCAACTATTATCATAGGATATGCGTATTACGAGAAGAATATTCTGCTTTACATCGTTCCTGAGAATAATAATAAAAAGTTGCTAGATATATCAAATCCTTCAGAAAATTCTTAAAGAAATTACTTCTCATTTTCTCTCTTAAAATTTTAAATGTGTATTCACGAAACAATAAATTTATCATTGTCACCACCAGTTTTAGTAAATTCGGCATTCCTGAATAGTCATGATAAATATTTAAATGCAATCATAATTTTAATTACGTTCGGATATATTATTTATTTTAACACAAAACTAATTCCATTTCCTGACTTGTCATAAAATTTAATATAGCAATTCAGGAATTTGAATCAGTCATAATATTTTTTTTTCATTTTAGACATTTCAGAGATTCTAAATGCACATGTTATTTATGAGGAGATGGACTACATGGTGATGAGAATTATCTATGTCCAGTTTAAAAATACAATTGCAAACATAATGTTAAGTAACGAATGCTGTAGGAAAATTTCTTTTAGATTGGTAAGAATAAATGGATATCTCATGAAAATAGTTATTAAATATTTTCAATTAAAGATGATATGAAAACAGCTGTTCAACTTATTTTCTCAAATAATGAAATATATTTTCGATATTTTTCATAACAACAACTTAAAATGCGTCAGACTTCGTTCATTTGCGAATAAAAATGTGGAAATATGTATTAATAAGACATATTTATTCAAAGACATACATAAATTCAGATTCAAATTAGTTTTATTTCACTTTACAAAAACAAAGCATAGAAAAAAAGATAAAGGTGACAAATTCCTTGGATTAATTATTTTGAATATCTATTATATCTTTTAAATCTACAATCCATTATCATACGTTATGAATATTCGAAAAAATCTTTTTAACTTAAAATAGTGCCGGCGAATAATCACCTTAATAATTATGCTGAAGATTTCAAATCCCTAATTTAGTCATTGATATAATTTTATTCTTGTTTTATCTCTTCAATTTTACAACAATCTTTTATAAAAAGAATAATTTAACAGATTCATCGTTGACACGATAAAAATTTTGTATTCCTGAATAGAATCTTTTATTGTAGTAAATATTTATACGCATTCATATTAAAACTAATTTATGAAATAAAGCTATGAATCTATTTTCCCACAGTTGACTTGAATGTCTGAATTGTTATAAGATATAATATGACAAAGACATCTCTGATATTCCTAAATTTAAACTTCTTTCATTTTCAGCTAAGTTACTGATTGCTCAGATTAAATTATGTTGTATTACACGAAGAACAGATAAACCTAATTTTCAAATAACATGTAGTGCTGTGAAAAATGTGACATATTTGTTATTGTTAAATCTAAAGTGCAACAAATTTGGATACAGTTTATTTTTTTACGAAAGGAAATACAATTAAAAATCTGTTTTGTGTCAATCATTTCAATTCTCACTTTTAATTACATTTCTGCAAGAAAGAATCTGGAAAAAAAGAAAGGGGTAATTTAGAATTCAGCAAAATTAAAGCTAGCAATTCATAATGTTTTCACTATTTTCCTGCATTTTTACAATTTCATATTCTTCTATATTAAAAAAAGTAATCTGGAACTGAGCCAAAAACGATTTAGAAATGGACCAATCAAATTCTGCGTAGATATTCCGGGTTGTTCTCATCGCTTTTTTACTAGGGACTTTTTTGAGGAGCTATTACTTTTTTTCTAGCCATCCGACGGATTCGAAAATCATACCACCAGACGCGAAATATAACAAGCTTTCAGAAATTAAAAAAATTATCACGGTCGGACAATAAAAACTCAAAAAATTCTTAAAAAAACGTGTAAAAAATCTTTTATTGAAAAAGTCATTTGTTTATATTGTTGCCAATTTCTAAATAAGCGCAAAGGATTATGTTTTATCTCAAATAAAAAAATGTATTTGCGCGAGACTATTAAAAACAACAATGAAAGTTTAAAATAATAATTAAATGATCACGTGTTGAAAGCAGGAAATAAAGAAAATTACGTCATAAAAATTGTGTTTACACATGAATATTAAAAATAAAAAGATGAATTAAATGAAAAAAGCATTATAACCAGTTAATTGAAAAAGCATTATAACCTGATTACAGAAGATAGTCGCCGTTCGTGATATCATCATCATCATCTTTTTAAAACAAGATACATTACCAGGTTTTAATAGGCTGTGAAATCAGAACAGGGGTTGGTGAGAGTAGCGAGAAGGGGACAGAGCCCCCTAGTATTTAGAAAAAAACGATTTAAAAAACGTATTTTTCCCCCAAGATTTTTGATAGAAGGATTTAGTCCGACTTTATTTAAATAGTTTATACTGCAATTCATCACAGGTTTTCTACTGGATTTTTGTACAATTTCTGTGATGATTAGTCCAGCAAGGGCGTTTGATTTAATCCCAGATTTGGATGTTGTTGAAACATACATTGGAACATAATCTTGCTGAGAAACAAATTATCTAGACGTAATAGGAGATGCTTATGTCAATGTATTTCTAGAAAGGATATCATTATACCCTTAAAAATTTGTTTTAATGTTTAGCACTAGAATTTCCGGAAATTTTACTCAAGTTTTTTAAAACTTTTTCACACAAGAAATTTTATTTAAAACTACTTAACTTATTAATTTAACATATTTTTGTGAGTTTTATATTTAATTTATTTTAAAAAGAAATTTCTGGTTCGAATCGGAATATATTCATTTGGTAACCGTAAAAATGACGCTCATTGTAGTTCTAGTGTTACAAACGGTATTGGAGTGTTCTGCAGCAAGCAAAACTGCACTAAACATGAAAGAACTGCTCAGTATTTGAATTTAACAAATCTTCAATTAATATTGTCAGAATATATTAAAATGAATGGAAGTGTGAAAAAACACAGACATGAGTAGTGGAATATTCTAATCAAAAGAGTTTTAATAAATTATGGAGGATGATGTATTTGAACTAGATTATTTTTAAACCATTCTGTGTAATGTGAATCATTTAAAAAATATATTTAATTTAGATTTGTGAAATATTAAATAAATGTATAAAATGTTCATTAACCCATGTTGGACCACTGTCCGTTATTAAGAAGTTATACTAAATGTCCTTAAAATAAAAATAACCAAAGTAGTTTTATAATTTTTTTCCTATAATTTCTGTAAAATATCTATGCTTAATATGCAGACAAAAAACGTTTCGTATATTGAATGTTAAACTTAATTCTAAAAATGACTACAAAAATGATTTTTTTACTCGCATTTATCATACAACCTTTTGTTTCTATTACAAATAAATATATATTTTTTTGAACATCAGGGATATAGGGCAGCTTGTATAGATTACAATATCCATAAAATAATCTGCGTTTACAGGTATTATTTGTCTGTTTCCATGTGACTTTAAATAAGAAAACTTTTCATTCATATGTATTCTTTTTATTCATATTCTTGGGTTATAATCCTTAAAGTCAACTTCGAACGGTATGTATTTGTCTATTGGGTGTATTTTATAAAAATAAAATTGGGGCTTTTTCAACTGCTCTAAAACAAAACATATCGCAACCTAGAAAATTTTGAAATTATTTTGTCAAAATAAATCTCGCCATCTGTTTTGTGATTACGATCATCCGAAATTATTAATATACAATAAACATGCCAATTAGATATCGTAACAAAAATAAATAAATAAATAAATAAATAAATAAATAAATAAACTTATTTCTTTCAGTT
This sequence comes from Maratus michaelseni, assembly GCA_963931845.1. Classification (NCBI taxonomy): domain Eukaryota; kingdom Metazoa; phylum Arthropoda; class Arachnida; order Araneae; family Salticidae; genus Maratus; species Maratus michaelseni. The sequence continues at coordinate 309,080,494 of OZ007591.1, forward strand.
ACAGACAACTACTGACTAAATAAGGACGTCAGAAAAGATATTCATGAAAACTGTCAAGAGAAAACCAACTACGATTTCCAAAAAATTGGATTTTGTATGTGCTGTTTTTCCAAGTTTCATTAATAATAGTCGTCTTAAACACTTAAATTAAAGTTTTGTAACTGTTAGTATGGTATTGTACCATTTTCCTATAAACAGGACTTAATCCGTTTATACAAAAAAGTTTTATAAGTGTTAGTACTCGCTATTATGGTTATCATTGAAATTTTTAAAATGTTGGATGTTATTTTATGAGCGACCCAATATGCGTTAAATTGGATTTTACCTGGCTTTTCAGCAAATCATGACATGCATTCTGCCTAAAATTTTTATAAAAATGAATTAGTTATTTGGAGTTTGGAAAATTGGAATATCATAGAATTACAAGATAAGTAAAATTTAACCTTTTTTAACACAAATTAATTTTTATTGAAAAAAATATTTTGATGCAAAGATAGTGATACACTTCTTTACATCATACTTTACATAGTTATTTACGTTTGTTATATCCTATTTATATATTTTTAAGATAGTGATACATTTGCATTAAAACTAAACACGAAATGTGAGATCCTTTATTCCTTTATATTAGTCTTAAATTGTTTTAATTATATTTTGTAAAATAGAAATAGGTTCGTTATTAACGCTAAAATTATGATGTTATATTATTGAACGATAAGGACATTGTGTTAAAAATAGAAAACAGAAAAATGTAATTTTTGTATTGCATTGTTGTACTTTGCATTGTTGTACAGTTATACTTGTGTTTATATAAGCATATAATTTCGTACACACACGTATGAGCTTGCACGCACTTGCTTAATTCATGCCAAATGTGATAGTTGTCGGAATATAGCCAAAAATAACAAAAGTTAAATTATTGTTTACTGGACAATTTGACAAAATTCGCCCTGTAATATAAAATTGACACGTTTGCTATTACCACCCAAATTTGACTGAGAGATTTTCTTATAAATTTTCGAATTTGACTGAGAGATTTTCTTATAAATTTTCTAAATACAAAAAGGTTTAGCTAAAGTTCTTGGCCACTTACATCATATATAACTTTAATACATAAAACTGTGGTAAAATACACACACATTTGATAAATATATTCATAAATGCTTATTCATGATGATTATATATTCATAAATATATTTCATAAATGATAAATTAATTTAAAATATAGAAAAATACATTGAAAACAAAAATCTACTGTTCTACCTACATTTGAGGCAGTCATCAGGATCTAATAAAGTCAATCATAAAATGTTTCTTGTCTTATTCTATGTCTAAGAGAAACATTTTATGATTTATAACTGTAGATGCTTTCGATAGCCTCAGATGTAGGTCAAAACTGTAGATTTTTGTTTTTAATGTAATTTTATATATTTTAAAGTAATACATCATTTAGCAATGTGTGTGTATTTTACCACAGTTTTAGTTACCAAAATGTTTATTTACACAAGTGCATTTCATGCTGATATGTTTATGATAAACATGTATTTTCTTCTTTTTTCTTGCCATTCTTGCTTGCATAAACTAATTGTTCTTACAGTAAACCAAATTTTACATCTCTTTTTACTTACCCATCATATGTAGTATAGAGTAAATCTTGTAATCGTTTTGAAAATCGAAAATAAATTTTTGGCGGATTTACACGTTGCAGACACTGGAAATTGGATTCCGAAAAACATATTTTTAGAAAAAAAAAAATTGCCTTCCGTCTGTGTATGTGTCTGTGTCTGTGTGTGTGCGCCTGTAAACGCTCTATCTCCTGAACAAATTGAGATAGATACTTGAAATTTAGTATGTACTTAGTATGCAATAATGGGAAGAAGCTTATTGAATTTCAGCAACCTCGAATAGCCGGAAGTATTTATTTTCGGACTCTCGAAATATTCGTTTTGATGAAAGGTATATAAAATTTTTCGAAATTGTTTATTTTAAGGAGAGAATATAAAATACAATAAAAAAAAAAATGCGTAAAAAAGGAAGTCTATCGGATAATTAGTTACCGAGATATTTGTAATCATATTTCCCACACTCTTCGATTTCTCATGACCCTATATTTTATTCAAATTTCAATTCAAAGATACATTTAAATTGAAAATAAGACGTTTAATCCGACGCAGTAAATTTTTAGTTAATATGATTATCATGTTTGGAGTTATAAGGATGTTTCTTTTACGCTATTAAGTAATAGAGCATTTAAAGTTGATGACGTCATCAAGCCACGATTTTATTCGAATTGCAATTAATTTTATAAATAGTATGCACATGTTTTATTTTCATATTTCATATTATGCACATCCATGATGGTATGCACATCCATGATGAGTATTTCGGTGGCTCTCAACGACTAGTTTAGCATAAAAAGGACGTTAGAATAAAACAAACCTTTGACAAAAAAGTTATCATAACGATATAACATATAGATTCTATTTCGAGTAATCAGTCAAATAGTTTTAAAGTGGAAAGTAATTTGAAAATCATTGTTATATAGGTGAAATTCTTACAGAATTATAATATTTTGTGGAAATGCAAAGGTAATTTAAAATGTTCACATTTCGTAAAATAAATATATATATTTATTTCAACTATTTTTATTTGGTGAAAGCAGAGAGTTGTGCGAAATGCTTTTTTGTAAAGTTAACTTATATTGGAAATGTTAAGTTTTGATCATAAAAAATTATTGACATATTATCATAAAAAATCTATTAGTTCAAACGGACTCTACTCTAATAAAATATATTTATGGTCAAGGGGACAATAACGGTTTTCTCAAAGATACTTCATTTTTATTATTATTTCTGCCAAAATCTTATTAACTGGTGAATGATTATTAGTCTTTGTAACTGTTTTCCATTTGTCATTTTCTTTCATCTAAGAAATCCATTTCGTGTTAGTGACTCTTTGACATGATAAAATATGTGCATCAGCTCAAGAAAGAAGAAACAGTTTTATAGTATATAAATTATAATTTAAAAAAATCACAATTCCAATCTTACATTGTTAGATTTATCGTTTAGACATGGATTTTTTTTTAGCGTTTATATTATCAGAATTAATCCCTGAAAAATATGTAAATAATTAGAAATACTTACGATAATTCAATCAGTCATTCTAACAAGGGCAATTGTCCTAAAAATTAACTTTTCAGGAAACATAAAAACCCATTTTGAGAAATATAATTTTTTTTTTAAACTGTTTACCTCAATTTACGATAATTATGAGTTAACATTATTTGACATTGTTGAAATTTTATAATGATCTGTAAATAATGTAATAACAATAAATAAAATTTGAGACAAGTGCTCTTTCTATAATGAAATGCGATAAATTACATTCAAATAGATACATTATGCTTTACAAAACTTACAATAAATATATGTTGAACAAATATTAAGATACATTGATTGATACATGATGTGAGAGATAGAAAATCTATACTATAATTACTTTTTTTATTCATCACCAGGTTGCTCAACTGTTTTGGCAATAACGAAATTTCTTCATAAAATCTTTTTTAACTTGTCAGGAATATAAGCCCCGAGGAGATTTATGTCCTCAATCTTTTTTTACATTAAAGGAAACTTGTCCTTCATATGCTTTTTCAGTAGGCAATTCAACATTGAGTGAGATTAAGTGAGAACTAGTCGCTGTTTAACACACATTCATTCAATTGCTGTGACAATGACCAGACTGTCAGATTCATATTAGATGTGCATAAAATATGCATACTGAAATCGTACATTAGTACATTTGAGACAATTCCGCCTCTAAATTCTTCTGAAATGCTCTCTATTTTGTACAGGGATGGCCACCAATTAACAAAATTTAATGTATTGTCCGTCTGAACAACAGTCAAGTATATATTTTTTAATGTTTTGGTGTATTTAATATTAATGATCAAAATATTCTTTTACATCATATGTTCAATAAAACATTTTTATCGTTTATTTTATTAATATTTCATACAATTTCAAGAATAAGCCATTTCTAAAAGGACACATGTCCATCGACAAGTGCCTTTTCAATACTGAAAGCTGTTTTCTTCTGCATTTAAAGATAGAGAAAAAATTACCTACCTAGTGCTCTTTCTTTTCAGAAGAGATATAATATATGGAAAATTATTATATTCTACATTAAACAATTTTTGACAATTTTAACTAGTGCTCTGACTGCTTCCTATGAACATAGCTATCTGTCATCGAGACAGTCAAATAATCTCATTTTCATACCTTAGAAAATTACTGAGATTATCAATGGCCGTGCTGAATTTGTCTGTCACATACATAATTGTCCTCATGATTTAGTGTTGTTATGATTTTTTAAAGCACACATAATATGAAGTTTGATGTTTTACTTAAAAAGAAAAAGAACAAAATATAAACCCACAACGATGTTTTTTTAAATATAAAAGCCAAAATAATTCAGTACTTTATGTGTACGTAGGAGGATTCGGAACTACTGTGCAAACCTTTAAGGTGTGATAGACTGCGCCTAGGCAAGTTCAAAACAACATATAATTCATGGTTCTCGAGAAGGGAAACGCTACAGGGCACTTTCTGTGAAGAAAACCATGTTTTCTACACACTATCTAACAAATGATTGCTGATTTATTTTAGCGGAAGAATGTTACTAAATAGGATGCTAATATAAATGAAAATTATAACAATTAACAAAATTGCAAAATATGTAACTCAAGAGAGTCTGGGGGAGATTTTAAGTTGGAACACATTTCCATCACAGAAATTGAGGTTGAATCATAGGTAATGGGGAAAACTTTAAGAGGTGAAAAAATACATCTAAACAAACTATTTTTGCCTTACAATACATGGGCGTTTTGCCATTCAATTTTTCAGTTACAACCATGAATTGCATTGTGTTTTGAGCATTCCTGAGTGTGTTCTATCAGCCCGTAAATTTTTGCACGGAATTTCTGAATCACCAAAATAACCCAATATAAATTACAAATGCTTTTCACTTCAATGAATTTCTCAGACGAGATCAAGTGTAAAAACCTAAAAGATTTTTTTATATTTTAAATATCGGATATATAAAGTGTGACCTAAGTACAGAAACAATATTCAGTTAGTATTCGCCATAACGTGGCTAAATACTGCGGCCAAGGGTAAATATTGGCGTACCATATTGCTCCAATATTGAGATTTTACAGTTTTCCAGTAACTGGTTCCATCGGAAAAAAATATTTATTCAATGTAACTCCAGAAAAAAAAAACATTTCTATAGAAAAATACAGTTCTCTGGAAATATTTTTGTCATTAAAACAATAGTTATGGTATAATGAAAGTTTTTTGTGAGTATTATCAACGCAAATCAAATTTTGTTGCAATACTGAAAATCCATTGTAAATATTTTCTATATAAGAACAACGTGAAACTTGCCAACGCGTTTCAGTGAAAAAAAAATACAAATATTTTATATTTTCGTCGGATATATATAATGTCGGATATCGAGCTAATGACCCAAGTAGAGGAAAAATATTGGGTTAATTTTTGCTATAACGTGGCTTAATACTGGGGCCTTTTTTAAAATTAGCATGCCATAATGCTTCAATATTGAGATTTTATGTATTTCCGGTGACTGGTTACATTGGAGAAATGTATTTCTTCAACGTAACTCTAACAAAAACAACATTTGTGCAATATGTTCAATTATCTGGAAATATTTCCATCTTTAAGACATTAGTTCTGATATATTGGCAGTAGCGAAAATTATGGATATAAATCTTACATTTTTGTAATTTTGAAAATGCATTAAAAATATTTTCAATATAAGAACCATATTTAAATTATATTGTCATTCAATTGTTAATATTTACTAAATAATACACTATTCGCGTTAACTGGGACAATAATTGTTCTCTACTGGTGAAGCAGTCGTCTTAATATATTAATTTTGAAGTTTACAATGCAATTGTAATTACACTTGTATTAATTAAGGAATTTAAATATTACTTTGGTGAACAGTAGCAGGATACACAAAAATTATATAAAAGTTTTATATTTTCGTATATTAAACGAAATAACGTAGATTCACTCTTCAGTAAAAAAAAAAAAAGAAGAAAAAAAAAATCTTTGAGAGCACATAATTTCTTTTCTCATTAAAATTGATCTTATTGTCGTATCTATAGAATATTAATGATGAAATATTTAAATATTACCAAACCTTACATATAATTAGTACATATAGTAGATTTCCCCCAAATTAAAATAATTAAATGAATCACCTATGATAGGAAATATTTACGGATTTATTTATTTTATGTTTGATGTTAAAAGTATAGAATGAAAGTTTTTAATAATAAACGAAATTATACATTGCCTTCAATATATTATATAAACAATAAATTTATGTAAGTGATTTTGATTTTCAAAAATTACGAAAAATAATGCAAGTAATTATTTTTGATTAAAATTAATCTAAAAACTGAAAGTTTACTTCAATGTAGGCAGCTGACAATTTCATTGTTTTTATTAAAGTGCGTTCACTTCATATTGTGTCCATACAATATTGATGATGAAACTTTAGATTGATAAATTTGAAAAAGCAAATGGAAATATTTAAAATCGCATAAGACATTTCGGATTCAACAAGAAGTGCAACCAACAGCCAAGTGGATTTTCTCAAGTTTAGAATCGATTAAATATATTGCCTCGGTTTGGAATTAATCAGTCAAAATTTAAATTAGTTGAAACCAAAAATATAACTTTAAATGTTAGAGCTGTCAAACCAGAAGTTGTAAATGATAAACGGATGAATATATTGTCTTCAATATTCTAAATCTATACTAATAAAATAAAGTTTCGCTCTGTGTTTTTGTGTGTGTGTGTCTGTTGGCGATGTCTAGAAAAATCTAGCCCACCTAGAATGCTGGAAATTTAGATTTAGGTAGTCCAAACCCTCTCCTGGTGCAACATTACATCAGAATTTTAATATTTTAATTACTTTCTGAAATATTAATTAAAATGCACAAAGAACTCTCATTAAAAATACGCTTTTTTTCATCGGTTGGTTGGTTGTGTAGAATATCTTCTCAGAACACATTAAATAAAACAGAGTAACGATGCATAGATAAGGACTTATAACGAAATAGTGCCAACATCGATTGCAGTTACCTGCATATAGCCAAACTAATGCAGCGCCATCTACTCACGGCAAATTACATAAACGCCACCTGTTTAAGAAATTTACAGGCACGTTTTTCTTCATTATAATTATCTGGGTTTAAGGTTTATTTAAAACACGACATATATTATTATGATAGAGACTACTATTACAGAAAACTTTATTTAACAGATTATTTGTTATGTATTTGCGGGAATGGCGAGGGGTAGGGGTCTAATTACATTTAACAATTTTAACCCGTAGCGTTTAATTGTTGTTTTATATACAGAATACCGCTATTTTAAATCTCAGTTTCTCAGTAATATCTCAGTAATAATGTTCCGAACTTCTCCATTTAGTTCCATTTTTACTAAATTATCGTAAACATCAGCATTCATTGCTTTAAGGTGTATTTCCAAAAAGCAATTACCAGTATTTCCGAATAATAGCCTAAGCCAAATTTCAAACTAAGTTTCTAGCTTAACCAAATAAATCAATCTTTAAAGATGTATAGTGATCCTCCAAATTAGTTATTTGCTGAAGGTCACTTGAACCCCCCCCCCCCCTTTCGGGGCCCTCTTTCAAAGTTTTCTCTAACTACTTCCCGTTTCCATATCTCAGCAACTATCTTTCCGATTTCAACGCAAGTGATTCCAAACATTATAATTAACTTAGAAGTTACCCTTTATAACATTAAACTAAATTTATGAGTAGCGGTTACCACTATTTCTGAATAATAGTTTAAGCCAAATTTGTAATTAAGTTACTAGCTTAACCAAACGAAGGAATTTTTAAAGATGCATTGTGATCCACCTAATTAGTCATTTGCTGAAGGGAACTTGAACATCCCCTCCCCCCCTCCCTCCGGTCCCTCCTTCAAAGTTTTTACTCTAACTATGCCCTGTTTCCGTATCTCCGCAACTATATTTCCGATTTCTACGCTACTGATTCCAAACATTATAATTAACTCAATAGTAACCTTCCATAACATTAAAGTAAATTTATGAGTAGCGGTTACCACTATTTCTGAATAGTTTAAGCCAAATTTCTAATTATGTTCCTAGCTTAAACAAACGAACGAATTTTTAAAGATGCATATACTACAGTCATTTTAGTACTTTTTTTGACAATTAGCGGAAAAAATTAGAACAAAGCCGGATTTTTGCACAGGGTCTCATTAAGGTATGTAGTTTAACATACTAAAAGTCCTCATCGATACGATGTGAGCTTTCGCCACCAGGAGGCGCGAATGATCTTGAAAATCGTTTTTTCATGAATATCTGATTAACGATTGCATCTACAAAAAAATGTTCAATTAAAAAGATGTAGAAATTTAATTTCCTACAAAAAGTGTTTTTTGTCACACCAACACTTCCCTATCAAATATCAGAAGCAAGGAACGTAACTGGAAAAAATAGAGAAACGATTGTATTGAACGCGCCCAAGAAGCAGAACAAATACCTATCTACTTTCGAACCCTACACCTCTTCTTCTGTCCTTTTCTCTGTAGACTGATTTCGCAAGCTGGTAAAATAGTCATTGTCGTGGCATCCCATGCTTATATCAAAATATACCACGTGCTGGTATCTTTGCCCTGTTTTATTTCAATTGATGAGCATTTCGCTAGTATTAAATCACCCTAACTTACTGACTGAAGTATTCTTTGTGAGTTTTAAAAAGTAAATAGTGTTATTTTCCACGGATATTGTAGAAAGATTTAAATAGTTTTGAGAGTGTAAAATGACTCTTTCTTGTTTGTTGATAGAGAGCGTTAAAATGGAGATTGACGAAGTATTTTGTCTTGTATGTGGTGAGAGCTGCGTTGTGAATGATTGGAAAAATGGCACTGAAGTCACTTGTGACATCAAGTTTGAAAAGAAGTGACAATAACTGGACAGCATTTGAAGAAATGGCAGAAAACAATAGTGGAATTATAGTTCATCCAACGTGTGGGAAAAACTATACAAGAAAGAATTCTGTTAAATCGTACAAGAAATCTCTTGCATAAAACCGTCAACGCTCACACATATTACAATGTTAAATGAAAAATTGAGAAAGACAGTCGCTTGTTTGAATTCAACGAAGAACGTTTACTATGTTCTGATACATTGGATGAAGCTTTTATACGAAATGAAAAAAAATCTCTAAAGTATTGCGAAAAAGTGATAATAGTTAAAAGCTTAGAGGTGAAAAATAGTCTAATTGTGTCTGCAGTGAAGACAAATGGGGCAAAGAAGTCAGTAAGCGTTTATCTAATGTTATTGACTTGGTTGCAGCTAAAGCAAGGTACCACCCAAATTCGTTATAAGGGTTTTTTGCCAAGTAAGTGGAAACTAGTAAATAAGGAAAGGACATGTTTATAAACAATTCCATCAACCGATCTACATTTTCTCCTTAGCAATCATTGCAGGAATCATCATGTCAACGCAGACCAATCATATCACAGATCTTTTTATCATAGACTAATCAGACCGCTTGAACACTTATGAAAAATTGTAGTCTTAACGACTGTCAGGTATTTCTCGTTTCCAAACAATGAAGTCAGCTGTACTTTCCTCATACAGGAGTGTCGTAGAAATTTATATTTCATATATCCTAAGAAACTACTGTGGTAAATATGCAACCGTTTTCGATGTTTACTCTGACGAAGTTTATAATACAAAAAAAGCCGAATGAACTCATCGATATTCAAAAATTGTAACTGTCGACATCGATATTAACGAAGAAATGAATGTCTCAATTTGTCAAAAGTTTTTATCTAATCATCAAAAAAGGACACACCTCATCTCTATTCTCAAGGATAAATTTATGGAGAATGGTTTCGAAGCGAAACAGGCAGAGGGAAATGCTAACACACTTATTGTTAACGCAGCCATTGAAGTAGCAAAGTCTGAAGCGCTGCCTCCTACTGTAGACGACGATGCTGACTTGCTTGTATTCTTGCCTTCCTCAGCACCTCCAGAGTCTGAGATATTTTTAATAAGCCTCGAAGAACAAGAATTACAACCACCTTGTATTCGTCGCACAGTCTCAATAAAGATGCAGTTCTGAAAGATCATATATCGTTTAAAATAAAATAAGTTGAAACTGGTGTGAAACAATAATAACTAAAATATCTTCTTAAAACACCATCAAAATTTTTTAAATGCGTTAGGCCTTTCGAAAGATCTGAGTCTTTCTTCGTCAGGCGTAAAAAGACGTGCTTCTACTATGAAAGCAGCAGCAAGACTGAAATGAGATATAAGGGAGAGGAAACAAGCTAAAACAACAGCCAATAGGAAAGTAGAAATCAACAGCCAATAGAAAAACAGAAGGAGAGGACAACAGCCAATCACAGAAGAGTAAAATCAAGACAATAGAATACAAAATAGACGGAAAAAAAACCAGACATATTAAAAAATGGAAACAGGTGAAAATTAAGAAATAAATAAGTAACCATAATATATTAATATATATAAAGAGACTAATATTAATTAATTTATTTTTGTATTAATATAAATTATATTCAAGTGTTCTTATATTTGTGTAAATCGTTGCGGAGTTTCATGTCACAATGCAAGTAAAGTTGAATTAGAAGATAAGGAGGATATTGACAATATCATGCCCATTGCAAGGAATGAGGGAAACGTTGCACTTGAACTTAGTGATGATTTCGAAGGCCAGCCAGAAAATAGTGAAGGGTATACAACTGAAGAAAAAAATACAGATGATGACGAACTAAATCGAGTGAAGAAGTTGTAGATGTACAAACGGCTACTCAAACAGTCAAATGATTGAGATTAGAAGAAGCCAATTGAATCAGTCATTATATATTGATTAGGCCTAGGGGGGGGATCAGAATTTTTAAAAAAATGCGCTAAATGCTTTACCTCAAGGGTGGTATGGAAATAAACATATTATACTCTCACCTTCTTTCTTCAAAAATAAGAATTTTACACCTCTCAATATAATGTTTTTGAAAATAGCAGCAGTTTTTCTTCCAAGTACGTTCACTGTTCTTGATTTTTGACAGAGAAGTGTTGGTGTGATAAAAAAATTTTATACACTCTTTTTGTAAGAAATTAAGTTTTCTACATCTTTTTAATTGAACGTTTTTTTTCTAGCTATCATCATTAATGATATATTCTAAAAAAAAAACGATTTTCAGGATCATTTTCGCCCCCTGGCGGCGAAAGCTCACACCGGATCGATGAGGACTTTTAGTAGGTTAAACTACATACCCTAACTAGCACCTGTGGAAAAATCCAGCTTTGTTCTAATTTTTTCCGGTATTTTTCGTAAAATGACTGGACTAATAGTGGTTGTCCTAATTAGTCATTTGCTGAATGGCAATTGGACATCCCCTCCCCTCCTGACCCCTCCTTCAAAATTTTTTACCCAACTATGCACCGTTTCCATATCTCAGCAACTATTTTTCCGATTTGAACGCAAGTGATTCCAAACAATATAATTAACTTAATAGACACCCTTTATAACATTAAACTCAATTTATGAGTAGAGGCTACCACTATTTCCGAATAATAGTTTAACCCAAATTTGTAATTCAGTTTCCAGCTTAACCAAACGAACAAATTTTTAAAGATGCATAGTGGTCCTCCTAATTAGTCATTTGCTGAAGGGAACTTGAACATCCTCTCCCCCCTCCCCCTGGCCCCTCCTTCAAAGTTTTTTCTCAAACTATGCACCGTTTTCGTATCTACGCAACTACTTTCCGATTTATACGCAACTGATTCCAAACATAATTAACTCATTAGTCACCTTCTATAACATTAAAGTAAATTTATGAGTAGCGGTAACCACTATTTCCGAAGAATAATTTAAGCCAAATTTGTAATTAAGTTCCTAGCTTAAGCAAACGAACGATTTTTTAAAGATGCATCGTAGTCCTCCTAATTAGTCATTTTCTGAAGGACACTTGAACGTCCTCTTCACTGGTCGCCTCACTCATGATTATTTTCTCTAACTGTGCCTTATTTCAATAACTCGGCTTATAATGTTCCCATCTTCTCGAAACCAGCTCGATTTTGTCACACGCCTACTATACAGTACCGTAGGCAACGTTAACCTGTCTCAGAGGTTCTTTCCGAAAGAGGTTGCTCCCCTGGCGGTGGAAGGGGAAATAAAAGATTTCCCGGAGCGTGCGAGCGTACCCGGTATACGGTGTTGAAGCCATCGGAAACCTTGGCCAGAGTTTCGTTTTTAGAAAGATTTTAGTTTATTACTCGGGCTCGGGCAACGGGCGGGTCAGCTAGTTAATAATAAAATTTATGTAAATGATTTTGTTTTATATAAACTATTTAAGCTAAGGAAACATTTTTCAGTAATATTAAATGTTATACTAAGAAATTAAATCTATGGTAGCCGCAATTTTATTTATTAATTAAAATTGACTTCCTGTCGCATCCAGGAAATATTATTGAGCTTCAGAACATTAAAAATAAGCAATTCTATTGAAAGTGAATGCATTACGATTTTGAATCGACAGAAAAGTTTAAATAATAGTGGATATATAATTAGAGTAGAAAGATTTTCCCACTATTAGAATCGATTAAATGCGTACATCGCATATATTTTCTGATTTATTCAATGCAAATTTCAGTTCGAGGAAACTCGAATATTAAATATTAAAAGTAATAAATATATTTACCGGAATAATAATAATAAAATAATAATAAGTCTCCGTGAGCAGTATATACTATCATTTTCTCGCCATTCAAGGAATATAAATGATGAAACTTGAGAATGTGAAGCTAACTAAACTCAATTATAACCATTTAATCTCGTGATGCATGTGTGATAGAACGAATAGTGTAACTGATAGCCAGTAGGATTTTCATAAGATAAAAATAGATTAAATACATTGCCACTTTTAGGAATTATTCAAAGAAAATTTACGATTGTAGGAAAAAATGACTTAACTGTTATAGAGCATACAGTCTTGAAGGATGTACGAATGAATGCATTATTTTCGTTATCTCACAAAACACTAAATTAATAAAATGACTTTTGATTTTAAAATTTTATGAAAAATAAAAAATAAATATTATCAGAAAAGACAAATTGAATGCTAAAAAGTTAAATTTATGCAAAGAGCAGAAAATTGAAAAGTTAAATAAATAGAGTAATTTTGATTAAATTGCAGCGTACCAGTTAAAAATTTAAATCTATGTAACAACCAGATACTCGAAATTTCATTTCCGCATTAAACTTGATTTCCGTGGCATCGATGAAATATTGATGATGAAAATTTGAGATATTAAACTACAAAACCTAAAATATAATCATTAAATCTTATAATACACTTTAGTTGTAAGTAAAAATGTAACTGATAATCAAATAATTTCCACATAATGGGAATTGATTAAAATTTCGCCTTATTTTCTGAATGGTTTATTGAAAATTTAATTTCGCTAAGGCAAAAATGTCGAATGTTAAACATTAAAAGTACAGAGTATAATGTACCAGGCCCAGTTCGAATAAGCAAAATTTATTAAAATATTTTCAGAAAAGGTAAGTGGAATGCTAAGTAGTTAAATTTATATAAAGCGCAGAAAATTGAGAAGAAACATAAATAGAGTATGTTTCTCTAACTCGACAGATTAAAACACACTGCACAGTGTCTGCAAAGTTTAAAATAGGTGATTGCACCAGCACTGTGAAATATTGCACTTACAACAGGTGATTTAACTTTCATACTGTCATTATTCGTTAGTTTATAGGCACCTCATAATATAAGAATTGTTTAACTTTACTATTATAAAAAGTATTTCATTTATTTTATTCATTGTTGTTGGACACGGATTTTAAGTGCCATCTTTCTTTTCTGCGTCATCATCGAACGCTAATGTCTTTGAGGAAAATTATCAGTATCTTGTTATCATTGATAGATTGAAGAATAATTTAGTTTTCAATAGTTTGTGTCAGTAAAAGTGAGGACTCCTGATTATCAGTCAGTAAATTAGCAGAATGTAATGATTAAAATTTGTGTAGGATTTCATATATTGATAGAAAAATCAGGAGAAAAACTTTGTTTATTGCATTAAGATTCATGCATTTTGATGACAGTGTAGATATTGTTGGAATTTTGGACAAAATCTTGTCCCCCTAAATTTGTCAAGTGGTTTTTTCGGGAGTAAAATCGTTCCGAACCGGTTTTTCTTTTTGCATTTCGGTCGTAAAGGCACTCTCTTTTAACTGTAACTGTATGCATATTTTGTTCTAGTTTGATGTACGGAGTAAGTATATCTAGGGTGAAACAACTCCATGGAAGGTGTGGTGATGTGATGGAAGGACAGTTAACCCCCCTTTCTGCAAGTTTATTGCTATAACCAAGTTCCCAGCAAAGGCTGGAGGTATATGTATATATCTTTATTTAAGTTTAACATTCAAGATGAATGAATAAATATAATTCTGATTTCAACATAAACTGTTTCTTCAATGTGCTATATACTTAGTCACACCACAGACATAAACCACTGTGTTTTATAACTCTGCTCTATCACTATCAGAGATGATTAAGCGCATTTTTATAACAATTTTGTCAATTTCCATTCCCGTATTCAAGGCATTTCTGAAAGAATACTCCAGATTAACTGTTCAACATTTAAAATGCACCATAACCATAGGGATCTCTATTTGTTTTCATATAATTTCACTTCTGTTATCATTTTTTTCGGTTTTACACTAAAATTTACTTTAAATAAAGAATAGAAATACATGGTAAACACATAATATTACAAAAACGTGGTTGATAAAGATTCAGATAATTGGAGTTTGGATTATTGGAACTCTACTATAAATAAACCAATACAAAGAACATTGTTTGATTAAAATTAGTAATATTAGAAAAGTAACAATCAAAATAATAAATCTATATTATCAGTAGATAATTTTGTTTTCGCATTAAACTCTGCTTTTTGTCACTTTCATGGGATAATTATGAGAACAATTTAAAATTTTAAGTAACGGTACCTGAAATGCAATTATTTCATTTGACTATTTCTTACCAACAAAAGAGGAAATAACTGTAAGAAACTGTCTATATTTGGCAAAGCCACTGCCATTTTCCTAGGGTTATTACTACTTTTCTGAGTTATCTGACATCCTGTTTCAATTTGACCTAGGTATCTGTATTTCAGATTTCACTTGATTGTTTTTTTTTACATCTTGAATGCATTTATAATTACTAATATTTGACCAATATTTTTGACATACGCATACAAGATTTAGTAATCTGAAAGAAATAAAGAAAAAAAATCTAAAAATTTTAATCCATAGCTAGCATACAGTATTTTAATTTCTTTTTAACAAAAGGAACCTTAATAACATATTCACACATAAATTTATATCAATAATAAATATTATTTTCAGATTTACTTTTCAATAATAATTGACAACTGAGAATAGCATTTTTTTCTCGTTGGTTATCAATCTTTAAAATGCTTCACAATTTGTTTTACCATTGTTCAAATAATGATTTGATAAAATTTTCAAATTAAATGTGTCTGTGTTTTCTACAGCATATATACAATTGTATACATGTTTTACTAAGCACTTAGAACACGCCAATTAATTATATATTCAAGAAAATTCTTAAATCTAACTCCGTACCCGATTGCAGAATAATAAAATAAAGTGTAATTTGATTCAAACTAAAGTGATTTAAAATTAAAAAAATATATATTGGGTTAATTAAAAGTAACAAAACCTACATAATTATATTAAAAAAAATAAAACACCCTCAGTGTCTATTTAAACAATAGAATAAAAATTCAGAAACGAATTGGAAAGGACACGGCATCTGTCATGGTATAATGTAAGATGAGGGGAAAAAAATAGGCACATTCACTAACTATTTAAAAAAATACTAGTATCAGAATCATTTAGCTTATAATTTATTACTGTAGAATTTTTTATCGTAATTTGTATGATCAAGATCATGCAATCAATAGTTAATAATTCAAAGATAATGTGCTGCATAATTTCAAAGAAATCTTTAAACTATTTGAATTAAAAATAAATTTATATCCTCTAACGTTTATCATGACTCAAAATAATCCGAGCAGTAAACTGGACGCCTATAAATAAAATAAATAATTTTATTTCTCCATGATGCAAAAATAAGCAAATCAAATTTAACTTTAACAACTAACAAAAGCTTATTTTCGCAAATATTTACAAGCGATTCTCAATCATATTAACGGAGAAAATTCATTTTGTCTCCATAAGACAATGCTAAAGCTTTTGCTATCACACCAGTTAGTAAAATCGAACATGCTATCCAAGCAATTATTTTATTGAATTTAATATTCACAAGAATTATTCTTAATATTATCATAATATTGTATCATTAAGTAAAGTATGATCTAGATTAATTAAAACAAGAAAATAGAAAAAAATAATATTCAGGATTATGACTCTCAATACAGGATACGTTAAACCAATCATAAACATAAGTATCTTTTATAAATAAACCTAAACCAAAATGAAAAATGCAACCTTGAGGTTCGCGAAGAACACACATCGTCTGAGGGGACACATAGACTGTGGGAACACATGGTCTGAAGACACACATCGAATTAGAATTAAAATAATTAATTTGTCCACCGAAGTGCAAATTGTATTATTTATAGCGCTCTCCGAAGATGGGACTATCAAATCAAAACAAACCAGTTCGTCATTATCTATAATCGTCATATATTTTGTTCAAAAAACCGTTCATGCAGATACCATCATGTTTGTCCCGATAAGTAAAAGTCACGCATAAAAGCACTTCATGTATATATGTATCTCGAAGTATTTGAGTCTGTATTAGTGCTAAATCTCTAACACTTTCTAAAGAGCGTGGGTAAAACTTTCATACGCCCTCTTGAAGCGGCATGGTGGAATCCCATCACCATAATTCTGGATTGGCTAAAGCTATTGTTCCTGTGGTTCTGGTACTCTACGCCTGTCTCATAAATTCTGGGTAGTAAAATTATGAAGAATATTGTGTCCCCTTAATCAGAATCTGACAAATTTGCATCAATGAAAAAAAAAATATTTTTTCCTATAATTTAGGTAATGGCATACTAAATATAAAACAATAATACATTCTTGAAAAAGCAATACAATAATTCTCACATTCTTTGTAACACTAACAATTCCCAATAATCGGTAATTAAAATAAATCTTACACCTGCTTAATATGCAGAAAGTTTTTAATTAAATTCTCAATTACGTCGACTACTCGTTATAAGTAGGGATGTTGACAAAGAAGAGAAAGTACTTTTTATCTTCAGAAATGCGTTTGGATGGAAGGAACAATGTAACTTTATATCAAATGTATTTTCACAAGATTGGAATCAAACAGTCTCATTAATGGATACTAAAAATTAATTCTTACATCTGCTTTCTATGCAGATATCTTATTAATTTAAAGTTAAGTTAATTTCTCACTATCAGCAGTGATATTGAAAACGAAGAGGAAAGTCCGATTTATGTAACTGATAGCAAAGTCTTTTTTCTCAAGATTATAATCGGTTAAATCTATCATATCTATGGTGACTTAATCAAGAAAAAACTAAATTCGTCGTAACTAAAATTCTAAATACTACTAAATGTAAAAAAAAAATAATAATAAAATAACTACCCGCACAAAATTTTATTTTCTCATTTAACTTGATTTTCCCTCGTATCTATGGAATATTAATGATGAAATTTTAGACAGTTAAGCTACCGAACGTTAAATATAATCATTTAATAGCATCATGCATTTTAGATGAAAGAACAGTGTAACTGTAACTGATAGCCAAGTGGATTTTCACAAGATTAGAATCGATTAAATGCATGGGCTGTGTTCGGAAATATTTAATGAAAATTTAAGTTCCTTAAAACAAAAGTGTTAAAAGTGTAGAACAAATCATTTTTAATAATAAACGATTAAATACAATGCCTCTTTTCTGAATTATACACGAAAAATTTAGGTTTGTTAAAAACAAGTTGTTAAATATTAAAAGTAAGAAATACTGTTAGTGGTGCTAAAATATGTGAGAAGAACATATAAATTCACTTCCTCATAAAGCATAACATTCTGTGGCATCCATAAACTATTAATTACGAAATTTTAATTAGAACCTCGAGTATAATCATTTAATCACTTAATACATTTTAGAAAGAAAAGTAGTGTATCTGGGAGACAGATGGATTGCCCCGTGATTTGAATCGATATAATATATCGCCTCTTTTCTGAATTACATAAGGAAAAAGTTTGTTGTAACTAAATATGCATTAAAATGATAAACATGAAATCTGTAGATATTTATAATAATAAGGTAGTAAAAGCATTCCCTGCGGTTTTTTTTACACCCAGAAAAAGGAATTGATTAAAACTACGAAACAGGTTTTGTCGAGTAAATTTTGGTTGTTTTATCAAAATTCAAGTAAAATTTAACCATTTTACTTGAATTAACAAAACATTTTTTGCTAACGATAAATTTTTTTTTTTTTTTTTTTTTTTTTTTTTTTTTTTTTTTTTTGGAATTGCAAAAAAAAAAAAAAAAAAAAAAAAAAAAAAAAAATTGTTGATATTCAAACAAAATTTTCATTGACCTAAATTTAAACAAAAAGTTTTGTTGGGTCAACCAAATTTTTGTTCATTCAACAAAATTTTTTTCTGTGTGTATTATTAACGCTATTCATATGTAACTCAATTTGATTTCTATAAATTAAGAAACATAATAGAAATAAATATATTTAAAAGCGTTTGAAAATTAAATTTATTTAAGTAGCAAATGATTTCATTTTCACATTAAACTTGGATATCTCTAATGCCAATTTAATTTTAACGATGAAACTTTAAAATGTTAAGCAACTGAAACTCAAATATAATTATTTAATTACTTGAGGCATTTTAGATGACAGGAACAGTGTTACTGATAAAGTGAATTTTCCCTAGATTTGATCTAATGAGATATGTCGCCTCATTATGAGTTATTTAATTAAAATTTAAATGCTTTGAAAACAAACGTTAAATATTAAATATCGAATTTTTAAAACAAACCATTTTGAATATAAAAACAAATGATATATTGCTAAGTTTTCTTTCATCGATACTACGTTATCTTACATTAACCCAAAATTTATACAACTTCGTTTTTCATAAATTGTAAAAAATAATGGGTTGAAATATTTTCTGAAAATGTAAACGAAATACTCAAAATTTTAATCTGTGAACGCAGCAAAATTTTATTTTCACATTAACTCTAGTTCTCAATGAATCAACCAGGGTGCGTATATTGTTTGCTACTTTATTCTTGATAAACAAATAGCAAGCGATTCAGGCAAATGTATTATCATCTGTCTAGAGAAATAATAAAAGTATTGATATCTAATCAAAACTTGCTGCTATGAACAACTGCTCAGCTTTCCAAATATCATCATGTTTTTTTTTTTTTTTTTTTTTTCGTTGCGTAATTTATAGTCCTTGATACAGTGTCACATTTTTAAGCCAATTCTCTCGTCGACAATTTTAGTATATATATAATAAATTAGATGTTGCAGATAATGCAGCCGCCCTTCAGGTGAGGTTGCAACAGCAACATAAAAACATTGCACGCTGCAATATGAAATGAATGTCAACTCATTTACAGATGTTACTGCGACTCAGATTCCTCATCAGTAATGTGGTTGCATTCCATTTCAGCATAGTGTACAATGTTTATATGGCAACATCAGTCTCTGGTGTGCCCGCTGACTCGCAGTTCTGTTATCTGAATCATCTAATCTCTCATATATACCAAAATAATTTACACTAAAATTCGTTCAAAAAATGTGAGGCTATCTCCTGGACTAATAGATTTTCCCCAAGTTTTGTTTATACGATTACCTTTAGAAGTAGAAAAGTAAAGTTTATCTTACCAATTTATCGTTAGTATAATATTTGCAGGAACTTTGCGTATGAAAATGTCAAACAATTGTTCTAGGCTTTTCATGCTATATTTCCTGGTCACATTGCATTCTGTGGTATTATAATAGATAAATAAAAAATCATTAACATTACTCATATGTTTCTGATTTTGAGATTAAATAACTAAACACAATTGAAAAAAAAAGCTTAATATTGCCCCTGAATATATAAACCTGACTTTCTATTTCCTACATGGCATATTAATGAGGAAATTTAGAATCTCCTGGAGAAAAATTAAATCATCGCCTGGGGAATTTTAGACAAAAGGAATAGTGTAAGTGATAGTTAAGTGGATATTTCAAGATTGTTCCACTAAATACATCACCTGTTTCCTGACTTATTCAATGAAAATACAAGTATGTTAAAAAAAAATCAAATGTTAAATAAACAGAGCAAAATTCTTGAATAGCAAATGAAAGAATCCATTGTTATAAGTCTCTTCCATAAATTTATTTAAATTTTTTTGATTTTCACGAATTAAGAAATATAATACAAACAACTATTTTTGTACATAATTAAGCGGGATAGCAAAGAATAAAATGTAGGAAAGAAGATGATAGTTTCATTGTCTCTAGAAATTTGAGTTTCTACCTCCTCCAAGGAATAATTATAATGCAACATTAGGGTATTATGCAATGAAACTCAAATATAATTATATCATCGCTAGAGAATCTTTATATGGAAAGAACAGCGTACTTCATAATCAAGTTGATTTTCACAAGATTCGATTCTATTAAATGCAACACCCCTTTTAATGAATATTCCAACAAGATGTAAGTTTTCTGAAACAGAAATGGTACAGGTTAAAAGTTTTGTGCATAATGATTTGATGAGTGAATGAGCAAATACATTGCTTTTAATATCTTTCTTTAATACCGAATTTAAATAAATATTTTTGGTTTTCTTAAATTCCGTTAAATTTTGAAATTAAATATATTTCCGTAAAGTTAAACACCATACTAAAATATTAAATATATGAGAACCGCACATAGTTTTATTATCTCATTGTAACTTGATTTTCTTTCGTAGCCGTGGGCTGTTAGTGGCAATTCTTGAGAATATTAACCCTGCTGTTCTGTTCGGGTCTAAACATTTTTTATTCGTTGATAACAATATACAACACGGTGATTTTTTGTGAAATTTCATGAATTTGTTGGTAAATAATATACATATGTACCCCTAGAAGGATTTACGTATTATTTCTATTTCCAAGAAATATTTTTAATTTATTCCTAATGAATTGTTCGGGTTAATATGATTTTATTAAAAAAATATATTTACTTTTACTTATACACTTTCATATTGGTTTGGATGAATTCAACATAAAAACTAACTGCACTAACTTATCACTTTTGGAAACTTGTTTAAAATTCGTGTACATGTGTATTTGGTCATGTGACAGGAGAGCGCGTGCAATGTCAATAAGTACACTTGGCAAGGGATTAAAGTACTTGCTCCTGTTGTAACGCTGTGTTTCAGTTCGTAACATTCTGCAAAGCAGTTATGCCTGTGAGTGTACAGCAAAAACGTGCTAATCACAAAAAATGGTGAACGTAGACATTTGAGTGATGCTGATATATCTAAGCTAATGGAAAACTATGACAACGAAGAGGAAGTGACATCTGAGTATGAAAATCATACAAGTGATAGAATTGAAAGTGGAAGTTCTGACAACGATTTGGATATTGATATTCAACCAGTGCACAATAAACAGAGTATTCAGTTAAAAAATCGTAACATAAAGTGGGAATTAGATCCGCTACCACATGCTGGACGATTAACTTCTACTAATATTATAAAAACTACTCCAGGTGTCAGAAGATATGCAACGACAAGGATGTGTAGACATCTGTCGCCAGATGTAAACATCGAATTTGAGACAGTATTCAATTCCACATTTGAATTCGAATTCATGAAAATAACAAATATTGAAGGGGAAAAAGTGTATGGAAAAGAGAGGAAAAATATCGAAAGTGAAATGTTTCAAGCATATATTGGATTAATATTATTAGCTAGTTTTTACAAGTCATATAGAAAATCAACAAAAAACTTGTGGAATAAAGAATCTGTCGGAAACATATTTCGTGCGACAATGTCCTCGAAATATTTTGCACCATATCGAGATATATTCATTTTGATAATAAATCCACTCGTCAAGAAAGAATATATGTGCATAAAATAGCTATTGTGCAATATATCTGGGAAAAGTGGGTAGAAATTCTATCAGAATTGTATTATCCGAATGAAAAGGTTATTGTAGATGAACAAATAATAGAGTTTCGTAGTCGTTATCCATTCAAACAGTATATGCAAAGTAAACCATCTAAGTATATTATAAAAATATGGACTTTATGTAACAGTAAAATTTCGTATGCACTGAAAACACAAATTTATACTGGAACAGAACGACGAATAAAGCCAGATGCGAATAGTTAGTGATCTTATTTATGAGTATTCGGGGCAAAATGTCACATGTGATAATTTGTTCACATCCTACAACTTGGGACAATTTCTTCTAAAACAGACTACACTTGGCACCATCAGAAATTATAAACAAGAACTTCCTGAAGAAATGCCAAACAAAAAAGTGCACATCTCTTCATTTTATTTTACAGAGGACAAAAGAATTGTAAACTACATCCCAAAAAAGAACAAGAATATAAGAGCACTTTGAGAATATATGAGCTTCTTATGAGAACTTTGTGAAGAAGTTAGCATCAAACCTGATAAAAAACAACAAATGATATTAGATTATATTGCAACTATATTAACAAAAAATAAAGCACTTTTTTTTCAAATTAGTATTTCCGTGTTGTATAAAAACATTTTGGAGCTAGACAAATTTTACCACAATAATTCAAATTAGTAATTCATATGAGATGTAATATTCCCAACTGGGCGGAAAATACCAGGCCAGGATTCGAACCCGGGATCCTTGGCTGAATCTACCAATGCTATACGAACTGAGAAATTCCGAACGAATATGTCTAAACTAATTCACCCATCAACCTTATTTATCACAGCATCTGGTCTCATATCTGAATCAGCACAACAGAATAACTATTCACGTTGCCTTTGTTTGCTGGGGGTCACATTACCTGTGATTTATTCTGTTGTGCTAATTCAGATATCATACCAGATGTTATGATCATTAAGGTTAACTGGGTGAATTAGTTTAGCCATATTCGTCCGAAATTGCTCAGTTGGTAGAGCATTCACAGCTTCAGCCAAGGGAACCTAGGTTTTTTTAAACCTAGTCCGGACTGTTTATTCCAGTTTGGAAGATTAAATCTCACACATTTTGAATGTTCAAAAAGGAAATTTGTATTTATTTTTGTAAAACAGTTTTTTTTTTTTGGACGGTGTAGCGGTTTTTAGTACTATATGTTTATCTGTATGATTTCATATGAAACTAACAAGTAGAAGAGAAAGAAGAGACAAAATAAGAGACAGAAGATGCAAAGAATAGAAAGCACTTGAATCTATCTACTCTAATATTAAAAAGAAGACAAACGCTTGTTTATTTGTAAGGAATTATATCTAAAACTTGCGAACCGATTTCAAAACCATAGTCCATTGGTTTGTATCCTCATATTATGTACAGGTGCAAAAATAGTTCTAAAATTTAAATTATTAAGATGCCCTTGAAATTACACATGGGGATTTTTTAAGATATGTAAATGCTCGCTAAGAACAATTTCTAAAAAATTCGAAATTTAAAAGAGTGAAATAAGTGAAAAAAAAATAAAAAGGTAAATTGAAATTTTGAAGCCATATACGCAGAGAACAATCAGTAACAAAAACATTAAGAGCTTATTTTTCAGAACAGCATTTTCAAAATCAGTAGATACTTTAGCTACGCCATTTTCAATCAATCAACTTAATCACTTTTAAAATGATTCCTTACATATATTTCTATTGAAATCAGTAGTGGTTTTTTTTTTCGGAATTCTGATATTTCACTTTTTTCGTTACACTGTAAAAAAAATTGCATCAAAGTAACCGGTCACTCGGCCGTTTTATTGAAAACGGTCGAGTGACCGTACTTAAACGTACATAACCGTAATTTAACGCTATTTTGACCATAATATTGCTCATATTAGCATCATAATATTGTTAAATCACGGTTATGTAACCGTTTTTTATAAAAACGGTTGAATGACCGGTTACTCTGCTGCAAATTGTTTACAGTGTAGCATTAATTAACGAAATGTTTAGTTGAAAATGTACAATTTACATTAAATTGGAGCCATTTGGCTAAACAAATATAATTTTTAAAACAGCTGCGTGTTCACTAGCTTTTGGCCTATAAAAAACTATTTAAAAAAATCCTAAAAGTCTTACGTTTCAGGGCGTTAGAGTGAATTTATCTTATCCATGAAAAAAACTTTCCCATGAATGGCCATATCTTCCCATTTCGATATGCGATAACTTAACTGGAAGAAAACACATTCCATGTTGCCGATCCATTGAGGCTATTAGCGGACACATTCTTTAATAAAACCCATTCATTTAAGTATTTTTCGCAAATATCTTCCTTTATTTTTATTCGAAACAGTGTACACTTTTGTGAAATACGAAATTATACAATTGTAAATCAATCTTCATCATAAAAGTATGTAAAAGGCAATGAATAACTTATGCACTGTGCAATAAAGTGTAATGTTTTTACGTTACTTTGTTTGCAAAATAGACAAAAAAAAAACATATTTTTTTTAATGCCAGAAAGCACTGTTATATTTCATATTTAACATTAATTTGAATATAAATACCTCCACATATCATTCATATTTACTTAATGTTTTACTTTCTAGCGAAACTGATTAATTGAGAAAACAGGTTTTTTTTTTTTTTTTTACCTCATACTTAAACCTTACAAATTAAATTGTTTTGATGAAAAAATAAATCCTACACTTCACTGAATGCTTATTAAAACTATTTTTAACATTATATACATTCTGACTATTATATACATACTAACTATTTATATACATATTATATACATACACTAGCCGGTCGTTTCCGAGTGGGGGCCAGATGCATAGTACAGCGTACCGCCCTGACTTTGTTTGGGGCCCAGAAAATGCATTTTATATGCAACCTGAAAAATATAAATAAAATACTATAAGTATACGAATATAACTATTAAAAAAAAAACACTTAAATAAAGATTTCGCGACATAAATATTTTTTTTCATGAGCCCCCTGACAAAATATTACTGGGCCCTTTCCCATGATTATCTAGGGGTGGGTCCCAAGTAGTACTTTGTATCTGGGCCCCACTCGGAAGCGACCGGCTAGTATATAATAAAAAATCAGCAATATTTATGTTTTTCGTCTAATCTGCCGCCATCGGGTTCATAGCTGATGTTGCCCACAAACGCACTAGCTCTAAAACCGCTGAAATACATGATTAATTATTTTTTTTGTACATTTGTAAAGCGGAATTTAGCATTCTTACTTTAAACTGCTGCTGAGATACCTAAAATTTTCGACAGACTGTGTGATCCCCTTGATGGATTATTATCTAAAATTGCTGAAATACATAGTTACCTATTTTCTAGTACATTTGTTATCCTAAATTTCACGCAATTACCTATTAGTGAAATATCGCAAAATAACATAAGAAATATCCGACCCCCATTTAACCCTCTTTAGTGGCTGAATTTCTAAAATTGTGGAAATACATGTTTAACTGTTTTTTAGTAAATTTGTTATCCTGAATCTATGATTTCAATCTCATAACTAAAAATACTGCTGAGATATCGCGAACATTTGAAATGACCTAAAATTTTCGACCCCCATTTACCCCCCCCCCTTAATGGGGGAATTTCAAAAATCGCTGAAATGCGTGCTTAATTATTTTTATAGCAGATTTGTCATCCTGAATTTCACGCTCTTACCTATAACTACTGATGAGATATGGTAAAAAGGTGAAATCATTGAAAATTATCGACCCCCTCATTTAACCCCCTTAGTAATTGAATTTCTAAAATCACTTAAAATACATGTTTAACTATCCTTTAGTAGATTTTTTTATCCCGAAATTCACGGTCTTAACTATAACTTCTACTGAGATATGGCAAAATGGCGTAAAACATTCGACCCCCATTTAACCCCCCTTAGTGTCGGAATTTCTAAAATCGCTGAAATACGCTGAAATTTAACTATTTTTAGTAGATTTGTTATCCTGCGTTGCATGATTCTACCTATAATTTCTACTGAGATATGGCAAAATGACCTAGAATATTTGACCTCCTATTTAACTCCCCTTAGTTGCTGAATTTCTAAAATTGCTGAAATATATGTTTATCTATATTTTTTGTAAATTTATTATCCCGAATTACGAGCTCCTAATTAAAAATGCTGCTGAGAAATGCTGAGTGAACAGGCAAAATGACCTAAAACGTTCAACCCCCTATTTATCCCCCTTAACTGATGCATTTCTAAAATCGCTGAAATAGATGTTTAATTATTTTTTTTGGTAGATTTGTTATCCTGAATTTCACTTTCCTATCTAAAACTGCCGCCGAGATATGGCGAAAACGCGAAATGACTAAAAACTTTCGACCCCCATTTAACCCCCTTAGTGGTTGAATTTTTAAAATCGCTGAAATTTTTTTTTAACTAACTTTTAGTACATTTGTTATCTTGAATTTCGCGCTTTTAACTAAACCTGTTGTTGGGATATGGTGAAAAGACAAAATGACCTAAAACTTTAGACCCCCCCCCCATTTAACACCCTTAGTGGTTACATTTCTGAAATATCTGAAATACGTGTTTAATTATTTTTATAGTAGATTTGTTACCTTGAAGATCACGCTCTTACCTAAAACTGCTGATGAGATATGGTGAAAATGTGAAATCACCGAAAGTTTTCGACCCCGATTTAACCTACTTAGTGGTTGAATTTCTAAAATCGCCTGAAATACATGTTTAACTATTCTTTAGTAGAATTGTTATCCCGAATTTCACGCTCCTACCTAAAACCCCTGCTGAGATGTGCCAAAAATACCAAATTATCTAAAAATTTCGACCCCCTATTTAACCCCCTTAGGATGTGATTTTTCAAAAATCATTTCTTAATACGCGCCTACATTGTGTAAAGAGCATGTCTTCTAAGTTTCATT
This sequence comes from Maratus michaelseni, assembly GCA_963931845.1. Classification (NCBI taxonomy): domain Eukaryota; kingdom Metazoa; phylum Arthropoda; class Arachnida; order Araneae; family Salticidae; genus Maratus; species Maratus michaelseni. The sequence goes on from OZ007591.1 coordinate 309,107,743, forward strand.
GTTCTAGGACAAACGGTTGAGGCTCGGCGTTGATTATGAGAAAATCAAGCTACTCCTTTATAAGTATAGATTATTATGTGTACATACTATACATACTTATTATATACATACTATTATTGTATACATACTACGTTATGTACATATAGCCGTATTTTTTAAATTTATCGTCAAAGATTCGTTCATTTATGTCTGAATTCTTGTGTTTCTGAATGGCAACGGTGTTCATTTGTTTACGGTGTTTGTTGTTGGTAGCTGCTTATTTTTAACATACGTAAAACATTATAATTGGTTAGATTTGAAGGCTTTAGAGAAAATGAAGAAGAAAAGATGTGATACAATGTAGATTAAATGACACAATTGTTCGATTTATAATACGGCATCGGAATGCTTAAGTCTAACATGGTCGCGATATGTTTTTTTTTTCGAGAATAAGCGCAACCCGGCATCGTCACATTACCGTATTATATAAATAGATGTAAGCAGCTAGTAATTGATTATTATTATTGTTTTAATCTTGACTTTACATCGTTTCAATAAAATACTGATGATGAAACTTCAAAATATAACATTTGGAAACTCAAATATCAGTATTTCATCGCATGAGACGGTTTGGATTCAATGAACTGTGCAACCAATATCCAAATAAATTTTCTGAATCTTAGAAAAGATTAAATATATCATCTCCTTTTGGAATTATTCAGTCAACAACCAAATTTGTTGAAACCAAAGGTAAAATTTTAAATGTTAAAACTGTCGAACAAAACGTTTTAAATAATAAACGGATGGGTATAGTGTCTTCATTATCTTACATTTATACTAAAATTTATGTAAATAATTTTTATTTTCATAAACTATTTAAAATAAGGCAAAGGGACATTTTTTAGTAAAATTAAGAAGAATAATAAAACATTAAATGTATGAGAGGCCCAATTTTGTTTTGTAATTAAATTGCTTCCCGTCACATCCGGGGAAAATTAATGAGATTCCGAAAATCAATTGCAATCCATTGTATTAAAAATCAATCATTACGATTTTAGATGGAAAGAAAAGTTAAAATACGAGTAATAGTGTACTTGTAAGTGGACTATCTAGATTTTCCTAACATTAGAATCGATTAAATGCGAACATCATTTATTTTCTGATTTATACAATGGATATATTATTTCTTCAAAATATGAATTTTAAACATCAAAAGAAAGAAATAGTTTTACCTGGTTTTTTCTTTAAAATATCTATAATTTTTTCGTTAAACTTCACTTTCTATTGCATCCATAGAACATAAATACATAGTACTTGAAATTTTTAAGCTAATTAAACTGAAATATAATAATTTAATCGCATGATGGATGTTGGATAGAAGGAATAATGTAACTAATGTCCAAGTGCATTTTCACAAGATAAATTTCGATTAAATTTATTGCCACTTCTATAAGTTATTGAAAGAAAATTTGCGCATCTAGGAATACATTGTTTACGTTACCTCACATAACACTAAATTTACAATATTACTTCTGATTTTACAATTTAATGAAAAAAAAGAAATATTTTCAGAAAAAGTTATCGTAATACTAAAAACCTCACATTATGAATATATATCTATATTAATTAACCTCCTATTATGTAAGCCACAGAAAATTGAGAATAAAAATTAATAGAGTATGTTTGATTACATCAAATTTAAATCTACGTCCCTATCATATAATCTCATTTCAATATTAAGCTTCACTTTCCGTAGCATTCATGAAATATTAATGATGAAACTTTACATTATTAAATTACTAAACCTCAAACATAATCATTATGTCGAGTGATACATTTTAGATGAACGTAAAAATGCAACTGATAGCCAAGTAATTTCCACATAATGAAAACAGATTAAGATTTCGACTTTTTGTCTGAAATGTTTAGTCAAAATTTAATTACTTAAGGCAAAAATGTTAAATTTTAAATATTAAAAATATAGAGTATAATGTTTTAAATATAAAACGAAAAAATATATTGTTATCGTAATATTACATTGACAGTAAATTTCTATAAATACTTTTGATTTTTACAAATTACAGTAGAGAGCGTCCACATTCCAAACCTGTCCGGACCAGATCCACTTCGAATAAGCAACATTCGGAAAATTCGACAAATTAAATCCCACTGTGCAACGACTATACGTTAAAAAAAGTGATTTTGCCAATGCTTCACCAATCTTTATTTTCTGCGTCACCAACGGGCGGTAATGTTTCTGACGCAATGTCTTGTTATTACTGACAGATTACAAAATAATGTCGTTTTCAATAGTTTCTGCCATTGAATATGAGCATCCCTAATTATCAGTCAGTAAATTATCAGAAATCAATAATTAAAATATGTGTAGGATTTCACCTGTTCATAGAGTACAGTAATCCCTTAACATTCGCAAGAGTAACGTTCGAAGAAAACCTCGCGAATGTCAAATCCGCAAACGTTGAGTCTATCTCTCTGCACTGTTAAAAAAAATCTGAAATTCACGGGTATTTTTTTCCTGAATTTCACAGAAAAAGTCCTTTTTTGCTACAAAAGGGTATTTTCCGTTAAAAAACAGAAAATTTTCTCATATTTCCTGAAAACAACAGAACGGACGGAGAGGAAAGGGGCCAACGGAGATATTCCGTTATCTTATCTGCTGCATATTTATTTTCAATGTTTAAAAAACTGACATGTTGTTGCACAGAAAAACTAAAAATTTAATAAATTAAAATTTCGAGTTTATTTTTTAAAAAAAAGTACTTTCGAATTAAAAAAAGTAATAATTTTCCCATTCTTTTAAAATTATTTACAATTTATTTTTTAAAGTTATAAGAAAATATTCGCACTTAAAATATATTCTAAACAAGCAGATTAAAAAATATATATAATAGTTAAATTAAGTGAAAAAAAAATCGATTCAAATAAAAAGAAAATAATAATATTTTTCTCATTCCTTTAAAATTATTCGCAATTTAATATTTAAAGTAATAAAAAGCACTCGCACTGAAAATATATTCTAAGCGAACAACACCATTTAAAAAATATATCACAGTTGAAAAAAAATCGCTTTTCTTAAACAAGCAAGTATTTTTTATCGAATTTAATTCAAATATAATATTTATATTTTACATCTAACAATCAAATTAAGAATATATATAATTCATGTTTTTATCCTGTATTAATATTACAATTTTAAAACATCAACATCATCTCATAACGAAATCTCCCCGCTATTAACTTCAAAAATACCAAGCTTCTAAACCCCAAATTATGTCAGTTCTAAGCCGCCATTTTGAAAATTTCCATATGATCTTTTCAAACTGCTTTTCTAGCAAACGCCCGCTGGTCAAACCGGCAAGACGCTGGATTCGAGTCACTGTTACCCCTGGTTCAAAACCCAATTCGACCAGAATATGTTCTTGACGTATATCACATAGTAAAAGCTCCCGCGATAGTCCACAGATAGCAGCACCAAATCAGATTTAAAACATTTTTTAAACCGAGTTTATCTATAACGGAAAATTCCCTTTCCTGTCACTGCTACGAGGAATATTTCCGTGATTTCTGAGAGCGTTAACGGAAAGTTACCGCTTCTGCAAACGGAGATTGTCCTTCTTTTATCTTTCAAAACGGAAAATCTACTAACGGAACGGAAAAAGTCCGGCTACTTTGCTGCCAGTAGTTTTACCGTGAATTTACGGATTTATTTTTAACAGTGTGCACTAAAATAGGAGTTAGGTTCTATGAAATTTAAATTAGAGGGGCACAGAATTTCAAAGAACTAAAGGATAATATGTTTTAACAATACGCTATGCATGACATACTATATGTAGAAGGTGAATCTACACACATATTCATAAATGTGGAATTTATTTATTGGTGATAATTCAAATTAACTGACTGGAGAAATAGGTACAGCTAAAAACGCACATGTTTTTGTATAAAGTAATTTTGACTCTCTCCATTCGCCAAGAGATGATAATGTAATTATTGGGTCAGTATGCAATACAATATTAAAATACGATATTTAAATACAACTAAATGCTTCGGAAATACGTTTATTTCCCATCTAAGTGAAGCTTCAGTTCCACCTCTACGAGAAAATGCACATTTTTTATTAATAGATTGAAGATGCCATTGCGTTACTACTTCTAAACTCCCCGTTGCAATGAGTATTCTGCTGTTGTTATTATTTTGCTTTCCTAAAACACTCGCATTTTTAGTTGACAACTGAAAATTGTTTTGTAAATAGATACGAAGAAAACACAGGAGAAATAATCTTTAAGCACACACACACACACAAAAAAAAAGAAATCGCGAATAATAAAGTCAGATTTTCGAGAATGTTAAGTTTTTCAGTATTTTCATTTTCGCGAATAACCAAAACTCACGAATGGTGAAACCGCGAATGTTGAGGGATTACAGTATTCAGGAGAAAAATTTAGTTTCCTGGATGATTCATGTATTTTGATGACAGTGTAGAAAAGATTAAGCCCATTTTTATAGCATTTTTGCGAATTGCCATTCCCGTATCCCAGGCATTTTTCAAAGCTTACTTTAGAGTAACAGTTCAACACTTCAAATGCACCATAACCATGGAATTTTTACTTTTTCATATAATCTCAGTTTTGTTATAGTTTTTTATGGGGTTTATTTTATTTTAATTTCTCTTTAAGAAAGAAAACTAATCTGTCTATTTATTTGACTCTTTTTTTCCATCTAATAGAGTAAATGCCTGTAATAAACTCTCTAAATATACATAGAGTATTCAGCAATCGGAATGAAAAAAAAAAAAACTATAAATGTAACATATAACTATATACAATACTTTGCTTTATTTTTAACAAATAAAATATTAATAATATATTCACGCATAAATATATCTATAGTATATATTATTTGAGATTTACTTTTAAATAATAATTTTCTACTGAGAATAGCATTTTTTTTCTGACTGATTGATTATCAATCATTAAAATATTTCATATTGTTTTTTTACCATTGTTCTAATATCTTGTCTGCGTTATCTACGGCATATATCAGTTGCATCCATGTTGTTTTAATAAACAACTATGATTTAATTACACACCTATGATTTATATTCTCAGAAAAATACCAGAATATACTCCAACACCAGGTTGTAGTAGGTCTAATGTAAAGCGATTTAGTATTATATAATTTCATACAGTTAATTAAAATTATCTAAAACAATGCAGTTATTAGAAACTGTTTAGTTATAAAGTAAAAAATACTGAATGTCTATATAAACAATAAAATAAAAATTGAGAAACGAATAGAAAGGACACGATACCAGACTTTAATGTAAGAAAGTGGGGGGGGGAAATTAGACACCTTCACAAATTGGCTACATAAGTAATACTTATATCCCCTAGAATCTAGCTTATACGTTATTACTCCAATATTTGTGATATTCCGCTTATCAAGACCATATAATTATTAATTAATAATTCAAAGATAATGCGCTGCTTGATTTCGATAAAAGTCTTAACTTATCAGGATTAAAAATAAATTTAAATAACCTACGGATTATCGTTACTCAAAATAATATAAGCAGTAAACAGGCCAAAAAAATAAAAAAAATAACACATGATACAAAAATAAAGAAATCAAATTTAACTTAACAATTAACTAAATCTTATTTACAAAAATATTTACGAGCGATGTACAATCATATAAACAAAGAAGATTCATTTTGTCTGCATAAGACAATCTAAAGCTTTTTTTTTTTTTTTTTAACAATCAGTTAGTCATATTGAACATGCCATACAATTAAATTGTTAATTTGAGCAATTTTACTTTCATTTATTCGTGGCATTCAGATGATTTATTCTTATCATAATTATAATATTATAACACTAATTTCAGTATAATCTAGATTAATTTAAAGAAGAAAGCATATTTAAGGATATTGACCTGCAACACATGTCATTAAGCCAATCATAAACATAAATATATTTTAAACAGAAATTTGACCAAAATGAAGAATACAACATGGAAGCTTGCTGCGGGCACACATCGTCTGAGGGGACACATTGTCTGTGGGAACACATAGTCTGAAGACACACTTAGAATGAGCATAATTAATTTGCAACAAAGGTGCAAATTCGATTATTTATATCGCTCTCTGAAGAGTCATCAAAGCAAATGAGATCGTCCTTATCAATAGCCATCATTTAACTTTTACAAAATATCGTTCAAGAGACCGCCATCATTTCTATCCCGATCAAATAAAAATCACTCGTAAAAGATGTCATGTATGCGCTGGAAAAATGCTCACATGTCCGCTTGAAGATGGATGATGGGGTACCCGTCCCCATACTACTCAATTAGCTGTAGCTGTTATTCCCGTAGTTCTTGTACTCTGCGTTTGGGGTCATAAAATTGTCAAATATATTGTGTCCCCATCCTCATAATCTGGCAATTTTCTCTTGATGAAGATAAAATGAATTTCCTTAGGTCCTGATAGAACTATATTAAAATATAAAACAATAATGTATACTTGTACAACCAATACAAAACTCCCTACACATATAATACTGACACTTTCCAGTAATCGATAATAATGTTAATTATTACATCAGAATTCTATGCAGATATATTATTTTTTAAATTTTCAATTACGTTGATTTCTCTTTATCAGTAGGTTTGTAGCTTTATTTTAAAAAAAGCTTTATCTTCAGCAATGCATTTTGATTGGAATTAACAATGTCACTAAAAAAGTGAATTTTTACAAGATTAGAATCGTGTAAATCCACAAGTCTCATTAATCGACAGTTGGAATTATATCTTACATCTGCTTTCTATGCAAAAATATTATTAATTAAAAGTTCAATTACGTTGATTTTTCGTTATCAGCAGCGATAATAAAAAACAATAAAGTAAATTTTATGTAACTCTTAGAAAAGTGGACTTTCACAAGATTAGAATAGATTAATTCTACCAACTGTATAGTGACTTATTTCAATAAAAATTGAAATTCATCAAACCAAAATGCTTAATGATAAGCGTAAACAAAATTGTTTAGTAGAACAGCAACTTATTAAATCTATGAGAGCCTCACAAAATTTCATTTTCACATCAAACTCGACTTTCTCTCGCATCTATGAAATATTAATGATGAAACTTTCGAAAGTTAAGCTACAAAACGTTAAATATAATCATTTAATCGCATCATGAATTTTGGTTGGAAAGAGCAGTGCAACTGTAACTGATAGCCAATTGGATTTTACAAGATTAGAATCGATTAAATGCATCGCCTAGGTTCGGAAATATTTAATCAAATTTTAAGCTCATTAAAACAAATATGTTAAATATTTTATGTTATAAATAAAGAACACTGCCACTTTTCTGAAAATTTAGGTTTGTTGAAAACAAAATGTTAAATATTAAAAATAAGAAATACTGTTAGTCATACTAAAATATGTGACAGTTGCATGCAATTTATCTTTCTCATAAAACATCATTCTCTGTCGTATCTATAAAGTATTAAGAATGAAATTTTAGCATTTTAAGACGTATAACCTCGAATGATTATTATCGATTAGTATCGATGAACCTCATTTAGTGACATCTTATGCCTTAGATTGGAAGAACTGTGTATCTGATAGACAAGTCGATTGTCCCATGATTTGAATCGATTATATACACAGGGTGTTTCTACGATCATTGGACAAAATGGAGGAGTGGTACAGGACACTGTAACAAAGATTTGTTGTACAGGAAATCATGGTCGTAAATCCATTTATCTAGTCAAAAATACAGGGCGTCTCACTCCAATCCGAAGTCGCATTTCCGTTCATAACGTTAACAATAGTGAAGATAAATTAACGAAATCTTTACAATAACCTTAATGTTCATACAAAGATGAGTCTGTTCTAATTTTCTCAAAATATCTTCAGTACTGTTAAAGTTGTGAACGGAAACACGATTTCGGATTGGAGTGAGACGCCCTGAATTTTTGACTGTATAAATGGATTTCCAACACTGCTTTCCTATACAAAAAATGCTTATTACAGTGTTCTGTACCACCTCTCCAAGTTTGCCCCATTATCGTAGAAACACCCTGTATATCGTCTCTTTTCTGAATTACATAAGGAAAATTTAAGTTTAGTGTAACTAAATAGTAAAATGTTAAATATTAAATATCTATATATTTATATAATAAAGTAGTGAATAGATTTTCGGCAAACTTCTTATATTATTAACACTATTATTATGTAAATCAATTTGGTTTTCATAAATTAAGACAAATGATAGAAATAATTATTTTTTAACCTTTTTGAAAATGAAATCTGTGGAAGTGGTAAATAATTTTACTTTCATATTAAACTTGAATATCTCTAAGGCCAATTTAATTTTAGTGATGAAACTTCAGAATGTTATGCAACAGAATATCAAATATAATTTATTTAATCGCATAAGAAGTTTAAGATGACAGGAACGGTGTAGCTGATAATCAAGTGAATTTTCACAATATTTGATGAGATGAGATACGTCACCTCTTTTTGAATTATTTAATTACAAATTTAGTTCGTTGAAAAAAACTTTAAATATTAAAAATTAAAACTATAGAACAGATAGTCTCGAATAAAAACTAAGTATACATTGTTTCATTATCTTAATTCGATACTTCGTTGTCTTACATTAACAAAAATTATAGAAAAATATTTGTTTTTCAATACTATAAAAAATAACGGGAATAAATATTTTCTTTAAAAAAATAAAGGAAATACACAAAATTTAAATCTACGTACGCCGCAGAAATTTCACATTAACTCGATTTTGCATTGAATACACCAGGGTGTGCTTATTATATTCTCAGTTATTTTTACAAAATAACAAGCCTCTCCAGCCCCATATGCTATCTTCTTGAGAACTAATAAAGGTATTGATATCTAATGAAAACTTGCTGTTATATCCACCTGCTTTTTTACAGCTTTCCAAATATCATCACGTCTTTTTCATTGCGTAATGTACAGTCATGGAGACAGCGTCAGATGTCTGGAACTAATTTTATAGTCAACGATTTGAGTATATACAGGGTCCGTCAAAATGAATCATACACGGGTTTTGGTCAATAACTTTATTTGTACTCGGTTTATATTTGAAATTTTACTGTTAAAATGAAGCTTAGAATATGCATAACATTATAAAAATGGTTCAATATGTTCACCTCTCATGTCAAAAACATTTCAAGTCTTCTCTTGAATTATCTCAAAAAAGGTGGCTGACGGAATGTTTTCTAGCACTTGAATTCTTTGTTTTGATTAATCAAGATTTGACGTTGCATTTTGATAGCATTTATCCTTCAGATACCCCAAGAGGAAATAATTACATGGATTGAGTCAGGGGAATTCGGTGGCCCTTGAACATCACGTCCATACCTGAATTTGAAACTCCGACCGATAACTCTGTCATGAAAAAGCTCTTCAATGATGTCGTGGCTTTCGTTAGAACAGTGAGGAGCTGCCCCATCTTGCATGAACCATGGTTCACCATTTTCGGTTCTTGGTAGCAATTAATGGGTCCGTTCCATGCCATGTTTCTTAAGTATCAAACAGTACCTTTTTGAATTAACTATGTTTCTGAAAAAGTTCACTGATAATGCTCCTTTTGAGAAGATTTCTATCCAGGAAGTCTTTTTTTTGCGGATGTAGGTCTTTTCAAGAGACTCATAACGGTTTTCTTTACACTAGTATTGGTAAATTTTCTTATTAATATACCCGGTCAGTCGAAAGTGAGCCTCATCATTAAAACAAAGGTTTGGAACCGGAATTTTGTTATTTCGCGATAGGCGAAGAGTATTTTCAGGGAAAAGAAATCAAAATTTCCTTGGCATTTGCAGTCAAATTGTGCACTTGCTGGATATTTTCAACGGTCATTTCAGATCATGGCCTTCCGGTTAAATTGAGCTTATGATCGGCAACAGTTTCTGTTTGTTTAAATTTAACGGTTAAATTGTTTATTTTTTGCCTGGTTGGTGCACTGTGTCTTCAATAATATTTTTCATAAAGAGTACACAATGACAAAGATTATCCATAAAATAAATCGTATTTCATGACGATAAAAATTCGTTGATCCATCGTCAAAACTTGGTTTGGCAATATTGGTCCATTTCGGTACGATTGACTGAAATTTCAAAATTGAATAACGATTTAACCCTATAAACTATCACATTTTCTGATAGCCTAAAATGTCAGTTTAATATTTTACATCAAAATTAAAAAAATCAATCTTACGGTACACAATGTACGGTGGTTCAATTGAAAATACTTCTATCTTTACCCCAATTTTTCAAAACAACAAAACTGGAATGTAGCAAAGCTTTTAGCTCAACCTTTTTCTTTCTTTACGTATGCATACTTTGAATATCCGTTTAAAATGAACAGCTCTCACACTACTCTAGTTTCCACGCAGGCGCGCAAAAACCATGTATAATCCTTTTGAATTGTTCTGTAAATAGTAAATCAGATAGTGCAGCTGCCATTCAGTTGGAACTTCAGTGAAGGGTATTGCCATAGCAAAATTACACAGCCTGTTGCAATTTGAAATGAATGGCAACTCGATTTCTGATGTTACTGCTGTTCAGAGGCACTATCTGTAATCGGGTTGCTATAGATTTCACATTGTTGTTCAGTGTACGATGTTGCTATGGGGGCAACTCTCGCTGGTGTGCCAGCTGACTCGCAGTTGCGTTGTCTGAATCATCTAATTTCTCATATATTCCAAAATAATTGACTCTAATATTGCTTACAAAAATGTGACATTAACTTACGGATTATTCGATTTTACTCAAGTTGTATATTAACGATTACTTGTAGAAGGTGAGTATTAATTTAAATTTCACAATGTATCGTTAATATAAATGTTTTAGTAGTCTTGTGTTGTCAAAGAAGTGTTTTAGGCTTATTATATTATAGTTCCTGTTCATATTGCATCGTATGATACTATAACAATAAAACAATCCTTAACATTCCACATATACTTCGTATTTAGAGAGTAAATTACTATACACAGTTGAAAAAAAAATGAAAATTGTTCTGGTGCATCCTACGTAGAAACTCGATTTTTAAATTTATATTTCTGTTTTTCAATAGTCTATTAATGATAAACCTTTAGATTGGTAATTAACGAAATATAAACGAAGATTCAGTCATCACCTGAGTTGTTTTAGATAAAAGGAGAACTGCAACTGATATTCAAAGTGGAATTTTTAGAATATTAAAATCGACTAACATAGCCACGCTTCTGAATTAGGTAATGAAAATATAAGTACGTTCAAACCAAAATCATAAATGTTAAAAATGTAAAACAAAACATTTTGTATAATAAATGAAACAATCACTTGTCATAATTATTTTACATTAACGTAAATTTATGAAAAATATATACAAAGGAATATATTTTCGTTTAAGATTACGTAAGATACAAAACAATATTTTTTTTTTTTCAGGGGATAATTGTATTGTTACATCAAATTTGATTTTATACCTCCTACATGGAATAATTATGTCGAAACATTAGAATATTAAGCAACGGAAACTCAAATATAATTATATCATCGCTTGAGGAGTTTTAGATTGGAGGAACGGCGTATTTGATAATCAAGTTAATTTTAACAAGTTTCGATTTGATTAAATACATCGCTTCTTTTATGAATATTCCATCAAAATATAATAGTACACGTTGAAAGTTTAGTGCGTAATGTTCTGAACAGTTAATGAAATAATACATTGCTTCATTATCTAACCTTGATACTACTTTTAAGTATATATTTTTGTTTTCCTTAAATTGCGTTAAACTATGCAAACAAATATTTTTCAGAACAATTAAACGTCACATTAAAGTTTTAAATGTATGAGTGTTATAGATAATCAAGATGATTTTAAGAATATTTAGAACAGATTTAAAAAAATCGCCTGTTTTCTGAAATATTTCATCAGAAGTTCTGTGCAACCCAAAATAATTTTTTTAATGTATATAGTACAGTAGAACCTCGATCCATCGTTTCCGCATCTTTCGTTATCCCGTATGTATCGTCTAGTTTTAAAGGTGCCGTCACGAATGCTATTTAAATAACGTTAATTATGCCCGCTTAGGTCGTTTTTTAATCATGCATATTCTCGCATCTATTGTTCAAAAATTTTATCGACCTTAAAAAAATGAAGAATTCATCCCACTGTATTCATGTTTAAGAAAACAAAAGTTGTTCTAATTGTGAGTGACCTTGGATGCACATGCGTATTGATAAACCGAGAGCGATTTCATGAGAGTGTAGTGAACTTTAAATGCAATCTCCAAACGGGCGATAAACGTGCCATTCTGTAAGTGGCAACCCTCCAGTGTACAGGTGGAAATAAAAAAAGTTTGCAATAGAAAAAAAAATGTAAAATGATGAGCAAAGAGCTGTCTTTATAAAAAGTAGAATAAGAACTTAGTTTTAGTTAATGACGTGGCGTTGGATATCTGTATTTATTAAAGTAGTCACCTTAAGAGCGTGAGAGGAGGGAGGAATGGACCACCAATGAAATTAAGGAGGGCAGTAGATCCCTCGTGTGTTTTTTGAAAAATGTTGAAAGATTTAATGATTGACAGACTGGGCGGGGATTAGCTGCAAACGCCATAGCTTCCAGAAGTTAAGACATTGTCGCTTTATGTTAGGCTCTCATTTTAGTTTTGGCTGTGATAAGCTATTGTTGTGTGCCTATTGTTTTCATTATTTTTCCCTTGTTTGTGAATAACATGGCTAAACAAATTCGTATCATTGAAGAAGTATAAAAACTTCCGTTTGAAAAAAAGAGTTCAAATTGCTCAACATTCAATTCTATAATAAAAAAAAAAAAAAAACGAAATTATAAAGCAGTTTGATACGTACGGTATTTCGGCAAAAAAAAAAAAAAGAAAAACTGGTCGAGAATCAATATACAAACATTTAGAAACTGTTTTGTACGACTGGTATCGTCAAGCTCGAGGATCACAAATTCCAAGAGATGGAGCAATTCTGCGGGGAAAAGCCCTAGAAATCACTGTTTTAAAAGTTATTGAAAATTTCTCAGCCTCAAATGGATGGATTTCATGGTTTAAAGAGCGACATGGATTAAAATTAACAAAATTGTGTGGTCAAAGCGCAGCTATTGATGACAGAATGGTTCAAGATTGGTTTTCCAAATTACCAGCATTAATTGAAGGATATGACTCTCGTGACATTTACAATGCGGATGAAACGGGGCTTTTTTATAGATCTTTGCCGGACCGTACTCTGGCACGAAAAGGAGAGGCTTGTAATGGAGGCAAAAGTTCTAAAGAAATACTGACTGTTTGTTTGTGCACAAATAGTGATGGAAGCGATAAAAGAATGCCGATTGTAATAGGAAAGTCAGAAAAGCCAAGGTGTTTCAAAAACATCAAAAATTTACCTGTGTCGTACCGTGTTAATTCAAGAGCATGAATGACAAATTGAAATTTTCTCTAAATTTCTGAATGATTTTGACAAGTTAGTTGGAAAAGAAAAAAGGAAAAGAGTTTTATTCATTGACAACTGTTCAGCTCACCCTCCGGATATACCTTCATTAAAAAATGTGACAGTTCATTTTTATCCCCCTAATTGCACTAGTAGGGTTCAACACCTCGATTTGGGTATTATTCACAGTTTCAATCGCCATTACAGAAATAATTTAGTTACAAAAGCTTTGGATATGATGGATGAAGGAAAATGCAATAGCATCAAAATTGATGTTTTACAAGCCATTTATTTCGTTATCTCTGCCTTGGAGAGAGTAACCCAAGAAACTATAATTAACTCTTTTAATAAGGCTAAGGGGGATGTCACAGAACTTGAAACTGTAACTGCTAATGCTAACGATGAAGAGGAAAATGATTTATCACAGTTTGGGGAAAATGTCTCGAACATCACCTTTGACGATTATGAATCAATTGATGAAGAGGTTGCGACATGTGGCTTGATTTCTGTTCAAGCAATGATCGTAAAGAATGAAAAAATGGATGATGATACCGATGAAGACGAAAATGTCAATACAGAACCAGTTCCAACGTTTGTTAAAGCACTTAAAGGATTTGAAACAGTGAGAAATTTTCTTTATTCACATGCATTAAGCGTTGGAGAGCAGAAAGATGTCACTAATGTCGAAAATTTATTGTTTGGGTTAAGAAGAAAACAGTGTGTACAAACTAAAATCTCCTAATATTTCCAGTAAATAAATAGATCTATTCTTCTTTAGTCTGCTTCGTAAATTTTTTGTAGTAAATAAGTATTTTCTCCTTCAAATTTTCTATATTTCAATGTAATAAATTTATTTATGCCATATACTTTTTCACACGAAAATATTTTATGTTGACCCGCATTAATCGTTTTCCCGTAACTATCGTTTAAAACTAATGATCCCTTGAGAAAAGATCGATCGAGGTTCTACTGTATTTCTTTATGTTACATACTGATAATACTAATGTTATGTAAAAAAAAATCTTTAAAAATGTAGAACAGCGAGCAGATAAGACCAAGCTATGCTCGGTCAAAATTAGTTTTGTTATCAAATATCAAGACCCATAACCAAAATGACCCACTAATCATTCTCGAACATGTGACCAAGCCCGATTGTCTTCTCGTGTCTGAAACCCGTAGGATATAACATTTAGTCAAAATAGTCGGAGCAGATTTTTAGATAAAATTAGCTTGACCTACTGTGACCCAAAAATGACCCACTAATCGAATTTTCTCTAGCATGTGACCTAGCCTAATGATTTTCTCGTGACCAAAAACCGTAGGATACAAAATTTAGTTCAAATCGTCTGAGCCGTTTTTAAGATAAAGATAGCTTGATTCATAATGCCCCATGACTAAAATGATCCACTAATCGAAATTTCTCGAACATGTGACCTAGCCCAATGGTCTTCTCGTTCCCCAAAACTGTAGGACACGAAATTTAGGTCAAATCTTCTGTGTCGATTTTTAAGATAGAAATAACTTGACATAATGACGCATGACCAAAATGACCCACTAAACGAATTTTCTCGAATATGTGACCTAGCCCAATGAGTTTACCGTGCCCGAAACTCGTAGGATACAAAATTTAATAAAAATTTTTAGAGCCTTTTTAGATAAAATTAACTTAACCCGCGTTGAGCCAAAAATGACCCACTAATCGAAAGTTCTCGAACATGCAACCCAGCCGAATAGTTTTATCGTGCCTGAAAATGATATGATACTACAAAAATTAGTCAAAATCGTTTGAATCGTTTCTTAGATACAATTAGCTTGACCCTGACCCATGATGACCGAAAATGACCCACTAATCGACTTTTGTTGAGCATGTGACCTAACTCAATGGTTTTCTGGTGCCCCAAAACGGTAGGATACAAAATTTCGTTAAAATCGTTAGAGCTGTTTTTAAGATAAAATTTGCATTTATATATATATATATATATATATATATATATATATAACCGCACACGAGATTTCCTCTATTAGAATATATGATAATGCAGGGATTTATTTTTCAATAAATTTAAGTTTACTTTTTCTTTAAACAGCTGATAATTGTATTTTGACAGTATAATAGAATTGCTGTCCCCTCCGTTGAATAATTATTCTGAAATTTTAGAATGTTAAGCAACGGAAACTTGAATGTAATTATTTGATTACATGACTCATTTTGGATGGAGGGATAGTGTAACTCATGGGCAAATGTATTTTCCAAGATTACAATCGATTGAACTCATTCTCTATTTTCTGAATTATTCAATGAAACTTAGTTGAAACAAACATATTAAATATCAAACTTTAAACTAAAGGAAAGAAATGGCAATCTTATTGTCCATGTGTCATAGGTGGCACATACGACAATTTCTGTGGAACACAAAAGATGAATAAGCATTAGAGATATAAAATGTCGTTTTATAATAAATAAATAAAAATAACACGTACAGACTATCGTAATTAATGTCATTATTCTGGAATTAATTTATGCATCAGTATACTTTCTATTTTTGCTGTAATTGCTGTATTTCAACATATAAACATGTTAATTTATGAATTTAACATTCTTTATTTTTTGAATGGGATCTCACAAGACAGTTACTGTAATAAAATGTAAAGTTAAGTTAATTTTGCTATTGGGTTGTTCGGAACGTTCTTTCCGTTTGGGACAATTGGTTCGTACCGGAAAATTACATAATTTAATTATTAGAAATTAATTTCGACAGCTAACGGGTAGAATTTTCCGGTACGAATTGGTTTTCCCCAACGGAAGGAGCTTTCGAACAACCAAATAAATGTGTTATAATGTTACTAAAATGAACAAAATATACAACAGTTATAAGCCATTCTTCTTAGACCCCATGAAGCAAAAATCTCATTAAGAAATATGTATTATCTTATTTTGTTCAAATTGTACTATTTAATGTTACAAGGTGCATTGATGAGACGCTAAAAATTACCAGAAATATGTTTTTTCGTCCCAATTTGGCAGGAATACAACATGTTTCAATTAAATGATATTACTATTTAAAATTGAAAATTATAACATACAATTATAACATATTATAACAAAATTATAACATATCCTATTTCCGAATCAATTTTTTTTAATTAGTGGTTACTTCCATATACTGAAAAGTGTCATTGTACCTTTTGTACATAGTTATTTCACGAAAGAAAGCAGCAAATAACGGCATATATCAAACTGATATTTTTTTAAACGTAATCTTTCTGGTTACTATACTGTAAAAGAAGACAATTCATTTTTAATCTACGGAAATATAATATAACCAGGAACAGAAATATACAATAACGTCTTCCGAGTTAACCACGATACCGAAAAAAGTTTCTTTACATTCATATACCTCAAAAAACAATACAATTTTATGGAAGATTTATGGAAACATTTATAAAAACGAAATTTCTTTTGCCCTCCTAATTTTCGAAAAAGTTTTAGTAGCTTTTTATGTATAGGAATCAGCTTGGATGGTACTAATTCTTACGTAAACATTTTAAGTTGAGTAAGTTATTAATACATGGAAGAGTAACATAATAATATTAGTTTTGATATTAATGTTAACGCTGTTAATTTA
Organism: Maratus michaelseni; assembly: GCA_963931845.1. NCBI lineage: Eukaryota > Metazoa > Arthropoda > Arachnida > Araneae > Salticidae > Maratus > Maratus michaelseni. Next base: position 309,124,849 of record OZ007591.1, read on the forward strand.
GCATGCCTGTCTATTAAAGATATTTATTGAACATGAAAATGTTTACTTGAGAATTGACAGTATCCGAAAATCTTATACTACGGATTGAGAAAACTCACTAATACATTGTAAAAATTACACTGAAACGTTTATGTCAGAGTTATGTCAGAGTATAATTAGCCGCTTAGCCAGGCTTAGCCGCTATCAGACTGGTTCAGATTTTCAAACAAAACGAGAAAAATAGACCAGTAAATTTTTACTTTATAAAAAAATATGACTTTTTTTCATTATTTTTTTAAAGAAAATTTATTTGGATTTATTAAAGAAAGGACAAAGTGTTTTGAAAGGAATATTAAAGAAACACTTTGTGCGATCTTCGATCACACTTACCCACATGTTAGTTTATTCCCCTGCCTGCACATAAAGACTATTCTTGAAAAAAACATGATTTATATATAAATGAATATAATGAGAAATAACATCTAATTTTTAGATTTTTGGACAGGAAGTGTTATCTTTAAGGTAAAACACCCTTCTTATGAAATTCAAAATGACAAAATTCTTATTGATTCATGGCAGTTTTTTGGATTGAGAATTACGAATGATGTATAATGCTTCTTTTGCGCCTTGAAATTAAACAGATATATGTATGTTTTAATGTAGATTTGTGCATTTCGGTTTTGGTAATGAACGTTTATGCTTAAAACCACATATTTTGAACTTTCAAAAACCAAATTTCTTTTAATTTTTGTGCGATAAATGCGCTCTTTTTTTCGACGTGGGGCATTCTGGGATAGTCCATACTTCTGCGGATAGTTTCATCTTAAACGAAGGAATCTAAAGAATAATGTGTGTTGAAAACAGTCTAAAAACGTTTTAAATTGCGATGCATTTTAAATTATTAATATTAGGAACTTGAATCTTTGAAATAACATCTCACGTAAAACAGTTTCTATGAAATTTGTAATTTAGAAGGAAGCAGGAGCAAAAAATGTTTAAAATTGCAATTTTTGTGATGTTGTAAAGGCTAGAATAAATGTTGTAGACATACAGTTCCAATTACAAAATCATATTGTCAAACGAAATATAGTTCCAATTACGTTTACAATGAGGTAAATATTCATGTTGTGACGTTAATTAAAGTAAAAAATCCATTTTATAAAATATACGAAATCTAACTTTTTATACGGTCCCCCGGTCTCTATAGTTATGTTTAGTAAATGTTTGCACATATCATAACAAATACAACACAAAAGTTTGACTTCTGTAAGACAAAAAATGACACAGTTATTAAATTTTAAAGTTTAAGATTTTTTCACATGATTTTGTCTTTCATTCAGGGATCAGTTAAAAAATGAATTAGAGTAATTCGAGATCGAAATCCGCGTGCAATGTCCTTTTTACGGCAAAACTACCTTTAGCCGGTATTACTAAATCGGTGTATCACCTAAAAGGGTGATTTCATCTAAAAATTTGAGCTGACTTTGAGGGGTCGTATACAAAGCGAAGAATGAAATATTGAAATTAAACAGAAAAATAAATATCAATTTATTATTGTTAGTATATCGTATCGTAATTGTAATCGTAGCATTACATATTAAATTTTATTGGATGATACTTTTATGTAAGCTTTCTCGCACGTCCGGGAACATGACTGGCAGAATCCCAGACGAATTTGCCCCACCAGTGGCTGAGAGGTTGTGCTCTCGAAGCTGGTAGACGGGAGGTGCTGGGTTCGATCCCAATCGCGCCCGTCGGCCTAATCGCTCGGAGTTTTCGTGGTTTTCTTTCGAGCCGTGGATTTTCTCCATGCGTGAATACGGATTAGGTTCCCTTAGAAAGTTCCCCACGAAGGGCACTCCCCCTGGGCCTATATCCCTAGTGTCGATAATTGGCCGTCAATAATCAACCCAACCCAACCCAGACGAATTTATAAATATAAGTGATGTTCAAGTTTCAGTTTAGTTACTATGTTTTTGTCATTGTGTAATGTTCTTTTGTAACTCAATATATATATTCGATCCAAGGCCTCGCCTGTTTATTTGCTTGGTTATTTCATCAGCAGAGCTTGGTTTAATTCGCAGACAGAGTGACGCTAGTTCCTTTTCATATTTAGTGCTGTGGTTTTGAGAGAGAAAATTTATTTTTCTTTTGTTTCTGTTTTTTTACCCAGCGATGGAAAGTGAAAAAGAATTATACGGAGTTGCTCTTTTTGACGGCGACGGTAGAAATTTTTCTGTTTGGAAAAGGCGTGTCAAAGCCATATTTGCGGCGAAAGATTTGGATAAATTTTTAGACAATAAAGCGACAACTGAAACTGCGCAAGTTGTAAAATCGAAAAAGGCTTATGCTTTATTATTATCGCTTTTAAGCGATAGGGTTCTTGCGTCATTGCAAGAAGAAAATACTGCGCATAAGATATGGAATAAATTAGAACGAACATATGATACCAAGCGTGCAGTTAATCAAATTTTAATTAGAAAGAGGTTAGCAACTATTAAAAAGGATCGTGTTGTATCTATGAGAAGTCACATTGATGAAATAAATAAATTAATTTCGGAACTTAAAATTTCCGGTTGAAGTAAGTGAAACCGATACTATTGTTTATATTCTAATGTTGGTGCCTCAAGAATTTGAAAATGTTAAAACTGCGTTAGAAAATCATCCGAATGCTGTTTTGACTCTAGATTTTGTCACACAAAAGCTGTTAGATGCTGAAGCACTTCTGCTCGACTCCAAGAAAGAAAAAGTGCAGTCCAAAACTGCTCATGATAATACCGCGTTTGTATCAACTCGCAAAGAATATGGGTGCAAAAACTGTAATTCAAAGGGGCACATAGTTAATATTGTAGAACGAAACTTTCTTGTTTCAAATGTGGACTTCCTAGCCATTTTAAACGAAACTGTAAAGCTGTTAAAAATTCAAATGAGGAAAAATTTGCTTCTGCACCGGTATTTTTTGTTGCGGGGAACGTTAAAAAGAATGAATTTATAGTGGATTCTGGAGTGACTTCCCATATGTGCTCTAATGAGAAATATTTCACGTCTTTACAACCATCTTCAGGAACTATTAAGTGTGCGTAGAAAACAACGAATCTTGAAATTAAAGGTGTTGGAAATATTATTGGAAAATTATTAAACGGAATGGAAATTACACTAAATAATGTTCTTTACGTACCAGATTTAAGTGGACAGTTGATTTCCGTTAGAAAAATCGAAAACGCAAATTATGCAGTTATTTCCAAGAATGAAAAGGTGTTCATAGAAAAAGGAAGAAATCGTTTTTGTTTTGGTGAACGTGATTCAAATGGACAATATGTTAGTTATTTTGTCCCAAATTATGAAACTGTTCTCATATCAAAAGAAAGTGATACTGAAATTTGGCATCGCAGAATGGGCCATCCAAGTGACAAAGTGTTGAAGGAAATGAAACTTCCAATACCACTTTCTTTTTCTGATGTTTGTGTTCGAGCAAAACAGAGTGCAACACCAATGGGAAGAGGACCTAGTAAAAGAGAAAGTACTCCAATGACTGCTATTCATTCTGACATATGTGGCCCTATTGTTCCGAAAACTTTTTCTGGTGAATGCTATTTTATGACTATCATAGATGATTTTTCACGATTTACTGAAGTTCGATTATTGAAGCATAAAAGTGAAGCTTCAGAGGAATTGAAAGTTTTCTTAAAAACTAATCCTACAGTAAAGAAAATCAGATGTGATAACGGAAAAGAATATTTAATTAATGATTTAGTGAATTTTACTCGAGATCTTGGTATAGTGATTGATCCCGCTCCTCCATACACTCCAGCTTTGAATGGAGTTGCTGAAAGATGCAATAGATCGCTCCTGGATATAGGAAGGGCTTTAATTGCTGAATCACATTTACCTAAGACTTTTGGGGTCAAGCTATTCTTACAGCAGCTTACTTGAAAAATCGAATGCCAAGCAGCTCCAATGAGAACTTAACGCCGTATTTCTTAAAATTTGGAGAAGATCCCGATTTGAAGCACATACGTGATTTGGATGCAGTGCCTACATGTTAGTTCCTTCCGTTCATCGTAAGAAGCTTGATGATACGTCTACACATATGATCTTCATAGGTTATTCCTCAATGGGATATCGATTGCTAGATCCTGAGACGAAACGCATAACTATTTCAAGAAATGTCAAATTTGATAAAGAGAAGAAGCATACCATAAACTCAAAACAACACATAGTGGAAAATTCAGAATTGACTGATTGTGAAATTAACCCAGATTCTCAAGAAAGAACTAGTGAAGAATCAGAGGATTCTGAAGAGAAAGAAGATAAAATGAGAAAATCCGAGAGATCAAGAAAATAACCTATTCGGTATCCAGCTCCTGAGGTGTATGAAGCATTACTTTGCCAACAAGAAACTTTATCTTTTGATGAGATCAAATTTCTCCCTGTTGATGAAAAACGTTTATGGAAGGAAGCTATGGATGCAGAGATCTCGAAAAATTACCACCTGACAAACGAGCTATTTCCTGCAAATGGGTGTATACCGTCAAAAGAGATGGACGTTATAAGGCTCGCCTTGTAACCCGTGGATTTAGGCAAAAAGAAGGACTAGACTATAGTGAAACTTTCGCCCCTGTAATAAGTATGCCAGCTTTAAGTTTAGTGCTTTTTGTGATTTTAAATGAAGACTTACATGCATTTGTTTTGGATATAAAAACAGCTTTCCTGAATGGTAAGTTAAATGAACTTGTTTTTATGGATCAGCCGCAAAGCTATGATGACGAAAGTGGGTTAAAATGTAAACTCAAACGGAGTTTATATGGCCTGAAACAGGCCCCACGACAATGGTTTGAAAGGTTTCTTGAATTTGTTTCAAAATTAAAATTTAAATCTCTTGATAATGAACCTTGTATTTTTATTCGTTATAGTAATGGGCATAAAATAATTATTGCTCTGTATGTTGATGATATGCTTATAGCAGGTTCAGATTTAAATGAAACTAATGTAGTTATTTCTTTACTCTCTAAAGAGTTTCATATGTCAAAATCAGAATGTGTTTCAGAATTTCTGGGTATTCAAATGAAATTTAAATCTGACAGTTTAATAATGGATCAAGAGTCTTATATAATTAAATTGTTAAGTAAATTTAATATTCTAGAATGTAAACCTAGTGATATTCCTATTTCTCCTAAATCCACTCCATCTGATTTCAAAATGGAAAACCATTTAATGGTCCATACCGTGAACTTGTAGGTTGTTTATTGTATTTAACATATATTTCACGACCTGATATTTTATATAGTGTTAATTGTTTGAGTCAAATGCAGGAAAATCCTACTGAAGTTGCATGGATTGCACTAATGAAAATCTTAAGATATTTGAAAGGAACTTTGTCCTTAAAACTTGTGTATAAAAAGCAAAAATCTGATCCTAAATTATCTATGTATGTTGATTCTGATTGGGGGGGCTAATACAAATGATAGAAAATCAGTATCAGGTTACATTTTAATGTTTTGTAACATGCCTGTTCTCTGGTGTTGTAATAAACAAAAATCAGTTGCATTAACTTCAACTGTAGCTGAAGTCATTGCCTTAACTAAAAGTTTGCAAGACCTGTTGTGGTTCAAAAATATTGCTTGTGAAAATGCAAGTATTAAGGATTTAGTTATTTTAGAGGATAATCAGTCTTGCATAAAATGTATCAGTAATGAAAGTAGTTATGGTAGAATGAAACATATAGATATAAAACTAAAATTTGTTCGTAATGTTGTAAAAGATAATAATATCAAAATTGAATATATACCTACAAATATGCAAATTGCTGATATGTTTACAAAGGCATTGCCTAAAGTTAAATTTTATGAATTGTTGGTTCTTTGCTGTTTGTATAAGTAATGTTTTAACTCTGTCATACTTTTAATGTTTGTTTATTGTAATTTTTTATTCTGTGTTTTCTAATGTAATGCTAGATTATGGGCGGGTGTTAGTATATCGTATCGTAATTGTAATCGTAGCATTACATCTTAAATTTTATTGGATGATACTTTTGTGTAAGCTTTCTCGCACGTCCGGGAACATGACTGGCAGAATCCCAGACGAATTTATAAATATAAGTGATGTTCAAGTTTCAGCTTAGTTACTATGTTTTTGTCATTGTGTAATGTTCTTTTGTAACTCAATATATATATTCGATCCAACGCCTCGCCTGTTTATTTGCTTTGTTATTTCATCAATTATCATATTAGAAAACGGTCTACTATAAAAAATGAATACATCAAATACCGGAATCTACTAGAGATACTGCTCAAAGTGTTCTCCATTGGTGGCAATGCTCAATTGAATGCGTGACAGTACTGATTTCTGGACACGTTGTAGCATAGCAGGCGAAACCACCTTTAGCCGGTATCGCTGAAACCGGGTATCACCAAAGAGGTTTTTCATCTACAATTTAAGCTAACTTTTAGAGGTCAAACAACATTCAAAAGTCAAATTAGGCAATGTTGAATTCAGCGGGTGGCCCAGGAGGGACATTACCCCCCTTCCCCTGGAGCAACGAAATGTCCCTCCCGGAAAATGTGAGATTTTGTGTTTTCAATTGTCAAAAAGTGCCATTTCAACCCGGAAATCTGTAGTGTCCCCCGCCGGAGAAAAGTGTCTGAATTCAACACTGAAATTAGGTATTGTTTGTTATCGGAAAATAAAGCCGTCCGCTCTTTTGCGAATGCGCCCAGTCTGTTTTGATTTTATCAAAATAGGGTTGACTCGAGTTTTTTTAGCTGCGTTTGGCTGAGGTCCAATCTTAGTGACCGCCTACAAGAGAATGCAAACTAGAACTTCGTAAAATACTCATATTAGCGTAACAACCCTTTCGATTGTAGAATCGTCTCAGAGTGCTAGGCGCGGTTTTAAAAACAAATAATAGACTCGATATGAGAAAAATAAAATATACTCACTAAAAACTTGATACATGGGAGCGGAATGCAAACGACCAACCGAAATATAACGAACATGAAAATCAAGATTATGCAAATTACATTAGTACCGCAGCACAACGAGTTCGGGATAAAAAACGAGCCGCTAGCAGTGGACATGCTAGTCAGCGCAGAGATTGTGATGGCAGGCTATACGTACACGCAATATACCGAAATGATACTTATTTATGGTGTATTTCGAAGGAATGCCAGAGCGGCTGCGAGAGTTTATTCAGAACGTTTTCCTAGAGATCGACAATCCAACGCAAGAACCGGCTCCGTTGCGCCACGACCCAGAACATGTAGACGCGCAAGGTGTAATGTTAGAGAGACACCGGAGGAAGTGCTGGCATTCACCCTTTTAAATCCACAAATGAGTACGGCAGAAATAAGCGAGGCATGTGGATACACGCGTCAGCGTGTCTGCCCGTTATTACATGGACCATGTGCGCATCCATATCATCCAACACAGGTGCAAGCATTGATGTTGGGTGACCACGAAAGACGGTTTGATTACTGTAATTTCATGCTTAATACTATAGAGAAAAATCCATCGTTCCTTTGTGACATTCTGTGGACAGATGAGGCAACGTTTAGACGGAGTGCCTTTGTGAACGTGCAAAATATGCATTACTGGTCTCTGGAAAATCCTCACATAGCCCGCACAGTACGACACCAGATACGCTGGTCAACGAACGTGTGGTGCGGTATATGGGAAACTCAGACTGTTCTTCTACGATGGAGACCTAACGGGCGAACTTTACCTGCATCTACTACAAACACGGTATGTGACTCGTATGAAGAGCTGCCTCTCCGAAATTCATGCCGGGTGTGGTTTCAACATGATGGGGCCCCTCCGCATGAAGCATCAAACGTCCGTGCGTATCTGGCCACCGAATTCGGTCAACAGATCATCGGATATGGTGGCCACCGCGTTCACCGGACTTGTCTCCCATCGTTTTCTACCTCTGGGGATACATAAAGACACAGGTGTATGTGACTGAGCCTACTTCTCTGGTTGATTCGAAGCAGCGCATCATCCTTACTTGTCGCACAGTTACTCCTGCTATGCTCCATGGTGTCCAGGACTCAGTACTGTCACGCATTCATTTGTACATTGATACCAATAGAGGACACTATGATCAGTGTCTCTAGTAGATTTTGGTATTCTATATATTCATTTTTTATAGTAGACCGTTTTGCAATATGATAATAAATTGATATTTATTTTTCTGTTTAATTTCAATATGTCATTGTTTGCTTTCCATACGACCCCTCAAAGTAAATTCAAATTTTTAGATGAAATAACTCTCCTGTGATACACCGATTTAGCGATACCGACTAAAGGTAATTTTGCCATAAAAAGTACATTGCACCCTGATTTCGATCTTGAATTACTCTAATTCATTTTTTAACTGATCCCTGTTTGAAAGACAAAATCATGTGAAAAAATCTCAAACTTTAAAATTTAATAACTGTCAATTTTTGTTGTACAGAAGTCAAACTTTTTGTGTTGTATTTGTTATGATACGTGCAAACATTTACTAAACATAACCATAGAGACCGGGGGACCGTATAAAAAGTTAGATTTCGTATATTTTATAAAATGGATTTTTTACTTTAATTAACGTCACAACATGAATATTTACCTCATTTTAAACGTAATTGGAACTATATTTCGTTTGACAATATGATTTTGTAATTGGAACTGTATGTCTACAACCAACGGTTGAGAAATAAAAGGTCGGCGATAGATAATATTTTGCACCCTGTATATATAATTGTCTAGTTCTTGTCTGAAAATTTCTGAAAAGTCCGCGTTTTTAACAAAATGACAGAGTTTTAAATAAACCGGATTCGTTTTAAAAAGATCTGATTTTGTTATGTTTGTACATAACAAACGAAAATTAAAATATATAAAAAGGCGAATATGTAACCGGTAAATATTCAAATTTATTTTTAAAAGAGAAGAAAAAGAAAATGCATTATTCAAGAAAAAATGTTCATGCTCAGATGAAATGTTTTAAAAGTATTTAAATTTTTAAAAACCTGCTTCAACAGAACATTTATGATATATATGATTTTCAGAAAATGTATAAAGCAAATGTCAGTAATTCCCATCGTGGCTTAATATGTTTAAAAATTACTTTAACATAATACTCAAGGATTAGTATCAACGTAATAAAAATTAATATTTTCAAATAATGAACTATATGGAGAAAGACTAATTCGTAAATTATACCGCAAAGTATTTCTTTTAATTGCGAATGTATTTTGAGTTTGAAATGCGAAATAAACTTTGAGATGAACAATGTGCATTTGAGAATTGAAAAAATGCCAATTAAGTTTGAGAGTGCGCTCGACGTTTTAAATTTTGGGCTGATATACAAATTCCTTATTTCTGAGAAAATTTTGTTAAAACTGAAATTTTCTTTTAAATGCATTAAAATTATGCCATATACAGAATATAAATTTTACGTAAAATATACTTTAAAATATCATTTAATATATACGAAATTTGCATTACATATCATTACTTCACGTCCATAAATTTGTACAGAAATTAAATATTTTTAAAATTAGGTTATGAGAATTGCAGATAATTTTCTAGCAAGTAGGCATTAGCTTTTATGCTGAAAATGAGAAAGAAAATGTAATACTATCAGAAACTTCACAGTATTTTTCAGATGAATAACTTCCAATTCCGCAGGAATTTTCCAGCGAAAATTTCCCATTCTCAATTTAGCGAACAATTTCTCTATGTGTAAAACTTATATATTTGTATGCTTTTACTGTTGAATAGTGGAAACCTCCAAATAGTGAATTGATTCAATTGTAGAAACCTGCGCAGGTGAGGTTGTATTCTACCCGAAACCGAAAAATACTTTTGAAATCAACCCGTACTGGACGTGAACCGGCGAGACCAACGAAATATTTCTCTTCGATACGTAAACCAACTTAAACCCGAATCCGAACCGCATCCCAAAATGAAATGAAAGTATTAATTCGTTTAAATATCAATATCAATAAAGAAAGCTTTTACTTTTTAAATTAAATAAATTTGTAGCATTACATTAATGTTTCACTTAATCTGTCTAAAAATCTTGGAAAATATAATTTTCAATTACTAATAAAGTATCTACTAATATATACGATAAAAATTATAAAGTTAATTATAGCAAAAGTTTTAAAAACTCATGGTTATAAACTGAGTTCATCTGAAACATAGTTCTGCTTATTTTCAATAATTTGTTTGTGAAAGTCCCAACAACCCTACTTGCAGAAACCTAAATCTGACCCGCAAGAAACATTCCAGAGTGAACCCGACGGACACAAAAAAAATACAGTCTCTCCGACTAAAAAAATGAAAATTAGGGACAACCCGAGCAGATGCTGAGGTGTAGGCTATTCAGAGATATTCTATGTTAGAATATTAAAAAATATAGATAAGTCCATTTTTCTATATAAAAGGTAAATTTGGTAGTGATATAATTGCGCAAATGTGAATTAATTTCCTTTCATTTGGTGTTCGGGTTGTAACATTTCGGGTTCAGGTTGAAACACTTCGGGTTCAGGTTGCAATACGCTTTTTTCATGTAGGGTTGTGGTTCGACAGAATTTTTTGTCTTCTTCGTGTCACGTTGCGGGTGGACTTCAAATGAAATTTTCAAGTTTGGGTCGTGTTGCGTATCAAACAAAATCATTTTGTCATGTTCGAATCGGATTGCAATTCGATGGATGTTTTGTATGTCGGGTTCAGGTCGGGTTGCGGGTTGTCTTCAAATGAAATTTTTAGATTCAGGTTGAGTACTATAAAATATTTGGACACGAAATCGATAATTTTCTAATTAGCCTAAAACAGAATAAACTCATTGCAATGAGCGTGAAAAAAAAACAAAAAAAAAACAAGGCTAATTGAGAAACAAGTGGTTATTTTTCTATTAGCCTAACGCCCTCTTTGCAAAAAGCCTGAAAAATATAAGGTAGATATAAGGTTTATTGAAAAAAAGGGAGATGTTTCTGCAATTACCCCGGCTTTTTGAAAACATATTCTTTTTTCTTTGCAAACAACCTGATTGCTTAATTTGCCTAGAACAAAGTCATCGCTTTAAGTTTAAACACATTGATCATGACTATTTTTACAATATATCCAAAAATATATATATAATTCTATATCAAACTTACTGAATATTTGTGAAATTACGTTTGTACTGTTTAATTGATAATAATAATCAAACAGAGATGTAACTTATTTTTTTTAAATAAACTATTTAATTTTGTATTTAACATCACTGTATTAATATTTGTTACACAACCTTGATTAAAGCAAAACTAATGAGCAAAACTACTCGCTCGGTCAAATTTTATAAAAATTCCTAAATCTCAATTTACGCTCAAAATATTTCCAAATTTCTGAAAGTACTTGAAAATACTTTAGAGATACTGGATAAACTTTGATTTTTCTTTATAATGTTTTAAGGGTTTAACACTTTTGGAGTGTGTAATATTCCTAAATATTAGATAATTTATACTATTTTCCTTTGAAATACTGAATTTCAAAAAAGAGGATTACTTTCTGTTAAACATGCATTTAGGTTTAGACATGCATGTTATTTTATTGAAAATAATTTTGCTAATAATGACATTACATGATAAAATAAAAGCAGGAAACTTATTATTAGGCTTTTAAAACACAACTCGACTTAAATTCTTAACACTGATCATATTTTTATTATTTCTGACTTTTTATTTTTTAACGTAAATAACATTTATTTCTTTTAATATTATGTAACGTTTAACATATTCTTTAATTAGCCTGACATTTAGCAGATACCTTGGGAAAAACTTAAAATCAGATCATTAATGTTTTTTAAACTATACTATTATACTGAAGTTATTCAAACTAATTTATAATAATAAAAAAAATCTGAACAATATAACATTTACGTAATTATCGTAGGGTTTTTTAGATTATTATTCATAATCTACAAAAACTATTTTAGAGAATACTGTTTCATTTTACTTTTTAAAGATATGTTTTAATCAAACATTTATGTCTATCTTTTTTGCCAACTTTCTTAACAATTTAGTCATCAATTAATGTTTAATCCTTTAAGGTGTCAAAAGACCTTTAAGATGCCAAAAAGTGAAAAAATGACTATTTTTGTAATTTTATATACTAAAAAGTATATATTACGAAATCCCAATTTTTTTGTAGGTGGTAATCGATACGTGTTTCTTATTTCACTTCATAAAAAAAATAATAATAAAGGAAGAGCCTCGATTAGACTCAGCACGTGTGTCAACTCGACTTGCAAACTGTTGTCAAATTTCGGAATAAAGTACCTTAAAGGCGACGAGCGTCCAAATCAACCGAATCTATGTCCTACTGCACTTTATATATAGAGCAACAACACAAAATGCCTGAATAACGTATCATTGATAGTAACAACCGTGACAATCAGATTACCCGAGATTCAGGCGCACTTTGCGAAACTTACGAAAATGACAGAATGCACATCCAAGCAAAAATGTAAAACTCTGGACACCACGATCGCCCGCAAAGTTTCAAAATTCACTCGACAACAGAGTACCTTAGTTACAAGTTATTAACAAAATTACCAGCATACATTATTCTACATCAAATATATTTACTGTATTTCACACAACCGCATTTACACAACCACAACTACCTAAATAATACATCATCGAAAGAAACAACCCGGGGCAATCAAATTACCAGAGGATCCAGCCATATTTTGGAACTTTATATATATATATATATATATATAATGCCCATACACACATAAATGTAAGAATGAACACCACGATCTCACGCAAAATCTCATAACTGACTCGACCACAGAGTACATTCATAAAAGAATACCTAAGCACAAATGCTACAAGTTATCAAAAATTTTACCAACATGCATTTTTCTATATGAAATATATTTTTAGTTATCTTCCCACATTGCATCAGTATTTGTTATGCAACATTGATTAAAGTGAAGCTATTTCCCCAAACTTCATTCGTAAAAAAAAAAAAAAAAAAAAAAAAAAAAAAAAAAAAAAAAAAAGCTGAATATATGGTTTTGTGCAAAACAAATTAATCCTGGTGCTCTTGGAAGTACTTTTGATAACCTGGCAAGAAATTTACTTCTCTTTGACATTTTTGTAAAGTTTCTCACTATTAGAACGTGTACTATCAATACAAAATAAGTTGGTTTAAGCAACATATTATCCTTTGTAATCTCGATTTCGGATATAAGAGTTCTTTCTTTTTTTTTGAATGATATATTTAAATTCAGGGACAATTATTGTTTTCTTAAAAAACAAAAATTATAATAATAGCGTTAAATCGTAAATTAAAGTAGGAAAATAAGTCCGAAAAAAAATCCCTTTCAGTACTACTTCTTCCTCAATTTTTGTACTGGTTAAGTTTTTAGTAATAAATCATGTGTAATTTATATTTTATCTAATGTTTAGTTGTTTTATCTTTATGATGAGTATAATTTATTGTAAAATTAGATATATGTTATTGAAATTTCAAAATAAGAAAAATGGTACTTTTAAAAATTAATACTACATTTTTCAAACATGTAATAAAAACTCTGAATATAAAAAAAGTTTATCGAGGATTTCTTTTACTTGTCCTAAGCTAGAAAAAAAAGTTTCAAATAATAGCTTTTCATTTTATTTTACTTTAGTTAGGAAAATAGGTACTTTTTAAAATATTACTTTCATTATAATAATATTAAAGAATTGTTTCGAAAAGACATTTGTGGTGAATGAATCTCACTAACTATACATTAAAACACTCATTCTACTCTTTTATTACCGGAACAATTATCATCAGTTAGTGTTCTGTATAAAACATATTTTTAAATATTTCCCCCACATTGCATGAAAATTTGTTACTCAACATAGATCAAAGTCAAACTTACGCGTTACGCCTTAGGCATCTTTCATAAGAATAGCTGATTCTCATGTTATGCACAAAGTAATCCAAGATTTTGAAAGAACTTTAAAGTGCTATCGAGAATTCATTCTGTCATTTCTTTATCTGTATTTTTTTATAAAGATTTCCACTTCTACACCGTGTACTATGAGTAAAAAATATGCTGATTTAAGCAATATATTATCTTTTGTAGTCTAGAATTGTGAAATAAAATGATTTTTATATGTTGAGCGATACATTTAATTTCGGAGATGTGTAATGTTTTTAGTGGAAATAATGTTAGTAATAATGACATGAAATTGTAAAATCAAAAGAGTAAAATTAAAATTTTCTTTTTTTTTTTTAAGTTACGATTCACAATATTTTACTTTTACTGCAATTTTTGACATTAATTAATTTTAAACTAATGCTACATTTTAATTTTTTTCATATAATGTGTAATTTTTCTATGCTTTTTAAATTTATTATTCTGTTTATTTTAAATATTTGGTTTCTATAACTTCTTTTGTTTAAAAAAAGTGTATGCAGAGTTCTTATATAAAAATATAATGTATTACAATTTAAGTATTACATTTTTATCAGATAAGATATATTCTTTTGATTTTTTTTGTAACTAATGCTTAAATGTACTTTAAAATAATTACTAAACGTGATTCATCATCAGCGCAACAAAATTTAAGAGGTGATAGACCACACTGCAACAAAACCCTTTTTTGTATTGAAAAACGAGGTCGTAATCCATTTATTCAGTAATAAATACAGGGTGTCTCACTTTATATCGAATGCGAATTTTCGTTTGTAATTTGAACAGTAATAAAGATACTTTATCAATATTTTAAACAGACTTAAGAAAATTTGCGTGAAACGGAAAGTGCATTGTAATTATGTTAATGGTCTATATGTACTGTAAGATACATTCTGATTTATGGAGCGTCTAGATCAGTTGATTTGATATATATCGAGCCGATTTCTAGCAATTCTCAAGATGTTACCACGTGTTATAGAAAGCAAAATAGGTTTGTTGAAACTCTGGATAAGATTTTTTCACTTTTATTAAAGTTATGAACGAAAATTTCTCTGCCACGTTGAGTGAAATAACGTGCATTTATGATTAAAAAAAGGAGACTGTGATCCTGCCACCCGATACAAAATATCTCGCGTGACTTCATTCGACATGCCTAATATTACTGTACGTGACCAAAAAGTAAATAAAAAGGGGAGAATATTTATAAATTTCCATTCTAATGAAATTGTCTGAATTCGATCACTTGACTTAACGTTTTGAGGCGCTAATAATGTTTGATTGCATAAACGCAACATATATCACTTATATTCTATCACATTTTGTTAGTGATTTTCCCTATAAAGAGGGTCGCAAATTGGCTTAAAAATGGTTTAAAATGGATTAAAAACATAATTGGTCGGACATTTTTTACGAAAATGTAAACTGTTCTTGATATAGTGGTCTATAAAGCATTAGACAAATGGATAAAAAATTGAAATACCGTTTGATAGCTATCGTGCTCACACACACACAGTAATCATGATAACGATCCTGAGAACGATACTTGTCAATGTAACCAAGACTTATAGCATTCCCGGTTATCTCCTCGAAAGGCAAGGGCACACTTTCGGCTTTGTTTAATGAATTTCTGCATGATCGAAAACTTACAAGGATCATTTGAAATCAATGATTAGATATAAAATTTAGTGTTTAAGATAAATAAATTGGAAATCAATTACATTTAAATAAATTATTTCATTTTAATCTAAAATTGTTTATTTCTTAAAAAATTGAATTACTATATTAGTTTAATTTTCTTTTATTCTTTACTTTTTAAAAATAATCCAAAACTTATTTCTTTTAAACGAAAACATATTAAAAAAACTAAATAAATATTATTTCTATACCATTAATAATAGAACGGTGTTTCGGCAAATAATGGAAAGATTATAGAGCATCAGATGTCACGAACGTGGGGATTGAAAACCTGTTAGGCACTTCCGTTTCAGCAGAGTAGGTCGTAACTGCTGACAAATTACTAAGTGAAAAATGAAAAGTAATTTTCCCAATCTCCAAATATTCTTTATCTTCTATATTATTATTATTATTATTCTATTCTTATTTATATATTTTATATCTTTATTATACTCATACTTCAAGTTTCGAAGTATATTACATTTTATATTAAGTTCTAAAAGGATTTTCAAATGTGCTTCTTATTTTTTGCACCTATCGTTCTATATTTTTAAAGGATAAAATAAATGAATTGCATCTATCAACAGAATTAGAAATGACTCGCACTTATTTTGTAGTTAGATTCCAAAATAATACCTCTGTTATACAGAAATTTAAAATAAGTTAGAGATGTACACAGATAAAAAACATACATTATAAAAGGTAATGCATATTTCAGAGATTAAAAAAATTACAACAGTAAATATATTAAAGAATTTCATGATTTTATTCTAAATAAAATCGCACTTAAAGTCTTAAAATTAAAATTTTTATTCGTTATTTATGTTAAGAGTCAAATTAACGCAATGATCTAAAAAATATTGTTTCTTTCTAAATAATTATCTATGATTATTATCATTGCTTTCTACATATGATACCATAACATTTTGCCCATTTTGGGTCTTAAATATCTATTTGATAAGCTTCTGTTGGAAATACATAGTTAATATAGCTAGCTGCATTGCGCATTTTCCTGTGTATATATTATTTTTATGCAATAATTACTATTGTTTTTGGTATCATTTGCTCATCCTTTGTATTTCCAAATGCACTTTTATAATAACACCTACTTTCAAGTTCATTATTTAGTGTATTAATTACCTTTATTGATTTTGATGTTGACTTATTTTTTGCTTAGGGTTATTTTGGAAAATATGGTTTTTATTATGTTTGAAATGGCTAATTATTCTGTATACACTTTACACTTACCTATCTTTAAAAAATAGAGATTTGGTCATTTTTGTTGCTAAACCTGTTTTTTTTTTTTTTGTATTTTGAATTCAAAGGTATTATATTTACTTAGAATTCTATAATATTCTGCTGCAATGTGCGAATTGGTATGGAATGTTTCTTTTTTAATTATTATTTTTTTGTATTTTGAATTCAAAGGTATTATACATATGTTTATACTTACATACATATATATATGTGGCGTTTTGACGAAGATGAGACACCACGAGATGCAATACTCCACGAGAAAATGGCAGTCCGTCAAAGATATAGAAGGCCGCAGTCGATATCAATAATCATGGCGAAATGGTGAGGCAATAATGAGATTCCACAAGAGTTTCTTTAATAAATACAAACCAATTTCCAGACAAATAGTTTATTTAGAATAAGAGCGATGCAGTAACAGTTCCCACAGGTATAAACTTATAGCCCTCAGGCTCCACGATGGCTCACTACATGGTTTAGTAGATGTTAAAAAAACTGATATGAAAATTCTACGAGACTACAACACCCGATACATTTTTGTTTATACTTCCAAACACGTCAAAAATCCTCCCCTCCGAAGGATGCCAGCTAGTTTTGTTCACTGAGCGTAGACATACAGAAAAACGACGTCACGTGCGCACAAACCAATGAGTGAGAGGCGAGCTCCAGACCAGCGAATGAGGCGAGAGGGAGAAACTAAAACACGAAAGAGTTCCTCCCCTGGCCGTGCATCAATTTTGAAGTGAAAAATACCCAGCGCGTGAAATCAGAGCATGGTATAATAATAATAAAAAGAAAATGGCTTTTTTAAAAAACATTCGAAATGAGAAAGCGTCTCTCGGAATTTTATAGATTGGGAAGCTGATAAAAGCTACGAATGAACTTAAAATTTTAGATTAAGATTTGGAATAAGATAATTATTAATGTACGGGTATTTACTTTTAAAAGGACATTAAATAGGAATAAATATTATTAAGAATTAAGGAAATACTGACTATGTCAGAAGTTAGATTAATTTAAAGGACTAATGCGAAATAAATGTGAAGGATTTGCGAAGAAAATAAATTTTTTATATAATAAATATATATATATATATATATATATATATATATACATGTTGTTTTACAAAGGTACCCTAACTTTAAAAATCAATAACCCGGAAACGGTGATAGATAGAAACATGAAACCAGTGGTATGTTTATTAAAAAATCGTAAGAATATTATACATAAATCTCAAAATTTAGTTAAAAATAGCGCCGATATATGGCGCTGCGATAAATAGGCGTACCACATTAAAAGTGATTCAAAATGTGCACCTTCTACACAACAGATATTTCGCAAATGCTGAATGAAATTGTCAGTGACTGTCTATAGTGTGTCACCGGAAATGGACACACAAACATGACAAATAGCCTCTTCGAGCTCTCCGAGTGTTAAAGGATTGTTCCAGTATACAATGTCCTTTAATTTGCCCCACAAAAAGTAATCACAGCGAGTAAGGTCGGGTGAATACGGAGGCCACTCCATGCATTTTCCCTTCGGTGTCGAATAGTTCAACGTAATAACTCTATCGTCGAAGTATTCGTCCAGAAAATCAAAAACGTCTTGTGTACAATGCGGACGAGTTCCATCTGGCATGAACCAGGCCGTGCCTGGTCGATCGTCTAATGCTTGTTGAGTGGCCACAAATTGTTTCAAAAGCTCAATATACCGCTCAGTCGTCACCGTTTCTCGCAAGAAAAAAGAACCAATAATGCTTTTGCGACAGATTGCAGCCCAAACTGTTGGCTATAGAGTGGTCGTGCGTGAGTCAAATGTGGATTTTCTGTACCCCAAAATCATCAATTGTGTCTGTTAACGACACCATCCAGATAAAAATGGGCCTCATTCGTAAACCACATTCGGCCGACATCGACACCAGAACAATCAATCTTCTCGAGAATCTCGTTAGCGAAATGCTCTCGTTGTCGTTCAGCTTGAACTGGTATGGCGTTCCTATATTGAATATTGTAAGGAAACATGTAATGATTTCCGTAGGAAATCGCGTTTGAAAACTTTTCCTTGTGGCAGTAGGACTCTGATTTAATCGGTGGTACTCCAACAAAATAAACACACGTTCCTCTACGGTATACATCAATTTCGGAATTATTTTCACTATACATTAATAGCAGTCAGATATCAATGGCGAAATTTTCGACGGCTAGACTTTCTATGCTTCTGAACTATCTTTTGAAGGATTCTTAACGCTATCAGCACCATCTATCGGTGCTATTTTTGACTAAAATTTGAGATTTATGTATGAGATTCTTACTTTTCTTTAATAAACATATTACTGGTTTCATGTTTCTATCTATCACCGTTTCCGGGTTAATGATTTTTAAAGTTAGGTGAAGCACCCCGTATATATATATATATATATATATATATATATATATATATATATATATATACAGGGAGAAAGATATCCGAAGTTCCTTCAAAACAATAAACTATCAAACTAAACAAACGTTTTATGTTTCCTGCTGTCAGTTATAGTCACCATTATTAACAGGATAGTTCTACAATAAAGAATTATTTTCAAAATCTAAGTATTTATCGAATTGTTTTCAGCAATTTTTCTACATTTTGTATTAGTGTGTGAAGTAAAGATCATTAAAATATCACTATCATACATATTAACGTATTATTGTTACCTACAGTATAATCTTACGATTACATATATTTGTCTTCTACGCAATTACAATTTAGCCGTTTATGGAGGTATTCACCATATTATTTCTAGAATAAATAATTATATCTGAAATGTGAAAAGTGTCTTTTCAGCAATTTTTATATGATGCATTAATATATCATGTAAAAGTCAATAAGATGTTATTATTATATATAGTCACTTTGAAGCTACTTGCGTCATGGTGCTATAAAGGGACAGAGATAGTATATCACCATGTAACAAAAATTTATTCGCTATATTTTAGCGTCTTATTAATGAATCAAAAATCATCCTAATTGGACCTAATGGTCATGGTTTTGTGATTAATTGATCTAGAATATCACTTCGTAGAATATATATCCTATGTAAATATAGAATACGAAGGAAATATGCATTGTGTATATCTTCCTGAAAATCAAGAATATGAGAAATATATGTTTTATCTCTATTTGTATATTTCTTATAATACCGTACTATTCTCAATTTCCACGAAAAATGCATTCACCTTAAAATATCATTTCACACATAATGTGTTGATATCGATCGTTGACGTAGGTTTATTTTATAATGCCATGGCTTACTTTTTTTTTCTCCTTTTGAATAGGTAATGCGTATTCTTTTCGTTCTTTCAGAATGAAAATATTCAAATTTATGTTCTTTTTTTTATAAAAAAATATTTTTGTGTATAAAATATGCGATTTTGATGCATGAGTTTGCAAAATTTTCAAACTGTGGTATTTTCATATTTCAATATATGATGCTAATAACATATTTCTTAGATATTCGAATAACAAAACAGCTCTCAGTCGGAAAATTGTACAACAAATTATTACGCAATTTTGCTTTATTTGCCGTATAAATGATCTTCTAGCGAACAATATTTTGTTTTTCGTAAAATAATACCTTCTTATGACTGACTATTTATATTAATTGAATAAATGTGATATGGAACTTGTAAATTAATTTTAGTTTTGCATTTTAAAATTAGTGTCATGTGCCAACCCAGCTAAAAATTAACTGCAGTTTTTTTACAGAAGTGAAGCGTTTTTGAAGTTTTTCTACAATCAACTGTAGATTTTCTGTAGTGCAATCTCGACTGTAAAAATACTTCAGTTATTTTGTAGCTAATGTGAAGTAATTTTGCAGTAATTATTTCAAAAATATTCTGAGCTATTATCTGCAAAAATACTGTAGTTTATGTGAAATCATTTTACAACCATCAATTAAAAAAATAATGAGACTTTACATTTGTAGTAAAACTGCAGTAAATTTGAAGTATTTTTACAGTTATTAATTCAGAAGTATATTTTCTGATATATCTGCAGTATAACTGTAGTTACTGTGAGGTAATTTTACAGAAATTACTTTATGGAAAGCTTGTGTTATATTTTCTGTAGTTTATCTGCAGTTTTAAAAGTGATGTTAAAGCTTTTCACTTTTTGTTACTGTTGCATGACTAATTATTTACTTTATTAATAATAATTATTACTGTTTTCAAGACTTTTATTTTAAGGTCGTAATTTGGGCACATGCAAAATCCTCCCCTCCCCTCTTCTTTAAGTGCAACAAAACAAATATTCAAAGATATTAAACATTAAAATTCAAAACAAAATTATATATAAAAAACAATCAATGTTGTTTATCGTAAAAATGTTAGACCTAATCAGGGACCGACTTACAGATTTCGGGGGCCCAGGGCAGAAACATGATAGTGGCCCCCTATAACATTTTAAGTGCAAAACTAATGCATTAAAACCATATCGTCTATTATGCAAATTTACTAATTCATACAGTATTATATCATTATCTTACGCATTAATTTAAAAAAATGAAAGTGCTATGAGCCATAGACATATTATAATTCATATAATAAAATTTAATTAAAACGTCTAATTATATAAAATAATTAAATATATACATACTTAATCGTTTTAAACTTAATTGTACAAAGAAAATAAAACTAGTACGCAAATTAATTCAACTTATTTTTTAAATTACGTATTCTTTTCAAAGCAACAACTAATTTTCTTCTTTTATTCAAAAATTATTAACTATTAAAATTTAATTAAAATTATTTTACGAGCTATAACAATATAAACCTATCTCTTCGCAAAAAAAAAAAAAAAAAAAAAAAAAAAAAATATATATATATATATATATATATATATATATTAATAAAACAGGAAAAAAAATTAATTCAACATTTTTTTTTTAAATTACGCATTAATATAAAAAGTAACAACTATTTTTCTTATTTTATTTAAAAGTTATTAATTATTAAGATTAAATTAAAATTATTTCACAAGCTATAAAAATATAAACAGGTACCTTCACAAAAAATTATTAATAACCTTATCAATAGTCACTTCACAAAATTACTATTAATAAAACAGTGTCCGTCACAAAATTCTTTTAATAAAATACGTCTCTTCACAAAACCTATTTTTATAATAAAATACTATTTTTTAATAATTTTCATTTTTAAAATTACTATTTATTAATATTTTTCAAGTTAATATATATATATATATATATATATATATATATATATATATATATATATCCTAAATTAATTCTGTATATAAATAAATATCCGCTAAGATATTTATTCCACACCTTTAAATAATAAATAAATTGTTTAATTTAGTTTTAGAAAATATGTATATATATATATATATAAGTGGAAAGAAAGAAACTCACATAGTATAGTTAAGGTAAGTAGAATTTCGAGGTGGTTTTGTATTGATGCGCCGGAGTTAGTTTTCAAAATCCTAAAAAATATATTATTATAAAATAACATATCCATAAAAATATATGGTTCAAAATTGATAAAAATTTACTAAGAAAATGAAAACTATCTTTTAAAATGAAAAAGAAATATTGTCAATAAAGATTTTAATGAAAAAAAATCTTCTATTATAAGAAAAGAAATCCAAATCACCTTTCGAACGATATTTTGTACTGGATAGTATTTGTATATCTACATCTTGTTATCTGTTATCTGTTTGGAAAATAAAGAGATAAAATAATTGCACATACAAAAAATTTATCCCCACACATAACTGTAATCATTAGTTCCAGAAGCTAATTTTCCTAAGTGAATTGCGATGATCAGGAAAAAAAAAACTTCAAAGGGAAAGAAAGATAAAAATAAATTTCATTATCGTTTTACTATCTTAGTTTTCGGGATGTTGAAACAATCCATTAATAAGACGAAAAATTAATCGGGAATTCTTTTGTAGTTTAATCACATTAAATGATAATAATGAAATTTGTTCACGTATTGCTTTTCGTAAAAGTTTCACTGATAAATTTAAATGTTTTCTAAAATATGATATGACATGATTAAAAAAACTACATTGCATTAAAAAATGAAGAATTCAGTAAAACTAATAATTTCGTACTGCTATTAAAAGCTTTACAAAAAGAAGTTATATGCGTCTGCTTTCAATTACTCAATAAAGATTTTGTGAAAATAATCTTACTGGTGTAAATTTATGCACATATTATATACCTTGTGCTTTATAAAAAGAAATTAAATGCGTCTGCTTTCGATTACTCAATAAAGATTTTGTGTAAATAATCTTACTGGTGTAAATTTATGCACATATTATATACCTTGTATATCATTGAAAAGACATAAATTTAAACTTCATCCTTCTAATATTTTATGAGAAAGTTTTTGAGAAAATGAATTTCTCAAAAAGTAATGAAGTTTTAATTTTATGCATTAAATGAGCTTTTAAAGTTTATGAGAAACGTATAATTATAAAAGATTTAGGAAATAAAAATTATTTGTGTTTTAACACGAAAATAAACATTTTTGTTAAGCAGGTGTCTTTACACCAGAGATACAAATGAAGTTAGTGTATCCAAGATATTATATATTCAACACTTCGGGACAATGCATGCATATATACATCTCCAAATGGTTCATGCAGCACCTGTTTTTAATAGTTGTATTGAAAAAAGTAATATTTACCTTATTTAATTTGGATATTTTACTGATTAAATAAGTACATGTGATTGTTTAAAAAACAAACAATCTGATGAGCCCAAATAAAATTCGTGTATGCGACGTTCATATCGAAGCTGTTAAGAAAGTCAATACATTTAAGCGTATGCTGATAAACCATAAAATGTTGCAGTACTACCCTCTAAATTGTTTTATGATATTTCGCATACTATTAATACAGTCATGATGCTACCGCATGTAAGGATGTTAATGAAGTTTCCCTACACTAGGAACGATTGCATATATAATAACTCTTTTATTAGGCCTATTTTAGAGTTTACCATTAAACTTCGATTTAATGGTACGCCGGTCTAAAATTTTTAGAACTCCTTGTGCAGAGGATAAAGAAGAAAAGTAATTTCTTGTACCTGCCATAATGGAAAACCTAGCGTTTTTTATTGATAAAATTTGTATAAGGAAACTATTTGAAACCAATTTCAAATTCTGAAACGAATGTAGCATTGTTTTGATAAAAAATCTAATATGATTACGTGCCTATTCGAGAGCCCCCCCGTAAAGTTTACTTCATTCTTTATAATAAGAAATAAAAAAGCCGAGACCTCGAGCAGACCGAAATAGAGCAGACTCATTATAGTTGTAAAAAAAAATCGGTATAAACATGTATCGTAATAACTTCATAAAAAGTGTCATTTTGCATTGACATTTTCTTTGAATATTATTGAAATTTATGTAGAATATTTTAACTAAGTATTCTAATTTATTACATTTAATTAATATATCGTCTTAATTACGGTAAAGAGAAAAATATAATTCTCAATTTCCAGTAATTAAGATAGCCCAGTTGCAAGGACGAAAAACGGTGGTCATAAAATCACAGATTTGTTCAAGAGGATTACAGAAGTGGATAAAATAGAATTTTGCACCTACACACAAACTGGAGTGTGTTTATAGCAACAAAACACATAATGAAAAATTTTAAGCAGGAAATATTCGTTAAGTATCGGCCAAGTTAAGTATGGTTAAGTATGGTTGTATTGGTATTGAGGTATTACTTCACGGTAGATAAAATTACCTAAATTAAGTTCTTATACAAGGAAAATGGTGAAAACCTTATACAGTGGTCATTTTTGGGTCAGCATACTATCCACAGTGCTGTTTGTTCCGGATTTGCAATGTGCAAGCCGTTTTATGCACAATTGCTTGCATTACATGGGGCAAATTTATCCAATGAATGGACGTGCATCCGGTTTATAGCTTGTGTAATTATAAAATTGCTGTAATTAGTTTCAAAACGATAACGAAATTTATTTCCAGCAAAATCACTGTGTTCCAAAACAACAATAATAGAAAAACACCAGAAAGATCACTCAAAAAAAAATCTAATTTTTTAAAAAATACTAATAGTACTCAAAAGAATGAATTTATGATGGAAAGATTGATAATCTAGAATAAGTTTCTAATACATTTTCGCCTTAATTTTAAAATAGCATTATGAGGAAAATTTAAAATTATTATATTTATATACGTATACACGCATACTTGTTAGCCAAAAAAGAAATAATTCTGTGAAGCATTTAAAATATATATATATAGATTCTATTTTAAGTAAATAACCAAAGTTTTTCATTCAAATAATAACACAAATATAATTACTTAGAAACATGTACTCTTTTTCTCTTTCCATGAAGAGAAAAATTTTTATTCTAATTGCCATTTAAGTTAATTAGAAAACTATGTTAAATGATAGTAAAGTTTTCAATAGATTTATTTTTAATATTTACGGACTTGTATGAAATGCATATTTTCTGTTTATACGTCATTAATTTTCTGCAAGAGAATGCATTTACTTTTATTCTATTCATTATTTTATTTATTTATTTAACGCCTGATTTAAAACATTTCATTAAAAATAATCTTTACGTCTACTCAGATAGATAACAGTATTTAGATACATCTTTTTTTCTTCGAGATTTCGAATAAGCCATTAGTTCCACTTCAGTTCTTTTTGTTTAGTGGAACAAAATAATAATAAAAAGTTTTTTTTTTAATTAATTATTTTGTCAAACAAAGAAAAAAAATACCCCTTCCACCAATGAAATAATAAAAAAAGGTTTACTGTAGTTTTGAATTTTTCTGTTGAATAGTTTTATAAAGTGGTGATTACTTCTTGTCATTAAAATATGCATATGCACATTTATTTCTCAATAGAAATATACATTTGAAACTGCATTTTGTTTGGGGAAATTATATAATACAAAATTGTTGGTATTTCCTGATACAGGGTAATATTGTTTTATCAACAATTTTAAATTCATTTTTTTGCAAAATTATTTTTGTTACTTTTTTGCGTTTGTCAATAAATCAAAAGATCAGGGTTTATAAGCCATGTTTTTGGCCCATGAAATAAGACTAAAAATTTATTTTGTTATACTGACTTAATTATTTCACTTTTTAATGTTCCTGTACGATTTCAACAATAGTTTTTGAATTTTATTGAGATTTATATGATTTACACACACTCAAAGTTCGTATTATTCAAAGTTTTTGATGTAAAATACGCAATTTTTACCTCAAT
This sequence comes from Maratus michaelseni, assembly GCA_963931845.1. Taxonomy (NCBI): domain Eukaryota; kingdom Metazoa; phylum Arthropoda; class Arachnida; order Araneae; family Salticidae; genus Maratus; species Maratus michaelseni. Next base: position 309,150,956 of record OZ007591.1, read on the forward strand.
TATTTATTATAATTTTTATTTACAATTATTTATAATTACATTTTCCTCCAGGTACAGGCCGGAAGGACTTTTTAATTTAATTTAATTTTTTTATAATTTAATAAATTGTTTACTTTTTTTAAGAAAAGAAAAATATGTATAAAAGAAAGTAACTCACGTAGTATCATTAATCTAAGTAAAATGTCACGGTAGTTTTGTATTGTCGCGCCAGTGAAATATTCCTTCAGTTTTTCGAAATCCTAAAAAATATATATTATTATAAAATATCATATCCATAAAATAGTGTGGTTCAAAATTGATAAAAATTTACTAAGAAAGCAAAAACTACCTTTTAAAATGTAAAAGAAATATTATCAAGAAAGATCTTTTAATTTAAAAAATGTAACTTTCTAATATAAGAAAAGAAATCCAAACCGCCTTTCGAATGATATTTTATACTGGATAGTATTTGTATATCAACATCTTGTTATCTGTTTAGAAAATAAAAAGAGAAAAAAATTAAGAATTGCATATACAACAAATTTATCCCGACACAAAACTGTAATCGTTAGTTCCAGAAACTAATTTTCCTAAGTGAATTGCAGCGATCAGAAAAGAAAAACTTCAAACAGAAAGAAAGATATTAATAAATTTTATTATTGTTATTCTATCGATCATATATCGGAGTATATAACTATCTTATTTTTTGGGATGTTGAAAAAATCCATTAATGAAACGAAAAATTAATCGGGAATTCTTTTGTAGTTTAATCACATTAAATCATAATAATGAAATTATTTCATGTATTGCTTTTCGTAAAAGTTTTACTGATAAATGAAAATGTTTTCCAAAAATATGATATGACATGATTTAAAAAAAAAACTACATTGCATTAAAAAATGAAAAATTCAGTAAAACTAATAATTTTGTACTGTTATTAAAAGCTTTATCACGGTCCGTCCACTTTTACCACAATTTTTAATAGAATTTTGATGTTTAACATTTGAGTAGTAGAAATTATAGACTCCCCATTTAAAAACAGAATTTGGAATATTTTTCTGCATTTAAATAATGCTAAAAATTCTATTAAAAATTGTGGTAAAATTGTAAGAACCCTGTTTATAAAAACAAATTATATCATCTGCTTTCAATTAATCTATAAAGATTTCGTCTAAATAATCTTACTCATGTAAATTTATCCACATATTATATTCCTTTTCGAACCTTGCACTACAGCTAATTCTTGAAAACATATAAATGTAAACTTCATACTTCTAATATTTTATGAGAAAGTTTGTAAGAAAATAAATTTATGAAAATGTAATAAAGTTTTAATTTCATGCACTAAATGAAATTTTAAAGTTTATGATAAACGTACAATTGTAAGAGATTTGGGAAATGAAAATTCTTTATATGTTATCTTGTAGCATGTGTTTATCTTTTTGTTTGTTATCTTTATGTCTTTATATTATTATCTTTATATGTTTATCTTTAACACGAAAATAAAAACTATTGTTAAGCAAGGCCCCTCTTCACACCAGATATACAAATCGAGTTAGTGTATTAAAGATTATATGTATCGTATATATTAAATACTTCATCACAATGCGTGCATATATGCATCTTAAAATGGTTCATGTAGCATCTGTTTTCGGTAGTTGTAATTAAAAAAAGCAATATATGCCTTATTTAAATAGGGTATTTTAGTGATTAAATAAGTACATGGGATTGTTTTAAAAAACAAAGTGATGCGACCAAATAAAATTCGTGTATGGGCGGTTAATATCGAAGGTGTTAAAAAAAATCCATTGTACATTTAAACATATGCTGATAAACCATAAAATGTTGCAGCACAGCCCTCCAAATTGTTTATGATATTTCGTCATGATGCTACCTCATGTAAGTCTTTTAATGATGTTTCACTACACTAGGAACAATTACATATATAATAACTCTTTTATTAGGCCTATTTTGGAGTTTACCATTAAACTTTGATTTAGTGGTACGCCGGTCTAAAATTTTTAGAACACCTGGTGCAGAGGATAATTGAGAAAAAAGTAATTTAGGCAACCTGCCATAATGGGAAACCTAGTGTTATTTTACTGATAAAATGTGTGTAAGGAAACTCTTTCAAACCATTTTTAAATTCCATAACGAAAGTAGCAATAGTTTTGGATAAAAAATCTAATATAATTACGTGGCTATTCCAGAGGCCACATTGAAGTTTACTTCGTTCTGTATAATAAGAAACAAAAGAGCCGAGACCTCGAACAGACCCATCTCTCTCATATAGCTGTAAATGAGAAGTCAGAATAAATATATATCTTAACAACGGCATAAACATGGTCTTTTTGCATTGACATTTTCTTTGAATATAATTGGAAAATCATGTAGAATACATTAACTAAGTATTTAAATTTATTACATTTAATTAATATATTATCTTAATTACGGTAAAGATAAAAATATTAATGTTATTTTCCAGTAAATAAGACGGCCGAGCTGTAGGGACGAAAAACTGTGGTCATAAAATCACAGATTTCTTCAAGAACACTACAGAAGTGGATAAAATATAATTGTGCAGCTATACACAAACTGGAGTCTATTTATAGCAACAAAACGTATAATGAAAATTTTTAATCAGAAAATATTTGTTATGCATCGGCCAACTTTGGTTGTATTGTTATTGAGATATGTCTTCACTGTAGGCAAAATTACCATAAATTACATTTTTATACAAGGAACAAGGTGAAAACCTTACACAGTGATCATTTTGTGGTCAGCATACTACCCACAGTGTTGTTTGTTCCTGATTTCTAATGTGCAAGCCGTTTTACGATAAATTATTTGCATTACATGGGACAAATTTATCCAAAGAATGGACGTGCATCCGGTTTATAACTTGTGTAATCATAAAATTGCTGTAATTAGTTTCAAAACGATAACGAAATTTATTTCCAGCAAAATCAATGTGTTCCAAAACAACAATAATAGAAAAACACCAGAAAGATCACTCAAAAAAATCTAATTTTTTAAAAAATACTAATAGTACTCAAAAGAATGAATTTATGATGGAAAGATTGATAATCTACAATAAGTTTCTAATACATTTTCGCCTTAATTTTAAAATAGCATTATGAGGAAAATTTAAATTTATTATATTTATATACGTATACACGCATACTTGTTAGCCAAAAAAGAAATAATTCTGTGAAGCATTTAAAATATATATATATAGATTCTATTTTAAGTAAATAACCAAAGTTTTTCATTCAAATAATAACACAAATATAATTACTTAGAAACATGTACGCTTTTTCTCTTTCCATGAAGAGAAAATTTTTTATTCTAATTGCCATTTAAGTTAATTAGAAAACTATGTTAAATGATAGTAAAGTTTTCAATAGATTTATTTTTAATATTTACGGACTTGTATGAAATGCATATTTTCTGTTTATACGTCATTAATTTTCTGCAAGAGAATGCATTTACTTTTATTCTATTCATTATTTTATTTATTTATTTAACGCCTGATTTAAACAATAATAGAAGAACACCAGAAAGATTACTGAAAAAAAGTAACTACTCAAGAAAAATTTATTCGAATTTTTTTAATAATAATTGTATTTTAAAGAATGAATTTATGATGGAAAGATTGATAATCTAGAATAGGTTTCTAATAAATTTTCGCCTTAATTTTAAAATAGGATTATGAGGAAAATTTAAATTTATTGTAATTTGTTACGTATACACGCATACTTGTTAGCAAAAAAAAAAAAAAAAGAAATAATTCTGTGAAGCATTTGAAAATGTATATATGGATTTTATTTTAGAGTAAATAGCGAAAGTTTTTAATTCAAATAATAACACAAATATAATTACTTAGAAACATGTACCCTTTTCTCTTTCCATGAAGAGAAAAATCTTTATTCTAAATGCCATTTTAGTTAATTAGAAAACTATGTAAAATGATAGTAAAGTTTTCACTAGATTTATTTTTAATATTTACGGACTTGTATGAAATGCATATTTTCTGTTTATACGTCATTAATTTTCTACAAGAGAATGCATTTACTTTTATTCTATTCATTATTTTTATTTAACGCCTGGTTTAAAACATTTCATTAAAAATAATCTTTACGATTACTCAGATAGATAACAGTATTTAGATATATCTTTTTTGTCTTCGAGATTTCGAATTAGCCATTAGTTCCACTTCAGTTCCTTTTGTTTAATGGAACAAAATAATAAAAAAAAATGTATTTTTTTGTTAATTATTTTGTTTTTGCAAACAAAGAAAAAAATTATCCCTTCCACCAATGAAATAAAAAAAAAGTTTACTGTAGTTTTGCATTTTTCAGTTGAATAGTTTTATAATCTGGTGATTACTTCTTGTCATTAAAATATACACAATTCATTCTTGAAATATAATAATATATGCACATTTTTTCTCAATAAAAATATACATTTGACACTTTAATTTGTTTGGGGAAATTATTTAATACAAAATTGTTGGTATTTCCTGATACAGGGTATTCTCGTTTTATCAACAATTTTAAAATTCATTTTTTACAAAACCATTTTTGGTACTTATTCGCGTTTGTCTGTACATTAGTTTTAAAGACATTAATGTATTACTGGAATATAAAATGTATCATTTTAAATAATTTAATTTATTCATGAATGGAATGGATGTATTACATTAGCATTATTGTAATCACTAAAATGATAAATACAACTATTTAGTCTCAACTTCAAGGCATTTATGGGTTATGTCTTTGTAAAACATTAGAAAATACTATTATTATGGAGACATATTGACAACACGATGTACACATAAATATTAAGATTCTTAAAAATTCGGGTCCACCCCCAACCAAATTCAAAATAAGTGCAAAGGATGATTTGGGAAAATCTAGGAGTTTTCTCTACGGACATGTTGAGCATCGTGTTTCAGCTTTCTTTATATGTAATAACCATTGACAGTTGAACTTAAAAATTAAATGTTTTTATAAAACGAGTGTTTAAAGATGAAGAAGAGCAATTAAACAGAAAGTTTTAACGTATAAATAGTTTCGATTTCGTAGGTTTTAGCACTAAAACACAACATTTAAAAAATATTTATATCTTAAATTGGACTCGTATTAATATATTTTAAATAACTTAAAATATTTTTTTTATTTAAAAATCATATCCATAACAACCATTTGCTTTGTATGATTCATTATTTAACAATTACTAACAGGAGAAAGCATTAATGCTTGATTATTATATTTTTCACTTCATACAATACTTTTTATTGTTTTTAAATAAATTATCAAAATATTGTATAACAAATAATGCATTAATAAAACGAAAAGACATTTACTTAATATAGTTTTGAAAAGAATAATGCTTTCAAGAAAAAATTACGAGTGACTATTATTAGCTCAAATAGATTTTTAAAAAAATTACGAGTTTATTACACTTTTAAAATTCGATTTTTTTAATAATGTAATTACTGAAATATTTTATTTTATTTTTCTATTGAAAATTATTATTATTTTTTTCTAAAATTTTATGCTGTTAGGAACTTTTTGGACATAGTTATAACTGAATATTTATCATGAATGTGTAACATTTCCTTTTAAATTCTTACGTTTGCTATCCTATGGAAATATGGGGAATTAAATTTGGATATCAAGAGGAATGCATAATGGAAAATTAAATTAATAAGCGAATTAAATTTTGTATAATAAAATAACATATTTAAAATAAAGTTACAGTTTGTAGTAACAACGAAATTTTATTTACTTAATAACCTTCAATTCTATACATTACAAAATCCAAAGCGTTAACAAATTATTTATACATTTTTCAGAAATAAGTTTTAAATCCAATTTCTTTGCAGGTGATCTGATTTTAACAGAAAACATATTAAGGATTGTTTGTGCTCTTGTTCACATTTTATTCTCAGCAGATGGAGGAGGACTTCAGCCACAAACTTAGATATTCTATTTCAGGCAGAGTAACTATTTAAAATTTTATAAGCAAATAGAAGCGAACTGGACAGCCTTAAAAATGAAGATCGTCCTAACAGATATCGAAAAAGATGCTGTGCTAAGAATCTCAGAAGTAAAAGAATCCCAAAACAATATACACTGGCCTCCAAAAGTTAAGGTACAACATGTTTTATGAAGCTCACCAGACAAGAAATGGCAGTCAGATTAAACTTCATAGTTTATATGAATGACAATAATAAGCTTTAAAAAAACACGCAAGAATTACAGCTACCACTTTTATTTTATAGAAAAGAATAGGCATTTGTGAATGAGAGAAAAATATGCAATTACGAAACTTTCGTAATTTCGCGTGTAAGTTTTGTTGTATTCGAACTATTGTTGTCAGTTTTGTTCACAACAGCCATTAGAGTCTAAGAAATGTCTAGAAGAAGTCGTTTATCCAATTCATTAAGGTGGCGCACGGTAGGATGGATGTAAATGGGGTTGTCACAGGCCGATACAGCTAGACGGCTCAATGTGTCTTGCAGTGTAATCCAACGACTCTGGGATCAGTATGAATCCGAAGATTCTGTGTCCAGAAGACATGTTCCAGGCCACCCACGTGTTACAATACCTGCAGAAGACCGGTTTCTAGCTCTTTCGGCCCGAAGGAGAAGACGCACTACTGTGCCGCAACTTATTGCAGACCACTTTGCAGCATCAGGGAGAAGAATCTCCGCTACTACGGTGCGAAGACGTCTTCACAATGCAGGTCTCTGTGCAAGGCGACCAGTTGTGTGTGTCCCCCTCAACAGACAACAGAGAAGGGCCCGCTTATGTTGGGCAAGAGAACATGTTTCCTGGACCAGACAACAGTGGGCTTCTGTACTCGAGTCCATATTCACACTGGAGAGCGATTCAGGATGTCTTCTGATCTGGAGAGAACAATGCACTCGATACCATCAATCAAACACTGTTGAAACACACAGCTACAGAAACGGTGGAATCATGGTTTGGGCAGGGATCTCACTTGGAGGCCACACTGACCTGCACGTGTTCCATGGAGGAACTGTGACTGGTGCGAGATATCGGGATGAGATCCTTGATCCATATGTGCGCCCATATTCCAGTGCTATTGGCAATGGTTCATTCTAATGGATGATAATGCGAGACCACACCGGGCTGTGGTTGTTGAGGATTATCTTGAGGATCACGGTTTGGAGAGAATGGAATGGCCAGCTCACTCTCCAGACTTGAAGCCGATAGAACATCTTTGGGACTATCTTGGAAGACAGGTTGCGGCTTTAAATCCTCATCCGAGGTCATTAAATGAGCTGGAACGAAGCTTACTCCAATTCTGTTCAGCGTTACCTATTTCGGTGTCCGACAATTTAATTGAGAGCGTGAAAAGTCGATGCAGCCAATGCATTGAACTCCGGGGTGGACCTATTCCATATTAGAACCAGTTTTTTAATATTTCTGTCACATTTTACTGCATAATACTTCGATGTACTGATTTCTCCAAGAATGGAATTTTCCACCATGAGTGCTTTTTTGTTGTAATTTCATTTATACATTTTACTTAAGTAAATTTCTATGTCGCATTTATTAAATAACAGTTTAGCGCACATTTCCTCCAAATTTGTTGTTTTTATATTCATTCATTTGCAAATTCGACGCAAAAAACCGGTTGTACCTTAACTTTTGGAGGCCAGTGTACAAGAAAACGCAGCCGGGGGCTCGCTATTTAGTATTAAATTCAACTTTTTCATTTATACAAACATGGCTACCACATATAAATTTTGCATATGTCTGAAACTAAAGGCTATGTACGAGAAAATTGGCGAGAAAATGTATGAGAAAACTGAGCCGGTGACTCGTTATTTAGCATTCTATTGTTGGTAAAAATCAACATTTAAAGGAGGACATGAGCCGCAAATTCTGATATTTTATTTCTAGCAGAGCAGCTATTTAAAATTTGATAAGCAAATACAAGCGAACTGGACAGCCTTAAAACTGAAGATCGTACTGGCAGATGTCTAATAACACTATATGTTGTGCAAAAAATATAAGAATCCCCAAAAAATATACGAGAAAACGCAGCTGGTGCCTCGTTATTTAGTATTCTATTGTTGGGTAAAATCAACATTTTCATTTATACAAACATGTCTACCGTATATAAACTGTGCATATGTCTGAAACTAAAGGTTACAGACAGACAAACTATTGGGTTGTTCGGAAAGTTCTTTGAGTTTGGGAAAGTTAGTTCGTAACGAAAATTTCTATCATTGAATTATTCGAGATTAAATGTCTAATAATTGTCTAATCCGATATCTAATGTCTAATAATTGACGGGGAGAATTTTCCGGTACTAATTGTTTTTACCAAATAGAAGGAACTTTCTGAACTACCAGATATTTTTTACAATTTGCTGAAACGTGCGCATAAGGATAATTCAATGCGAGTTAAGTCCTAATGCCTATATCCAATTTATCCATTAATCCTACATAGAATGGCTATTTTTTGTCTTTTGTTAAAAACATTTTATCATATCATCTGCAAGGAAATTTAATTTAGAACTTATTTCTCAAAAGAGTTTACAGACTTCATAAACATCCATATATTTAAAGCTGTTTGGTAATTCTGTCAAATCAAATATTCCATCGAAATTCGACCGAATACGCATGCGTCAAAAAATCACCGGCCAATGAGGTGAGGGTCTATGACTGTCTCTATAAACGTGTTTGGGATCGTATCATCTGTTGTTTTTTTCTGTTGTCACGTTGCGTTAAACCTAGGCAGATATTTATCTAGAACTCACTGTGGAGTGTTTAGAAGGTATTTATTTTATTTATTTATTTTATTTATTGTAATTTGTATGAATACTTAGGTGTCCATTTCGGATTTACTGTTTAAAAATGAATTTAGGCTCATACGTTGGCGAAATCCCGATGGAATTTTTTTTTTAGATCTCTATCATTTTGTTTATATAGTACAGAAAATAATTATTCAAACGTGTAGAACACGTAATACAAAATTGGACCACTTATGGTCTGTTTATTATCGGGAATGAATCTTATGGTGTTCCGATTGATAATGAAAACGATTATGTAAATATAATGTCAAAAGACAGTATGCACGGTAGTAATATTTTTATTATTATGTGTTCGAAAAAAGCAGAATCTGAGCATCTGAATATAAGTTATAAAATAAACAGAAATATATTATCTCTATTCGATTTAAAAGTTTTGTCATTACATAAGTGGGCTATTTTATTTGTAAAGAGTATGTATGCATTATATTGTTTGTATGTATACAAATCTTTATAATGTTTTGATTTGCAAACTCTTAATATTTGAATAATGTTTACATTATATTTGTTTGTATGTATACAAACAATATATGTATACAAAGAAGTATATATACAAACAATGTATAATGTATCATGTAACAATATTAATATTTACATTGTATTGTTTGTATGTATACAAATCTTGAATGTTTTAAATGGGCAAATTTGTAATGTTTTTTCTGTTATTTTTTTTTAAATGTCAAAAAAAGTTAAATTTTCAAACTTGGTATAAAAAACTTAGGTACTTTTCTCTATTATCCCATTGACCACTTTTCATAACAAAACAGAAATATATTATCTCTATTCGATTTAAAAGTTTTGTCATTACATAAGTGGGCTATTTTATTTGTAAAGAGTATGTATGCATTATATTGTTTGTATGTATACAAATCTTTAGAATGTTTTGATTTGCAAACTCTTAATATTTGAATAATGTTTACATTATATTTGTTTGTATGTATACAAACAATATATGTATACAAAGAAGTATATATGCAAACAATGTATATAATGTATCATGTAACAATATTAATATTTACATTGTATTGTTTGTATATATACAAATCTTGAATGTTTTAAATGGGCAAATTTGTAATGTTTTTTATGTTATTTTTTTTAAATGTCAAAAAAAGATAAATTTTCAAACTTGGTATAAAAAACTTGAGTACTTCTCTATTATCTCATCGACCACTTTTCATAACAAAATACTATCGCCAAACTGTATGATTAAATGCCAAAAATGCAGTCCCATTTACTTGATGTCGAAAACATTATACGTGTTTTTTATGTCATCAAGTGGTTTTTAATTCAACATTTGCGTGTATTTTTCATTATGTTTATTTGATTTATTAGTTATTTCATTAATTAAAATAACAATTGTATCCTTAAATTCTTATATTTTATTTATTTATTTTGATATTCCAATGACAACGTTCTCCTATTTATTTGGCGATAGTTTTTTTTTTTATGAAAAGTGGTCGATGAGATAATAGAGAAGTACCAAAACTTAATTACGTATATGAGTATATTCTTTGACAGTATTAATCATTACTCGATATTTTAAAACTGCATCATATTTGTAGAATTATATTAATTTAAACAATGCTTCTATTGAAGTCTGAAGAACCATATACCTCTATGAAGAACCATATATTTACATAATTGTCTTCATTAGCAATCGGAACACCATAAGATTCATCCCCGATAATAAACGGACTATAAGTGGTCCAATTTTGTATTACGTGTTCTACGATATTTTTACATACATTTGAATAATCATTTTCTGTACTATATAAACAAAATGATAGAGATGTAAAAAGACAATTTCCATCGGGATTGACGCGAACGTTAAAAGAGCCTAAATTCATTTTTAAACAGTAAATCCGAAATGGACACCTAAGTATTCATACAAATTATAATAAATGAAATAAATAAATACCTTCTAAACACTCCACAGTGAGTTCTATATAAATACCTTCCTAGGTTTAACGCAAAGTGCAAGAAAAAAACAACAGGAGATGATCCCAAACACGTTTCTAGAGACCGTAATAGACCTTCACCTCATTGGCCGGTCCTACCGGAAGATTTTTTTTACGCATGCGTATTGGGTCGAATATTGTTGAAACATTTGACAAAATAAGCAAACTGCTTCCACCTAGGTATTTATACACAATACAACAAATAAAATAAATGCCTTCAAAACCCTTTTGATCATCACATCAGCGTGCAAGACAATTTTTTTACCGGAAACCGTTTGATGAATTTCATTATTTTTCCGTTATCGATTGACAAATTTTACGATTTTACCGCTAACGATTGCTGAATTTCACAATTTATCGACTATTGATTAACGAATTTCATGATTTTTTCCATGAACATTTGTCGAATTGCACAAAAAAAATTAAGAATATCGTTAAATTGTCTCGGGTAAAAAAATTTTGAATATTGTCAAATGCCATCGAGAAAAAAATCTCTTTGTCAAATGATTTTGAAGAAAAAATCGGGAAATTCACAAAATGGTTTCGGAAAAAACTTCACCAAATGGTTTCAAAATTCTTTGAGTGACAGCGGGAAAAAAAAATTTCATTTTACATTCAATCATCGCAATTGGCGAGTGTGACTAAGTTTAGCCAGTGGTGGCAATAACATCAATCACCAATTTCCAGTATTACTCGCCGATTGGTGAATGTTAATTTTGTCTTATATCACAAACTGTATTTACATATACTACTAGATATAATGATTATGAACCATGACTTTTCTGTTATTGGGCGAGATTCATGTTTTTTCAGCAATTCTTTGACGAAATTAGTGTTTTTTCAGCGATCCTTTGAAGAATTTCGCATTTTTCTAACGATCCTTAACGAAATTCGCATTTTCAAGCAATTCTTTGATAAAATACATTTTATTCCGCAATTTTTAGACGAAATTTAGTAAAAAAGCGTGATCTTTTGGTGAAATTTCCTTTTTTGCGATTCTTTGACAAAATTTGCTTATCTTTCGCGATCATTTTGCATAATTACGTTTTTTCTGTGGTCTTTTAACAAAAGTCATGTTTTCCCATGATCCTTTGATAAAGTAGTGTTTTTTCCTCAATCATTTGACAAAATCTGTTATTTTCCCCCCGCGAAGATTGGTTAGATGTTTTTAGTCTGCAGGTGCCCTAAAAAGTCTGTGACGCACGTTGCTGCATCGCACACATTCTTCCATGGGGCATCGAATGAAGTAAATTCAACCTAAAGAATCATTGTTTCATTCCTGACATTTCTCGAAACAAACAACGTTCAACTCATTGACTGAATTGTAAAGGGCGAAATGTGTCAATTAGCAGAAAGTGCGCAATTTGTTCGTTCATGGAAAAAATCGGGAAATTCGTTAACCGATAGTCGATAAAATTCGAAATTCGTCAATCGATAGCGGAAGAAGTGCAAAATTCATTAATCGACACAGTGGAAAAATCGCAAAATTCATCAACTGGTTTCGGGAGAAAAAAATTTCGAATATCGTCGAATGGCTTCGAGAAAAAAATTCACAATCTGCCAATTTCGGGGATGAAATTTGCCAAATGGTTTCAAAATTTGTCGCGCGACAGCAGACAAAAAAAATCTTTTTCCATTCAATCATCGCAATTGGTGAGTGTGACTATTATGTTTGACCAGTGGTGGCAATAAAGTCCATTGCCAAATTTTCAGTATTACTCGCTGTTTGGCAAGTGCTAATTTTGTCCTATACTTCAAAACCCTTTTGATCATCACATCAGTGTGCAGGACAATTTTTTTTACGGGAGACCATTTGATGAATTTCGTGATTTTTCCGTTATCGATTGACCAATTTTACTGCTATCGATTGTTGAATTTTATAATTTATCAACTATTGATTAGCGAATTTCATGATTTTTTCCATGAACGTTTGACGAATTACGCAAAAAAAAATAAGAATATCGTTAAATTGTCTTGGGTAAAAAAAAATTTTAATATTGTCAAATGCCTTCGAGAAAAAAGTTGCAAGTTGAAACGGCTGTGACCTCTTTTTCATGTTATGCATCTCCGGTGTTCATCCCCCCACACTCCCCCCCCCCCCCCAGTGGGACACTTTTCTAAATTTTGCACACACTCCTCATGTGATATATCGGTGGAAAAGTCTTTGACCACTTATTCATGTTATGCATCTCCGGGGTCCATCCCGCCCCCCCCCCCTAAGGGGGTCACTTTTCAAAATTTTTTTTTTTAAAACCTTTCATGTCATACATTGTTGGAAAGGTCTGTGACTGCTTAATCATATTATGCATCTCCGGTGTCCATCTCCTCACTTTGCCCCCCCCCCCAAAGGGTACTTTCTAAATTTTGCACATTACCCTCATGTTATATATCATTGGAAAGGTCTGTGATAACTTAATCATTTTATGCATCTCCAATGTCCATCTCCCCACTTTGCCCCCCCACACCCCCAAGGGTACTTCTCTAAATTTTGCACACAACCCTCATGTTATATATCATTGGAAAGGTCTGTGACCACTTAATCATATTATGCATCTCCAATGTCCATCTCCCCACTTTGCCCCCCCACCCCCCTAAGGGATACTTTTCTAAATTTTGTTGACACCCCTCATGTCATATATCATTGGAAAGGTCTGTGACCACTTAATAATATTATGCATCTCCGATGTCCATCTCCCCACTTTGCCCCCCCCCAAAAGGGTACTTTCTAAATTTTGCACATTACCCTCCTGTTATATATCATTGGAAAGGTCTGTGACCACTTAATCATTTTATGCATCTCCAATGTCCATCTCCCCACTTTGCCCCCCCCCCCCCCAAGGGATACTTCTCTAAATTTTGTTGACACCCCTCATGTCATATATTGTTGGAAAGGTCTGTAACTGCTTAATCATATTATGCATCTCCGATGTCCATCTCCCCACTTTGCCCCCCCCCAAAGGGTACTTTCTAAATTTTGCACATTACCCTCATGTTATATATCATTGGAAAGATCTGTGACCACTTAATCATATTATGCATCTCCGATGTCCATCTCCCCACTTTGCCCCCCTTCCCCCCCCCAAAGGGTACTTTCTAAATTTTGCACACAACCCTCATGTTATATATCATTGGAAAGGTCTGTGACCACTTAATCATATTATGCATCTCCAATGTCCATCTCCCCACTTTGCCCCCCCACCCCCTAAGGGATACTTTTCTAAATTTTGTTGACACCCCTCATGTCATATATCATTGAAAAGGTCTGTGACCACTTAATCATACTATGCATCTCCGATGCCCATCTCCCCACTTTCCCCCCACGAAGGGGTACTTTCTAAATTTTGCACATTACCCTCATGTTATATATCATTGGAAAGGTCTGTGACAACTTAATCATTTTATGCATCTCCAATGTCCATCTCCCCACTTTGCCCCCCACAAGGGATACTTTTCTAAATTTTGTTGACACCCCTCATGTCATATATTGTTGGAAAGGTCTGTAACTGCTTAATCATATTATGCATCTCCGATGTCCATCTCCCCACTTTGCCCCCCCCAAAAGGGTACTTTCTAAATTTTGCACATTACCCTCATGTTATATATCATTGGAAAGGTCTGTAACTGCTTTATCATATTATGCATCTCCGATGTCCATCTCCCCACTTTTCCCCCACCAAAGGGTACTTTCTAAATTTTGCACATTACCCTCATGTTATATATCATTAGAAAGGTCTGTGACCACTTAATCATATTATGCATCTCCGATGTCCATCTCCCCACTTTGCCCCCCCCCGTACTTTCTAAATTTTGCACACAACCCTCATGTTATATATCATTGGAAAGGTCTGTGACCAATTAATCATATTATGCATCTCCGGTGTCCATCTCCTCACTTTGCCCCCCCCCAAGGGGTACTTTCTAAATTTTGCACACAACCTCATGTTATATATCATTGGAAAGGTCTGTCACCACTTAATCATATTATGCATCTGCCATGTCCATCCCCCCACTTTGTCCACCCAAGGGTGTACTTTTCTAAATTTTGCACACACCCCTCATGTGATATATCGATGGAAAAGTCTGTGACCACTTAATCATATTATGCTCCCCACTATGAAATTTGTCAAGTTAAAGCAACTATAAATTTTACTTTTATGGTATTATCAAGTTGTTTGCCGTCAAATTTTGACGGGTTCCATCTAGTCCTGTATTTTAATTATGAATTTGTGTTTTGCTCTTTTATAATTTATGCAGCAGCATTTGTAATCCAAGGTATCACGTGCATTGTAAACTGCAGATACCAGCTAGTTTATATTTATTTGTAACTGAATATCAAATTTAGTTAACTTTTAAAACTGTAGACGAAATCGCATTCAAAATGTTCAATTAAATCCTAGGCAAAAGAATGCTGCGCCGTCAGGCACCTGAGGAGCGCGCGGCGTGTGGGCCACCACCGAACGCAAGTAATGGGGGTCTTTTATTGCGCACGACCAGATTTGCCTCTCCGTATGCACTTCGGCCGGCCAGAGGACCACCACCACTTGCGGACCCTCCAACTTTAAACCCACGTGTCGACGACGTAAGTCGTTGCGATACTTGGTGAAACCCAGTAGGGGAGTCACCACGAGACACTTGGGGATGGGACGACGTCCCTCAACAGATTCGAGGCTGGACACCCAGAAGGGAACCAGGCCCTAGGCCTTAAGTCGTGCTTTTCCGACCCGTACTTGCTTTACCAGAACTCGAGGGATGTGAAAAACTACAGAGGTAGTCACTTAAAAGGAAAAATATCCTCAAACACAGCAAAAGAATTTTTTATTTAGATGGATTTTTAGATTTTGCGCGCGAATTTATAAAAATATGACAGGCAAAATTTTAATGTAATTTTATATCATATATTGCAAATGAGTATACAAGAAATGATCAGAATTTTCTATTTTTTAAATATTGTTATTTTTGTTCTTGGAATGTTTTCTGGTTTCATACATTTATAATATGTATATTTTATTATTGAAATACGGTTAGTTTTCTTTATATAATATGTTATATTAATAAGACACTCGTTGTCTAATAAATCAAATTTTAGTCGATACATCTTAGTTATGAGCAAGAAATGAATTAAATATGAAAATACTTGGGACATAAACTTAATAAATATTAAACATATTTAATTTGTATAAAATGAAATTCAAAAGAAAGGTGTTGTTTAAACATTCCTTAAAAGTTTTGTACAACGACTGTGTAAAAGTTTTAATATACTAAGCTTTAAAATAATAGGAAAATTTGGACATTTAAGATTTTACTGACATATAAAGGATTTACGTTCGTGTTTTATGAATTTTTTAAATTTTAAATCTATTTTTTTTTCTATAATGCATATCACAACAGCTCTATTGCTACGAATACTCGTATAACGCCAATTAATTTGAAATTTTTACATTACCACTGCATACAAATTTCAGTGATATTTATTACTATAACTATGACATACAATGTATTAATATTTTTTTCAGTTGTATATTGCAATTCAGACTCTACATATACGAACTATGCAGGAAAATATTTGTTTTGATTTAATTTAAATAAATCTAATTAATACGCATATTTTGAAATGTGAGTTCAAATAGTATTCCTGTCTAGAAAATAAAAAATATATGAATATGTTAAAAATATTTTAAATATAGTACTCTAGCATATACTGATGTTAAAGTAATAAAATCTAAAACTTCTTTTTGTTTTCTTTTTAACTAATTAGCTATTTTAAAACGAGCAAATTTCTAAATTCTACCACAAAGTATTTCTTTTAATCGCGGATATATTTTGAGTTTGAAATGTGGAATGGATTTTTAAATGAGCGATGAGTACATATGCACTGAATAAAAATGTTAATTAAGTTTGGAAGAGCGCTCGATATTCTAAGCTTAGAGTTGAAATGTGAATTCACCTACATTTTAGGAAAAAATCGTGAAAGAGTTAATAACAATTCTAAGGGTTTTCTTTTAAATGATTTCTAATTTCCCCATGTAGGAAATTCTATGTAGAGTAAATATTATTTGAAACGATTTTTAATACATACTGAATTTGCATTATATTTCACAAACAGAACATATCACAATCAATATTTCTTTTTTATAGATTTATAGTTTCGTTAAATATGGGATACAGAAAATGCAGAATATTTTTCATTAAAAGTTCCTGATATTTCATGAATTAAAAAATGAGAAACAAAATGTTTGTAATAAACAAAATATTGTAAAAGACAAGATCTAGATATGATATAAAAATCACTTTCCTAACTAAAATGTGTAAAATAATGTACGTGTAATTAAATTATGTTTAACACAATTACCATTTTTTCCCGATAGATGAAACTTAATTAACTGTTTCCAAGTAACAAATTTTGCTATGCTGTAATATTTATTCGTGTATAACTGGCACATTTTTTCCAAAATTTTATTTTTCAAAAGTGATGTGCCCATTGTGTACGGCATATATCCTAAAGCTATCTAAATCTATCAAACGAGTTTTCTCTGAGCCATTGGATACAACACGTAGATATTGTGATACGAGTCGATGTAAATAAAAAGTAGAAGGCAAAATAGGTGAGATAATTTTACTTTTTCTTGACTTATCTGTTATAATATTGGCAAATATCTGATAATTAATTCTGGTGTCCATACAAATTTTCTAATGAAAGTAAGTTACACATCGTAGAAATCTTAATTTTGTGGTATTTTAATAAGGGGGTAAGTATATATGTGAGCTGATACAGGTAATTTTAGGTACGAGGGAAAAAAGGTGAAATCGAATTTTTACAGATTTTTTTTATTCAAATTTCCGGATTTTTTACCGTTAAAATACAGTGGTGTCAGTTACAGACGGTATATATGAGTTTCTTTCGATTTTTCACTATCAAAAAACAAGGTGCGCATTACATACAAGTAAAGTTACTTATCAGAAAACACTTATGTATTTTACGCCAGTGTCTAACTCAAACAAATTATAAGCGTTATATGAGTTTTTTTATTCTTTATTAATCTTTACATTTTGCAATCTTGACTGAAAAAATATTGAGCATATTTAATCAATAAAATGTGCGCTCCAATCATTGATTTAAATTAAAGTTTCTAATTCTGCAAATTAGCAAATAGATGTTAAAATGAAGGTAAATTTATTAACAATAATTAGTACTAAAATTAGCTCTTCTTATTTAATCAAGTTTCTAATAAAATCTAAAAAAAATCAGTTTTTTCAGAAATAAACGTTTTTTTTTTTTTTTTTTTTTTTTTTTTTTACATATAAATAAGATGATTGTGATTATATAGAAAGGGATATAAATTATACATAGTTTTGTATTAATTTTATGAATAAATGACAAAACCAATACCGATAGTCAAGAGGTTCCTCCCCCCCAAAAATAACTGTAATCGTTTATCACTATTTTCAGTACATAAAACAAAAGAAATATTTTCTAATATAAAGATGTGAAATTAATTAATATCAAATATAAAATTTCCGTTTTCCAGACATATATTTTAGCCGCATATATTTTTTATATATAAATGTATATTTTGATTCGAAAACAACACAAAGCGAAATATAACATTATATTGCGTGCACCATAAAACATGTACAAATATAGCGCAACATAAAATAGAACAATATTATTATGGTACTTGCAAAATATGTCTAGGGACATTCACTGATATTTTACGTGTGCGCAATTAGCGAAATGACATATGTTGTCTTCAAAGCTCTTTGATTTTTGAAAGTTGGTGAGAATATGCGGCACTTTGTATAAAATCATATGCAGCTTCATTTTAAAAATTCTACCGTCAGTGGGAAGTGAAATATCTAATTCACAAATCACCATATAGCGCTTTTTGACAGGGTTGCTTGAATTACGGTTCTAACTCAATCGGTGATTATCTTCTACTAAACAGTATAATTCCGAATTTGAAATTTTGGCCATACAACTCATAATTTCAGTTGGTTTAAAACAATCTTAGACAGATTTTCCATCTGCAAGTTATTTTCCGTGATCAAAATACTATAACAAAATAGTTAACTATTTCTTTTTCCTCAATCTAAAATAACAAAACGCTTTCTCCGCTTTAGGCTGTGACATCCTCTGCGTGACATACATCAGTGGTGGAACAAAGTTTTAAAAGTACTATACTATCTTCTGTTTCGCAGTTGTGTTCACCTGTTAGTGCTTTACATAAATTATGCACAAAGTAAACTCAGGAAACTATATATTTCTGCGTAATTTCCCCTGTACTTTGTAAGGAATATAATACATTTTTATCAGTTGGGTAACATTTTTATCAGACCGGTTGTCGAATCCAGTGCTTTCGCTTAAGCTATCCACTACCTAAGTTATCCTGGACAATTGGCGTACACAATAAATTTAGATAAATATTTCTGTTCGTTGTATTCGTCCAGGATAGCTTAGTTGGAAGAGCGTCCTGTGACCGAATCTCGGCATAAACACTTTTTCACTCAGTTGAAAAAAAATTGCAACTTGTATTACTTGTTTCACAATCAGCAGGATTGTATTAAAATGATAATAATATTTACATTAATAACAATATTTTATTATAGTTTTTACAAAACTTTCAAATTATAGAAAATGGTAGTGAAAGGTTTTCAATAAATGAAGGTATCACCCATTTCAACAGAATATCTACCTATATTTCTGAAATCTGAGGCACAAAATGTGCAGATAGATATTAAAAGTCTGTGACATTATCTGAATCCGGACTCGCAATTTGGATCTGTGTACTTCAATTGCCAGATAACAGTTAACATAAAAGTTGACTTTTTAAAACTTCAGCCTAATGTATTTTGTGTTATTAGTCTTGACTGAAATATAGATTACTTCATCTTTTTTGCAGCTACGTTACAGGTGGTTACACAAAAGTAAGAATATTTATGTATTTTACAAATACAGTATTTAAGTCATGTTAATCTAAATTATAATGTTAAAAAATCTAAATATCAGGCTTGGGTATTTAACAAGGATTTAATTTATTTTATATAATTTTTTAGAAGTAAGAAAATTAAACTACTGCCTCAGTTTTTATTTCCATTTTTTAAATATGTTTTTAATTTTTTTTGTTCAAATTTTGTCAATGTTCTTAACACTTTAGGAATCATTTTTAAACACATTAAACATTTTTTAGACGTTCTGAAAAATATGGTATTGCATTCATCTTTGTATATATACAGATAAATATATGTATTAAAATATTTATTCTACAATTAATTTAAAAAAATAAACACATATCAAAATTCACTATTGTATATAAAGCTTATTTTTTTTTTAAATATTTTTCCAATTTGCTTGAATATTTGTTACGCAACATTGATTAGAGTAAAATTAACGCCTTGGGCTTATTTCATAACAATTGCTGAATCTCACGTAAAGCACAAAGTAAACCGGGTTCTTGAAAACCTTTTGAAAGTGTTTTCGATATTCTGCAAATAATTTGTATAATTTTGAAATAAAGATTCCCACTTGTAGATACAATTAGAAAATATTTCAAACCTCGAACTCCGACATAAAGTAATATTTCCTACTTAACATTACATTTAAATAAAAATAATAATAATGTACTATTTTATTGACAATAAATTTAATGAAAATGACATTAGTAATGTAATCAAAGTAAGAAATTTAATTTTTATTGTTTTTGTCCTGCTTTTCAATATTCTGCTTGTAATGCTTTGCAATATTCTGCTTGAAAATTTTGACAATGGTTACGTTTCAAGAATCTAATTTTTTTAACGTAAATTATGTTTAATAGTGTTACACTAAAAATTTTATTCAATAATTATCTATCGATTTATGGATTATTATTTATAAATCAATATGTAGGAATCTTTTGCAAAAAGCAACATTATTATTAATATGAACAATGTTTTTTATATTTTCTTTTCCAAGCCCGCTTTCTTCACAATAGCGGAATGCGGAGCAATTATATTTGTTAAAATATGAAATTGCGCAACATATCTAGAGAGAGTATCAAAGTTACGTATCATAAGAAAAACATGTATTTACTTATTTTCTATTGTACATGCCGCTTATAGAAGATTAAATCGCTGTTTGCCCGGTATATGTAAAATCCGTCGTGGTGTAAAGTCCTCCAAGTTCTCTGTGAATTACACTTCTGCGGGTGCATTGTCGGGTGCAGGTCTCGTAACCAGATCAAGGTCCTAAATTACGCGACCAACTCGAGTAGCGATGCCATGACGTATGGGTGAGCGATGTAGCGAGGAATTAGTAAATATTCAGAATATCACATCCATTTGGCATGACTTCGCTACACTGTGTAGTGCTGAACCCTCTCATCCAAAATCAATTACCAACCGGCCAACTAAGAAAAAGCAATTAAGTTAACAAGACTCACTGAAGCCACGTCGGCCTATAGTTTTATCAAACATATCTGCGCCATGCGGAGACCAGACGAACTCTCATCCCTTTGCCAGGCATCAACCCGTTAAGCTGGGCAAAAACCTGGCAGGTCGGAGCCTAGTCAGCGGTCTAAAAAAAATCGTTGTTTGCATTAAAAGTAGTATTGTCATAGTAAAGGAATATTTTTTCAAATGACTATGTTTTATATTAAACGGGATATATGTATTTAAAACTGTCATATTACTGATATTTTTGCATTAATATTAATTGAATGAGTGTCTGGCAGAAGGGCCTGTGTTACAAATTTACTGTTTTTGTGCTGCTGTTGGAACATGACCTATGTGGAATGACTGATGAATACATAGTGTTAAAAATTAAATTTCATAATATACGAGTTTGTATGCTTAAAAAAATGAAAGAATAAAATAAGGAAAAATATTATTACTTTCCAATCCCACCTAACTAGTTTCATTCTCACTCGCCAATGATCAGCATTAAGACAAAAGTGGAAAGTAATTAAGATCGAAATACGTGCATTTGTTGCGCTAGGTGCTCAGGACATCGCTAATAAATGGCATTAATAGTTCCTCATTTCTCGAACGTTTAAATTTGTAATAATTATAAAATATTCCACACAAACAATCAGTTATGTTTTTTTTTCCTAAATGTCATTCATTATTTAAAAATTAATGATGTAGACCACATTGTAGTAGAACTATTATTTCAGCACGATTACAATGGATAAATATAATTCAAATGCAACTTTAAAATTAAACTACATTTCTTTTACTTAAAACCATGGCTATCAAATATTAAAGAAATGATTTGAACTTTTAAAAATAATCTTACTGAACTTAGATATGCAACTAAAATAATGGGACCAAAAAGATTTTGAATGAGAAAAAAGTATTGGTATTTGATCATGGGTTGCGAAGCCTGAACTAAAATAAGACTAATAACTCTTTTGCACTTAATTAATTATGTTTCATAAACATGAAAAGTGTATATTTGTAAAATTGTAAAAAAAAATAAATAAATAAAAAAATTTAAAAAAAGGTTTTAATATTGTACAACAAAATTAATAAGCGAAAAATAATTTTTATATAAATTTGAAGCTCAGGTTCCACATTTTGATTAGTTTGTACTGTTTATTACATTGTTATTCGATTATATCTGAAAAAGAAAATACAAAAAAACATAAAGTTCAAAGTTCATAAAAATTTATCATATTCTTTTATTTCTTTTTTTTTTTCAGGTATAGTTTAAAGTTTAATTTCGTTTATTTAAAAATATATATATACATACATACACACACGCATATATATATATATTCATACATACACACACGCATATATATATATATATATTCATACATACACACACGCATATATATATATATATTCATTAACTTGTTCAAACATAGTCGTGGCAACACTGTTCAAAAACAGTGTTTTCAGATGAATAAATTTAATGTTTTCGCCGGACTGCGACGCTCAAAGATTACTGCTCCTATGGCCGTAATGTTTAGGATTTTTCCTATTAGACAAACTGTATGGCATTCTTAAATGTTCAAAAAATGTAAATAATAATAATTATAATAAATACATTTTTGCACCATTTCAAATATTTCTTGTTCCCTTAAAACAATCTAGTTTCATTCATGTTGTCATACAATTGTCCGAAGTCAGTATACTTTCAACCTAATACCTAATAAAAAATCTGCATTCCAATACATGCGCAATTGTAAAACATTCTACAGTATATCTGCCACACATTAAATATTTTAATTCTGAAAACGCGAAAACTAAATCGGGAAATCCCATTTAGATTCCTTTTACATCTCAGATAACATGCTTTGCTTCACAAAACATATAGTTATAAATTTTACAAAGAATAAAATTTACTGTAAATTTGTCTCAGTTTCTGCAAAAGGAAAACAGAAACATGCCTTGAAGTAGAATACTTTGACTTCAACTGGAATACTAGTATTACACATGCGTGTAAAAAATAATTCATGTTTTGCCTTTTGTCTTATTTACTAGAACCATTATAAGTCAATTTCACCGAACATGTGGTAACTAACAATTTCAGGTAATATTATTGATTATAGACAGCCCAGTTATATTGACAGATTTTTATTCATACGACAGATCATAGTCATATGATCGTTAGATTCTTTGGAAAGTATCACATTGTAAAATTGTGTAAGAACGCAGCGATGGAATTTTTTTGTAATCATAAGATTTCTGAAATCAGTCTCTTATGTTAGTTAATTTGTCCTAATTATGGACAATAATTATTAATTATATATATTTATTAATTATTATAAATTTAGCCTAATTAAAAATATTAATTAATAATTAAAATAATTAGCCTAATAAAATTAGCGTAATTATTATAAAAGAGTAAGTTAAATTATAATTATTTTTTTTATATAATCATAAGATTTCTGAAATCAGTCTCTTATGTTAGTTAATTTGTTTATGGCAAAAATGGCCGTTATCTATGTGACGGTAATATAAAAGTCGCTGCACTGTTACAAAATAATTTTATTCAAAGAACTATTTATTCTCGGATTATTTTACAATATTAACATTTTAAATGGTTTAATTTAAGATGGAGATAATCAGAATCTGGAATAGATTTTAATGACCTTTTATTCTAATCTTCAAACTAGAAATATGAGTTCAATGAAAATTAATGTGCAAAATTTAAATTTAGTATATAGTACTCATATACATATTTTTAACAATCCAATTGAGTAATTTCAGTGCATCTTTACAACAAATATGTTTGTAATTTATTTTTTAAATATATTAAAAACCAAAATATCCCTTGCGTATTATAACATACGCATTAATAGAAATGTATTTGATTTTTGACATTTTTGTTTATTTTGCAGACAAAACAAATTGTTTATTCAAAAACATGCTCATTTAGATAAATAAAAGAGTAAGTTAAATTATAATTATTTTTTTTATATAAATTTATTTTTAATAGTTACCTAGATGCATGAAATGGAAAATAACCGATATATTATAGACATACGGAACCCCAAAATATATATTTTTAATCTTTTTACTTAATGACTGATTTAGCATATTGCATTAGAAACCATCATGTCATAAGTCATATAAAAAAAATACAAAATATAAGGTATTTTTCTTCTGAATTTAGAATAAGCTATTACTTCTACGTCAGGTCTTTTTGTTTTTGAAACAAAATGTTAAAAAGTGAAAACAATTTTTTTTCCATTTGAATCTGTTGTTTATACGAACAAAGAAATAAAATACTTCTTGCAAAAGGAAAATAGGGAAAAAAATGTTTTATTTTATAAAATGATGATTACATTATTTTTGTCATAAAATATACATATGTATTATTTTACGTCAATAAAATGCATTTGGAAATTGTAATTTATTTTGCGAAATTAATGTAAAGTATTGTTCTTTTATTAAAACAACAAATGCTGTTTTAACAAAAACAATCTGCAAAAACAAGCTGTTTTGCAAAAGCAAAACCCAAAATGCGAGTACAAATATGTGTATAGTATTTTAGTAGTATAGTATTATTTTATTCTATTGTATTTCAAAATATAAAATACAATTCTTCTTATATTGTTCTATTTAGGTCTGTTAAAAATCTTATATTGCCAGTGTGTGTTCATAATTTTTTATTCATTATAATAGTAATAAAAAATATTAAATTAATTGTGGGGGATTTCAATTGGATCATATTAGTTTGCGCATCCTTTTTATCAGAATCAGAGGGAATATTTCCTGTTTAAAAATGCCAAAAACGCTTAAACGAACATCATGCTTGAAGTAAAGTATAATAAAAATATTACGCTGGAAAAAATAAGTACACTTCGAAACTAGTCGTGTGCGTCTAGTTACACAATAAAAATGTGTAAACTACTTATAAAATGCATTGATATTCAAATAAAATCGTGGCTTGATGACGTCATAAAAAGGCTCGATTACTGAATTGCTTGAAAGAGGTATTTCCTTATAACTCCAAAAATAATACTCCTATTAACTAGCGGTTTATTGCATCTGATTAGGCGTCAAATTTCCAATTAAAATATATATTTGAAGTGAAATTTGGATGAAATACAGGGTCATGAAAAATCGAAGAGTGTGGAAAATAGGATTAAAAATATCTCGGCAACTCATTATCCGATCGACTTCATGCTTTATGCAAAATTTATGTTTTTTTATTGTTTTTTATATTCATTTCTTAAAATAACCAATTTCGAAAATTTTTATATACCTTTCATCAGAACGAATATTTCGAGAGTCCGAAAAAAAATGTTCCGGTTAATCGAGGTTATTGAAATGAAATAGGCTTCTTCCCATTATTACATACTAAGTACATACCAAATTGCAAGTCTCTATCTCAATTTGTTCGGGAGATAGAGCGTTTACAGACACACACACAGACACACAGACACACAGACGGACGGCAATTTTTTTTTTTTCTAAAAATATGTTTTTCGGAATCTCCAGTGTCTGAAACGTGTAAATCCGTCAAAATTTTTTTTTCGATTTTCAAAACGATTACAAGACTTACCCTATACTACGTATGATGTGTAAGTAAAAACAGTAAACTGCAGTCGCTAAAATAAAAGACGATAAAACACTCCATAAAACTTGAAGCTCTGTTAATTTACACTCTTCAATGATAGTATAGAGGAAGACAATATTTGTTTTCAATGTTATGAATCACCTTGATATTTTTATATACGTAATGCTTTCCTAATCATATAAATCAGTCTTTATGATCCGTAAAGATATGTATTATTGCTTGGCGTTGTAAATAGATGTAGAAAATTACACCAAAACGGGAAAGTAATTCTATGGAATGATATTCGTGAAAAGATTTCATCAAAGAAAAGATGAATTTTTTAGAAAATATAGCTAGGCACTAAAGTTTACATTTATATAAAGTTTTTTTTTAAATTTGTATATGTGTCATTATTTAATGAATAATTTCCAATCTCTTAAGGGGTCTCAGGAGTCTTACTTTTCCTCCGAAGATGCAAGTTTGCTTCATGTCACATTTGATTTTATATCTGATTTCATATAACACACAATAAAATGAAATTTTTACCACTAATAGGTCAATATCTGATTGATTTAACAAAATTATTTCAATGTTGTACAATTCATATTTAATTATTTAAAAAAAAAAAAGTTTAAATTAAAAAAAAAAGTAAAAAAAATTTTGCCTGGTATCCACTGCGCGCAAAGTTGTAGAAAAAAAAGTCCTTCCGGCCTGTAACGGGAGGAAAAGGTAGCTTTCCTATATCTTCGTTTTAAAATTTTAGCTAATGTTACACGAAAACAGCAAGTTAAAATGCAAAGAAACGTTTACAAAAGATTCGTTAATACTGAATTTGAACAAGAATTTCGCCAAATTATTGAGCAATAGCCAAATTGGCTTCATTTATAAAGACTTATTTTGGTCGCCAAATTTGGCGATATTTCGCCAAATATCACAAATTTTGCCAATTTTGGCGCTAACGGATATGAATATATAGTTTTATGCGTATGATTGGGAAAATTATTACAACAATGAAAGAAAATAATTTGCGAGTAATCGCGTTAATGTGCTGTTTTGTTTCAAAACGTCAGCTACCCTAGAATTTCAAACTGCTCTATCTCAGCCATTTTTTAAGATAGAGGTAAACCAAAAAATGCTCTGGAATCCTTGTATCAAGGCCTAACACGTAATTAAAAAATAAATTTGAATTTTAAACTTTTTTGTATATGTATTTTAGTTTTAAATTTTTAAATGGCCACCATCTTGAAACAAAATGGCGGACCAAGCTGGCCAACGAACTCGGTCAAGACATTCGTGACCTTAATACACACAATTAGTTTCATCAAAATCGATTTATAAATACGAGCGTTATCGTATGACATAGGTCAGATATATATATATATATATATATATATATATATATATATATATATATATATATATATATATATATATATATATGCATATATCTATATATATAAATCAACATTTGAACGGAGGGTGGTTTTGGGGTCTGGGGGTCATGATCGGTGAAAATATATCGAAATTTTCCGGAACGGCTTTCCTCCGAACGGCTGCAATAGGTAGCTTTATACTTTTTTGTATTGAAAGCTACCTAATATTGCTTAAAAAATAACAAACAAAACTGATAATGATGTACAATGTATGTATCTTGAACATAAACTTCAATTTCTAGCAATTAAAAATTAATTTATTTTAAAAGTGGCATTTTTTCAACAAAAAATGAATTGTTTTATAATTTTATTTTATAATTTAAATTTAAATTTAAAAAAAATTAAATTTTTAATTTCTAGAACTTGAAGTATAAGCTCAAGATACATCCATTTTACATCATTATCAGTTTTGTTTGTTATTTTTGAAGCAATATTTTTTCTACAACCTTGCGCGCAGTAGATGCCAGGTGATTTTTTTTTGTTTTTTTTTTAAATTAACTTTTTTAAAATAATTAAATATGAATTGTACAACATTGAAATAATTATGTTGAATCAAGCAGATATTGACCTATTATTGGTAAAAATTTCATTTTATTGAGTGTTATATGAAATCAAAAATAAACTAAAATGTGACATGTTGCAAACTTGCATCTTTGGAGGAAAAGTAAGACTCCTGAGACCCCTTAAGTTATTTTTCATTTCAGTTCATATGTTTTAACTAAAATAAGAATACAAAAAATCAGAGGGATGCAATCGGATAATACAAGTTGAAAAAAGGGAAATTAAGAAACACCAAAATATTTTAATAAACATTTTTGTGTTAGTTTATCTGGTATCCATTTTATTTTGTGTTTTATACTACTAATTCAATAGTTTATTAATAAAATCAATCACTATAAATATGATATATATTAAACGAGAAAGCGATTTTCTCGATTACGGATAATATCGTAAACAGTTGTATCGTTTTTCACGAAACCTGCCTACTATAATAAATAGAGTGCGAGAAAAGGATTTAGCTAGGTCCAGAATTCAATAAATTAAGTAATAATAGGTTAATACAAACTCAACAAAATACATGAAACATATAGATTTCTAAATTTACGTATTATATTACAACCAAATTGTCTCCTCTTGTATTACGTTTATGTCAGGTAGTTTTATAGTTTTATAATATTAACCTTTTAAACGCCGCTCTGTGTTCCAAGTATAAAAAATATTATTTCTTTGTGAAAATAAGATTTAAATGCATCTATTTAAACAATGCAAGAAGAAATTTCCCCCCAAAAAAATTTTATGTACGATTTCGGGTATGTTCCCGTTTGGGAACATTGGCGTGATTCATTAAGTTTTTACTATATTTTTCAATAGATTAAATTTCATGGTTCTTATGCTAGAATTTTATAAGTATGAATAATATTTGACAGATTTAATAACATTAAAAAAATTTTAGGTGAAATTCATGTGTTGAATATTATACTTTATAAAAACAATCAAACACAAAGAAAGAATTAAATAATATATATGTGCATAGATATAAATAGAATTAGTAAAAATGTTTAAACCAACTATAGAAAAGCACAAATAACTACTTGAAAGTTAATGATAAAATAAATATATGTATTACAAATATTAACTACATAAAACTATAAATAATAATTATATAAAATACAAATTATCTTACCAAATTATTATTATTATTACTTTATAGTTTGCATCACTGTCCGTGATAAGAGGGAAACAGTGTTAATGCAGTCGCTTTTGGCATTCAAAGCACATTTTCCTTGTATTTTTCTGGCAAACTACACAGCGTCCTTGAGATGATGATACCAAATAGTGCGTATCTGACTGCCGTGCAGACTCTACTGGATGGGCACGTGGACCTGGAATACAATGAATCTTGGGTTTCATTCGAAGTAAACTCAAAGTCACCTCTCTTCGAAAATTCAGGTGTGACAGTTCTGATATTGAGTTGTGGTGTAATTCAGTATGTACAATCCATCCCGCAACAACAGCCATGTTTAGGGCATTGCTAAATAAGTTCCAGTATCACTTTTTGCTGCGGAACATAGGACGGTAACTTCCAAGAAGTCTGTCTAACAAATCAACTCCACCCATACCTTCGTTATAGCACTTTACAAGATGTGGCTGTGAAACATCTACCTTTTTTCTTTCTTTACGGCAAAATAGTTTTGCTTTATTGATAGGTTCATGAGTATCGTAATTTAACGCTATTTTAACAACTGAACTATCGTTCCATCGGCACATATAAACTTTTCCATCGCACTGAAAATCGTACTTTCCTCTCTCGCATTTGGACATTTTTTTAATGATTGCAAAGGACATTGTCCTGTTCTAGTATCCCGAATTATACCAGTTGCTTTAAAATCTTTGTCTGATAAATCCGCCAAAAGTTTATAAGACGTGAAAAAATTATCAAAGTATATTTCGTGTTTTTTCGAATTTTCAATACACGATAAAAGTTCCCATACAACTCTTGATCCAAGGTGAATATTACTCCTTTCCGGACTTTTTCCACCGTAAATTTTCATTGCATATGGGTAACCATTATGCGAACAAAGCATCCAAATTTTGAAACCAAATCTTATAGGCTTACCTTTTATGAACATTTTTGCTGAATGATGACCATAGTATGGAACCATAGATTCATCAATGCTTAGTTTTCTGTGAAAGATTCCAAACTGCCGAAAATTTTTTTCAAGTTCTTGATAAAAGGGAGAAATTTTGCCCAAATTATCTCCTGCTTTCAAATCATTTGAATCTATAATATGAAAATATTTCTTTATTTTCCTAAATTGGGCTCTAGACATAACTGAAGCAACTATTGGAACAGACAAATCTTCATAAGTGCTCCAATATAAATCCTCACCAGGAACAGTATGGTAGCCACTAAATAAGAGTAACCCAAAAAATTGCCCAATATCCTTTTCGTCTACATCAATATTTTCCCCATTTTGCATTGCATACAGTTTTGTCATTTCTGATAAATGGGCTAAATATTCCATCGGCAAAAATTTGTTCAAAATTTCAGCTGGCGATAAATTTGCTAATTCGGGAAATGATTCGCAAAGCTTCATATTACTTATGGTTTCTAAAGATTTTTTGAAAGATGCATTTTTATTCCAGTTCGGCTTCATATCTTCTTTCTTTGATAGTCTCTTTCTCTTCAAACTTGATTCAGTTTTTGATGTAGAAGGTACAGTAACAATCGTTTCATCATCTGATACATCAACTGATCTATGTGTAAAAACTTCTAATTGTCCGCATACATCTGCAGGCATAATTTTTTGAAATTCATTTTCATTTACATCTTCTTCATCTGTTATAGCACCACTTTCATCAGGAGGCAATTGGCAAATATCTATAACAGAATCAACCGAAGCATCTGAATCTGATAAAGAGTTAAAATATTCAATATCTTCCTGTACTGTTAAAAATCTTTCACGATTAGCCATATCTATCAAAGAAGCAAAGTAAAAATATCGTTCTAGCTTCACCCTCTATTACTTACAAAATGAACGATGCAAAAAATTCAGAAAGAGAAAAGGAAAAAATAAATAAATAAAAGAACTGGGTGGGTGCTGAACCACGTGATCTATCTCAAAACTCTTACATACGATAAGAAAGTAAGAATTATTGCTAACAAATAGCACCCTTCGCGGGATACTTAGAAAAAGTCATAAACATCCTCAGTCCTGAGCAAAACAGTTGTTTGGACAAAACTCTCACCCCCGCACTAGTGAGGGAAGAAAGCAAGAGAAGGGGGGAGGGGTGAAAAGGGTGTAAGTGGAATTCGAAAAGCCACTGACCTGCTTTTAAACACAGCAAAAGAGATTCAGTATAATTCTGAGACTCTCAATATTACAAATTAGGAAAATAGATCAACAGTGCAAATGATCGAATTCTGTATAGTGAATTACGCCAATGTTCCCGAATGGGAACAATAGAATTTGATATCTTATAGCAAACGCATTTTTATTGAAAACTGTTATTTAGCATGCTTATTCTTTAAAATGGACCTTATTTATCATAACTCTGAAATTTCATGAATTTTGCATCTTTTAACAATTTTATGTGAATTTTTTAACAATCCTAGTAAAAATTGACAAAAAATGACTTTTTTACGAATTTTTTTAAGCTTAAATAATTATATAACATAAATAGTTTTTAGTCTAAAAAAATAAATGTACTTTTGTTAATAAATAATAATTTTTGTAAGTCTATAGAAGCGAAACTTTTTTTTTTAATGAATTTTAAATTTGATGTTCCCGTTCGGGAACATTGTCGTTTAAAAGGTTAAATATATATACATATATTCATATATATACATAATGTATTGTCTAAATAACTGATATATTCCTTACTATTGCTGGAATAATATTGAAATATTAAAACAAAAATAAATATTATAGTTAACTAATCATTAAATTCTGTTCAGAAAGGCAATTTTTCTCAGGTTTTGTTGTTTTTAGTGACTCGCATGTAAGTGTGTATAATTATTCAGCAATATTGCGCTAACCTATTCCATTTTTACACATAATAGTGTAATTAGACTGTCATATTTTGAACAAGTAGCTCAA
This sequence comes from Maratus michaelseni, assembly GCA_963931845.1. NCBI lineage: Eukaryota > Metazoa > Arthropoda > Arachnida > Araneae > Salticidae > Maratus > Maratus michaelseni. Next base: position 309,182,763 of record OZ007591.1, read on the forward strand.
AGGAAATCCGAATTTATTCATTTAGTGAATATTTTGATGCCGACCATTGGAAAATTCAAAGGGATTCAAAAAGTTATTGTTAATATGCTGAAAAGAATAACAAAAATCATTTAAACAAACTAAAATAAACTTGTGTTGCGTTCCGCTTACTTTTAAGCATACTTAATAAACATAAAATGTTATAACATAAGGCTCTTATTATAGTATATTACACATCTTAAAAATAACAACGGATGTAGCACAAAATGTACCTAGTTTTTCAAAACATGCAAAGAAAACTTCTAATAATTAATGTTAGAAAATTCTTCCAATAAAAAGAGACGTTAAATGATTTCGTTTACATTTGGAAACATTTATATAGGTTTATTTTCGTACTTGGGAAATTAATCAAATATATGCATACATGTTTTGTTTAATTTAAATACTTTGGATCATGTATGTCAAGTTTGAATAGGTAACGTGATTGTTAGCATTCTGACAGTAAGTTAAAGAATTAAAAGAAGTAACAAAATACAAGACATGCTAAAAAATCAGAAAATGTTTTTGCACCATGTTTAGTTTTAAATTGTTGTATATGATACGGCTGTTACAAAATTACATTAGTCTTATAAATATCTGCAAAAGGTACATAAAATATTCATAGTATTTTTAAACATGCCACTCACTTCCTGATGTTGTAAATGTATCTAAATTATGTACAGTTGCTCAAACCCGATGTAAAAAAAAAAAAAAAAAAATCACATATTTAGAAATGTATCATTAAATTTGTATTATAGCTTGAAAAAACAGTTTAGAAATCATATATTAATTTAAATAATTTGGCATGATTTTTTAAAAGTCTATTACTTCGTAATGAAACAATTAATATGTGTTTGTTACAGTAATGTAAAGTAATATTTTCAATGATTAGTAAAGTCACTGTTGCAGTGCTTTTATATACACCAACAAGAACGTGGTTTTTTATTTCCATTTTTTTTAAAGATTAATTTATAACGTGCTTTGTAAAGAAAAAAAATAAAGCACAATAAATTCCGATCATTTACTAAAACAATTCACATAGTTAAACAAGATAATATTTCCCGTTTATGAATTAAAAATTGTCTTTTGAAATATAAATTCAAAGCAGTAATATTAAATATTTAAATATGCATCTATGATGTATTTCCCTAACTAATCTTTTAATCTTTTAGATTATTATTTATTACTCTTACTGTCTGAACAGTTTTTAAAATCATTTTAAGTAAGAAGGGAGTAAGTAAACTTCGCTGCTTCATTTAATATTGTTTTAAAGAGAAATACCTTGAATGAAAATGCATTAAAGTTAATGAAAAGAAGGTAAATTTGCAAAATAATAAACTTAATAAGTTATGTACCTAAATATTTTAGTAAAATTATAATCAATTATATATTTAAAATATTTTACGGATGAACTATTCAGGGATAATGTTAAATCAAATTTTACTATTCACATAAAAAACAAATTAAATAGAACAGTTAATCACATATTCATAAGAGTTGTATAGGAGTTATATCGTAGAGGATATTGTTTCCTTATCTTAATTAAAAAAACTACTGGTATAGTGTCTGTCATTCAAATATTTTATCTAGTTTAATGAAATGGTTAAAAACTTTTAAACTTCAATTTAACAGAGCAAAATACAAACATTTTATTCTGTAACAATACAAAAATCACATTATCAGAAAAATTACATTATAAAAAAAACTAATTCTAATTATATGAAATACAGTGCGAAAAACTTAATATACATATGTTTTTCTTGTATAAATCGTATAAAAGCGTTTACAAAAACAGTTCGATATTTTCGCTTTTACTATTAAATTATTCGTAAAGTTGTGTTTATCAAACACAATTTTGTTGTTCTATTATGCTGTACAATTGTTTTTGTTGTTCTATACATTAGGTTTTTATTTGATGTCTTTAAAATATAGAATAGCTACTGTTATATCTATCATGAACATTACAAACCGTTACCAGTCGATTTGAAAAGAACTGTGCAATTAAGCGGTTTATTGTAGAAATGTTCTGCGGGAAGCAATGTTCAAATTTAAATGTACAGTACAGGAAAAGAAAATCACACCATTACTAAATCTATCAAAATTCATCATATAGAATGTTATGGATATAATTTATTATTAATAATGTCTAAGACTTAATGCTATACTTACATTTACTTCTGACTATAGTCTACATATAGAAATTGTATCATAATTGAAACATTTCCTAACAAACATCTACTTTTGACACAATAGTGGAATTCTTCTTTAAATTTTACTTTCGAATATCAAGGTCAAGGTCATTCCGGGCCGGGAGGACTACCTTTCGGCTTAAGCTCAACTACCCCCGCCCAGCTTTCGGATATCAAATGGAAAGTCATTAGGTCACGTAATTCAGAAATTATGCGAGTATAAAATTTAGGACTTCTAATGTTAATTTCAATTTTATTCGTTGGAAAACAAATCGCAAGTATTTTCAGTGGTAAGCTGCAGTTTTAGAAACAAATATTTGAAACTTCTAGAAACCGACTTCACTTAAAAACGTTAAATTTTGCAATTCATATATTTTAAAAATTAATTTCGCATAAAGAAATATTTATTTATTTATTTATTTAAATATGACTTGGAATCTACGAAATGTTTAGCAGAAATCGATTTTTATCAGCTTCAAATGTGCAAATCCAAAATCGCAACTCCTTCCACGAGGTTGATTTTGTATTTTGCTTTTAAAAAAACTACCCGTATTGCAATCTCACTTGCATCTATTATAACTAAATTTAACATTCAGAGTTCCAAACAGTATACTTTCATAATTGTTAAACAACTTGACCGAATTATTTCCCAATTTGGTATCTCATGGTAAAATGTACTGCAAAGAGCTAAATAAAATGTCAAAAGTTACTATTTAAAATTTTGGAGATTGGTACAATTCTTCTATGAAGACATGCCTAAGCTTGTCTTTCTAACGTAAATATATAGAATATTAAATTTCGGGTCAAATGACAGCGTTATTTTCTACGACAATTTAAATATTAAAATGCGTGGTTTAATCATTTTTTTCGATTATAAATTTAATGTCCTTATTATAAAATTTGAATTTAATTTTTAAATTGTCTACGTTATAAAGGACATACGTTCGTGCATAACGCTGATGTCAATTTTGAGAATGGTAGCACTTGACAATGAAATTTCGGTTTTGCGATTTTTGCTACAGCAATTTTTTCTATGTCTAAACATCGCACATTTTCAAATTTTACACTGTAATATAGGGCAAAACAATCTACTTTCAAATGCAATTTGCTTGAAAACTGTATCTTAATTGACTGTTTTATTATAGCTTTTGAAATAAGTTTCAAGCATAATTTTTTATTTTTTGTTATTTCTAATGCAATTATTTTTTTTTCTGTTGCCACACCTAAAAGAGAGTAATTAAAAAAATTATAACAGGTGAACTTTGTTTTTATAATCCAATGAACAGTCTTGCTCAATCACTATATTTTTGCTGTTTTGAAATTGGCGTCATTATAAGGGAAACAATGCACATTTTCCATATATAAATAGAAAATGATAAATATAAGTCCGTTAAAATGATGCAGTTCCTTAATTTAAATTTATTTGAAGTTAAACATCTACTTTAATACAGATGTTTCTAGTTCATGTTAACAAAATTAGGAAAAAAGCAAAAAGAAACATGATTGCTAGATATGACGTCACATTCCATTAAAAGTTTTCAAATTGACTTCAAACTGAATCTAAATAAATAGTAGCTACGTTTTATTTCACACTTCGATTGTATTCTATAGCCATATCTTATAGCTAACTATACGTTATATAGCTAAATATTTTATTTGTTTAGATGCAATGGTAACATTTTTTATGGTTTATATTAAAACGTTATTAATAGTTATTTCTCTTTTCAAACAAAACGTCATGACTGACGTTTTTTATGAACGTCAGATTACGCATTATCAGGTTGAGATTTTGTAATTGAGTTGCATGCGGCTAATGCAAAATATTATTTGAATTTTATTTGAATACATGATTGATACTTTTCTTATAAAAATTCTTTTTGGCGTTGTAAATGAATCAGTTTTATAAATATATATTAAGTTTAAAAATCTATTAAAATTAGAAAAAAAGTGGTTTCCGCCTATGTTCTGTAACCCGGGTTCGATTCCCTAATTTTAATTATATATAAAAAATACATGCTTCCGTACAGAGAGCTCTGATCTAATAGAGACAAAATATGTCTCGGAATGGAGACAACCACTTGTTATTTCCTACGTCATAAATGCACTTGTGGCTGAATCTGCGTAATTCCTAAACTACTTGACTGAATCACATCCCTTTTATTATATAAAGGTAAAATATACCAAAGAATACAAATATAATGAAAAAATTAAATGTTTGAATATACAATGTTTCTATTTTCTAAAATGTTTACACGTAGATGACTCCCTAAGTAAATTTTAAGTATTAGATGTTTTTTATTATTCGAATGGTACCAATCAGGTTTCTTGCTGACTTTTGACCAACCTTAGCAATTTTGCGAATCAGAAATAAAAAACTGTAACCAAACTAAAAAAGTGTAAGCAAAATAGATTCATCGTGAAACTCTGAAAATCCGATTTTCAACACCCTTGGTGATGTTTTTTTTTCCATATGTTCTAATATAACCTAATTTTTGCAAGTGCTTATAGATCAGTTATTTATCTAAATTCAATTATCCGTGAGAGAAACTCTTAAAATAAACACATTCTAAATGTCTTGCACAGTCAAGAAAAAACATTCTAAATCCGATTTAACTCATTAAACTGTTATAAAATAAAACTTTCCCACCAAGTTAATTCAGGATTTTAACATTCAAAGTAGATCACATTCAAAGAATTCTGAAAAAAATCAAAATATATGTCACCTTCAAATAAATTTACCGAATCCCATACTTCAAAAGCAGTTTCAAAAGTGTAATGTTGGGCCCGTATACTGATATGACATTATTGACATTTCTTATATACATTCAGTTTTTCAATTTAGTTTTTATTGCGTTCAACGCGCTGAAGTCATTCATGTATTGGATAGATTGCAACAATGTGTAGCATATTTTATGTTATAGGTTAAAACTTTTGCAAGTCGTTCCTTCGAATGAAATCTATGGTATTTCCTAAATTCGTGATACTGCAACGAGAACTCAAGCGAATAACTATGTCCTCTACTGACACACACATGCACTCACAAAAAATATAAAAAATTGAGCACTCGCAATTTCGTGAGTTTTATCATTCTTTTACTCGACAAATGAAGAATTTTGTCGTGATTTGGCGCGATGGCGATCGGCAGAGAGTACTGTGGAACCAATCAAATGATGATTTTCGGTAGAGTTAGTAGGGCTCCTTTTTTTTCTAGGACTGTACGAAATATTATCTTTGCAACTGTAATAACCGATTTTTCCAGTATAAAAATTTGTTACACGGTTTAATTTGAGAAAATATAAAATAACCGAATATTTCTGGCATCAGTACCAAAGTTAATTACCATAATAAAAACAAGATATTTTCTTATTTTCTACTGCATAAAAGCGGTAATAACTACTTATTAGAGCTACGTTGCTGTTTGTATTACTCCAGAAAAGTATAAAAAAACTCTGAGTTACAGATTTGGCATTAAGACTGTGATTAGCAGTTTCATTTTACTATTAAATATATACCGGGTCGTTATAATATAAGTATCTCTATTTGGCACTGCCTGTAGCTTGAAGGAATAACCGGAATGAAACCAAAATCGGTCTACTTACCATTCGAGAAGGGAGAAGAAGAATAGAAAAATAAAAAATTAATTGCAATAATTGCCGACAGATGGTGCTTTTGAGTGTGAAATGTAATATGTAATATTGTGTTCCGTGGAGATGTCACAAATCTCAATGACTTTATCGCATGTGCGAAACATCACTCCTGATGCGTTACATTCCGAAGATGAGCACGTCGTCCACCACCTGGTTCGTGTCCTTCAGCAGAATGGTTATGTGGAACCTGAATATTATCCGCACCACCATGCGAAAGCGTAATCGCATTCACTGTGACATTTTTCAATAAATAAGGCCCGCCATCCTGTTTGACGCCTTAATTCAATTCTTCGTGTATTACACATTACATTTCACACTCAGTAGAGCCATCTGTCCGTGATTATAGTAATTATTTTTTATTGTTTCAATCTTCATCCCCCTTCTCGAATAGTAAGTGTACCGATTTTGGTTTCATTCGGGTTATTCCTACGAGCTATAGACAGCTCCAAATAGAGATACTTATATTATAATCACCCTGTATACAGGGTGCATTCCCTTTAACCTGAAAATATTTGCGAACGGAGAGAAATACAGCTATGCAAGTGAGGTAATGGTATAGTAAAGCGACTACGCCCGACATAATGCAAACGACAGCAGAACCCCCTAGTGGCGAAATTTGGAGATAGTCATTGCAAATCGAAAACGAAAAGATATAGAGCAAAATTTCCAATTAGAAAGTTTTAGGGCATCCATTAATTAGTCCGAAACGACATTTTGTTCACACGGATAAGATAAAATGTCGCATGTAAAGCAAAACTGTCCCAAATTGATTCCACAGCGATTCAACTCTGCATATTCACATTTCGGAAATGTAACAGTGCGCTACTGATGATTGTGACATTGTACAGTAAAACTTTCATTTTCAATGCATTTATAATTTTAGTTTAAAAGGTGTTGGCGCTCACTTGGTACAAACAGTGTAATCTCATAGCATAAACGTATGGCAGACGATAATTTAAATCCTAATTGTGCGAGCGGTTTTATTTTAAAACTTTTATTTTCGGGTATGGTGGTAGTGTCGAATGGCCTCACTCCGTTGTCTTTCTTCCTGTGGGATTACATAAAAGATAAGGTTTATGCCACTCCACCTATAAGTCTGCTGGATCATCGTATTGAAGATGCTTGCAATAGTGTGACACCTTCCATGCTGAGAAAAGTGCATGAAGAAATACTCTCACGAATGCAAACGTGTATCGTGAGCAATGGCGAACTTTTCGAACATACTGAACATTACATTTTTATCACAGTCAGACAGTTTGTCTTTTGTGTGTGTGTGTGTGTGGGATGTTATCAAAATGTATTGACGTAAGTACATATTTATACAATAGATTGTGCATAGTTCTTAATACTTCTGTCTAACGTTTACACAAAATGGAGTGTATCGATTTCGGACATTTTTGGGTATACAGGTGACGATTTATCTTATCCATGTAAACCGAATGTTTTTTCGTATTACATAATTGATGCTCAAAAAACTTTCTATTTGGAAATTTCGCTCTATATATTTTCGTTTTCATTTTGCAATGACTATCGTCCAAATTTCGCTACTAGGGGGCGTTTCTGTCGTTTGCATTAGGTCGGGCGTAGTCGCTTTACTACACCGTTACCTCACTTCCATATCTGTAGCTCTCACCGTTCGAAAGTATTTTCAGGTGAAATGGACTTTCCTATGCACCCTGTATATATATATTAATAATTTGTTATTAATTATGTAAATGGAATGATGTAAAATACTTGTTACTGATGTAAATCCTTTGCCATCGTCTATTGCTGAAATACATTGTTGCCTACTCTGAGGTTTCTCCACCGCATTAAGGAGAAAAATTTGTTTACAGGAAAAGTTTTAGGGGTTTTATTAGAAGGACGTGAAATTTGACAACAAGATAGAAATCCATTTGTATTTTAAACGTTGTTACTATTATTTTTTTTTACATTTTCTCGTGTAGGAAAAAAAAAAACTTATTTTTGCACCTAGTATTTTATAAAACTATATTTTATAAAAGCAAGCTATTTATTCGGGAAATAAACTTACCCGTATTACGTAGGAGAATATATCCAATACCGATGATTATTTTTTTGCATGGCTCCAATATTGATATAATTAGCGCTACTGTATTTGTCTTTTGAGGTATAGTGGTTGCGTGTAGCTAAATCTAGTTAGTGTAAAAACTAAATTCTTAATATAAATTAATAACACGTACTAAAACTTTAAACTAGATGCAAATGCTGTTTTTCATTAAACTATATATATATTTGACTGAAAAAACATGTGAAAAACAAAGGATGAGGTATTATTAAAAGTAATGGAAAGGATATTGCAGGAATTAAACTTAATAAAACGAAAAATCAAAAATGGAAACTATCAATATCTTATAGAATCGTCAGAGGAGCTTCATAACAATATTCATAGTAAATATATGTTAGTACATTAAATAGTATCATCAGTAAGCCTAAAATCGATAATATGAAGCCCTAATAACATATATAGAAACAAAAGTAAAATAAAAGTAAAAACAAGAATCCAAATACAACTAAAACAAGCCCAAATAACAAAATAAATAAATAAATAAATTATAATTCAAAATAAATAGAAATTAGATCATTACATATATATTTTTCTTTCATAATAGCAGCTATCAAACTTACACCGATTTCAAATGATTATAACATTTTTATCCGATTGCGATACGCAACCAAATGGAAACTATCCAATGGTTTGCTCATTTTTGTGATAGAATCGCCGTAGATCCGAATACATTTCCTTGGTGTATCGTTATAAACATTTAGCATTTTATTACATGTACAATTAAATTAGTTTTTAATATTACTGTTGCAGCTTACATTTTCCAAATTAAAAAAAAAAGAAAACTAAACGGAAACTTCAGTCTTAGATACTTTTTACATGTGACTAAACATGTTTTGTATCACAAAAGATACAGTTTTAAACTCTACAAGTCAAAAAAATATCTCTGTTTGTTTTAGTATCTGTCCAACTGGAATACAGAAACTGTTCTTGATTAAAACCATATCAAATCTTACGAAGGACAAGTAAACGATTGCCTGCTTATTGATATAAAGTAATCTGAATTTTTTTCTGGTTTTAATAGATATGTTTTTTTTTTCAAATATTTATCGTAACGATTAAAAATCAAAAATACGCTATAGCGTCATATATACACGTATTTTTTGTATAACATTCAAGTAGTAGTAAACTTTAGTTTGTTATATCAATCTTTAACAACGTACATGCAGAAGACAATTTTATATGTAACTTAACTTAGAATAACCACATATTAGCTGACGCATTAAACTGAAAAATGCAATGTACTATGTACGTGTACAATAAATTCAATGTACATGTTCATTATAATACATGTAGAATACAGAACAATATAACAAATACGGTACAATACATATAATACAATGTACATGTACCATACAGTACAATAAAGTACAAAACAATTCAATGTAATATATACAAGAATGAAGACAATGTACTATGTACAGGAATTAAGACAATGGACTATGTACATGTACAATACGGTACATATACAGTACAATACATTCAATACAAGAAGCAGGTACAATATTGTACAATACAATACAATGTATGTGTACGATACCGTACAATACAACACAATTACATGTACAGTACAATACAATGATGTACAAAACAGTGCACTGTACAATGATTGTAATTTATGGGCTCCCAACTGGTCCGCTTTTTGAATACCAGTATTTTCTGAGGAAAAATCTCTTGTTAGATTTTTTTGCAAATTTTGTAGAAACCTACCTTACAGGTTATATATTTTGCAAACGTTGTAGAAATCTACCAATAATGTTTTTCTTAGAATACAATGGTATTCAAAACGCGGACCATTTGGGATCCATGTGAAATATTTTATCTTACATAATGCATAGTTAATCTGACATAAATTTAACAATGCAAATGTGCCCATTCATATTAATATATCTTAATGAACGTTTTCATAATCAGTTTCGAAACAGATTTAGGTGTTTGATAGTTTTCCTAGTAGGTTTGTCCAGGAATTGCTATATTTTTAATGCATAAAGAGCCATGACATAAAAAGAACATAAATGTGATTTACAAAAAGCGAATTTTAGAGCGTAATATAATAAATAACGGAAAACGTTTCATGTTTATTACAAAAATTGTAAAAAACTTCAATAATAGAAAGTTTTAAAATGAAAAAAAAAATGAAATTACATGAAATTAATGTTCACATGTTCAAAAAAGTCCATAGTAAGGAGGAAAAGCCAGTTAGAAAAAAAAACTTTCCAGTGATAGCCACACATCTTTGGTTTTTTCTTATTAAGTAAAAGAACAATGAAAATCAGAAAATAAATGTAGTTATTTTTTTTTTTTGTAATTAAAGTTTATAATTCGTTAATAATGTAAACGTGGCTAGAAAACAAAAATAATAAAAAGAACAACTAAACAGAAACTCGGTAATAACATCAAACAATAGTTCAATATCGCTGTGTTTTTATATTGTTGTCCATCCATCATGCGCCGTACAAAATGAAATGAAAAAAAAAAGCTTTTATTTTTCTTAAGGTTTGCAAAAATATAATACAACATCTTTCCAGTTAACCGTGATTCAAAAAAGTGTCCCCTGTTAGAATTACCTAAAAACAATGGATTTCAAAGTTTTAAAGAAGCATTTATTTAAAAAAATTTGTTTTGCTGCTCGCAATTTTTGGAAACGTTTCCAAGTAGTTTCTGCAGTCCATTAAGCTGCTTTAGCTATCAAGAATATTTATTTTTCGAAATTGTCACTTCTCAATTATATGTTTTCAACTGCATAACAGAATTGATACATTCAACAGTAACAAAATAATGTTAAACTTAACGTTAATGTTAATGCCATTCATTTTAAAGAAAATGTTAATTTGTAATGTTAACTGAACATCGAATTGTTTATCTGGCAATTGAGGAGGTTAGAATGACAGTTGTGTAAGTCGAAAATTTGAAAAATGCTAGATAACCATATTTTTACTGAACGTATATTAATATCTGTTCAGTGCGACAGTCCAATAAGTCACAGTTCACTTAGGGAGTCGCTAGAGGGCAAAACAAGTTGGACCACTTAATATTAACGGCATGCAACAAGTGTCACAAAACCCTTCATTTCTCAAATTATAAATATTGACTTACACTACTGTAATTCTAACTCCCTCAATTGATAACATCGAAAAAATCCGTAATTCGGCTTGCAAAAACACATTAACATACTAGAAAATCTACTAGAAAACGTTTACGAAATTCTCGGGTACACTGTAAAAAATGACCAATGTTTCTTATTGTATGAAAATATGCTATAACCACGAACGAAAATATACTATAATCTTCTGAGTTATCCGAAATTTTAAATAGCATGTTACATTGTCTTTTGAATCCCCACAAACGAATACATTTTCAAAATTTAAAAAATAATTTATAAAAACAAATTATTTTTAGCTGCCCGAATTTTTCAGAAACGTTTCTGAAGGGATTTTATAGTGTATTAATAAGTGTTCTCAGCCTAGAATATCTGTTTTTCGAATGCTATCAATTCTGAAGTAAACATTTTTATGCTAAAAAAAATGTTTAACAGGCAAACATGCAAAATTAACAGCGTTAACTTTAACATTAAAATTAAGATTATTTCTTTACTCTTTCATGTATAAATTAACTTATGCGATTGAAAACGTGTACTTGAGAATGGATAACATTCGAAAAACAGGTATTCCAGCCTGAGGACACTAATTAATACACTATAAAAACCCTTCGGAAACGTTTCTGAAATATTCGGGCAGCTAAAAATAATTTGTTTTTATAAATTATTCTTTAAATTTTGAAAATGTATTCGTTTCTGGGGATTCAAAAGATAATGTAACATGCTATTTGAAATTTCGGAAAACTCAGAAGATTATATTATATTTTTGTTCGTAGTTATAGCATATTTTCCTACAATAAGAAACATTGGTCATTTTTTACAGTGTAGCAAAAGTATATTTGATTCAGAAATGCTTCTTTAAATCTTGAAACATTTATAAGTTTCTGAAAACAAAACCGCTTTTTGAATTTTTTTAATAATTCGGATGAAATTGTGCAATATTTGCATAAATCTTACGACACATAAGAGGTAACAGGTTAAGAAAAAATTGTGTTTTTTAGTGTGTAGTCCTTCAATTTTTATAATCATAAGATGTAGCACAGTAATGCAATATGACGTATTAATAATAAAAAATCTGTTGCAATATAAGATAACATTTAATAAAAACACAAAGTATTTACATTTTAAAATCTTAAACAAAGCATTATCAATAAATAGCTTTTTATCAATAAAATCTTTTTATCTTAATAAGAAATATAAATTAACTACTCAAAATTTAGAATACTTTATAATGAATGATATTTGTATGTTCCCATCCCGTTATGTTTTTAAAATATTAAAAAAAAAATAATTGCATATAAAGCATATTTCTGCTGATTCGCAACTGCAATCGTTAGTTTCGGTAAGTTAATTTTTGTAAGTGAATTGCAATGATCAAAAGGGTTTCAAAATGAAGGAAAGATAAAAAATAAATCTTACTAATGATTAACTCATTTTTTTCCGATGAAGAAAAACCTATTACTAACAAGAAAAAAAGTAATCCAGAAGTCTTTTTAAATTAATCACATTAAAGGATAATGAAGAAATATTTTCATGGATTGCTTTTCCTTAAAGGTATTCTAATTATATTAAAAGGCTTGGCGAAAATTATTTATAGCATTGTAAAACAAAGCGGTAATAAATCTGTATTGAATAACGTAATGCAAATTTTCATTCTGAGTATAAATATATATTTTTTAATTTTATTGAAAACTTTAGCAAGAAAAAACTTGTTACGTTGAATTTTTCAATGAAACATTTATGTAAATTGTCATATATATTGATTTACACTTGCATATTCCTTTTTATATGTTCCCTATATCTAAATATTGGTGATATGTTCATAAGTTTCAAATTTGTAATGTTTTAACTGGGCCATTTGTTTTAAAAAAATATTTCAGAAAATGTTGTAGTTTAAATTTCATACATCAAATGTGTGTTTACTTATTTTTATATGTAGAAAGTACATTAGCAAAGTATATCTAAAACAAAACTCTTCATATACTAACATAAAGAAGTAAAAAAATAAATATTTTTTTTCTTAGATCAATACAGAATTTTATGAATAAATGCAATTAGAGCTAGGACTTCCCTCAAAGGGATTTGAATGAGTGATATTGCTGAGAACATACAGTTAACAATTACGATATAATGAAAAAGAGCAAATTAAATGATAGAATTACAAAATATCATAAATAAATTCATATACACTGTTATGTTTTCACATTTTTTTTAAACATCTGGCAAAAAATGTCATTTTCTTAAGCGGAAATTGCTCAAAAGTAAAAAAAAAAAACAACGCCGGGTTTTTTTAAAACGCACGCATTTTCACGTAACCGGATTAGCAGCCAATGGCGTATTTTAGAAAGCGTAGTTTAACGCAAATTTAATTTCATTGTTGCAACATTTTCTTTGTAACGAATATTTACGTTTGAATTGAAAATATGTTGTCCTTGTTTATTTGTATAACTATTTATAGAAACTCGCACACTTCAAACCACATTGATAACACATGCTATGCTACAAACTTGATTGCAAAACTGTAGCCTAAATTCCTATAAAATTATATAAAAAATCTTTCGATGACTTCTGTAAAAATAAATTTTACATTAAATCTCCATATCGGCGAAATAAAATATATATATATATATTTCAAAGTTAATACTTAAAATACAAAGTTAATACAGAAAGTTTTGTAATCGGGTTCGGAGCCAATTGCTTATGTCAGAAAGCGTGGCTTAACGCCATTTTAAATTCATTTCTGTAACTTTTTTTTAGGGGGGTGGTAGGGGAAAGGTTCCAAATATTTACACTTAAATTCAAACTTTTGTTCGCATGTTAATATTAGTGCTGTTTGAATTATTAATTAATACTTTGTTGACATGGCTTCACTCGGAACACATGTAAAAGACTTCTTATACAGTTTTTTTCTAGGAGAAACTTCCGTAATCGGGCCCAAAGCTAATCGGAGAATTTAATATCATTATTGTTTGTAACTCTTTAAAAGTTAAAACAATATTGTTGCCAGCATTACTCTTGTTTGAAACCAACCCTGCCAGTGTATCTGAATGGGGAAAAGTTCCCTATCCTGTGCCGGTAGGCGCGATTAGCGAAAAAATTAAAAATGGTGCTAAAAGACAGTTTTAGCATCTTACCAAATTTTTCTAGAGAGCGGAAAAACATGTTTCTCAAATATTTACAGATATACGTTTATTAAACCATGTGTTTGTGCCATCTTAAACAATTAAGTACGATGCTAAAATAAAATATTATTGCCATTTTCGATATTTTAAAAAGTGAGGAAAATACATAACAAACATATTTAACAAATCTAAGAGGCATTTTTGTGATAAATAATTGTTATTGTCAGGAGGGGGGGAATTGTAAATAGTTAATAAAAGAACTAAAAACTTACCGAAAATGACTTGTGGGAATCTCTGGAAAGAAATATCTGGTATAAATAGCATTTAAAATCTTAAAATGAAGAAGTGGTCCGTATAAAAATGCAAAACATTTATGCCTGATATAAATCTTTTTTTAAGTTTTTTAATATTTTCGAAAGCACAGATAAAAGGGTAAAAATCCCGGAACAGATGTCATATACGCACCACGTTGGCGCGATTCGCCCCCCCCCCCTCTCCTCCGACAATTTGGGGAAAACTGTTTGTTGTGGCTATTTAACTTTTTTTTTTAATTCTATAAATTATTTTAATATGTATATCAATATTTATTTATGTGAAACTATCATTATTTTTTTTAATAATAGAAGTTATTTCATTTATTACGTTAATTATTTTTATATTGAAATAAAAAATCACGTGCTATTACTGCATGCTATTTGTAACTAATATTCAAAAACAAAGTTTTCGCCAAATTGGCGGCGGGAAATATCGCGCCAACGTGGTGCGTATGTGACATTTGTGCCTTGTTTAATTTCACACACTACATACCATTTGATTTATTTGTACTTTTATTTTAATTTGACGCAGTTGATAAATCGCCAAATATTGTTCTCATAACATCTTCATATATCGCATTCATTTCATTTGAAATACATACATTAAAAATACATGTCTTTCACTCATTTTATTTAAAATACATGTATTTCACTCATTTTATTTAAAATACATGTGCCTTTCACTAATTCCCTTTAAAATTCTTAAAAGGAAAAGAAAATAAGAAGAAATAATGCCACAAATCAAAACCTATTATTTTAACATTAAATAATTGTTTCTAATTTACACACACGAAGCTACTATTGGTGAGATTTGCTCCAAATCTCGAATACAAAGTTATTCGTTTTTTTTTCTTTCAAATAGAAAAAATTCCATTTTTTTTTTCATTTTTATTAAATGTAAATGTGTTTTATTGTATTGAATATCAGTGTGTGCATATTGCTTTGCTCCCTGTACTCCATGAACTTTCGAAATCCGATTATTTACGAAAATCTCCGCCGGTGAAAATGACGTACGTACTAAATTTTCGTGACGTATGTACTTTAATTGTGCTTTTTTATCTATTTTTAATATAATTCCCAAACGGTTTGAAATATATTCTTGGTAATAAATAGGTGTCATTGTCACCTTTATAGGTACCTGCTGTGGAAATTGGAACAACATCCGTCAAATCTTTTTTGAGTTAAGCTTGACGAAAGGTTTTAATATCCATCGTAGCTATATATGGGCCAAAGTAATACTGCGCTGTGTATGAGTCTTCGTTTTCACTCAGACAATTAATGTTTACTTTAATTAAGTTAAATGCATTATTTGTATCCTATCACTCATTTACGAATTTGCAAATAAGTTTCACTTAATTTGTCAATGAAAAAAAAAAAAACTCCTTTAATATAAATGTTTGTTCTTTCGAATTCAGTGAGGGAAAGATGTCGGAACGTTTTCAGATTACTGAACATGATTAAAGTACCTTTCTATATCCTGATAAAAAAGCATTGAAATTTGATTGGTTGATTATGTTTTGAATAAAAGCACACTAAACAAAGTTTCCATTATCGTCTAATTTATGATAGCGATGTAACTTTATGATTTTGATAAAACTAAGGAGTATTCTTTCTAAGGGTAATATACTTTCTCGCTTTAAGCATCTGAGAGACACATCCTGTCATTATTATTCATAGAAAATAGATAGTGCGAGACGAAATTGAGAATTAATTGATTAAAATAGGTCACTTGTTACAAAATTGTACATCCGCGCTTCGAGCTTAAAATGAGCTGCACGGAGGCAGACAGCAGGGTTTTTCCGTCGAATTGAGTGTCTAATAAAATTATACCGGCGTTTCAGAGGAAATTATAGACCTTGTAAATGTTCCAGTAGTATTTAAAAAGGAGATTCATTAAGATCATTTGTTATTGAGAGAGAGCACTCCCCAGAACCTAAAATGATGGAGTTTCAATTAAAAAATTACAGTTCAACAGGCTACTACTATGTTAATTTCATTACACGACTGCTTTAAAATATGGAAAGCTTGGCACAGTTTTTTCATCGACCGCTGGAATGGATCTAAAATGTAACATATATATACATATATATATATATGTGTATATATATATATATATATATATATATATATATATATATATATATATATATATATATATATATATATATATATAATCTAAAGGGGAATTTTTTCCGTCTGCTTATAACTTGAGTTCAGCAGAATGGAATTTGTTAAGAATTCCACCATTAGTTAGATATTTTTTCAATGAAGGTTGTAATATATAAAATATCTTTCTACGTTGTTTAGTAATAGAATTATGTGGAAAGATCTACAGTCAAATGAACCTGATTATGAAATATTTGCCTTTTTTAAAAGATCAACAGGGAATTTTGATAAGTCTGTATTCATTTTTCAGGGATAGTTTTAGTATATTGCATATCTTTCAATCATTCCTTACAAAATCTTATCATAAATGATCAACTAAAAGAGAATTGGTCCTTAACAACCCAAATTGTTTCTTACATATTAAAAAATATCATAATTCAATGACGTCATTTCAGTTTTCAGCAATTCGGAAGGACATTACAGATAAATGTCCATATTGCTTTAAAACACAAGATCAAATTCACTGATCCCTTGCATTTGATTTAAAGTTCGCTTGGAGAAATCTGATAGCTATTCATAAAATGGCCGTTTTTCATGACAACTGTAAAAAAGCGAAAAATAGCATTCTAAGAGAATGAATTTAAAATAAAAATAATCAGAATTCGGAATAGTTTCCCGTTAACGTCTGGCTCTAGAGAATAAACTAGAATTAAGGGAAATAGATATATTATGATTAATACATTTATATAAATGTACATTCAAGTTGGCGAAAATAGACTTATTTGAATGTAGCACTTTAACAATTATGAATGAAATTTATTTTATTTTTTATACATATATTAATAAAATAAATATTTTTGTTTACATCATAATACTAGTTTTAACATTTCTAAATAAGTGCTACGTTTTCTATAAAGAATATATCTTTATTATAATGAATGCTATTTTAGATAATTAAAACTAAACTGAATTATAGTAAATTTTTAATTAAAAATTACTTTTTAATTACTTTTTAATTACTTTTTAATTTATACAGAGCTGTATTAAATAAAAGTTATTCTGACTATACGTCATTCATCTTTTACATTCTAAAATACCTAATTTTATTCCATTCTGTTTTAACGCCCGGTTTAAAAAATTACATTAAAAATTATCATGACGATAACTCAGATAGATAACGAATTTAAAAATATTGGAATTTTTTTCTTCGGTATTTAGCATAAGCCGTTAGTTCCACTTCAATTCCTTTTGTTTAGTGAAACAATAGAGTGAAAAAAGGTGTAACAGGATTTTTTTTTCTCTAAATTCTTTTGTTTCTACAAACAAAGGGGGAAAAATATTCCGTCCTCTTATGAAATAAAGAAAAAAGTTTTATTTTTTACTTGAACTGATGTAAAAGATAATGATCATGTCATTTTTTTGACATAAGAATTTACATATTTATATTTTTCCATAATTAGAATGTATATTTCAATCTGTATTTTATTCAGAGAAAATAATGTAATCTAAAAATGTTGATATTTTTTGACGGAGAAAAAACATCTGTTTTTTAAAAAACCACATAGTTTATACAATGCATGTTTTGCAAAACTTAAAAAAAAATTAATTGTATTTTTCTGTTGTTGGTTTAATCTAAGTTTTAAAGCATATAATATATTACTGGGATTAAAATAGATTAGTTTTCAGTATTAAATTTATCAGAAGATTAAATATTTATAATTAATATGCTAACTCAGTGCTGAGCGCGCGAAAGGTATGTGGCATCCAAGAAATTTTCCTTAATGTTTTCTGCCATACAAATTATGCACAAAAGTTAAAAGGATAAAAAGAAAGGAAAAAATATTTTTTAAATATATAATATGAGGTCATAGTTATATGATATATTTTTCTTATACTACAATTTTGTTGCGCTTACAAGCTGTGATTTTCAAAACCTAACTATCTTTAAGTCAATAAATGATTTTATTTCTGCCTCAGATTTATGTTTTGTGTTCAGTTCACAAGCAAACATTTTGTTAACCTCTCCTCCCAGCTAAAAATGAACTGCAGTTTTTCTACAGAAGTGAAGTATTGTTAAAGTTTTTCTACAGGCAACTGTAGATTTTCTGTAGTGCAATCTTGACTGTAAAAATACTTCAGTTATTTTGCAGTTAATGTGAAGTAATTTTGCAGTAATTTATTTCAAAAATACTGTGAGCTTTTATCTGCAAAAATACTGCAGTTTACGTGAATTTATGTTATAATCATAAATTTAAAAAATAATGAGACTTTACATCTGTAGTAAAACTGTAGTAAATTTGAAGTATTTTTACAGTCATTATTTCAGTATTATATTTTCTGATGTATCTGCAGTATAACTGCAGTTACTTTAAGGTAATTTTACAGAACATAATTTTAGTAAGTTTGTGAGATATTTTCTGCAATTTATCTGAAGTTTTAAAAGCTAAGCAATATTAAAGTCTTTCAGTTTTTGACAATATTGCGTATTTACTCTGTTATTAATAATTAACACTGTTTTCAAGACTTTTAGTTTAATGGGACTAAATTAAACAAAAATCAAAATCCTCAGGCGGGGGGGGGGACACTGCTTTGAACCACCCATTTTGAGATAAATTTTTAACACATAAATATATATATAAAAAAATAACTTTCATGGGGAATTTAAGAGGGAAAGTCCGCCCTTCCGCCCAACGGGAAATTTGTACTTTCTCTTAGTGTTTAATTACTTTAAATTACTCGGAAAAAGAATAGATTTACTGTTTTACAAAATCGGTCAAAATAAAAAATTAAATAAAATTTTAAAATCCAGGGAGGGTTAATGACGCAACCCCCCCCCCCCCCCCGCCTCCAACGGAAAATTCTTAGTTCCTCTTTTAAGTTAAGCGAGGAACAGCGAGTTAAGCAGCGGACACTGCTTTGAACCACCCCTTTTGAGATAAATTTTTAACACATAAATATAAAAAATAACAAATAAATAACTTTCATGGGGAATTTAAGGGGGGAAAGTCCGCCCTTCCCCCCAACGGGAAATTTGTACTTTCTCTTAGTGTTTAATTACTTTAAATTACTCGAAAAAAGAATAAATTTACTGTTTTACAAAATCGGTCAAAATAAAAAATTAAATAAAATTTCAAAATCCAGGGAGGGTTAATGACGCCCCCACCCCCCTCCAACCGAAAATTTTTAGTTCCTCTTTTAAGTTACTCAAAAGAACCAATTTTATTATGCTGTTCCAAAACGTAGAAAACGTATTTTTAGTTACTTAAACTTTAAAATTCAGGAAGAAAGTAGTAATTGAACACCCCCCCCCCCCCCCCACACACACACACATATACACCTACACACAAAGAAAAATTCTTAGTTCTTTTATTTTAAGTTTTTTTTATTATTATTATCATTTATTTTAGTTATTTTAATTATTTAGTTATTTAAATTTCAAAATCGAGGGAGGGGGAAATTGCCTTTCCACTTATTAACTACAGGCATGATGACTTCCAGTTTTTAAGAAAATTTTACTTCAAAAAACAAGTGAAAAATGTAAATCTCCTTTTGAACATTTGATTTTTTTTTCGTAACTGACTATGTGAAGAAACGCTACATCTCAACTCAACTCAGATTCTGATCGTTCTGTTTACATTTTGACGGCGACGGTGGTAAGCGGTAAGTGCAAGCGTTTGTATATTATTTCTCTTATTCGCTAGCTTTGTTAATATAATAATTAATGCCGTAATTTTTTAAATGTTTATATATAGCCATAAGATGGCTAAAAATATGTACCGACATACACCTCTACAAATCTAGATAGATTAAAAAATTAGATACATTCAACGTATTTATAAAGTACCACGTTGTCTTGCCAAAAAAAAATTATTTCGGAGGAGATTTGTATTGTCAATGTGTCGTCCATATTGTCTTATTTTAGACTTTTTTTTTAAATACTGTAATAGCGATGGAGTTAATTTAAAGTTTGTTGCCCCTACAATTACGATTATGCCAAGGTTGCAGCTATGATTTTATCAAAATCACCGCCAAGCTTACATATGCATCGTATATATGAATATATATATATATTGCACACCAAACACATATATTAATGCTATATACGTCATTATATATATATTATTTGCATCATATGACTATAACTTTCGGCCACATAAATCACGAAATGTTGAACACATATAGTATTCTTATAATGTCACATATGCTTTATAATTTGATAAATTTTGGTCACTAGATGTTTTTTCTTATATTAATTTTACATTATTTTGTAATAAAAAATGCAAAAAATGAATCCTGAAATGTGTTTTATGGTGTTCAATGGATAAATAAGCTAAAAAAAATTATTTTTTTTAAATCCAAAGTTTTTATTATTACAAACAAGTAACAGCATCCAAAATTTTAAAATAAGCTATCAAGCTGGGGTGTAAAAATCTAGGAGTCAATGGGCCAATTCTCACCACTAAATTTTATTAGTATTCTTCGGCTAAATTTTATTATTATACTTCACCTAAATTTTATCAGTATTCTTATTAGTCGAAGAATATTAAAAATTTAGTGGTAGTAATCTACCTATTGGCGACTAGATTTTTACACCCCTGCTATCAAGTATAAAAATATAGCAACAAATATTTTGTTATTAATTGAAAAATGTTAACTGACACCTGTAACATACCAATTTGGCAAACTATCTTGGAAAAAGAAGAAAAAGCTTTTAATCACATTTCATGTAACATATCATCATTCAGGAGGACAATATTTAAAATAGCATTACTTTAAATTAAATTATAATTTTTATAAAGTTATTTTCCTCCTGGTATATTATTTGTAAACTTTGATTAAAAGCAATTGAAAATATATGTTAAAATCTTGAGAAAGCATTAATTGTATTGACACACAGGCTAAGTACAGTCAAGATCAACCCAAACAATATTATAAATTTCATTGTAACGATAAAAGGCTCAAATATTTAATTTAATTTTGTAATAAATATGAGTTATTTGAATTCACAATAACAAACTCTAAATTAACTCCATCACTATTAAAGAAAAGTTTAAAATAAGATAATATGAACAAAACTTTGAAAATACAAATATCCTATGAAATATTTTTTCTAGTAAGGCTTTTATAAATACGTTGAATCTATCTAATTTTTTTTAAAGAGAAACCAGTTTTGAGGAAGTGTCTGTCGGTACATATTTTTAGCTATCTTATGGCTATGTATAAACATTTAAAAAATGAATTAAGGTGTTAATTATTATATTAACAAAGTTAGCGAATTACGGAAAATAATGGACGAACGCTGTCACTTATTGTTCAATGCCGAGAGTCGCATGTAAAATGTAAACAGGTTTAGAATTTAGCTATAGGTGAAAATTAGCAGTAGCTATTCACCACATAGCGATTAAAGTTGTAAAACGGCAATTAAAACATTGTCATTGTTTACCACCTCTGCTTTCAGGTAACACATTCCATAGCAATCCTTGAGCGACTAATTTTAAGATCCCCCCCCCCCTAAAGGTGAAAATAAGCAGTTGCCAGTTGTTGATTAAACTTTAAAAACTGGCGATTAAAAATGTGGAAAGCACAAGCCAAATGCAGGATTTCCCAATTACCATTTTCTCCTAAATTTCCAGATTTTTCAGCGTCCATTCGACGAAATTCATAATTTTTATGCGTCCGTTCGAAGAAATTCATGGCTTTTACGCGCCCGTTTGAAGAAATTTACGATTTTCCGTGCATAATCGAAGAAAATCATGATTTTTACGTGGCGATCCATAAAATTCATGATTTTTAAGCGTTTGATCGACGAAATTCAGAATTTTTACACTGCCGAATGACGAAATTTGATTTTTACGTAGCCAATCGACAAAATTCATTATTTCTCTCCGGCCGATCGAAGAAATTCATTATTTTTATGCACACGATCGACAAAATTCAAGATTTTTACACTGCCGAATGACGAAATTTGATTTTTACGTAGCCAATCGTCAAAATACATGATTTTTACACGCCGATCGATAAAATTCATGATTTTTATGCACTCGGTCGCTAAAAATCATGATTTTTACATGCCCGATCGACGAGATTCGTGATTTTTATGCATTTGATCGATGAAATTCAGGATTTTTACACTCCCGAATGGCGAAGTTTTTTTACGTAGCCGATCGACAAAATTCATTACTTTTTCTGAGCATTATCGACAAACTTCATTATTTTTACGCACACGATTGAGAAAATTCATGATTTTACACGCACTATCGATGAAATTCAGGATTTTTGCACTCTTGAATGGTGAAATTTGCAATTTTCCTTCCGAAATTCAATTTGTAGGGTTTTTTTTTTCGGTTAATGTGCGTGAACTGTACATATATATATATAAGTTACCAACCGCTGTTTGAATGAATTTCATGCATTCTAGAGATTGCTGCATTGTGAGTTTCGTGCATCCAGGAGTGTTTTTTTTTTTTTGGGGGGGGGGGGAGTTATTGTAGGCGAAGCGTACATATATATATATATATATATATATATATATATATATATATATATATATATATATGTTACTAACTGCTGTTTGAATGAATTTCATGCATTCTCAAGATTGCTGCATGGTGAGTTTCATACATCCACGTTTTTTTTTCAGTTAATGGGTTGGGTTAGGTTGATTATTGACGGCCAGTTATCCACACTAGGGATATAGGCCCGGGGGGAGTGCCCTTCGTGGGGGTCTTTCTAAGCGAACCTAACCCGTATTTACGCATGAATAAATCTACGGCTCGAAGAAAACCATGAAAACTCCGAACGACTAGGCCGATTGGGATCGAACCCAGCACCTCCCGTCTACCAGCTTCGAGAGCACAACCTCTCAGCCACTGGTGGGGCTTTTCAGTTAATGTATGCGAAGCATACATATATATGTTACTAACTGCTGTTTGAATGAATTTTATGCATTCTAGAGATTGCTGCATGGTGAGTTTCATGCATGCAGGGTTTTTTTTTTTCAGTTAATGTATGCGGAGTTAATGTTCGGTTAATGTACCTGCTTAATCCGGTAACGGATAATTGCATATATTTGCATTTATATAAGTGTTTTCGCGGTCTCCTTTGGTAATGGGATCCAGGATAATGGATATTCAGGGCCATGTTGCCTGCAAGTTTGTTGTAAATGTATCACTTGTACGTGCCACTATTCGAAACAAGCTAAATTCGGCAGCAAAGGTTGTGAAATGTGAGAAGAATTTGTAAATACATTTGGTATTTAAATACGATGTAAATTATAAAGCATAAACATCAAATGTTAATAAAATGGGTTTTTTTTTTAATTTAAACCTTATTTGCACCATAATTGTGTACAAGATAAAATTGGAAGGACAAATCAGGACGCAGGTAAGAGTAATTTTTGTAAATTTTAGCATTTTTTTAGACAAAAAGAAAAGCATATATTTGTTTTGCTTTTAATATGAATTTTATGCAGTTATTTTTTATTAGCTGTAATATATGTAATACATTTTATTTCATAGTAAATGGTATATAATTTAGAAATTTACATATATGTATGTATCCTTTCATTTAATTTATTTTATATATTCAAAATTATATAAATATTCAATGCATATATAGATAATTTCTTTAAGAGATGCAAAAATATTCAAATTTGAAATTTACATTGCGGAAAAATTAGTTGCAATTAAAATTAATTTTTGCATTTAAATTTCGTGTAGGGGAGACCGGTACACACTGGACCTATGGGCACAGTGGACCACCCCCTAATATTTTATTTATTTAAACTTTTTAAAAGCTTCTCTTATATCCTAATAGACAACAGAACTGCACTGATTATTTATAGCCTTCAGAAAATATGTTTAGCTCAGATTGAACTATTTTATCCTGATTGGTTGTTTTGAGCTTCTAAAAGTAAAATTTTTCATCATATTTGAATTTTTTTAGTAATTAAAGGTTGTAGATAAATAAGATAAAACAGCTTTTTTGTAAAGCTAAGATACTTGTTTTTATTTAACTTTAAAGTTAATATGTTTAAAAGGAAGCTATAAACAATATTAATACGATTATTTATTGAACTTCAACATGGGTCACATTGGACCACCCACTCCTGGGCACAGTGGTCCACAATCCACTCTGCTCCTGTAATGCAGAATGTTCAAAATATTTAATAATTGCTTATTTACTATAAAGAAATATTGTTTAAAAGTAGTTATTTAACTGTAAAATAAAGTAAACAAAGAAAAATGACAATTTATTTAATATAGTAAGAAATATTTTGTTTTGTATTTACTGCCTTTGATAAATATAACTGTAGTCTAAATTGGTGATTATTCTATTCAAGTAAGATTCGTGAGATGCAAATTGAATGGAAATCAGTTTATTTTTCCCGAAACTGTAGATGAATCTATTGTTGATGTCAATGATTTCATAATATTGCTCTCAGACCCAAAAGTATTTCAGGAAAGTTCCAGGCTCAATCATACTCATAAGTATTTTGGAATTTCATTTGCAAATTGTAATGTGCGCTGATTGTTTTGTACTTAAGTAATAACTTCAACTAAATTGCAATTGTTCCTGTATTAATCTGTTATTATTTTCAAAGTATAATTCATTTTGTTTTTGTTTCAAAATGTTACTCGTAAATTTATATTACTATGTTATTTCGTGGGTAAAGAGAAAATAAAAAAGACTTAGATTAATGAAAAATAGACTTATATTGTATATTTCAGATAATACCTAACAGCGGTCCACTGTGGTCCACTTTACGGATGCATATAAAAAAAATTCTTTTGAAAAATATATTGAAAACTATGTTATGATAAATGTATAAAGGTTTAAGGAATATTCAAAAATATTTTTTATGCAGATCGGTTTGTCCATTAAAGAGAAAAAAAATTTAACTGAAAAAGTGGTCCACTGTGTACCAGTCTCCCCTACATTTAATATTTAAAATTATCATCTAAATCTGCCACAATAGACTTCATTATGAATTGCTTATGAGATTAAAAATTTGTAATCCCTTTCGCACAATATATATATTCTCACAAGCTTCGTAATATATATTCTCACAAGCTACAAAGAAAATCATTTTTTTTTTGGTGGGGGGGAGGCAGTAAGTACATATTGAATAATCAAACAGTTACAGCAATTAAAAAAACAAGGATATTTTATAAAAATGTTTAAATGCTTGGGTAACAAAATTACAATGGACAAAGAAAAAGTTATGTCCACTCTGATTTAAATTCTTGTGCATCTATTTGCTTTATCAATTTGAAATTTCTGTAGAGGATTGAAAAGATATGCCATTATATAAAGAATTATAATTTAATTTTTTAAAATTCATATACAATTATTTTTAATTGCAATTTATATTGTTGCAATGGAATTACTAAATACACATTATCAATTTTCTTCTTCACATTGAATTTATTTATAAAATTGCACTTTTTATTACAAAATTTTAAAAGTAAGATTTTAATTTTTAGCCAATAACCATGTGTCCTTGATTTCAAAGAAATTGCCCAGTAATGAAACTATTGAAAAAAAAAACAATTCAATACCATAAAAAAAAATCATTGCTTGAAGATTGAAGTACTATGATTATTATGAATACTTCACTCATCTTTCAATATTATTATTTTGAGTAAAGTCGTTCATACAATTTCTTGAATTCTTTCATTTTTCAAAAGGTAACCATAATAATTGAATAAGTCAGCCATGATCAAAAAATATTTTTCAGTGATGATTAATCGTTGTATGCATGATATATTTTATGCACAGATTGCATATAAATTGAGATATGAAAAAAAAATAGTTAATTAGATTTTAGTGCTGATTTTTTCATACAGAAAAATTAATATTTTATATATATACATATTTTGTAATAAATTTCTAAAAGGCTGCAGTGAAACTGCAAAAAAATGCAGTTGAAAGACCGCAGTGATTTGTCACAAATCATTGCAGTTTTTTTGAAGTCGACATAACTACACATTTACTGCAGTAAGTGTGTAGTTAAAATGCAGTTGGAAGTCTGCGGTGATTTGGCACAAATCCCTACAATTTTTTTGAAGTTGACATAACTACAAATTTACTGCAGTAAATTTGTAGTTATGTCGACTTCAAAAAAACTGCAGGGATTTGTGCCAAATCACCGCAGTTTTCAAACTGCATTTTTTTTGTAGTTTCACTGCAGTTCATTTTTAGCTGGGCTACGAAAATATTAGTGCGTTTTACTAAAGTTTTATCAATTTAAGAGATCGACAATTAAAAAATCCCAGACTAGTAAAAACTGTTATTAAAAACCTGTATTTTCATGCAATTTTACTAACGTTTCAGCCCGAATCATTTATATTAGAATGAAGCTTATCTTTATCCGATATCGCATTTTGGCCTCTTGCAATATAGCTACCATTTTTTATCTACTTTTTTTAGCACCATTCAAGACTAGCATCACATACACGAAATTTTGTTTGGTTGGAACCACTTTTTTAATGCAATTAACATTAGCTATTTTATAATTAGAGGTCTTCGCTCGTTTGAGGGACCTTTAGTACATCGAGGTCCTTGAATTAATCTTTGAATCGAACTTTGAATCGCCTTTGTTTTGAATTAATATGAAAAATTTCCAAAAAACGAACATGATAAATCTCGAACCTCTGGCTTGTGCCCCAACTGCGTACGGCACCGTATACCGGGCGTGCTGCGTCCTCGTCGGAAAATCATTTAGTTCCACCATCCACTGCCAAGGGCCATTCTGTTATAAACAAAGCGCAAGGGGTGCATTCTGTTCTATTCGAATCTCTTTCCGAACGAAACTTCGGTACGTGTCACAACTGTCTCCGGCACCGTATAGCAGGTGTTCTGCGCACGCGCTGCTTTTGAAACAGAAAAGAATGGCTGTTTTTTATTTGACTTTTAAATTTACATTTCTTTAATAATTCCATCCATTGCCAATTTCCTTCCCACGTCCCGTTTCAATGTTTCTGGATTGAAGATACAATTAGATGCAGAATAAAAATAATTTTTCCATAAATAATTCCGTTTTTGATCGACCGATTTTTTTCAAATTTTGGATTTTCGGAAATAGGATGATTTTCTGCTTACATAAGCCAATTTTAAAATCCCTCCCTGGAATAGTTTTAACAATTTGAATATACCTTATAATGTCTGACTGTTGGTTTTATTAATTTCATCCATTATCGATTTTCTTGTTACTTTTTATACGTAATGGAAAATAAATGGAGAGACGCAACCCGAGGCAAGTAAATTCAATATGACCCCTTCAAATGTCTGAGCCGTTTTGATGAAAAAATATTACATTATCGATGCGAGTGTTTATGAATTTTAAATTGATATCTCAGCTAATTATAAAAAAATCTTAATCTCAGGTGCATCAGGACCTGGCTTGAACTAGTCTCACCGAAACTTTCACACATCTAGGTGCGGTAGATTTTGCTAGCCATTGTTAACAAACACACAGACACACACACAGAGCGAAATTTTGTTTTATTAATATAGACGAAAATGTCCTAATTAATTAAGACAACTAAAAGGTTACCTTATCTGCATACCAGAAACAAACACTGAATCACTGACATAGAAACACTAAAGGTCAACTGACAAGCGAGGCTAACGAAAAAGACAGGCTACCGCGGTGCATTACACTTATCTTTTTTTACAGACCGGTAGAGTGACGTGAAGCTCTTTCCTTACACCTGCATTGGTCGATTCGAGCATCACGTGACTCTCGCGGTCTGTAAAAAAGATACGCATAAAGCACCGCGCTAGCCTTTCTGTTTCATTAGCCTCGCTGACAAGAATGTGACGTCATCGCTTGTCAGTCGATTTCCCACACCATTACTTACGTGAAAAGAGACAGCCGCACTAGTCTAAACGAAACTTTCAAACACTATTTTAGACAAAACTTATTATTATTTTATTTGACGGGCAGTGATCTCGTGTTAGTATTTGTGCCACCCACATAAATTATCTTTTCCTAAACCATCTTCCCTTAGAAATACATTGGGGAAATTCAACGTAGATGATCTCAAATGTTTCACCACCACCACAGTATATTGACAAGACGTCTCTCTATATCTTTGTTTTTCTTTAAGTATTTTTACAAGCAAAGTTTAAATTCGTATAAATGTCTGTATAACTGATAGCCAAATGGATTTTCACGAGATAGAATCGCTTATTACACCATCTCTATAGTGAATTATTCAATGAAAATTTAAGAGTGACGAAACAAGAAAGCTAAATGCTAAATGTAATTTTTAGGAGAACACCAAAAAATTAAATCTGCGACAGTTGCACCAAATTTCCTTTTTTGTCTCCTTTGCCACGCATTTATGGAATATTAATCATGAAACTTTCGAAAGGTATGCTACAGAATGTTAACTATAATCATTTAATCGCATGATGCATTTTGGGTGAGAAGAACACTGTAATTGTAAATGACAGCCAAATGGATTTTCAGAAGGTTAGAATCGATTAAATGCATCGACTACATCGGAAATATTTAATAACGATTTAAGGTCGTTAAAACAAAAAAAATAAATGTTTCACGATAAAGGTATAGATGAATAAAACATTTTTAATAATAAACGATTAAATGCACTCTTTCTTTTCTGAATTATACAAACTAAATTAAGTTTATTGAAACCAAATTTTAAATATTAATACTGTTAGCGGTACTAAAATATTAAATCAGTGACAGTAGCATATAATTTCCTTTTCTCAAAAAACTTCTCATTCTGTCGAATCTAAAAAATGTGTCTGATAGACAAGCTGATTGCCACATCATATGAATCTATTAGCTACATCGCCTTTTTTCTGAATTAGATAAGGGAAATTTAAGTTCGTGGTAAATAAAATGTCAAGTGTCAAATATTGGAACTGTATATATTTATAATAACAAAGTAATGAATTAACTGTTCCTCTGCGTGTTTTTTATATTAACTCTCATCTTATGTAAATGGATTTCGTTTTCATAAATTAAGAAAAATAATAGAAATAATTATTTTTAAACGGATTTGAAAATTAAATCTACGCAAGTGGTACAAAATTTATTTTCTCATTAAACTTGAAATATTTTGAAACTAGAAATATGATTTCAAGGAATATCAATTAGTAAAATTTATTGCATGCATATATACATACATCATTTTTTCAATCGAATACAGCTATTACAGTGTATCATTTCCAGTCATTTATTTTTTTAAATAATAAAAGGCAAAATATTACAGGCTTGTGTATTATAATACATCCATTAATAGAAAGGAATTTGTGCCATTTTTGGTCATTTTAGAGATAAAAACGAATTCTTTATTCTAAAACATACTCATTTAAATAATGAATTGTGTAAGTCAAATCAATTGTTTTTAATAGTTACCGAACTGTATGAAATGGAAATTATTCGACATATATGGAATAAAGCATATCATGAAAAAAAAAAATCATTTTTTACTTAACGCCTGGTTTAAAAAATTTCATTAAACATTATAATTACGATAACTGACATAGATAAAACAAAATACAAAAGATAAGCTATTTTGCTTCAGTATTCAGAATAAGTCATCACTTCAGTTCTTTTTGTATAGTGAAACAAAAAATTTAAAAAGGTAAAACATTTTTTTTTTTTTCATTTGAATCTTTTGTTTCTATGAACAAAGAAATAAAATACTCATTGAGCGAGGGAAATTGAAAAAAAAAATTAATTTTCAGTTGCATTTATTTTATAAAATGATGATCACGTTATTTTGGTCATAGAAATACACATATCTATATTTTACGTAATTAAAAAGTATACATGAAACTGTATTCGATATAGTGAAATTAATACAATGTACGAACGGAATTTTTGATACAAACGAAATATCATTTTATGAAAACATCCTAGCTGTGAAATGCATCTTTTGCAAAGTATATTACTTTTTTTCTAATCATAACTGTTTTGCTACTTTTACCCGTTTGGAATATACATCTAAATAAATTAAAAAATACATATACTGTATTGGTGCAATTTAAAATAGATTATTTCAAGAAATAAATTTATATGCGCATTGAATATCATTATTTAAAATTGGAATATTAAATGCAAATTTTAGAAGGCACATAACTGAAGTTTAATGTTATGTATTTAGAGAAAAGTACAGTAAAAATACCATTATAAGCATGGTAGCTACTCCGGACTCATAACTCTCGAAATTCAAAATTCTAAACCTAACAGATCAAAGTTCAAACTAAAATATTTTAATGGAAGAGGGATTTGGAATTATTTTTAAGTCTTATCTGCAGACATGTTTAACAGTAGCACAGTTCTGTAGCTTTCTTTACCTGTAACAACAATTGAAATCTTGTTTTGAAAAACTACAATGTATGATAGTCCATGATATAATATTTTACAGTAATCAATACAAATTATGCTACACATAAATTGTAGATAGACATTTCATATAGAATGTAATATGCTTATCGGTTATACATATTTTATAAGAATATAAAACTAAATCATTAAAAAATTGTGAACATATGTTGTTTTGGTTGTTATTTAAAATTATACAAATGATATTAAAAAGTTTAATAATATTTAAGTTTTGTCAAAGCCAAAGTGAGGTTTGTGTACTTCCTCCATTAAAGCATTTTTAGAGCATCAGAACTTATAATCAGTTCCGTTTTCCCTTTCCCAGACTTGAAAATTAGCATCTTATCATCATGTAATGTATACCTTTATGTGTTTCTATTTTCCTTGACTTTTTCAATATTCTTTATTATTTTGCTTAATTTTTCATCCGAATATTGATGTTTTTTTAATATTTGCATTTAAGAATGTATGGTTTACTTGAAATAAAACATTTTGTAAATTAGTGTCAAACGTAATGTTATTTATATTCATTGATATGTAATCTGCTGGGTTGATATTCCCTTTAATGTGATCAAAACTTTAGAAAAATCGCTTAAATCCACCACTCATCTCTTAAGAATGTCCGATTGGATTTGAAGTTGTAGATTTTCTGTGACAACCTCTGAATCAGTAAGAATTTTAAAATTTCTGCCTTCCAGCATTATTCTAAAATATAACATCACTTCATTCACTGCTAGTACAATGCTGCTATTAGATTTAAAATTAGTAGTAGAACAAGTGCTAGTAGAATTTTAAGCTTGGATATTTTTTTAGGCTACGTAGTTTTCTGCCAAAAAACTCAATTGGTTACAATCTCCCCTTCATTGAGCAAGTTCCAAAGAAATTGCAATTTTTGATCCGTCTGTAATTAAAATGAATCGTTTATTATATTCGGGAGGGTGTAATGTCAGATTCTAAATTATTTATTCCTGTATTTTCTTAAAAGCCTTTTCTGTATCCTCATACTATTTAACTAAAATTTTATCTTTAGAATTTTTGCATATTTTGGAATGAGTTCCTTAAAATAATTCGCAAGACCTAATAGTGATCTTAGGCCTATTTTCGTTTTGGGTCTTACCGGATTTTTAATCTTATCTATATTTTTTTAAGGTGAATAACCATCCTTGTGTAATTGAAATCGTACAAATTATATCTTCTCTTTGCATATTTGAATTTTAGACGGTTCGATGGTAATATTGTTTTCAATTAAAGTCTGCAATATTTTTTTCCAAAATCCTCAAAAGTTCAGGTATAGAATTTGTTCCAATTAAGGCATCGTCTATAAAATATGCCACATTATGACTGTCATATTTTCCCAGAATCTTGTCCATTAACTCCGCAAAATGAGAACAAGCGCTGTGGGTCCCAAATGATAGGCGTAGTGGTCGTGATTTGTCATGTTCTGTGAAAAATGATCGTTTCTGGCTGTCTTCTGGTCATTAGTTAACCTAAAAAAAACACTATGAAGATCTAATACTATTTAGAATTACTTTCCACTGATATCTTGCAGAATTTCCCGTATACCTGATATTGGATAAGAATACGGCTCTAAAATTTGCTTTAGCAGTCGGTAATCTACTGCCATATTGATTTTGGATTATCTTTAATATTTGCTTTTTTCTTTACTTGCAATTGCCCGATTATTATTAAAATACCCGCCATTATGAGACCTGGGGGGTAGAGTTCCGTTCGTGTTCATCAACCAGCCTCATACTTAATTTTCGGCATCCTTGTTTTTCTCATTTTAAAAAGACTTCTGAGGTTCGCCCCTTTTGAAATTTCCTCTCTGATTGGTATCCGTGTTATTGACACTGTCTTCCTTGTTGTGTGATGTGTTCACATATTGTTGTATTAAAAAAAAATTCTGTCTCCACACCTATTCTGAACTCTGTGTTGTTGTTGATATCCCTATGCCCCATAATTATTATAGGATTGTTAGGGATAATACTGCTCATTGGCTATGTTGTAATGGTCTTGAGCTAGTGGGCAGTTACTAAAATTAACTTTTGTAAGTAACCCCATATGAAATTTTTAATCATTAAAATTAGCCTAAGACAATCACAAATAATTAAAGAACTGATAACGCACCACTAAATTATATTAAAATGGCAGGTGTTGTAGACAAAATTGCTCAGTTAATTTTCTATCTCTTTAAGGTATTATTCTTGTTAATTAACCACCTATACACTGCCAATATTATCATAATTCTTTTGTATTGACAAGTAGATTAAATTTCATTAAATAACTTATGTAAGGATCGCAAGAGTTCTCTGTTGCAGGTTGATAAGAAACATATTATTTCTCTCTATTAATTCTCTCCCAAGTCTATTAATTAGATAAATGCTTTAATTTAATCTAAAACTAAATGATACCATTGTGCTGTGATATAACTCTTGGCAACCTGATACCCGTTTGAAAAAATCGTACCTTGTCCAATACAGAAATGTAAAATAAGCTTTGAATAAGAAACCACCAGTAATGCCAAAAAAAATTAGTTTTTTAAATTTAAATTACATTAATATTTATTTAGAAATAATATATTTAAAAAAGAACGAAAGAAAGTAAATATTCAGAATTCATATGATAAAATACTAACACAGCCGGCTTATCTTTAACTTGCATCAATTCCATATTTGATTGAATTCGGAACATGAAGATAATATTATCAATTAATTCAGAATCTACACTCAGTTGAATTATATTAAAACAACTAAAACTTGGTAAATTATTCTATTTAAGTTTTAAAACTAAATTCTAAATAATGTAAGGCATTCCACTACCAGGTGATCCTGTGACATTATTTGTAGAACATACATTGAAAACATTATAAAGATTACCTCCATAATTCTGGTTTATGGTCGGCTCCTGGTAGTGAGCACTTTCAGAGGTAAAACACTTTAATCCTTAAGGTGGAAACTTTTAGATATAGATCTTCGTTTAAAAACAACACAAAATGTCACAAAAACATATATGCATCATTTATTAAAAACTTTTACTTTAGGTGTTTTAAAAATATACAAAACTGCATTTCACATTAAAAACCTAGCGCTTTCGAGCCGTCCTGGCTCATCATCAGGGTTAAAACATCACCACGCAGATACACACAAAAAAAAAACACAACTAGTCTGAAACACTGTAAAAACATCAATGTCTGCTGAAGACAAGGTCAAACCATTATAAACAGGGTGGGAAGCATATGGAGGGATATGCCAATCTTATTCATTCTTGAACTATCTGTAAAAGCTTATACCATACTTTAGGGATATTGTACGAAACTGAATCATTGCATGTTTTATTTTTCCTGGTTAAAATTTCTATTGATTCACTTATTATTGCTTCAGAAAAAGAGGATGTGGGTTTAATAATTTTAGCGTTATCAAAATCTATTATAATCGACTGCTGTTGTTTTAATCTGGAAAGGGCCGTTTTACTTCTATTATACTTGACATCTGCAATATGTTCTTTTCACCGAATTTTAAATTTCCTTAAAGTCATACCAATGTAGTCTTTAACTTTATAAGATTTTATCCTATTTTCAACTATTTCCATAATAACTGGGATTCTATAAATTCCTGCTAAATCTTCAATCGGTATGGGATCAATCTTCTTATGTAGTAACACATTCAATTTAACTGGAGGGGATGCTACCAAATTTATTTCATATTTCTTTAAATTATATTTTAATTTTTCAAAAAGTTTCGGAATATATTGGAACTTGTAAAATTTAGTTGGTTTTTCTGTTAATTCTTTTTGTTTTTTACCCTGATATTGATATTGACAAATTAACTTATTAACCCTTTCAGGGGCAAAGTACTTATGTTTCTAAAATGTTGAAATCAGTGAATAACACCGGGATTTAAAAACAAAATTTATTTCAAAATAAGTAGAAGCGTTTCTTCACGTATGTTACAAAAGTAAAATTTGATTCCAAAATTCCGGTGTCAATGTGGCGTTTGGGAATTAAAATAAGTGGTATATATTATATACCACCGCCCCTCAAGGGGTTAATTAATCTCTCTCAAAAACCATTTTCATTTGCTATAATTTTAACTCTGTCAAGCTCCTCATTGATATAACTATCAGTACACACTGAAAATGCTCTATGGATGTAAAACCTATATGCAGCCAGTTTATAACTTAAAGGGGATGAAGCATCTCTGGAAATAGTATTATTTGACCTCATATTTTTCCTATAAACTGTCCGATCTATTGTTAAATTACTGTTTTTTATCAGCTCTACATCAAGAAAAGGTAAACGATTCTGTTTTTCTAACTCCAGGGTAAATTGTATTTTTGTATCAATTTTATTAAGTTTAACCACAAAGTCCTTCAATAAATCTATACCATGCTCCCATATAATAAAAATATCATCTGCATATCTACACCAATATGCAGGTCTTTCACTAAAATCATTCATAACCATATTTTCAATGGGTCTTAATTTAATCTCCGCGCATAAACCTGAAATGGGGGAGCCCATTGGTGCACCATCCTTTTGCTTATAATAAATATTATCAAACTGAAAAACGTTATTGTTTTTAATTAGATTAAACCCGGAAATAAGTGTATTTTTTGTGCTCACGCTAAAAGAATCATTACCATTAATAGCTTCTTCCACGAACAAACCTACATCATCCATATCCACAGACGGATATAACGATACTACATCCAAACTCGCAAAAATGGTGTTCTCAGTAATCTGAAAAAGTTTTACTTGCTTAATAAACTCCATTGTCGATGAAATGACGAACTCTGACTGAGGGAGGATAGTTTTTAATAAGACAACATATGCCTTTTCTAGATAATATGTAGGTCCTATACATTTAGTTACAATTGGCCGAAGAGGGTTTCCTTCTTTATGATATTTTAAGCGTCCTATAATCCTTGGGGTAACTGCTGCTTTATTAATCCTAATCATGTGTACCATTTCATTTGGCCAACTTCCATTATTTACAATCTCTTGTGTTTTCCTTGCGATCAAATCAACTGGGTCCTTATTCAGAACACTTACATTTAAATCACTTATACAAACCCTCATTTTCTGTATGTAATCTTCCCTATCCATTATAGCTAATTTATTTGAGTTATCTGTCTGCAATATAATTATATCATTATTTTCACGAAGTTTTTTAATAACTTCATTCCTGTCTTTAACCAATTTCATGCGTTTTAAATTACTTGAATTTCCTTTATTCACGAACTTATTTACATTCTAATACATATTATTCCGTATTTCCTCCTTTAAATGACATGGTGCTGAATTAACAATACTTTCACAATTAGCAATAATTGATTTAATGTTTACCTGATTTTCAAACATATATTTGGGTCCAAGTGATAATATACGGTGTTCATATTCATTAGGAATCCAATTTGAGAGATTAGTGTATGGAACTTCTTTTTTCAAAGCATTAACCTGTCTATGTGATAAAATTAAGTTGTTTAGTTTCTTCCTTATGGTGACTCCTCTTTTTTCTTTTTGTATATCACGATATACCTGCAATGTCCTGAAAGACATATCAAAATCCTCTTTCTTAAGATTAAAAGTCAGCTCATGGTAAAGCCGATATAAGTCTCTTGAAATGAAGTCGATTAACTTGAATTTTTGTCTAATAAACTTATCCAAACATGCTAACTAAGAAAGAGGATTTTGATATGTTTTTCAGGACATAATTTTGCAGACAAATAAGTCAAATAAATTAGCTATAATGGATAGGGAAGATTACATACAGAAAATGAGGGTTTGTATAAGTGATTTAAATGTAAGTGTTCTGAATAAGGACCCAGTTGATTTGATCGCAAGGAAAACACAAGAGATTGTAAATAATGGAAGTTGGCCAAATGAAATGGTACACATGATTAGGATTAATAAAACAGCAGTTACCCCAAGGATTATAGGACGCTTAAAAGATAATAAAGAAGGAAACCCTCTTCGGCCAATTGTAACTAAATGTATAGGACCTACATATTATCTAGAAAAGGCATATGTTGTCTTATTAAAAACTATCCTCCCTCAGTCAGAGTTCGTCATTTCATCGACAATGGAGTTTATTAAGCAATTAAAACTTTTTCAGATTACTGAGAACAGCATTTTTGCGAGTTTGGATGTAGTATCGTTATATCCGTCTGTGGATATGGATGATGTAGGTTTGTTCGTGGAAGAAGCTATTAATGGTAATGATTCTTTTAGCGTGAGCACAAAAAATACACTTATTTCCGGGTTTAATCTAATTAAAAACAATAACGTTTTTCAGTTTGATAATATTTATTATAAGCAAAAGGATGGTGCACCAGTGGGCTCCCCCATTTCAGGTTTATGCGCGGAGATTAAATTAAGACCCATTGAAAATATGGTTATGAATGATTTTAGTGAAAGACCTGCATATTGGTGTAGATATGCAGATGATATTTTTATTATATGGGAGCATGGTATAGATTTATTGAAGGACTTTGTGGTTAAACTTAATAAAATTGATACAAAAATACAATTTACCCTGGAGTTAGAAAAACAGAATCGTTTACCTTTTCTTGATGTAGAGCTGATAAAAAACAGTAATTTAACAATAGATCGGACAGTTTATAGGAAAAATATGAGGTCAAATAATACTATTTCCAGAGATGCTTCATCCCCTTTAAGTTATAAACTGGCTGCATATAGGTTTTACATCCATAGAGCATTTTCAGTGTGTACTGATAGTTATATCAATGAGGAGCTTGACAGAGTTAAAATTATAGCAAATGAAAATGGTTTTTCAGAGAGGTTAATTAATAAGTTAATTTGTCAATATCAATATCAGGGTAAAAAACAAAAAGAATTAACAGAAAAACCAACTAAATTTTACAAGTTCCAATATATTCCGAAACTTTTTGAAAAATTAAAATATAATTTAAAGAAATATGAAATAAATTTGGTAGCATCCCCTCCAGTTAAATTGAATGCGTTACTACATAAGAAGATTGATCCCATACCGATTGAAGATTTAGCAGGAATTTATAGAATCCCAGTTATTATGGAAATAGTTGAAAATAGGATAAAATCTTATAAAGTTAAAGACTACATTGGTATGACTTTAAGGAAATTTAAAATTCGGTTAAAAGAACATATTGCAGATGTCAAGTATAATAGAAGTAAAACGGCCCTTTCCAGATTAAAACAACAGCAGTCGATTATAATAGATTTTGATAACGCTAAAATTATTAAACCCACATCCTCTTTTTCTGAAGCAACAATAAGTGAATCAATAGAAATTTTAACCAGGAAAAATAAAACATGCAATGATTCAGTTTCGTACAATATCCCTAAAGTATGGTATAAGCTTTTACAGATAGTTCAAGAATGAATAAGATTGGCACATCTCTCCCTATGCTTCCCACCCTGTTTATAATGGTTTGACCTTGTCTTCAGCAGACATTGATGTTTTTACAGTGTTTCAGACTAGTTGTGTGTTTTTTTTTTTTGTGTGTATCTGCGTGGTGATGTTTTAACCCTGATGATGAGCCAGGACGGCTCGAAAGCGCTGGGTTTTTAATGTGAAATGCAGTTTTGTATATTTTTAAAACACCTAAAGTAAAAGTTTTTAATAAATGATGCATATATGTTTTTGTGACATTTTGTGTTGTTTTTAAACAATTATTATAGTACAGAGGTGAATTTCATTCAATTGAGTGTTGTGTTTTTCATGACTCAAGTTTATTTTGATATAGATCTTCGTTATATATAATTAAATGCACAGCATATTCAGCCCCAGCATACTTCGCTGAAACTATTTTTTTAAGCTGGATTTTATATGGTCATAAGACCCTACTAGCGAGCATACCGTTTACGACCTTCTTCTGAATCAGCAAAACTGAACTGACTCTCTTTTTCACATATAAAAAATACTCTCCTGAAAAGAAGGGGGAAATTTTCAAATAAGGTCAAAAAATTACACATGCATTCCTATACTCCTCTCCGTCCTTGCACTCCCATTCGTGGTTTTGATTTCATCTGCTTATTTTTTATAGCATCTCTGAATTGTAACAGATCGGCTGGAATTTCTCTCTTCTGCTCTGTCCAGGCTATCCTGAAAAACTGACCTTTGACCCC
This sequence comes from Maratus michaelseni, assembly GCA_963931845.1. Classification (NCBI taxonomy): domain Eukaryota; kingdom Metazoa; phylum Arthropoda; class Arachnida; order Araneae; family Salticidae; genus Maratus; species Maratus michaelseni. Next base: position 309,221,829 of record OZ007591.1, read on the forward strand.
ACTGAAATTTTATGATCATGCTTAAATGTTGGTCATAATCCATAGTCAGCTTGTATTGATGTAACCCGTCGCAAATGGCGGTAGGATTTCTATAATCATAAATATTCTGTCAACCTGCTGATTTTTGACCACCCAAGCTTGTTGTTCTATTAAACAAACGAAACCACCTGATTATCTCATGTACAACACATGTAGATATAATTAAGAATAATTGTAAATTAACATATATTGAATGTACACTAATATCATATTTTTTGTTATGATCTCATGATTAAAAATGTATCAAAATTAATAATTTTCGTCCATTGCAACTTATTCTGTGAATCCATTGTATCTAAATGTTCTTTGGAAAAACCCTACAGTGTTTAGACCCTATTTGGTAAACATGGATAATGTAATTGTGTTACATTATTTGTGGTATTTTACAAAATAAACATAATTTATTTACATCTGCATCTCAACCATTAACTAGTACTCGCCGAAATTCTCATAGCAACACTCCCGTGCGTGTATTGTGTACATCACACATGTCATACTCGTTTAATTACATAAACCTTAATCTCTGTGCATTGGATAAGTACTTAAAAAAATTAACAAAATTATTGCCTGATCACTAAATTAAACAAAAATGTGGATGCGAAAGAGACAACAACAGATAGATTTTTATTAAAAGTACATTTAATTTTACAATTTATTTATTTAAAATGGTAAACTATTGTATGCATTTAAATAAATTATATATTTTACCAGATCAAAATTCAAATTCAGTGTCGAAACATTTTTATAATACTATTTTTCTATTTTATTTCTAAATATCACATCCAAATTATTCTTATATTGTTCTATTTAACAGTATTAAATCATTTATTTTGCTAATTTGTATTCATAATTATTGTTTTTTCTTTATAATAATAAATAAAATTATTAAGTTAAATGTTGTGGATTAAAATATATCAGATAAGATTGCATATCCTTTTACCTTAGTCATTTTTATATTAGTGGTATTTCATGTTTAAAAATGTCAAAAACGCTAGAACAAACATAATTTTTCAAGTAAAGTATACTACAATTATCACACTGAAAATGATAAGTACACCCCGAAAATATCGTAAACTGAAGTCGGTAAAATAAAAGACCATAAAACACTCCATAAAACTTGAAGGTCTTTAAATTCACACTCTTCAGTATAGAGGAAGACAATATTTCTTTTCAACGTCGTGAATCACCTTGATAAATTTGATAACAAATGCTTTCCTAATCATATAAAGCAATCTTTATGATCCGTAAAGCTATGCGTTATTACTCGACGTTATGAATACTTGTAGCAAATTACTCCAAAATTGGCAAGTCATTCTGTGGATGGATATTCGTGAAAATATTTTATAATAGAAAAGATAAAATTTAAGAAAATATGGCTATGCACTAAAGTTTAAATTTATATGAAATATCCTTTAATGTGTTCAATCTTTAAATTTCCGGTACCACACATGAATTGTTTTGTCAGTTGGTCCCTGTTTTCGATATTTATTACGAAAGGCCCGTTGAACTGACACCATTGATTCAGATTTAAAGAAACGGAGTATGGCAGGAACTGGACTATCGCATGGATGTATGCCGTGTGACCAAGGGTTCACACATAGAACACATGTAATGTATGTAAGTAAAACTTGAATAGTTTCGGAATAATTTCATATGTTTCTTTTTTTCATATTCGTCTTCGTTTTTTTACTATAACGTTTCGAAACCCCGGAGGGAATTATGAATGACCCTGTATAATTGGATGATACAAGTTGGAAAAAATCTTATTAAAAAACACCAAAACCTTTTCACAGACTCTTTTTGTATTTTGTTATCTGGTATCGGTTTTATTTTGTGCTTTATATTACTTAATACAGTTGTCAATTCTCAAAATCAGTCCCATTTATAAGGACTAAATTTTTTATATTTTTAATATAAATTAATATAAAAAAAATTTCCTAAATTAAGAAAAAAATATCTAAAACATTTTACAGAATATATGATTTTTCTCAAATACTGTGCTGCGTACTTCCAAAGTTTATTTTTTTTAAAATAATTTGAGAGTGCAATATTTACCTATCTTTTGCGCCAATTTTTTTTTTCACAGAAAAATTATCTATACTTGTTATACGCACTAATCACATATGTAGAAACCTGAGATGTACAAATTTTTATTTTAGCATTTTTATATGTAGCTACTGTTAACTACAAATTATGAAAAAAAGGATCTAATTACAGCCCTTGTGAAACACAAACGAAAAATATAATACAAAGAAAAATAAAATAAACCTCAACCCTAAAACCAATATATGAACAATATAGATTTCACATTTTTCACACTTTCCAACCTAGTTGAAAAGTATTTATAACTCCCGTAATTATGCTCGGATTGCCCTGCAATTTGTATTTGTTATTGTCGTTATCTATAGCATGTTCTCTATTTCAACAGAAGTGTGTAGCACTCATAGTTTTTTTACAGGGACACTCAAACGAATTCCGTTACATTACGGTCTATGTGGAAAAATCATTTGCGGTTTATTTTAATGTCGTTACACAATTTCAAACACATTGTAATTGATATATATCACTAAGGTACATTACGAGAAGCTTAATATGGAATAGGGTGTGCATAGCACTTATAGTTACTTTACAGGGCTAGTCAAAAGAATTCCGTTACATTACGTCTATGGAGAAAAATCGTTTGCGTTTTAATTAAATAATGTTTCACTGTTTTAAACGCATTGAAATTTATATAGATCACTAAGGTGCATTACAAGAGGCTTACTACAGAATACTGTGTGTATATCAGTCATCGTTCATTTACAGGGACACACAAAAGAATTCTCTACTGTTTGTTAACAATAATTCCTGAAAGTGCGTTTTAAGTTTCTGAACGCAATTTTAAAATTAAGTCACTTTTTGTCTATTACTTGGTGTGTATATGTTCTGTATTTCATATACAGGGCAGCACAAAAGTTCGCGAACACATTTCAGTTTATTGACATAAACTCCAGAAGGAGAATTTTAAACTTAGCTACGCGTTTCCTAAGTAAACTAAAATTTAGCATCCTATGTAGTATATATATATAAATCTATAGATCATATACAGGGCTGAATAAAAGTATTCGGATATTTTCCCGAATATTGTATATGTTGGAAATATATGTTGGAAATTCCTGAAATTACGTTTTTAAATATGTTATGCGTTTTCCAAATTGCCTCCTCGTGTATGATGTTTATGAGAGGTAGGTTTATAATGCGAAACACACACACAGACACATACACACACACACACATATAGATGTGTGTGTGTGTGTGTGTGTGTTTAAATATATATAATGCACTCTCTAAATAACTGATATATTAATTAGTACTTCTGGACGAACAGTAAAATATTAAAACAAAAATAACTATTATAGTTAACTCATCATTAAAATCTGTTGAGAAAATCCTGTTTTTCTCAAGCTCGGTTGTTTTCCGTATTTCACATGTAAGTGCGTATAATTATACAGCAGTAATGCGCCAACAAATTGGACTTTGTACATATTGTAATGTAATTTCAAACCCATGTTTTGAAGGAGTAACTTGAAACGTATAAGAATTTATTGATATATGGATCATTCTAAATAAAAGTTACAATTCAGAAATTGATTATGTCTTGTTTTTTTTTCATATAATTTTTTACTTTAATTACCTACATTAGTATCTCGTGTTATGAAAACTGAAAAATTTTCCACGCTTTTCTTTATATTTATAGAAAAAATGGTCGTTTCTTGTCAAACACATGAGCAAAATGACCACTGTTTCACTGGTCTATTACATGTCTCGACATAAAATTTATTTTTAATTCTTCAATTTTATTGTATATATTTTTTTTGAACTGGTGACAAATATTATAGAAAACAAATATTTGTTCAAATATAGTATCAATTTGGATAGAAAACAAATATATATATGTCCACTCAGTTAATATCGTGTAAAAAAAATAGACATATCAATTTCTATAAGTGATTCATTGCAATAATATGAATTATTTCCCTAATATTTAATTCATGTAGTTAAATTATTCTAGAAAAACAATGTAATTTGAATAAATATATGAGTTGTAATTCAAATTTTTCAAGACATTATTTAGGCTTAAGTAGTCTTGTTACAGCGCCTAGAATACATATTGTGGAAAACGGTTTTACCGTTTTTTAATTCAAAATTTGTGATCTCAAACCGGAAATTCCTAAACAAGAATTTTTACTTTAAGAAGTCACGAAATATCTATCCTTTTAAACATAATTTATATCAAACGCAAAATTCCGTATAAAATAAGGCTCTTACTACACTATATTAAACATCTTAAAAATCTCTACAAGTGTAACATAAAACTATACATAGTTTTCAGAGCATGTTGAGTAAACGTCAAATACTTAACCTTTCAAAATCCATTGCATAAAAAAAACACAAAGACGTTATTATTTTTTTTTTTTGTAAACATTGCTAAACATATATTTTCGTACTTGACAATATAATAAAATATATTGTTACATGATTTTATTTAATTTACTAGGGGGCTCGCCCCTTTGCTCGATACGTTCACCAACCCCCCGCGTAATCGCGCCCTAGCCAACCCCAGACGTAATCGTTTCGCGTTTCCATTCTGGATCGCCTCGATCCATTATTTTCTATGCATTCAATTTTTATATTCCACTTCGTAATTGTTGTTGTAATTTAAATGAAACCTAAATTCATTATAAAAGTCAGCTTCATCCATCACCAAACAAATCCAGCCTATCACCTCAATTATTTGTGAAAGAAAACGATAAAAAAATTGAAATAAAACAAATTTATTTCCAAAATAAGTTATATAGTGAGTTCACTGTATATATAATGTTACGAATATTGTAAATAGTTAGTGTCTGTGCTTAAAAATAATGTAAATAGTTCAGTTAAGCTCTATTCATAAGCTAATATTAATTTTTGTTGCATTGCAATATCTCAATTTGTTGATTTTTTGCAAGCGAGTAAACGCCAAACTTGGCGACAGACCCGGGTTCCTTCCCCTTGGTAACCCCCCTAATAGCGTCCATCCTCTCCAAATTTTCTACTTTCATGTTAATTCACCCTAAGAAAAGTCAGAAAGCTCTGACCAATCAGATACGTTTCGCGGTATCTACGCAGATTTTCGTTGGTCCATTTCCAAACCATTACTTTTTTTTATATATATAGAAAGAAATACTTTGGTTTATGTATGTCAAGTTGGAATTGAAAACGTAATTGTTTACATACTGACAGTAAATTAAAAGATTAAAAAAGCAATAACTTGCATGCTAAAAAATTAAAGAAAATACTTTTGCTTTATGTTTACTTTTAAATTTACTTTATTTTAAACACAAAATCTCGCATAAAATGCGGCTGTTACTAAATTATATTAGTCTTACAAATATATGCAAAAGAACCATAAAATATATATAGTTTTTCAAAACATTCTAATAAATATTGAAATTCATGCTGTTACAAAATGTACGTAATATTTAAAATCGTTTGTTCCTGTATGTAAAGTTGGAATTTTGCTTTTTTTTTTTTTTAACGTGGATTTACTTAATTTGCTTTGCCTGTTCGTTCCGCTCGTACCTTGCAATCCAATTTTAATGGACTTCCTGTGCTACAGTTGAGTTAATTTTTAGTAGAGCAACGTGTTTCTGGTAACAATACAATATTCTGTATACATATATATAAATGGAATTTTCCTCCGCCAATTCTCAGGGGTAAAAACATTTATCCAATAAGGGTACGTAAATGCCATTGATTGAATCATCAATAAGCTGATGTCCTTCGATTGAACCGTAGCATGGTTGGTAAATGCGCCATCTTTGAGTTCCGGCCAACGTATGAATGGATGTAGGTTCGATTCGAAGGAGGACATTGATCGATTTGTTTTGTTTTGTTTTGTTCCCAGGTTACTGTATTTAAATTTGTATACATATTTTATTTATTTTTTAAACGAACTCATAAAAATCTCTCGCAATTTATTTATTTATTTATTTATTTATTTATTCACATTTTAAAGATATTTATTTCAATCAATTGCCTTTCAACATCATTTTCTTTTTCAGTACATTATAATTCTAAGAGGTATAGATTTAATGCACTTAATTCATTTATTTCATGATTGTCTAGATGTCTAGAATTTATGTACAGTTGTGAGATCTCGATAACAATAAAATAGTTTTATAATTTTATACTTCAGTATAAATTAACAGATTATTTTAAATTAAAATTTGATGATATGTTGAGAAAACAAATTAGAAATACTAGATTATTTAAATATTTTGGTATGAATTTTTAAAATATTTTACCCACTTAACTGAACAATTAAAATGTGTTTTTCACAGTAAGGTAAAGTAAAATTTGTACTAATTAGTAAAGTATATACTTTTATATTACTATATTACTCAGTACAACTATAGTTAGTAAACTAGAGTAGTGCTTTTAAATATACCAGAAATAACGAGTTTTTTAATTTATTTTTGTTAATATATTAACTTAAAATGTACTTTCTAAAGAAAAAGAAATAAAACATAATAAATTGCGTTTATTTACAAAAACAATTCACATAGTTAAACAGGATAAATTATATCCGTTTATACAATAAACATTTTCCTTTAACATATTAATTTATAACCGTAAAATTAAATATTTATACATACATCTATGATTTAATTCCTTAACTAAAGTTTTAATCTTTCATATTATTATTTATCACACTTACTGTCTTAAGAGTTTTTAAAATCAATTTATGTAAGCTGGGGATAATTATTCTTTGCTCCTTCATTCAATGTTGTTTTAAAGAGAAATGTATTAGTCAAGAATTTTCAATTCTTTGTGGAATGAAAACACATTAAAATTAATGAACAGAAGGTAGATTTGTAAAATAATAAACTTAATAAGCCATATAGCTAAAGATTTTTAAGAAAGATTATAATTATTTCTATATTTAACATACTTTCCCGATGTATATGAAATATTCAGGTTACTGTTCAATCAAATCTTACTATTGACATAATCGCATATCTATTAATGTTTTATATTCTACATTAAAACAGAAATAATTGATGTGAAGTTTATCTTTACCCATAAAAAATACGTTTATTTAAATGAATCAATCATAATTGTATCATTCTGGTCTTATGCTGAGTTATCTTCAGTATTACGCGAAAGAATGCATAATATCGTTGTCAAAACGCAATGACTCTTTACCGACAAGTTATCGAATTGCATGAAAACGCATAAATAATATTTATTTATTTTAACTTCCATAATATAAGTTTTAAAATGAGAAATTAACTAAAATTTTGATACTTGTAATGATAAACTACTTTATTGAATGTAACAATTAATATAAAAATGATAAGTGCGTACGATAAAATCAAACAAACTTCTAGCGAAAGATACGGACAGCGGTTCCAGTGATTAGCAGTCTTATACCAGCTCTTTGGAAAACCCTGCAATAGAAAGTTGGTGATATTCCCTTTTGTTACAAATTGATCTGGATACCTCCATTCATGAATTCTCCATTCAGAATTCATTGGTTAAATACAAAAGGAGGGGGACAAGGGGCTAATCCCCCTTAATTTAATGTCGATTTCTTTATTCTTCGAGGGGCATTATTCTTTGATATAAGAGTATAATATACAATAAGTGTGAATAGCCTGCTATCTCAATGTCATCAGTTTAACTAGGCACTTTTTATATTTTCACATACCTGTTCAATTCCTTTTAGCAAGCTAAAGTATCCGAAATTATCCTGGAAACTAGCATTCATTTTATAACTATATATTACGAAATTAATGCTGGAAAATAAATGTACTGTGCGTACGTTAAAATAAAACAGACTTTGAGCGCAAGATACGGAAAGCGGTTCTGTTGACTAACAATCTTATACTAGCTCTTTGGAAAACCCTGCAATAGAAAGTTGGTGATATTCCACTTTTGTTACAAAATAATCAGAATTCCTCTGACGGGTAAAATTTTTTTCACATACCAATTCCTTTTAGCAAGCTAAAGTTACCGAAATTATCCTAGAAACTAAGAAGCATTTTATAACAATATATTACGAAATTAATTTTGCAAAATTACTGTATAATTTTCTCATTATATTTTTTTTCATTCTGCATACACCAAAATCGTACTATACTGAAAACTTGTAATGTGCATTGTGCATAAGAATGCATACATTTATTTGTAAATCCATTATGATTTATTATGACCTTATTAAAATTAAATTATATAATTATACGAAAAGAGAAAACATTTTACATTATTATTAGATCATGTCTGAACAATATAGGTATTTGTAATTGAAAATTATTTTTGATTTCGCTTAAAAAAATCTTTGTTTTGATTCTTGAATGGGAATTCGATTCCACAGAAAATTTAGGGTTTATATAGAAAATACATTTTTTACAATCCTCAGAGATGAAATTTTTAAGCAGTGTGAAGGGATGTTCGATAGTGGACAAAATAAGGAATGACTACATCAGCAGAGAAATGAGATTATGCCAGTATAGAATAAAATAGAAAATTACAGAAGGAAATGGAGGGAGCACATGGAAAGGATGGATTCGGATAGCCCAGCAAAAGCAGTCTTAAAGTATAAACCAAGGGGAAAAAGAGACAGAAAAAAGCCACGAAAGAGAAGGATTGACGCCGGACCTTAACCGTGTTTTGGGATGATGATAATGATGACATTTTATTATTATTTTTTTTGTGACAGGATTCTTGGTGTTTGGAATTTGATAACTAACATTTCTGTTTATTTTCTCTTACCTTTTTAATATATGTATAATATAATGAGGGTGTGTTCAAGTATTTGTATGAATGGCATGTGGTATCCTGGTATGGAGGGTTCGAAGAACATCAAATACGGCATGCAGGTCACTCAACGCAATTCCTACAAATACGACTTCGTTTAATATTTCTCATGCATTAATGTCTGAAGCGATTGATTTTTATTTCCAAATGTGATTTTTCATCTTTTTTTTTTTTAATAAAATGGTCAAGAATAATCAACACCAACTTTTAAAAAAGGAAAAATTTGTGGTTAAAAGGATTTTAAGTGTTTTACTGGGAGGAAGAGAGAAACAAGTCCAATTGTATTTTAGACTTTATTTTTTTATATTTTATCTTAAAGGGAAAAAATATTTTCTTCACATTTAGTATTTTATTAAAGCAAACCGTATATTAGTGAAATAAACTTGTTCGTTTTGCGGATGAGAATATACTCAATACCACTACTTCTTTATTTGCATGGCCAATTCTTTATTTGCATATTACGTCATTGATATAGTTAGCTCTACTTTGTTTTGGGGTGGAGGATCAGCTAATCAAGCTAAAATTAACTAATCAAGCTGATTTTAATTCGTATTACGGCGCAAACCATAATAGAGTTTGGTAACACTGATTTCAATGGTTAAACTAGTTGCAAATGCTGTTTTTTAATAAAACTGGATGTAATTTTTTTTTCAAAAATAATCACTATCACTTTTCAATTAGATATCTTTAGCTGCTGTAACAGAATTTATATATACAAGAGTAACAAAATAATTTTAATGTTAGTGGTATCACTTTTAATGTTTATGTTAATGTTGTTACTTTGTCATGTTTGTTTAACATGAAATTGTTTATTTGAGAATTGATAGCATCAGGAATAATAGTATTTCGGGTTGCGAAAACTAAGTAATATACTGTAAAACCTGCTAGCAAACGAAGTTTCTGAAAATACCTCTTAGGTTATTTAGAATCGTTGGTAACTCGGAAGAGGTTATATTATTTTTACATAAACCTTATAAAAGATAAGAGGGAATATTAAGAGAGATTTTTCTTTTTTACAGATTAGTCCTGCAATTTTCATAATCATAAGATTTGACATAATATTTAATAGGACGCATTAAAAAAAATCTTGTGGAACACAAGATAAATTTTATTAAAAAATAAAATATGTATTGTTTAAAAATTAAGGAGAATATAGAGGTTTTTATTAATAAAAACTTTATCTTAAAAACAAACATAAATTAACCATTGAAATTCAGAATATTTTACAATGAATTGTATTTATATGTTCCCAGCTCGTTATCTATTTAAAAAATTAAAAGGGAAAACTATTACAGAAACAACATTTTTATCCCCAACTACAATGATTAGTTTCGGCAAGTTAATTTTTCTAAGTGAATTGCAATGATCAAAAGGGTTTCAAAAAGAAGCAAAGATAAAAATAAATTTTGATATTGAGTTACTTTTATTTTTATTTTCTAATAACAAAAAAAAATCCATTACTAACAGAAAATAAATTAATCTGGAAATATTTTTAGATTAATCACATTAAACGATATTGAAATTTTTTCATGTATTGCTTTTGCTGAAAGATATGGTAATGACATTAAAATACTTGGCGAAAATTTGTTATAACATTCCGTAACAAAGCGTTAATAAATCTGTATTCAATAAAGAAATAGAGAACTTCATTGTGAGTTAAAATATGCATTTTTAAATTTTTTTGCAAACACATATCAAGCGAAAATATGTCTACGTAAAATTATACAATGAAATTTTGTGTAAATAGTCGTATGTATATTATACATTTATACGTGTAAATCACTTTGCTATCTTTTCTCTGTATCTGATACATGCAAATATGATTTATAATATATATTGCTTTAAAGATCCGATTTAGTTAAAAAATAGATTTCTGAAATAATACAAAGTTTACATTTTGTGCGGTGAACAAGTGGGTAGTTATTTTCTTAAGAAAATACATTAGTAAAGTGAATCTAAAAAAATAATCTCTTCACATAGTAATTAAAAAAAAGAAAAAAAAATACATTTTTCCGATCAATACAGATTTTTATGTGTATATCCCATATGAATTAATGTTTATTTTAAATAAGTAAATTTTATAGTCGTTTACGATCATGTATTTACAAATTTACAAACCAGATTGACATACTACTTTTTAAATATAAAAGTTTGTTCCTGGGCATTAGATGTATGAATGAGAGTGTTACCGTTTTCAGCTTATTGCATACTAAAGTATCTATTTATGTAACAACATTAATGCGCTGAAATTTGATTGATCATATTATGAACATTAACAGACATAACACAACTTTCACTGTTGCCTAACTAATTGATTAGTATGTTTCGTATAAGAAAACTCGTTTAACCTAATAATGACAAATTGCGTAATGAGGGTTGCAATTGATAGGGCAGATCTTCTAATTTCTTCAGCGGGTATGTTGTTGTTGTCTAACAGCATTTTAAAGACTAATAAAATTAGAAATAAATCAAGTTTTTTACATCTTTACTCATTTATAGTTAACTACTGTGGCCTAAATTCCATATTTCGAAGAGAACACTTGTATTTCGCTTTCTGTATTATTTTGTATTCATAAATTCATATTCTATAAAGCTATTGTACCCATTTTAGATTTTAGTAACATTCAGTCCATAAAGCGAAAACATTAGTTTATTTCTAACTGATATTTCACGTTTAAATAGCCCTGAAATTACGTTGCAGGAACTGTTTTACCAACAAACATGGCTGTACGGTTTGATTGCATTGAGGATTATCTATAGTTATGAATGACTTTTACATTTCAGTCTATAAAGGCAAATATAAAAGTTGACAGTTATCATTTGGCATGTAATAAAATTCATAGAGGTTAAAAGTAACTATGATGAATTGCTAAGTTAGATGATTTATTTAGTTCTAATACGATTTGTCTTATAATTCAAAATGCATTTCCATACCTACCACATTTTAAGGTGGACTTAAATAAAGCATTTCTCGCATGAAATGCCTAACAAAATTCACTCTATGAAATCCTATTTAAGTTCTATGACGAAACGTGGGAGAAAGGACGTTAGGGAAGTAAATTAGACGTAAATTTACTTCCCTAGAAAAAGGTAATATAAATTTTGATTGAAAATCCATATGAAATATGTTAAACAATAAGTAATAATTTAAAATCTATTCAAGTATTCTTTATCAGAAACTTCGGATTGAGCAAATAGGCAGACCATTAAATTTTTTTATAAACCGAAAGTTTATACTTTTCTGAACAGTTTGGTAAAACATCGTTGAATTTTAACTCGCATTGGCCAAAGTGTACTTTAAATATGTAAATAATTTAAAAAAATATTTTTTTTCGTTGATTCTCTGACTGGTACCTCGTTTATTATGCTGCGGTTTTTATTTAGATACATGCATTATTAAAATTCATATAATTTAGAAGATTTTCTACTGTTTTAAAACATTGAATAATGGTTTAATATTGCCAAGATTTATATTTATGAGCAGAATTAAGTTTCTTCTATCTTTTTTATAATAAAAAATACCATAAAAGAACATTATAATTTTGTCCTTTTGCTAGTTAGTCAGAAGGATACCATTATCTGGATAGATTCATAAAAATATTATTTACAACTACAGTTATACCAATTACCTTATACTGTAAAAATAGATCAATATTGCTTGATGTATCAAAACTTTAAGGAAATAAAACATTTTACCTCTTCCGAGTTATCCACAATTTTGAAATACTTTCCTTTATCATAAAAAAAACTCACAAACAAATAGATTTTCGAGATTTGAAGAAGAATTTCTCAAAAAATTTATTTTGTTAACCGTTTCAAAAATGAAAAAAAAAAAACATTTCTAGTAAATTCACAGTATATTAAAAAATTTTAACACGAAATATTTTTTTTCTGCTATAAATTCTCAAATAAACATTTTTATTTGTCTAACTGAATTAATAATCGCAATAGTTTCAAAATATTATTAAATTTAATATTAATGTTAATGTTGTTAATTTAACATACTTGTCTTTTGAACATGTGTATTAAACGTTTATTTCAGAACTAGCTGTACCCAGCCACGAGTTGCTGTGGCTCAGATTGGTTAAGTAGAAAAGAAAGTAAAGAGAAAGCGCACCTTTCTAATATGTGTAATTTCACAATGCTTGTGGGTATACAATAGTTTTTGCTGTTCCCATTTTCTGTGCAGATATAGAGATTATCTGGTTTACAGACTCTAGAATATGCAACATATAATTGTCCATGTGAGAAAATATCCGCGTCAAGATTTAAACCGCACAATTATAAATATTGGCTCTGAGCTTTGTTGATGGTGATTGCAAACGCCAATCGAATTGGGAATGGCTATCTCTTAAATTGAAATGGCATATCCGTTGGAATCCTAGGAATTCGAGGAATGAGGATATCATCACATTTCAAAGGTTCTGTCAAGATTGCTGTTTCTACGACGTTGCTCATTATTTCTTTTTACTGCAAGCCGCCTGCCGTTTCAAAGCTTTGACTGGTTGATATTTCGCGACATGATAATTAGCATACCGATTTTCAATTGCACAACGTGCGGTGGCATCCCTTGAAAATCGAGTGAAATCAAAAATTCTGTTGGATAATTAACCGTTTTATCTGATCCTACAACAGTATCAACGGACTTGTATGTGACTGCCTGGCTTTGAATGTTAGTGTCCGTTGTCAAGTGATCCAAATGATCTAGAAGTTTTGACACCGGGTCATTTTTTGATGGGTGCTTCGTTGACAGCTATTCCAGAGCTTGATGTTTCTGAGGTTCCGCCTTCACGACTTCGTCGTTGGCAACTGACACAGAGAGTATTCCAGCACTTTTGGAAACGATGGAGTGCAGAGTATTTGTCTCAGTTGCAACAACGCCCCAAGTGGTTACGTCCAACAGCAAATTTAAAGATTGGGGACTTAGTGCTCATTAAAAATGAACTTGTGCCGGCGCTTCAATGGAAGCTGGGAAGAATCATTGAAACCTTTTCAGGTAGTGATGGTCATGTTAGAGTGGCCATAGTAAGAACTGCTACGGGAGAGCTCAAACGTCCTATTAACAAACTTTGTCCTTTACCTTTTGAATGAGAATAGTTAATTATAGCCCTTGAAGGTTTCAAGGCCGGGGGTGTATGTTCGGACAATATTTTCCGACAATGTTTTTGGACAGTGTTTTCCGACACACGTTCGACAGAGCATTTTCGATAGAGAGAACGATACCTAGAGAAGAGATTATGTGCTTCCGCATACTTGTGCATCGAACCAGACTTCGCAAGTGATCTTGGGTTTACTTGCATGCAAGGACATTTCGCAGTTTGAATAGTTGGTTTATTCTTTCTTTTTGTTAACTGTTAAAGTGATTGTTTATGTAAGTTTTCAGTTCAGAGCAGAGAGCTCATGTGTGTTAGATGGCGGTCGCTGTCAAATGTGTAACCAAGAGGGTTTTAACGTTTTAATTAAAGTTTACAGTTCACATTTTTACCTTGTGTAGTTTTAATCAGTGTTTTCTTTATTATTAAGTTTAAAGTTAACCAGCCGAGCTATCATTACATTTTTTCTATAGTTAGACTGAATAATATTGTTAAGTTCGTAGACATCTATGTTCTTGGCTGCAAGAATAGTTTTTCGCTCAGCCAATAGTGATTCCTATAATTCGTTTGAATATTGGGAATTACATTGTTAACTAATTTCTTTTTGACGTCACTAAATTGAAGAAGTTTTGAGGCAATGGAATTCGTCTTGAGGTCACATCAACCGGCACCATTCCGTTCCCAAGTTCCAGCAATTGGTGTGAGAATATCTCAGCTGATCGAAATTAATATCAGCCTTCTTTAAAAGCTGAGTCCTTAATTTCAAAAAATTCAAAATCTCATAATACTTAAATTAAACGAAGTTTTTATTACACATGGCAATACTAATTACATTTTGTCATAGTACAGTAAAAAAAATAAGATGTATTTGTATCACAAAATTTAATTCGACTATATGTTATATGTATTATGCATACACTGTGTAGATTATTTACTCTAATATTTTTATACACAGATTTACCCTATAATTACATTATACATTTTTACGCTATACAGACACTATTCATATTATTTGCACTATAGGCTATACATTTATATATTATTCACTATACATATTATTTATACTATACTTCTATAAATGCATTATTTACTAATATGTAACAAAGTCTTCTACGTCCGGTGGACTGAGCATTGAATTCGAAAACTGGAGACGCTTGGTTCCTTTTTAATTTCAAGACCACATAATGCTAAAATGACAAGTCTAGCAGCAAGTGAAGTTCGCATGGTGCAAGACATGGAACAAGTCGTATTTCGTCAATGTCTGAGCTTGTGTAAATATTGATAGGCGTATTTAAGATGAGATGTAGCTCATCAGCAAAACCTCCATTATTTCAGCATAATTCCCATTTGTTAAAACATCTGATCGAGATGTAATAGTGCCAGAAAAGTAAATCCTGTTCATACGATAATATTTCTTGAACCTCTATTTTATTTTCATCCCTTGAGAGTATCGTTAGCAATATCAAAATCCATTCACATATTAATTTTTGGTCCTTTCTGAGATGTAATAATAGCCTGAAACCGATTCGATATGTTTCATAAATAAGGTTATTGTAGATTTAATGTGATTATAAATATCACCACCCAAACATTTTTCTTTAAAAGTTCATCCAATCAAAAACCTGCTACTACAAAAGTTTTATATAATATTAGGAATTTTATATAATAAATTCAAACCGTGTGGTGATTGTTTCATTGAATGAACCGAACAATCTATTTTAAATTCTGACGATTTTTTTTGTTGAGACATGCGTGCGTTTAATATGGCAACCCTATATACAGCATCTCTGAGGATTGTTAAAAAATTTCATCACGCCTATGACGCCATATTATCGCCATCTTATTTGCGGATTAATGGATATGTGATTATTTTTCTTCTACAACCCCTTTTATTATTATTATTATTATTATTATTATTATTATTATTATTTGCTGTAAAAGTTGGTCCTATCAAAAACTTGCCTTATAAAAGTTGTTGATAATATTAAGAAGATTTATAATAAATTTAAGCGAATTTGATATCTTATCTGTCATACAAATATTTTTGCACCTTTTTTTAGAAGTAATATTAACTTTAAGCTGATTCGATATGTATCATAACTAAAAAGGCATGGGTTTTTTCCTGTTTTCTCAAAAAAAAAAAAAAAATAAAATCTCCTTTTCACCCCACTGGCCCGATTTTCCAATTTTACCCATTAACAAACTTGACCGTGATTTTCTTCCCCTTGATTTTATGTATGAGTTTGGAAGATATTTCTGCAGAAATATAAAAGTTATCGTGCTCATAAAAATGTGATATATATATATATATAGATAGATAGATAGATAATGTTTTGAACTAGGGTTGTTTTGGGCTCTATGAGTCATGACAGGGCTTTACAAATTTGATAAAATCTGGTAGCCAGAAAAAAATATCAGTCGCCAGTAAAAAGTATTTACCCACCCATTCTCTTCCCTTTCATTTAATCCCTTTGATTTAACAAAAAACACAAGAATTTTTTATGAATTAATTAAGAAAGAATAAAATAACAAGCATAGTTTAGAATTATTAATTACATAGTTTAGATTAGTACATAATTTAGAAAGATAATATAAACTATGTTTTCTAATAACACTTATACAAAATTATAATCACTTTTATAATCACATATATTATGTTGACAACTTATATAAACACAAAAATGAGATTTTGAAATATCCCCTCTCCACTCATATTCTAATCACCTGAGATATACTAGCTGGCTATAGACGAAAAGAATGGTGTTTTCTGTGCATGAGTTGGAAAATGCCTTTTAAATTTAGTTCTTCCATTAAAAGTACGAGAGAAATGAAAAATCACTGCTTGCCGCGCACGAGTAGAGGTGGGGGAGAGAAAAAATGTCATTTATACTCATTTCTTAGGTTAATTTGTTTACAAAAAT
This sequence comes from Maratus michaelseni, assembly GCA_963931845.1. NCBI lineage: Eukaryota > Metazoa > Arthropoda > Arachnida > Araneae > Salticidae > Maratus > Maratus michaelseni. The sequence continues at coordinate 309,238,723 of OZ007591.1, forward strand.
CCCTCTGAAAATTTAAATAACTTGGTAGCCAGTGGCGACCTGGCGACCGCATTTGTCAAGCCCTGCATGATCAACGTATAACTGAATTTGTTTCAGAAATTCCAACATAGGAGAGAATGTAATAGGTAGTATTTTAGAAATCTACATAAAAATTTATTTTATAAGAAAAATTTTAATAGCAATTTATGTGAAGGAATTTTAAATCAAAGGAATCAAAATTAGGAATACTTTTTTTATAAACGTTTGGCTCTATATAATAAAATACAATTAAGAGAAATATGTACATATTATAATGATTATACACATATAAATGTGGCAGCAAACATGATGGCAAAATTGGTTAGTTGGAGTTATTTTAGTAAAGCATTTTAGTAAACATATATACAATTTATTTATTTTTAATACAAACGTATACAAACTAATTGCTTTCCAATCAAAAAACAAATTTTAACATACACAAAGATGTACTACTTTTTCATTTTACAAAGAAAAATATTTTTATTTTATAAAATTCTGTTTTAGATAATTAAAACAGACAGTTAAATGATAATAAATTATTAATTATAAATTATTCTGCATATCCGTCATTAATCATCTTCATGATAAAACATCTAACTCTATTCTATTTTTTTAATGCGCGATTGAAACGTTTTCATTAAAAATTATCATAACGATAACTCAGATAGATAAAGAATTTTAAAATATAAGGATTTGTTTCTTTGCTATGTGGAATAAGCACTTAGTTCCACTTCAATTAATTTTTTTAGGGAAACAAAAGATTGAAAAAAAGTGTAATTGATTTTTTTTTCTGTAAGTTCTTATGTTTCTGCAAACAATCGTGAAAAAATACTCCTTTCGCTAATGAAAAGGAAAAAAAAACGAACTCTTATTTTTCAGTTGAATAGGCTTTAAAAATAATGATGCTGTATTTTTTTAACAAAAAAATATATATATATATTTATATTTTTCCTTATTTAGAATGTATATTTAAAACTGTATTTCTTTCAGATAATGTAATGAAACAACATTGATCTATTTTGACAGAGTAAAAATATGATATTTTGAAAATAACATAATTATTCAAAAGCAGTTTTACAATGCTTTATTTTAGTAACCAAACTTTATTTTGGTCTTAATTACTTTTTTTGTATTTTGACGGATTTGTCAATTTAGTTTTACCGTAATACTTTTAATTTCTAAACCCAGCACAATTTCCATGCTTTAACCGTCGAATGAAAAAAAAATTACAAATGCAATTCCTTTGAAAATTGTATCTGAATATATTTATTTTTATGTCTTTTCAGACAGTTTTATCGTATGGTTTATTTTTAAAAGTGTCTTAACAATGAACCTACAAGCTGATTACAGTAGATTAACACGAATACACTTACAATAATGTAAAATATTTAGAATTTGTTTGTTTCCATTCCATAATCTGTAACTAAATTGCCACATGAATAAATAAATAAATAAATAAAACAGAAATTTATCAGACATGTTATCAACGCTGAAACGCTGAAACAATTAAAATAAGATTTGAAAAATAAATGGTTGATATAAATAAAGAAATTATTCGCGATTAACCACTGGCATTCAGGTAATTGGAAGTATCAAAAATACTTTATGTTACAGTTGGTGGGAAATCTAAGAAAATATATTAAATATCAAAATTCTGTTAGAATTTTCAATTAAAAATGATTTTTACCGAAGTTCTGTAAACCGATCTTAACATGGGACATCTTTAACCAATGTATCCTGGATTTGATTGCATGGTATAATTAATACAAAAAAATATAATCTAGCTCGTTGAATGTTTGTAGAATTTACTAAATTATAGTATATAGTTTTATTATTATATGAAAACTTGAACATAAAACGACGTAATTCTGATTAACTCGAAGTAGACATTCTCAAATCTTGACATTATATATAACAATACTTTACAATTCTTATGATGGGAAAAATGATCCCATCGTCCTCTGTTTTTTAGGTGCGTTCGTAATTATATAAATACGTAGCACCTATAGTCGTCGTTTGGTCCGTCCGTCTGTCCGTCCGTCTGTCTGTCTGTCTGTCCGCATATAACAACGCAAAAACTACCCAACCAAATGGTTTTCAATTTAAAATATATTATCTTTGCATAAATTTGTCGAGACATTTCAAATTTTATCAAAATCGAATCAAAACTTTAGGAGATATTAATAAAAATATTTATTAAGAAATTTGATTTTTTTTTTAAATCGGTGCTTTTTTGTTATAGGAGCTTCCGATGGATGTTAAATCGTCAAGCGACCGAGATAATTATTTTATTACAGAAATTAATCTGCAGACGATATAATTCATTTCACAGAATTAAAAATCATCAAGATCTGAATATTTATATAACTAGCTGATAGATATATATCTGAATATTTATATAACTAGTTAAGATATTTGTATGAACAGTGTCATAAAATATATACTTAACTAGCTGTTTAATCCGTTCTACGCACGGAATATCATGAATTTAATTCTAAAACGTGCGTACGAACGCACCTCGTTTGTAACGTTTGACGTACAATTTCCAACTTGTTTTTTTTTTTTTGACTGAATGAAATGCTTTTATTTATTAGTTCGCAATTTGCAACGTCGTCGGTTCTGATGCGCGTTTGCAAATGTGAGCTAATTTAAAAAAAAAAAAAATAAATAAAAACAACGATTTTCGCATTTTGTTAATTTTTGCAACTGGAATTATATTTTAATAGTACTAGAACTAGGGAAGCCAATCCAGGCCTCCAGGATTGCAGAATATTTTTGATATACCATTTCTTTAATTGAAACTCTAATATAACGGTTACGTTTAATATATGTATATATTTAGATTGTTCACTAACAACATCACAGATAAGTTTTGTTTGAACAATATCATACACGTATTCAAAATAAATGCTGAACTATATTAAAAGAGATACTTTCGTATTAACCGCATGCCAGAAACTAATAGGCCAAGATATCGCCAAAGTTTTCGCCACTTACAGCATAATCTTTTATTCTGATTATTTCAGTGGTTTAAGCGCGTATTTGGATTACGTGTATGTTAAATTTCTGTTTTATTTATATTATTTTATTAAGTTATGTATTTCTTCATGAAGTTTTAATTTCGTTATGGATTATCATAATGTCTCCTCGTCTTCCTTGTTTAAAGTTTTACATATTTTCAGCCCGAGCCAAATGCTGAACTCTTTATATTACTTTAAGTGCAAATAGATTAATCTTTTCTAATCTGACTGCACGCGATAGACATTTAAAAAACGATCAAACGATAATTGAAAATTATTTTAAAAACCATAAATAAAAGAAAATATTGATAAGTAGTTTTCAAACAAATTGCATTTGAAAGAATATATTTCCCCTATTCGAACGTGTAAAAATTAAAAAAAAATTGCGATGTTTAGAAGCTGATAAAGAAAAAACGCAGTAAAAGCGAAATTTATTGGTCTGGTGTTCCACCGTCAATGTGACATCAGAGTTACTCGAGGCTTTATAATATATATAAGGAGCATCGCCATTAAAAACAAATTCTTACACGGTTTCAGAATATGTATCATCGATTATTAGATAATTAATAACGAATCTTCCAGTCAATGATGTATTATTTAGGTGATTTTCTAAGTGGAATGATATAAATGGTGATTTTCTTAGACATTGTATGTTATTAAAACGTTCACTGCCGGGTTGAAATTAATGGAATTTTATTTTATTTAGAAAGTTTGAATTCATACCAGAAAATACTAATAGCAATATTTACTGTATTTAATTACAGAATTTTTGTACATAAAATAAAAAAAAATCTAAATTTACAGTAGGACTGAAAAACCACGAGTGGTTGGCAGCGAATGGGTAAAACGACCGCATTAGACAAGTATTTCAAAATGATGCTTACTACTTCTGTTTATTGAAATGGCATTTACTTAGAATAACATTTCTGATCTCAAGAATTACCACCTTACAAAAAAGACAATGCCTGATGTAGACAGTGGTATTGTTTTAGAAAGTGGGATTATTCAGTCTCATGACTCAATTCAATCTACAGTTTTTCGTAAACCACTCGCAGTTTCATTACAGCCACACCGTCTTTCATCTCACCCCCGAATCAAAAATTGGCTGCTTTTAATACATATGTTCATCGCGCCCTAAAATTTGTTCATCTGGGAGTTTACTCAAAGCAGAGTTAGACCACATTAAATCAATAGCCATTGACCGGGGTTATCCTGTTGAAATAGTTGATTCAATTCATAATAAAGAAATTAAACGTACGCATTCAACGTTAACAGAGTTCGAAATGAAAATTTTAATTATACTTCCATATTTTCCGAGAATAAGCCATCAAATATCTAGAATTTTGAAAAGATTCGACTTTAAAATAGTTTATGCACCGTTTAACAAAATCAAATTTACAGACCTCAAACATCCAATAGACAGATTTTCACATTGGGGAATTTATAAAATATCTTGCGAATGTGATAAAATGTATATAGGTCAAACCAAGAGACCGCTTAGAGTCCGCTTAGGGAAACATAAAATCTATTTTAAAAATTGTGACATTAAACGTTCTGATATAGCTAACCATTGTTGGTCTGAAAATCACAGTTTTAATTTTTCGGAGGGTACAATAATTCAGAAATGCTCATCAATTTACGACCTCAATTTCTGGGAAGCTTATCACATATGGAAAAATTCGAGCAGCTTAGTTAATGATTTGTCCAGTACACCAAATTTTTCAAATGTTTGGCTACCTTTCATTTAATCCATTCGCATTGCCTCCCCCCCCCCCTTTCTTGTTTTTTTCTCCTCCGTACAAAGCGTTTCAAACGTCTGGCTGCGTTTCATTTAATTCATTCTCTTTGTTGTCAACTACGACATTAGAGTGGATTGTAAATTAAACAACTATCGATAAAATTTCAACTGTTTACAAACGAACCAATATTTTTTATTTACTTACGACGAATTGGTTTTCGGAGCTCCCCATGGAACAACCGAACGAAACAAGAACAAAACGACTTCTGAGTTACATTTATCGCCAAGCGATGTTAGAAGCCAAGGGTTGCGCCAACATACCGGCCACCACTGAAATATTAATTTCAGCAACATATCTTAAACAAATGTCCTTCGTTGTAAACAATTAATTTTTTTTAACAATAAATTTTCAATTATAATAAAAGTTTCAGTTCAATCAATAATACAAATATACAATTCAATTCAATTATAATATTAAAATACAAAGTTACTACAAAAAAAAAATTCAAATATAAATGCACAAGAAATACAAGAAAAATAAATATTTACATTATAATAAAGTATCATTTATGGGCAAAATACTAACATTAGAAATTGCTCGTTTGAATATACCATTTGGGGTTTTTACAAGCACAACCCTAATTTTACCATCGCTCCCATGAATAACGTCTTGAATTCGACCTACTGACCAGGTACACATGGACAAATTACTATCCTTTAATAAGACCATAGTTCCAATTTTTATATTTTCCTTTTCAAATAACCATTTTGTTCGCTGTTGTAGATTATTTAAATTATCTCTACTCCATTTTTTCCAAATTAATTGATTAATTTTTGTAATTTGCTGCCAATGACTAAGTTTATTATTGGCAAGGTCAGTCAAGTTTGGTTCACAGATACTATTTATAGGGTGGCCTATTAAAAAATGTCCTGGGGTTAACGTTTCGAAATTGTTTGGATCCAAAGATAAAGGTATTAGAGGCCTACTGTTTAAAATACCTTCAATTTGATTAACGACAGTTAAAAATTCCTCAAAAGTTAGTTTTAAATCTCCAATAGTTCTTTTTAAATGGTGCTTAAAGGATTTTACTCCGGCCTCCCACAAGCCACCAAAATTAGGGGATCTAGGAGGAAGGAATTTCCAAGAAATTGAATTAGCCAATAAGTAAGCAGCCAATTTCTCGGATTGATTTTTTACAATTTTATGCAATTTTTTCAATTCTGAATTCGCACCAACAAAATTAGAGGCATTATCCGAAAAGATGGTGGCACAAATTCCGCGCCTAGCTACAAATCTTTTTAAGGTAGCTATTAAGGCTTCAGAAGTTAAATCTGTTATTATTTCTAAGTGAATTGCACGAGTTGCAAAACAGACGAAAATTGCGACATAAATTTTACTAAAAACACCTTTACGTTGGTTTTTGTATTTTATAAAAAATGGGCCACATAAATCAATGCCTGAATTTGTAAAAGGGGGGGTTTATATTTACCCTTTCTTTAGGTAACGAGGCCATGATTTGTTCTGCAATTTTAGGTTTGTTTTTAAAACAAATAATGCAATTATGCACGATTTTTCTAGCTATGTTTCTGCCATTTAAGGGCCAGAATTCTTGTCTTACAAAATAAAGCAACGTTTGAGCACCAACATGTACATTTTTTAAGTGAAAATACTGGAAAATTAAAAGGGTAAGCCTATGATCTTTCGGTAAAAGAATCGGATGTTTTTTATCATAAGATAAATTCGATTGATCTAAACGACCACCAACCCTAATAATTTCATCCCTATCAAGAAAAGGATTTAAATTACTTACTCGACTATCCTTTAGTTTATCACCTTTCTTGAGCGCCTTCATTTCCCTGGTGAAATACATTACCTGAACCAATTTGACTAATTTAATCTTTGCCTGGTAAAATTCCTTTTTTGTTATAGGCCCTACAATCCTTTCTTTGTGCTTGCAATTATAAATAAATCTATAAATATAAACTAAAATACAAATTAACTTAAAATAACTGTTACTTAAGGCACAAAAATTGCTCAGAAAGTTATTAAAATCCTGAATAATTAAATGCAAATTAATATTACAGTTTTTAAGTTCGTTTAAATAAGCATCATCATTTGGAAAGTCAGTTTTTTCTTCTTTTTCAGTCACGTCCAAAATATTATTAATCAATAATGGACCTTTCCACCACAGTTCCATATCTGAGAGTTCCTGAGGAAATGTTCCACGAGATATTATATCAGCTGGATTATCACTAGAAGGAATGTGTTTCCATAAAAATTGTTCAGTGAGAGACTGAATCTTTGAGACTCTATTTGCTATGAAAGTTTTTAATAGATGAGCAGAGGTTTTTATCCATGCCAATGCTATAGTTGAGTCTGAGAATAAAATTACTCCTTGAATGTATAGTTGTAAGGAAAGGAGAATTTTGGCGACAAGTTGAGAAAGAAGCAAACAGGAACATAGTTCCAGTCTTGGCACAGAAATGGTCCTTAGAGGTGACACTCTTAATTTGCTTGCAATGAGGTTTGATGTGGTCAAGTTGGATGAATTTAAACAATATATATAAACTGCAGCACCATAAGCTGTTATGGAAGATTCAGCGAAACCAAGAACAAATATTGCTTCTTTGGAAGGAGTTAAAATGTATCGACTAATTGTTATATTTTCTATAGTTTTTAGTTGACTTACGAAGTTACACCAATCACTAGCAAGAGGTTCCGGAATGTTCTCGTCCCATCCTAGTTTACACAACCACAATTTTTGAAGATAACACTTGGCCTTGGAAATAATTGGGCCTATGAGCCCAAGAGGATCATACAATTTTGCTATGACAGAAAGAACCTGTCTTTTGGTCTATGATTCTTGCTCTTTCACTGAAACTCTAAACAGAAATTGGTCCTTGTTGAATTACCAAACCATACCTGGAGTCTTAGCTGAAGTGTCAGACTTAGTGCAAAAAGAGACATCTTCGATTTCGTCATGATTTAAAAGCTCATTCAAATTTGAATTCCATTTGTGCAAAGCCATTCCACAAGAACGAAATATGTCAATTAATTGATTTTTCAGGGCAATTGCCGACTCTGAATGAGAGGATCCAGTCACGATGTCGTCCATATAGCTATCAGACAGAATAGCTTTTGCTGCAAGAGGAAATCTGTCCTTCTCATCTAAGGCCAATTGTTTGATGCACCTTATGGCCAAAAAAGGGGCGCATTTAGTTCCATAACTGACCGTGTTCAATTTAAAGGCAATTGTGTAATTATTTTCGTAATCCTTCCAAAGAATGCGTAGAAGGTCCCTTTGCGAAGGATCTATCAAAATCTGCCGAAACATGTTTTTAATGTCCGCAGTTAAAGCAATCTTATATTTTCGAAATCTTAACAAAATATCAAAAAGATCTTCTTTAACTTCAGCGGAAAGCAAAATATCATTCAAGCTTTTTCCGGTTGTGGTAGGTGCAGAGGCATTAAAGACAACCCTTAGTTTAGTAGAGGATTTATCCGGTTTAAAAATGCCATGATGAGGCATGTAATAAACTACTGAGCGAGAATCTTCGACTGAAATTCTTTCCATATGCTCCAATGTTTCATATTCGTTTAAAAATTCGCAATAAAGTTTTTTCATAGCACTATTATTTTCGAATATCTTTACTGTTTGTTGTAAACGCCTTTCTACTAATTTTCTCGAATTTCCCAATGAATTTAATTGATCAGTTTGAAACGGCATTTCGACAATAAACCTCCCGGTATCATCCCTTTTGTGCGTTTTTTGAAAATGAGATTCACAAAATTCTTCTTCTTTACTTAGAAAACAGACAGATGAAATATTTTCTATTTCCCAAATTTTTTTTAGATTAGATTCAATGTTCTCAATTTCATAATTAAATGTCAATCCACAATATGAATTAGAACTCTTGATTTTAACAGTTCCAGTAGCAATAAGGCCAAACACCGAATTTTGAAACATTAAATATGGTGAAATGCAATTTTTCCTTCTTTTATTATCCATAAAATAGTTCTGCCGCAATTATTAAATGAATTTTTCCCGGTATGTCAAAAGTAGGATCGGCTAGTAAAACCCTATTTGGTAACAATGCTTTATCAATTTTAATATTTGAAGAAGGTACACAATCAGTAATTTTCGAAACAACAAAAATCTCGCTAGGTGAAGAGAATGAAGCATTTTTATTACGAATTATCGTATTAACCTTCCCTTTAACATTAAAGGCACTTCCACCTAATCCACTAACGGAAACATTTATTCTTTCTTTTTTCAAGCCCAAATAGGAGGCCATTTCCAAGGCTACACTAGATACCGGGCTTGCTCATTCATTATCATGACGTCACAAAAGGTGGCTGGCCGTGACCAGCGATTGGTGCAAAGTGACGAGCCCGTCGTTTTGTGCCAATCGTTGTATGTCTTTCATTTTGTGGTTTCGCTTTCTACCAATCGCTGGTAGCGGCCAGCCACCATTTGTGACGTCATGATAATGAATGAGCAAGCCCGGTATCTAATGTAGCCCTGCCATTTCTTCCGTAATATAGTTAGCTTGGCTCGCACTATCCAGGATCCCTCTGACCTGCACGAAACATTTATGTATCGGACTATAAATATAAATATATGCCGTAGACAAAAGAACTGCTTTTTTACTTTCATTATTATGTGATGAAATACTCTGAGATATTTCCGATACATTTTGTTTATTTGTTTCATCATTTTCATTACCAGAACGGCCGTCTGGCGCCAATGTAAATATTTCTATTTCAGAATCGGGGCTTTTTAATGACGTTTTATTTTGAAATGATTTATTTTTATCACGATGAAGTAACACGTTATGTCTGAGAGAGCATCGTTGACAGCTATATTTTGAACCGCATTTCGAAAGCATATGCGAATCATTTAAACAATTTATACAAATTTTATTCTTTTTTACTTCATCAAATCTTTGAATTGGAGTCATTTTTAGAAAAACAGGGCACTGGTGAATTGCATGTAATTTTTTACAAACAAGGCATAAATTAGATTTCAGAATAAAGGTTTTTTGTTTGTTCTGGGTTTAAAATTTTTGCGAATTTATTTGTGTTCCTTGAAGGTTTTCCAATATTTGAACACGATTTTGCAAGAATTCGATAAAGTTATCCCATCTGGGTAAATATGTCGTTGTTAATGTCATTTCGAATTCTTTACATGTTGTTCTATCCAATTTTGTCAAAATAATATTAATCAATAAATTTTCACTAAAATTGTTCATTTCGACATTTAAAAACTTTAAAGCTCTTACATGATTTAAAATACAATCCAGCAGCATTCTTAATTTTTCAGCTGAATCAGTACAAATATTATCTAACATTAATAAAGATTTAATATGACTGTTAACTATTAATCTTTTATTGTCAAATCTTTCTTTAAGTGCTTCAAATAATGAATCATATGTATCATCAGTACTTTGGATTTGCTTTGCTGTCCCCACAAGAGAGGATTGCAAATAAAAATGTTTCTGATCATTACTTAATAATTCTTTCGAATCAATTATACTATTAAATTGAGTCTTAAAGTTATTCCAATTTTCATACGAACCATCGAATTTCGGCAGTGGAATTTCGGGTAATTTAATGTTTAATTTTTTTGAATTCTTAACACCATTATTTTCATTTATTTTATCAACATTTTTAGTTTTAGAATTTTCAATAAGTCTTTTAAATCTTACCTTGAGATTTTGGAGATCTTGTTCGATTTCTTCAAATTCAGCATCACACTTATCGATTTCTTCATCTTTCAAAATTTTATAGAACTCCATTTTCAAGTCATCTAATTTATCTTCTAATTTGTTCAAATTCTCAATTTTGTTTAATATATCCACTGAGTCTATTTCTTGTGCCTCATCGGCTATAAAATTTGTTAACTTCGTGATTTGGGTCTTTATATTGCCCCTCCTTCGATTCAACACTTTTACGTCCATTGTTCCGATTTTTTTTTCTTTAAACAAAAACGAAATATAATCCTATGATGGCTGATTATTCTTCGGCTCGACGGACCATGTTGTCAACTACGACATTAGAGTGGACTGTAAATTAAACAACTATCGATAAAATTTCAACTGTTTACAAACGAACCATTTTTTTATTTACTTACGACGAATTGGTTTTCGGAGCTCCCCATTGAACAACCGAATGAAACAAGAACAAAACGACTTCTGAGTTACATTAATCGCCAAGCGATGTTAGAAGCCAAGAGTGGCGCCAACACTCTTCGTCCCCCCTCTTCATTCGCCTTCACACTTAAACTTTCCCGGTCGGGCGGAGCGTTCCTATTGGGCTATCCGTCACACGTGTTTCCCATCTCCTCTGTTGTTTTGAAGCTTTCGGCGCCATTTCATCTGGGCGCGTGCGAGAGACGGCAGGCAAGCTGACATGGCTTGGGTTTTTTTAATTCATTTTAATCTTTTGAATTGGCACTTAAGATGGAGCTTAAGGGCTTTGAAACAGCTGTTTGCCAGTATACATGATTTTAATTTGTGCTATTTCAACGTTGTACACTATATTTTTAATATATATATATATATGTGTGTGTGTTTCGTTGGGTCCATTGGGGTGTGTTTGAAAACATGCTTTCGAATGTTTTGTGCATCTTTCTGAAGTATTGGCACAGTCTTGCTGATACCCACTGCCAATATTACAGTAATTTATGGTATATAATTTTAGTCCTGAAACATGGCTTCTATTGTACAATATATCCGCTACTGATAAGGCCACAGCCTTTTGGTTCTAGTTTCTTGTTCCAGTTTGATTGATTAATTTTTTTTTCCTTTGGTGTTTACTGGTTTATATTCGTTCATGTATAATTATAGTGTGGAATGCTGGATCTGCCAAATACTTACAAAATATAATCTACTATATATCTATAGATCCATATAATTATCGATCTATCCGACTCTCTCTCTCTCTATCTCTCTCTCTCTGTGTCTCTCTGTATATATATATATATATATATATATATATATTTGCATCACATATGCTATTTTAGTATTATGCTTGAAACAAAAATTGCACATTAGATTGTCATTGTTAACCGTCATGTAAAATAAATAAATTATTTTCTCATTTTCCTATATTTCTTTTGAAATTAAAAAGAAATAATGATTCCATTTTCATAATATATGTTTAACTACTATTTATATGAAATAGAAAAAAAGAATTTTTTGAGATTAAATCGATTATGTAAAATGTAAGATGTTTCAATTAACAAAATTATTACCCATTTCAACTCGAATTCTTTTTGTACAATAAAGATCTAACAAATTCTCCTTAATGATACAAATAAGCTTTTGATGTTCCCCCATTCTGCATTGTGATCATTTGTTACGGTAAGGTGATTTTCTTCTTGATAGGAGAGAGAGTGGGATGAAATAAAAAGAAGATTTAATTTACTACTGATTGCTCCGTCTCGTTTTTGTGATTATGAAAAAATCTTTTCATTGGTAAAAAAAAAAAAAAAAAAACTTTTGTTTTTAATTTTATTTTGCAAAACAATGCTGATACCTTCTATACATTAATCATCAGCTATCTTTAGTATTAATCATACGATTAAGCTTTTTGTAAAAATGTATGTTTAATAAATAAACTTTTTTTCATGAAATATTTTTGGTACATTAAGTATATATATATATGTATATACTCTATATATTTGGAGATTTATTAATTATTATATATGCATGTATATCATTGACATAATTTTTGATTAAATTTTCAAAATTTCATACATTTTGATTTTTGTAAAATATATAATACAGATGTTATATACTCAATTTTGTGTTTCATGCATATTACAAGTGGTATGCAACAGAAGTACTTCTTTTGTTTCTATTATCCTTAAAACACCTATCATCACAATCATGATAGTAAACAGTGTTTCTTATTGTACAGCTTTTTAACATCTTTTATATACCAAAAAAAAAAAAAAAAAAAAAAACATTTACTAACAAATGATTATGATGTGACTTTTAACTATATTTTAACTATAGTTTTAACTTTATTTATTTATTTATTCATACCATTTAAATGCAGATTTCCATGTTCTGCAGGAACATAGTTTTGAAAACGTATGTTTAATGAAAATATTTGTTATACCGGGTGATCCAAAAGTCAGGACGAACTTTAAAAATGAATAATTCGAAAACGAAACGTTCTGCTGACGAAGGTGTTAGATGGCAAGTACTGTGTTCAAACCCCTGTCCCTCAACCTAATTCTTTCGAGTTTTCCGTGGTTTTCCTCAAACCTTGCGTAAATAGGGTTTTTCTTCTTTAAAAAGACCCCCACGGAGGGCACTGCCCCCCGCCGGCCTGCCTAAATCCCTAGTGCAGATAATCCGCCGTAATAAATAACCAACCTACTAACGAATAAAATTAAATAAATTCTTTAATACCTGTTGCATTGTAACTTGAACATTTTCAGAAATAATAAAACTGTTATAGAATGTATTTATTGTGTGATAATAATAGTATGATAGTTCGTAAATTATAAAATAATTATTGTAAATATTTATATCATTTGGTTAGATTAGATTTATCATATATGATCAAGTTCTACAAAATATTAATTATTATTTATATATTACTTTAAAATATTCATTATATATGAAAATTGTTTCATTGTATTTTCATAAATTAAAGCATCGCAAAAAAAGATAAGTTAAATATAACATTAAGTTAACCGAAATAAATATAAAATGAAAAGACTGTATTTATGTATCACTTTAACTAATTAAAATTATACAATTGTTTCAATTTAGAGATTTTTTTTTTAAGTTTCAAAAATAATAAAAATAGAGCTGTTAATTCTTTTTTATTGTTGTTGTTGAAGAAAAAATTCACGATGAAAAGAAATGAAATTGTATCTCTTATCTCTCTTCATTGCTTAAATAAAGCAATCATTTTTTTTTACAATTGAAAACAAAATTTAGTATTTGAGTCATTCTACAAATATACGTTACTTTTTAATACATTGTAGCTAATATTTAGCAGAATATTGAAATAAAATATTTAAGGTTTTACATAATATAACACATTTAATATATATGGTGAAAGGTGATTTGTAAATTTTATTTATTTACTTTAATGAACTGATGAATATATATATATATATATTCATATCATTCATATATATATTCATATATTCATATATATATATATATATATATATATATAATGAATATATATATATATATATATATATATATATATATATATATATATATATATATATATATATATATATATATATATATATATATATATATATATATATATATATATATATATATATATAGATATAGATATATATATAGATATATATATATAGATATATATATATAGGTATAACATATGTTTAATATTTCTAATTTTTTCTCTATTTAATTTGCTTTATTTCTTCTTAAAATAATTTTTTCATTAATTTCAAATTACAATGGTCATGACGACTCGTTCTTCGGTTTAAACGTTTCTATTTTAATTATTAGATTTTCTATTAGGCTATTTTAATGTTTTGCAGATTAATATTCGCAATGATATCGGTGTATGATTAGCATGAAAAATAATTAATTCAACATTTGGATAGGGGGGGGGGTCAAAAGTATTTTTGCATTTAATGCTGGTGGAGGTATATTATGTATATAATTTACAAAATGCAAAATTAAGATAACTTAAAAAATACCATATGATATCTTGGTTATGAGACTACCCCAAATCACATGTTTGTGCAGGGAATATTAAAATTTCAACAGCACTAAAAAACTGTATCAGGCGTAATATTGCGATTATTCAGCATAAAGTGATGGTGGAGAAAATGGTAAATTACAAATATAAATCAGGCTGAAAAAATATCTATTATTTCACAATCATTACCTCTAATATTTCTGTATTACCGAGATTTTAGATTTAAGCATTCGGTATAGGATCCCTTACCTCTATGAAAAATAATCTGCACACAGCAACATTTTCAGATAGTTAAATCATTTTATCTTAACGCGATTAACGCGCATTTGGATATTGGATACTACCAATATATGTTTTTCGCTACTAAAAAAGAAACCGTACCATTAACCGAAGTCCCGAATCGGCAGAAGAACCCAATGCGAAACCCGGCCAAAACGACAACATACCCCAGCCGACCGAACTGACACGGCACGGCCGAAGTCACAACACCAAGTGAGCAACAATGGAAGCAACCTCAACTCGCCAACATAGGGGTGGTATGCAAAAATAATCACCGGCAAGCGCGTGTCGCAATGGTAGACGACAACGGCAGCAACCAACGCACAGTGATGTATTTAGTCCCAAAACATGGCCAAAAATGATTTTAAAAAAATCGGTTTCCTACCCTGTATATTATTCCTCAAAAAGCTTAATAGTTACTGCATCCAAAGGCGAAACGTGCAATGCGCTAGCACAACGCAGCTAGCCACGCGATCAGTCTGAAGTTGCCGTCAGCTTCCAGTGGTCCTGTGATTTTGCAATGCGCTCATATTTTAGTGTTTTAAAATCTCTTGTTGTTTACTGTCTAAACAATTTAGTGGTTGTTGTTGTGATGGATTATTCTGAACTGGGTATGTACTTTATACACGCTACATTTTCCTAATGAATATCCTGCAGATTTTTTGTCTATATGGCCGACAACTTAGGTATAGTTCATAGTGGCATAAATAATTATTTATAATATTTAGAAAGGATTTTGTTATATTTTTAAACATATTTAAGCGATGAAAACTATTGTGTAATATGCAGTACTTAGTATACAAGGCAATTATAAAAAAATCAGCCGCCCGAAACCGCCCCCCTATTTTTAACGAATTTTTTTGTTAGTTCCTACAATTTTTTTTATATAAATTACTGCTATTTTTTTTTTGGTAACAGGGCCTTCTGAATTGAGATCTATGACTCGAAATGAGTTGTATACCATCATACAATGCTCAAATGAGTCAACATTTGATGGAAATCATCAATTTATGCAGCAAGAATTATTGAGAAATTATTCTGAAGGTGATCCAAGGATAGCTGAGATGAAGCAAAAGCTCTCCGTTATTAAAAACCAGTTCAAACAAAAATGGGTAGCTACTCATAAAAACAAGTACAAAGCAGCACTTTTTGGAGAAAACAGCACTAATACAAAATTAATACAGAAGAATTTGAAAAATATTGCTAAGAGACGGCTGAACTGTAAGTGTCGCTATATAGTTTTTATCCCATGTCCCCTACAATGCACAACGTACTTCGTCATGGAGCAGACTTTATAAAAAAGGCTATTCTGCCATTAGGCCAACTATCTGAAGAGGCTGCAGAAGCTCGCAATAAACATATTACGTCATTTAAATTAAACTACAGAAGAAATTTTTCGCGAGTGGCCTGTACATTGATGTCCTGAATAGGCTTCTTTTAACTTCTGACCCAATAATAACTGGCATGAAATGCAACACAGACTAGAAAAGAAAGCCCTTATGAGGACATTGAGAACACAGGCTTTTCACACTAATTGTATATTATATATACTCTTGACCCTCGAAAAATGGAAATTGACTATATATGAAGGGGGATCATCCCCCCATTCCCCCCTTTATATTTAACCAATGAACCCCCAAAACTAACCAGAGAAGTGTTTTATTACAATGAATATATATACAAAATTGGAAGAAAATTGGATAATTCTGCATGAAAAACTCATTTATCTAAATTAAGGGGGAGTTAGTCCCCCGTCCCCCCCCTTTATACTTAACCAATGAACCTTCAAAACTAATCAGAAAAGCGGCTTATCACAATGGACATATAAACAAAATTTGAAGCAAAACGGTTATTTCTATCAAGATTTATCGCGTTACGTACATACATACATACATACGTACGTATATACAAATACATGCGTACGTACATACAGAATCGGCAGGCACATTAGCTCTCAGGCTTTGATAGCCTGTGAGCTAATAAAAACGTAGATGTGTAGCTTTTAGAAGTATAAAATAATTTTGGCCTGGTTTTGGGACTAAATACCACACTGTGCAACGACCACACTGTAAAGACGTGATTGTTTACAGGTAAGAGCATGAAAAGATGACCCGAATTTCCGTTACATACAAGGAGAAACCCTCATAAACCTTTTGCGGTCACCACATTTAAAGCACGTCGCGATGACGGCTTCGGACCACTCGTGTAGTGGCCAACAATGCAGAGCAGTTCTCCGCAATTGGGAGATCTTTTCTCCAAGTCACTTAGGATTGGCAATGTCCTAATTCCTTTCACTACACTTTGCACGACATCGCTGTCCAGGTCAGAAAGCTCCTGCTCCTGAAAACCCGAGTCCCTTCCAATACAATAAATGAAAAAAAGATATGCATGCGCAGTGACATTTTAAGGGCGTGCCTCGACAGTTTTCCGCTCTATGCTGCTTTTATGGGATTATTTTGTAACGGCGTTTGCGCATCTATTAACATGTATTTAATTTATATCATGTAATTTAATGGATACACTTATATTAAGTTCACTTCCATTTACCACTAATAATTTTCCAACATTAATCAATATTAATTTTATTTTTAGTAATGGACAAATGCAATTTTTTTGCTACTCTATATACGACCTGGACAATTTTCTGTAAGTTCGAAAATCATCTCATGTACAAAAAATCGGTGTTTCATATTTTAACACACTTTAAAAATCAGAAAAATCCGCTTATCCAAAATTTTTCTCAGTTCATTAGTGCTGTCCTCAAATAAAATAAAATAAAATGAACAAAAAAGTATGATAAAAAAGTAAAAATATATGAGGGGAAGAAAGAGTGCATTTCCTTTGGCTGATAAACCACTGATTGGAGGAAAGAGCGTTTCGCCTCAGCCGGAAATTTAATTAATTTTTTTCAACAAATTTAATTTGTGAATAAAAAAAAGCAATACAAAGAGTGTTCGCACATTTTTAGACGAGTTTGTTTTTGATATTCATTCTAAAAATACAACATGCAGATATTCAAACACGGAATGTACTATTGATTTGAACATAAAAGTTGACGTACATCCATAATCTAGAATAAAAGCGTTCATGATCATTATAGTGTTTAAAATAATATAATTTAAATCACATATATTTTTTATTTAATGAGATAAGATAATTTACAGAATTTTAAACGAAAATAATTTACATGAATTTATGTATGACTTTTTGAAATGGAAAATGATAATATCGTTTTTAGAATTATTGACAGTCGATGGTTTTTATACAAAATTGTAGAAATGAAAGTTAGGATTTAAACATTTATGCAATTAATTTTTATTTCACCTCTGCATTACTCATGTATTTAATTATGTATTTAGGCTTTTATGTTTATTTCCGAATGCTTACAGACTACAGACGGTGTTCGCACATTTTTTATACATTTTCCATTGTAATTACAGAACCATTTTACATACAATATCTGTATTTTAAATGTTCAGTTTGGAAAAGTTTATAGAGCGTAATTTCCATGTCAAGAATGTATTTTATAATTTTGGATGACTTATTTTGGCTGATTTCCTTTGAACATATTTCCAAAGTCCACAGAGAATTGTAGGTCAGTGCTTGGATAACACGCTTTTTAAAAGTAGATTTGTTCTCAAATCCGTGTGTGATACATCATGAGATTTAGAACGTATATCAGTAAAAGGTATAGCCCTGATACCCGTTTCTCGTTGCATTTCAACCAGGAAATTGACAGTCGATTGCGTTGTGCGCCTGCTTGCTTTATCTTTATACAATTCCACATGTTGATGGCAATGGTGATAAAGAGATGGTATTTCATGTTTGAACATTGGGAGTAAAATATGTATCTTATAGTATGTGGATTTGAGCTCAACGTCTTTCTCCACCCTCTTTATTTTTAATTTACCGTTATATGCAAAGCCAACAACAATCAGAAATCCTTTGCTAAAACTTTCTTTAGATACATTGAACGATGTTTTAAATTTCTTTTCTCTTATTTGGTGAGAACAAATTGATCTATTTTTATTATTATCGTTTAACCCTTTGAGGGGCGGTGGTATATATTATATACCACCCTATAGTGTAGGCAAATAGTATATAGCAAATAGTGTCTTCTTACAATAAAATGATATGTATTAGGTGGTATATTATATATTATATACCACCTAATTTTAATCCGATTCAAACCAGAAACTTTTAATTAAATGTTACTTTTTTATCTTTGACGAGAAAAAGTTGAAAATATCGCTTATTCTTATTTTGAACTAAATTATTTCCTAAATTCCGGTAGGAATTCAACATTACAGGAGCATAAGTGCTTGCCCCTGAAAGGGTTAAATAGACCTAACATTCATCTGTTGTAAAACATTTATCCATAATTCTCCTGATAAATGCTTCTCATAAAGAATTTTGCATCGTTTTTTATTTTCGATGATGTCATGGAGAAATACGATGAACGTTGGGTTTCTTGGCCTTTATAAAATTCAAATCAAAGTTAATGATTTTATTAACAGTTGTTTTTTAACAGTTGATGCTACATTTTTAACGATTTAGTTCTTTGACTTGAAGTATTTTCTTTTACAATAAAAGATTTTAGCAATATATGAATAATTCCTTTTTGTATTTGGGTATATATATGCAACTATTATTCCACTTGAATCCAGATATTCACGTTTAATTCCTGCCTTATTGACAATATTACCTATTGTGGCTTAAATATAGAAGAACCATGTCTTTTACTGCGTTTCTTAATAAACGAATACGAATAATTCTCTTAATGCAGAAATGTAGCCTTCCATCCATTGGTTCTTTAAAGACGCCATTTTGCATGTAAAGAAATTGTACTTCCGAGACGAGAATTTTTACTTTCAAAAACAAATTAGCTGTGAAAAATTTTTACACTAAAACAAACTCGTCTACAAATGTGAAAACAGTCTCTGTATAGCTTTTTTTATTCAGAAATTAAATTTGTTGAACAAATTAAATTAAATTTCCGGGTGAGGCGAAACTCTTTTTTTTTTTCAATCAGTGGTTTATCAACCAAAGGAAATATACTCTTTTTCCCCCTCATATACTTTTACTTTTTTATCGTCCTCTTTGTTTATTTTATTTTATTTTATTTTATTTTTATTTGGGTGCAACACTAATGAACTGAGAACGCTTTTGAATAAGCGGATTATTCTGATTTTCAAATTATGTTGAAAAATGAAACACCGATTTTTTGTGCGTGAGATTATTTTCGAACTTATAGAAAATAATTCAGGTCGCATATAGGGTAGCAAACAAATTGCATTTGTCCATTACTAGAAATAAAATTAATGTTGATTAATGTTGGAAGATTATTTGTGGTGAATGAAAGTGAATTGAATATAAGTGGATTCATTAAATTAAATGCAATAAATTAAATACATGTTAATCGATGCGCAATCGGCGTTACAAAATAATCCAATAAAAGCAGTATAGAACGGAAAACTGTCGAGGCACGCCTTTAAAATGTCACTGTGAATGTCACTGTTTAAAATGTCACATGCATTTCATTTTTTAAATCACTATAGATCGTTCTCTTATTGCATCATTATATATAAGGCATCTTAAAATGGATTGACGATAATTTTAATGGAATAGAAAGCAAATAGTATCTTCTTACAACAAAATGATATGTGATTTTAAGAATCTGTTTAGTAGGCTTTATTGTTTTAGTGCAGAATGTCATTCAGGGATGGCGCTACGCTCAAGGTGTAAAACTTTTCAAAATAACCTTACAATTTTAACTCCTTGACCGCCAAGCAAAAGGACAAATTTGTAATGTTGATTTCTGTGTATATTTTTTTAAATGCTAAAAAAAGATGAATTTTCAAAATTGATATAAAAATTTAATTACCTATATGAGTATAGCCCTTGAGAGTATTAGTCATCAATTGACATTTTAAAACCGCATTATATTTGTCGAATTATATTAATTTAAATAATGCTTGTGTTACAGTGAAAGCTGCAGCATAGTGAGCGGATATATCAGTTCACGACGATGAGAAGGCTGAAACGCAATTTTTTCTCCACGTATCAGCATCTAAATAAATGCAAGTTAAAAATTGAGTGATCTTTGAAATATATGTACACAGTTTGCGCTGGAGAAACGCAACCTGTTTGTTATATTTGATACTAAAAAAGAAAAGGAGAAACAAAGAAACCCCGTAAAGATAATACGGGATATCCTACAATGGACTGACATTTTCTTAAATAAAAAAAGTGGAGTAAAAGGGGCCAGTTTTAAATTTATTCTAGCAGGAATACATCATAACGTGAATGTCTTTACTATGAAGACATTGTAGGAAAAATAAACAGGCAACGGAATTGCGAAAGAGTATAATAGGAAGTGAACAGTAACTGAATTAACAATGTTAACACATCAAAACCAATATCATAATACATGATTAAACTTGTTGTTTGAATATGTTGGGTTATAAGAAAATTGACTGTGCATCTATTGTAGTTTTCCCATTGAAAGTATGTTTAGTGTGTTAATATATTGAGATGAATTAACTGTATTAATTGACGGACATCTGAATAGAAATTTTAATGGTTCTCTAAACTACATTCGAGATTTCACTTCTTCGCTAGAACTTTTCAGAAGAAAAAATTCTCCTACAATAAGATATTCAAATAATTTAGAACACCATCATTTTTTTCAATCGTAAAATGCACGCTACCAATTTTTTAAGTTCCCAACCTTGCAAAGTGTTAAAAGGAAATCCAAAAGTTGAGCTGCGCCGACAGTCGCCTACGGGCGACCGTCAGTTACGGCAACTCCCCTACCAAGGTCCATGAGATCTTTTAACACGCTCAACCAGGGGACTTCCTGTAAGCGCTACCTGCTGACAACCCCAACTTTCCCAAGGATTGTCGACAGAAGTCGTTTCGATTTGCATTGATTATCATAAATCTTAGGACACGAACACTTCAAAATACTGCACAAAATGTCACCGTATAATAAGGTGATAGACAATATCTAAATAAATAGGTTCAAACAGGAGCGGGGGAGGGGTCCTACCCAAGGTCTAACAGACTATTAGCCCAGCAACGCACATCAGACATTAAGCACCATACATTCCGCCAAAGTTTGGCAAAGTATTGATCGCTACCCAATTCTTCATGGAAAGCATAAGATATATACAATAATTATGGAACTTCAGCAATAGATAAAAAATATATAATAAAGATATATAACTTGATATATCTAATTAAACAATTTTAAAACGTATAACACACATTAAAACACAATTTGTCCTATTCGAGCTATGTATGTTCTATAGATTTGTTTATGTATTACGCATATGCATTATGCAAAAAATTTGTTCAGTTAGGAAATGGATAACAAAGTTCTAAATTTCCTTTCAGCAATTTTCGTCAGTAAATGGAAATTTATTCGAATTACCTTGTGCAGCCCTGTATATAATCTTTAGAATTTATACACTCCAATTAATGTGTGTTAAAATATCAACTATATATCATAACAAGTACAACAACTGTAAATGCACTTCTAATAATTATCGACGTAGACATTCGAATTATTTTGTATGTATCTGTAAACAAACAATAAATGGTATGAACACCATAATATGCGTTATGTACCTTCTAGCACATCACTGTTGTATATCAAATTCAATATGTTTAAAATAGTTTAACATCATTAAAATACACATTGCATACGATTTTTTGCTATATACTAAAATGTAACGAAATTGTTTTGAGTGTACTTGTGAACGAACTATATAAATCATTTTCAACTCCGTACAGGCCATAGTAAACCTCAATAACATATATGAAATGCGTGGCAATCTGAATATATTAACGTGAGCTAGACACAAACGGGCAGACATACGGGCAGACAAACCAAAGTCGTAAACAATTTTTAAGAATATTGGAAAGTTTTTAAAAGAAATTATTAGTCCCAGCCACACTCTGCCTTTTAAATAAATTCCGTCAAAATCATTTCTTTAAATTAATTAAAAAATATATTTTTTCAAAATTATTGATGGTAAATAACACTCTGCTTTGTACATTCAAATTCTAATGCACCATTTTTTTTTCATTAAATAGACTTTGCGCACGACGTAAAAATATTCAAGTAAATGCACCTGATTTCTAGGATTTAACTATCTCTAACTTTCATAAATATCTTAATATCACTGAACATGAATCTGCGTGATTATGTAACATAAAAATGAAAATAAATATTAGCATTAATTTTAGTTGGTAACGAGTATTGTTGAAAAATAAATGGTAAAGCAGATGGTCTTAGCATGTCACCCATCTTTGTGATTGGAATAATGGTTTCCGCAGCATTACTTATTCACGCTTTTGATCTTTAAGAATTTAAGAGCGCTTGAACTCAAATAACTCATGATTAATTACCGAGGGCAGAACTTTCGTTTCAGTTCATACATAAAATATTTAATTTCAAAATATTCAGATGAATGCGTTTCAATACTAAGATATGAAATTCCTGAAGTATTGAGAATTCGCCATATAAATAATAAAATACGAAAATAAAAATGAAACCGTAAGAAGCTAATGCATTTAGAAAATTTTATTCATGTAATATTTTATAATAATAATAAACCACGAATTACCTTATACATAAAAAACAATCATGTATGAGAAATTCCAGTGCATTTATATACACAAATATATGTATATATAGTTATCATCAAAACTTTTTAATCCACTGCTGGATGTATGTCTCTGCACGATTTTTTTTAGTGTTTCCTGTCTTGGGCTTTTGCTACCCAAATAACTCCAGCCACTTTTCTCATTTTGCAGGTTATGCACACACACATTCACACATACACACGCACACACACACACACACACACGCACACACGCACACTCGCACACACGCATATATATATGTATATATATATACAGGGTGCATAAGAAAGTCCCTTTAACCCGAAAATACTTGCGAACGGAGAGAGCTACAGCTGTGCAAGTGAGGTAACGTTATAGTAAAGCGACTACCCTCACCTAATGTAAACGACAGAAGTGCCACTAGTGGCAAAATTTGGAAGATAACCATTGCAAATGTAAAACAAAAAGAAATAGAGCAAAATTTCCAATTAGAATATTTTAGAGCATCGATTTAGTACGAAACGACATTTGGTTCACACCGGATAAGATACATCGTCTCCTGTATTTCCAAAAATATTCGAAATCGATGCACTTTATTTTCTGTAAACGTTTGAAAGTAATAGCCAGAAGTATGAAGAAATACGCACAATTTTTTGCATAAATACGTACTATACGTCAATTTTGATAACATCACACACACATACACAAAAAACAAACTGTCTCACAGTGATAAAAAGTTAATGTTCAGTATGTTCGAAAAGTTAACTATTGTTCACGATACACGTTTTTATTCGTGAGAGTAATTCTGTATGCACATTTATCAGCATGGAAGGTGTCACACTATTGTAAGTATCTTCTCTACGACGACGTAGATCCAGCACACTTGTAGGTGGAGTCGCATAAACCTTATCTTTTATCTAATCCCACGGGAACAAATCCAACGGAGTGAGGTTCGGCGATCGTGGAAGCCATTCAACACTACCACCATACCAGATAATTTGTTGTACAAAACACTCTTTTAGAAAACTTCGCTCTGCAGCTGGCTGGTGTGCAGGGGCGCCGTCATGTTGGACCAGCCAGTTTCATAATGCGGACCTGATAATATCATCTACAAAGTCAGGTACGATATTCTGTAATAGTTGGAGGTACCTATGTCCGTATAATGTGCCTTCGTAAAACACAGGTCACAGTTAGCGATTCTTCCAGATACCGTACCACACGTTAATGGACCAGCGCACTTGCTGTATAGTTGATTGTCCCACGAGGGATTTTCCAGCCTTCAGTAATGGGCATTGTGTCGGTTCAGCACCCCGGTACGTTGAAACAATGCCTCGTCTGATTAAACAATGTTGGACAAAAAATCTGAGTTACCATCAATATTAATCAACGCCCAGTTGCACCAATCAAACCGACGCTCAATATCCCGTAGCAACAGTGCTTGCTGCAGAGTGACACGATAAGGATTTGCATGTTGGCCATGCAGTATTTGCCATACTCGAGCCCGTGTTAAGCCACAAACCATGCTGATATCTCTTGTACTGCTGTGTGGATAGATTAGTGCATATGCCAAACTACTGTCTGGAGCGATATTTATACCTGCATATATAGTCACTGGTACGACAATTGTCCCGACCCTGTAATCAAATGGTTAAGAGTCGGTTTTGATCAATACCCCTTTATCAGAACTCGCCCAGCCAGTTTATGCTAATTGTTCAAGAGGGTTCATAGTTTATTCATGGATCAATATTGTACTGTTACACAGCTTTGTTATTATTATTTGCTTTTTTGAGTGGAACCTTACGGATTAAATTGTTTGTTATCTAATAATACTATTACGAAATGAATTAATGGATTTCTGGTGGTAAAATTAAATATAACGTGGAAATATAGTTTGAAGTGCGAGAATTATGAAAGTTTTTTATGAATCATGTAAAAAATGAGATTTACGCAGCGTATATATACCGTGGGGGGGGGGGGCTCCAAACGTTGAAACTTTAAAAAATGATTAAAAAGAAACAAATGATGCTAAACAATTGCGGTTTTCAGGAATGCGATTAGAGTGTGTTCGGATTCTTTTAATATAAAAAAATATATATATTATTTAAAAAATACCGATAGATGGCGCTGGCTTGAATAATGTGAAGCAGGTGTATGCATAGGCTTATAGTAAGAGACTAATTTCTGCGAAGCATCTGATAAACTTCAGTATCCCAGAACATGAAACATGCACTTTTCTCGTCTTTAGTCATTTTACCGTGCAGAATTTTCGCAATGCGCCAGTTGCCGGTACTCCATCCTTGTAAAAGTTTTTAATCAACAGCACTTGATCTGCTACCTCTAGCGTAGCTCTGGCATCAAATGAAGAATATGTTTACATTGAGGAGTTTCACTGACAGCCTGATTTGCACACATTTGATTCGTATTATACATGCAATGCCATCTATCGTTAATTTTTGAACCAAAATTTTTAAGTTATTAAAAAATAATCTGTTTCTACAAACCGCAATTTTCAGAATCATTTGTTTCTTTTTAATATATATATTTTTTTATTTTATCAAGTTTTGGTGACAACGGTACATTTTGTCCTGTGTCCGCATATATGTCTTGCTTACTATATATTTAGTTGATCTATGTCTGTCCCGCTAAATATTGATTATTTATTTATGTGACTATTCTCAAGAGTAAAATTTTGAAAAGGCCTAATTTAAATGGAAAATTTCTTTTAAAGAGTAAATAAATCTTGTGTTTACAATAGAAGCAATTTCTAAATTCTTTTTTTCTCTCAGAATGATAAGCATTTTTCTTTTTAAACTTATTCTTACTTCAAAAATTGAACCATTTTTTAATCTTTCAAATTTTAAATATGCAATAATGTTAAACTTGTGCAAACAAGCATAAGGTAATCATTATTTTTATATTTTATTATTAAAATATTTTTATAATTTATTATCAACCCATGTATTTTTATATTAGAAATCTTTGTAATTGTATAACGCAATATGTTTCATATAATTAAATTAATAATTACAAAACAATATTTAGTAAATTTCGAGGATCCACTGAATATATAGTATAATTTAAACAAACAACTTCAATAAAATATTTTATTAAAACAATATTTTGTTTGCAAACATAATAAATATTTTTTAAAGGAACATTCCAATAGATGTATACATTTTTCTCAATTTCAGCACATAAAAAAAAAGTTATTTTCACAAATTTGATTCAAGTGATTATATTTCTGTAGTACACAAATTTACTTAATAAAATATTTTTAAAGCTACATTAATGAAAATACAATTATTTAAGATAAATAATACTAATTTAACGTACATGCCACTCGTAAATGTTTGCAACTCAATATCACGTCTTTTAAATCAAGAAATCTTAAATATAAATATTTTGAAGCAATTATTGTGTTCTAATGACATTCAGAATGTAGGCATTAGGTTTTTGTGTATACATTTCCTTGTTGATTCTTCCTTATTCAGAAATTGTTAAATGAGTTATCCTTCGTTTAGAAAAGCATCTGTTTCGTTAATTTTCACTAATGACTCGAAACATGTTCTGAAATATGTAATAGAACAACAGACATTTGAGAGTTTGGGATAGGTTTGCATCCCTTGTTAAACGTACATTTTAGACACATTAATTAGTAATGCATTAATCCGTAATACACTTCCTTTGTAGAATAAAATGTATAGAAAATTTTATCCAATAATTATATTCAACATGTAATATTATTAGGGAAGTGTATGCATGGCCGTAACAAAATTCAGATAGGCAAATTAATATAAAACATTTATTAAATCAAGAATTGTGATCATTTAAATAAAACATTTACATAGTTTAAAAAAAGAATTCTCAAAAGTCTATTTTTTGAAGCAATTATGTTTCCGTATGTAGCTATTAGGTTTTTCTACTTCTTTTTTGTAAATGCATTTCCTAGTTAATTTTTTCTTATACAGAAATTTTCCAATAAATTATCTTTCGTTTGGGAAAGCACCTCATTCCTTACTTTGTACTAATGACTGGGAACATGTTCTTAAACATTAATAGCAGTATTTTGGGATAGATTTGCATTTCTTGTTAAGAAGAAATTTCAAATACATTAATCAGTAATGTATATCATTTGTAGGACACAATTTATAAAAAAAAAGTATTTTAAAGCTATTATTAAACATATTCTTCACATGTAAATGTTTTCTGGGGTTAAACATGTACACAACTGATCAGAGCGAATTAATATCAAACATTCTTTTGATGTCGTATACTATAAGAAATATGGGTCGTTCTACTAAAAAAATTATTTTCTCTCATTGATCCTTGCAATTACTAACATTATTTTTGTATTCTTACTCAGTTACAAGAAAATCTGTAAGAATTACTAGAAAACAGCTAGCAACGATTTCGGTTTATAACACCAGTTACTTAAAAATTCTGTAGAATACAAATTTACTAAAAAACTTTTTGTAACCTCCGGATTTTTTTTACAGTGTAAATCAAATGATTGGCGCCTAGTATGTAAATTCTAAATATAAATTAAGTTAGTCTTTATTTCTTTAAAAAGCTCGGCAAACGACTTATAACTTATAACGCGGGTAGGACTGTTGATATTTCTACAATTAAGTGTACCATAAGACATTGAAGCAACCAGTAGACTTCTATTTGCACATGGAGGTGAGTCACTCGCTCGAAACCTCACATATTCGAAACTATACAAACAATCGTGCACGTGGATTTCATTTTAAGCATTTAATGTTAATTCATTGGCATTTATGATAAATAATATTTACTTAAAGACACGATTTATGACTTTTATTCCTAGAAACTTCCTATCGTTGTACTTAATTTGATGGTCAGCAGCCGTTTAATTTAGAAAAAATGCTATTTGGTGGAAAATATAATTGCTTCTCTCTCGCAGATCAGTTATACATATAATCTTATTATATTTCATATTACATAACATAAATAAACTGTTTTGCACATTTTCGAGTGTCCGTTCTTATAAGAAAATACTCACCCTAAGGAAGTATTTCTAATTCAAAATTAGTTGACAGTACACAATCAAAGTTATTTTAATACAACCCATAACGATTTAGCTTCATACAAGTTATTATTGCATAAATATTGTTTCTCGTCTTCTAAAATAAGAATACACAAAGATATAGCTTTTGAAGTAATTATGTTCCAATTAGATTTAACAGTGTAGTCATTACGTGTTTGCTTTCCATAATTATATATATATAAATATGTAGTTCTGTAGAGAATTCATACTTAATCAAAAATTTTATAAATAAATTATCTTTCGTTTAGGAACGTATTTGTGTTGTTACTTTGCACTAATGACTTGAAACATGTTCTCAAATATTTAAAAGTACAACAGATGGTTGAGAAAGCTTGAAAGTCCTTGGTAAGTAGAAACATCAGAGATCTTAATAACTAATACATTTTATTTATAGAATAAAATATATACAAATTTATGTTTGAATAAATTTACCTATTTTTTAAACAAGTAACAATTATTATTTGCATTATTGCAAAATATTCTGTGGTATATTTCTACAATTTTGCGTTCTAAAATCTATTTTCTTAAAAATAAAAAATAAAAGTTTTAAGCTAAAGCTTTAAATGCTGCTGTTTCTACGCTCACTGTTAAAGATTTGCAGCAAACTGTCCAGCCATTTGACTGTTTTTGTATTTTGACCGTTATGACCATATTATTGCCCATATTATGGTCAGAATAGAGTTAAATGCTGGTTATGTAATACTTCTTTATAAAAACGGTCTTTTGACTCGACCGTTTGGTGCAAATATTTAACAATGTACAGATTCAATCACGTATTACATTTTTCATATTTATTAATGTGAATTTATTGCAAAAAATGATTATAAATCATTTTATGCAGAATTATGTACACTGGAGATTTATCACGGGAACAAAACTAAATAAAGCATATAAAATAAAATCGAAATCTTAGGAAATTTCTAATGAAAAAATTAAATCTGCCTATTTTTCTTTAAAAAATATTTTATATTTGGTTGGTGTTGGGTAAAACTGGATTTACAAGCAATAGTACATGCTTCATGCATCTGCTTAACCTTCAGAAGACGATTGGTTTAAATAGAAGTCTGAAAGTATCATTTTTTAAGAACACAGGAAAAGTTCAAATCTCTACCAAATGATCTTTTCCCGATCAATAATTATTTTTCACTTATAATTGTGAGCAGGGCGGACCAGTTATTTTTAAGGAGTGCTACATATATATATATATATATATATATATATATATATATATATATATATATATATATATATATATATATATATATATATATATACATATATATTTTTTCTTTTTTTTACTAAATGGATTCCACAAACCCACCCATTACCTAATAATTATCACAAATATAGGAATAATTAGAAAACGCGAATCTCCAGTTTTCATCAACATGCAAGTTTCTTAAAGATGCCACTGGGTAAAGTTTTAAGATTTCCATAACAGCCTTGTGATTTATATATTAAGAAATTAAGTAAACAAGAAACAGTCAATCATTATCTTCACGTAGATTTCTTTCAATGTATTTCTGTACAACCACAGCACAAACGCTGATTATAAGTAAAATTAAATTTTCAAGTTCTCTTATCGTGTAAAATACACGTGTTTAGAAAATTGAAAACACTTTACTTCTTTAAAGCTTGTGGAAAAATAAATTTTTTCATAATGTTTTTAACTCCGCTTATATAATACTTTCTAATATTCTTTATATTTAAAATTAAAGAATGGCATAAAATCTTAAAGAATGAAAATAATTATAAATGAAACTGAAATATCCCTATGCTATATTTAGATTTTATGTATAACAAAGTTCGAAATTAACATTTATAGTATTTTTACAAATAAAGTTTTTAAATAGTATAGACTGAAAGATCTCAACACACTTAAAACAGACTATGTCAACAATGATTATATATCAAGCGATATAGACAAGCATAAATTAAAAATTCAAAGTTACAGAAAATTTTGCGCAAGTAGTATTTTTTCCTTTAATTGTATTTTAAAATTCTAATGTCAATTTTATAATTGGCTAATACAATATAGCCACCCCCACAAACAATAATTTTCAATGGACGTAAATAATTCAGTTTAATGCTTTTCGTATGGTTATACAATGGTTCGATTGTGATTTCTGATATATTGAGATTTGAGCAGAAACAAATTATTTTGTTATTTTTCTGTAACATGATTTCATTGCTATTGAAACACTTTCACAATGTAATTACAACGAATCATTGAGAACTCACGTTATTTCGCGCAACCGCTCAAATGTTGGGGAACACATGCATGCACGTAATTCATGTATTTATTGCATGTATTAATGCATGTATTTATTGCATGTATTAATGCATGTATTTATTGCATGTATTAATGCATGTATTAATGCATGTATTATTGCATCTCTATCAAAAATAAAGTATTATGCTTTCCATAAAATATTAAATCTCCACACATTTATCAATAAATGCATTTATGTAGAAATTGCTAATAAATATTAATCTAACTTAATGTAAGTGAAAATACTTTTAGTTATACAATATTTCAGATATTTATATAACAGTTATACATTTTTTCTATGTAGGGAAATCTCGTTTTTTATCTAACAGCGCTATCACGAAAGAGACATCACGACGAAGATAATATTCAATTTTTAAGTTATTAATTATTGTTTATATTCAATAAATCTAAGCATCGTTATAAATTAACAGGGCTGATTAAAACAGAATTTCTTCTGAAATCTGAAACGCAGCAATCATCCGCAAGTAAGGGAAACATTATAGAAATATTGCTATTCTGAACTGTGTTCAAAGATGTAAACGTTTAACATTATTCCGTTTATTCTACTTATCACTTCAAAACAAATGTAAATGACAACTCAGTAATTACAAAACCTTGTTTAGACACTCAATATATTCAATAACAAGTTTTGTTTTATACATATAAATGAAATAAAGCTTGTATAGTGTCGGCAAAGAAAACACAAAGAAATTTAAAAAAAATCGGAATAAACAAAATTTCGTTGCAAACACATCCTTATTTGAAAAAAATAATAATTAAAAGACCTGATTTTAAATCGTATTCAATTTTTTCTGACATATGTGATATTATAACAAATTATAACACCTTGTAATAATATATTTATTTTAAATGCTAAAAGGTGTAAATTAATAAATAAAATAACTTTTATTAGTTTGTTTTACATGTTTCAGCTCACTCCGAGCCATTTTCAAAAACAAATGAGAATATTACAATATTGTTTACAGTTATTATTTAAAATGCTATCATTTAATTTTCACATACTTTTTAAAAATTACGCAAGTTGTCTTTTATTTTTACTTGGTTGTTGATTTTCCTATCTGTAACCACGGAGTAACTCGAGCCACAATTTCGGTAAGTTAAAAGATGCTGCCCCGTTACATATTGTATTTTTGCGAGTTAGTATCTCTATGGTTTCTTTTATTATGGATGGATAGTATATACTGGAGAGAAAAATTATTTTACTTTCATTGAAATTTATTTGAATGGTTTCTTCTTGATATAATCTTACCCGGGCTGTGGTTTTTCTATTATATTTAATATCAGCTATATGTTCCTTTTTCTGTAACTAAATTTCCTGCTGGTCATGCCAATGTAGTAATACTTAGATCCGTCTTCTTTAATAAAAACGTATTCCATATACTCCTGAATAATTCTCAAAATTAATTTGGTCAATTTTACTGCAAATGATATTCTTTAATTTTTGAGGGGTTTTGGCTATTAAGCAGCTATTGAAACGTTTAAGGCTGTATTTTAATTTTTTAAAAAGTCTTAGATAATATTGAAGAGTATAAAATTTGTATTTTTGCGAATCAACTGCTTTTCTGGTTTCTTATTACTGGCAATATCCACAATTAATTATTTATTAATATAGTAAAGGCAGTATATTCTTGATGAACTTAAAATATTTATAAATTAGCAAAACTCAATTGACAATAACATTAAATTCACTATCGAAATTGAAAAAAAAAAGTCTTCCATTCATTGATGTAATATTAACCAGAACAAATAAATTTATTCACAGAGCTAAAAAAATGGCTAACCAATCTACCATACCAAATAACGCACGTTCTCCATTTACATACAAAATTTCAGCCTACAGATTTTCCATAAGGCGGGTTTTTATAGTATGTACTGAAAATATATTTTAATATTTTAATGCCTGAGGAAGACCACTCGGCTGAGGGCGAACCCAGCCGTTGAGCGTTTAATGTCTTCCCCGGCTAGCTCCCCGGCACGCAGGGATTAAACGTGGCAGTACAGACTTCGCCATGGCGGGTCCTGCCGGGCAAAGCCCCACGCGACAGGTGGCAGGAACTAAAGACACAAAAAAAAATTACAGGGTCTGTCGCTGAAACCAGCTTTCCTACGCGACAAGGAGCGACAGACAGGGTGGACGAGGTCCACAGGTGCGCCTGCACCAGTTGTACAGTCCGCTTATTTAGTAGAAGGGTGCAGTTCTTAGGGAAGACTGTACCATTTGTACAGTTCGTAAATGACGGCACTTGAAACGTGGAGGTGCAAGTGTGAGATTCCCACGCGACAAGGAGCGCCACACAATTGCGCTGAAACCCTCACACTGGATGGAGACTGGATGCACTTTGTGTTAGAGGTGACGATACGTTGCTTGCTGACCAGACTTGCGGTTCCCGATAAGAATAAATAATTAATGGGGACTCAGCCCCTGCTAGGAAGAGAACATTACTTGCGGATGAGAGAAACAATTAAGCTGCAAAATAACTAAAGGAGAAAGCTAAGCAGATAAAAAATGATGGAATGATTACGTTAATGACTAAAATAAGCGATTTATTATTAATTTATGGAGAAAGAAAACTGCTTTGAATGATTAAGTTCTGTTAGATAAGTCTAATAGTAATTTGTAAATTTCTGAAAGTTTATGAGTTAAGATGGGACGCGTAATTGTGTTCAGCAGCCAAGAAGGAGGTGGGTTAGAAGGAGCAGGCCTAAGATCCTAAGCAACAGTCAGTGGACAGGAGAAGTAATAATGCATGGGGGTACCAATATCGCCGCACTCGCACACATTGGTTCGTGAAATTTTAAATTTGAAGAGGTAATTTTTAAACGGGCCATGCCCGGATAAGAAAGCACTTGTATAGGGAGTGATGTTCAGTAGCTCTCTGAAAACTTTTGGAATTAGGTTGTAAGTGTGTCTACCTTTTGTGGAGGTGTCCCAGTAGATTTGCCAGTTGGGGAGTATTTTAGATTTGAGTTCTCTGCGAATAAAAGATGGGGGTACCGGAAGAGAGAAGTCTATTGATTGGCGTTTGGTGGCTTGTTTTGCAAGGCTGTCCGCCAGCTCATTGCCTGCGATACCAATGTGTGCAGTGACGTGGCCAAGGGTAACTTTTTTGTACAGTTGGTGAAGTTTGATTTTAATTTCCAGTATGAGAGGGTGTTTTGTCCGTAAGACAAAAATTGCTTGAAGTCCAGAAAGACTATCACTGAAAATTTTAAATTTTTCCTCCGTGGGGGAGGCAGCAATCCACTCCAAAGCCTTCAGAATTGCAAACAGTTCAGCTTGATATACTGAGTTATCGTCTCCAATTCTGGAGGCCCACTCATAAGTCGACACTCCATTTACCATGGCGCAGAAGGCTGCGGCCACGCCAGTTTCAGTGCGCGACCCATCAGTGTAGATGGTTGGATGCTGCGAGGGTCTGTGACTGTTCTTGGCGATGCATACCTGTAATTGTGATGTCTCCTCCGCGGGGTGCAGGTGCCAACTTGGAACTTTTCTCTGAATAGTTGTTTGTGGAAAGTATTGCGTGGTTGTTGGTTCAAATTCTAGGTGTAAGATTCTGTTTTTCTGGTGCTCGTATTCTAGTGATATTAGGATTGGAGGGATCCCCGTTAGTACTGTGAGTGCGTCCGTTTTAGATAATATTCGTAAAAATGCTTATCACAATGGTTTTAAGGAACATCATATTAATAAATTAATTGCGGAAATCGCCAATAATAAGAAACCAGAAAACAAGTTGACAGTTTGCATTTTATAATGTCTGTGACGTGCTTGTGACCATGCATGCTATATGGGATGGGGATAATTGCCCTGTCACGTCGTAAATTAATGTCACACATTTCTTTATATTTTACACCTTTCTTAGGTGCTGTTTCTGTACCTTCAATAAATCCCCAGCAACCGTGGTCCACAAGGAGGACTTTAATGTCAGCGGGCCATGTTGTGTAGTTGTCTGGAGTTAAAAATTCAGCATAGCTCATTTTAATATAAATAAACTGAATTAATTACTGTAAAAAGAACATTTATATAAGTATGTAAAAAAGAAGCAGAACAAATTCAAAAATTTAAAACAATTCTTACTTATTGCGTTTACTATAATATGATAGAACTCTATAAATATTTAAAGTTCAAAATCGTCGTCCACAATATTGCTACGAAAATTCTCCAGATGCGAAACTCGTATTCTAATCCAGTTCACGAGCGACAGTGAGTTCTCTTAAATTTCTGAATTTAAAGCACAACAGGTCAAGACACACCGGTCAAATTAAACATTCCACAGTATCCGTAAAGAGAAATGTCGTCCGTCACCACCGCCGTGATACAAGTCATTTAAGCACAATATTATAATCAGTTCATTTATTATGTCACGCCACACGTTTGCCGAAAAATTTAAATAAAGCAAGAGGCCAAAAAAAAAGTTAAAATAAAACCTCTCCGCATGGAGCTGTACACAGAGGTTTGCGTAAAATGCGAAGTGCCGGACTAAATGAGGGAAAGAAAACCGGCAATGTGCTAATGCAAAGGATTTTGCTCGCATTTTGGGAAAAGTATTGACAGGATAATTAAAAATAAGTGAAGACATTTTAACTTGTGACAAACTGTCAAAAACATAATCATTTAAATCAATGGTTGCTTTCAAAGTTTAAAAAAATGTTTTTTTTTTATTATATATATTACATATATTATTACATATAATATATATGGTTACAATAGAGACAATTTTGTTGATTATGTTCTGTTTTCTTCAAAATAAGCATTTTTTTCTTTATTAAAATCATTTTAGTAATTTTATTGCTGAAACATTTTTAATCATTGAATTTTGTAATATTGAATAATTTTAAACATTTACAAAATTGTGTCTGGGGTACTGATGATTTAAAAAATATTTTTTTTTAATTAGAGTAATGTATCGTAATTACATTGTTTTAATAGTAATATATAACATACGCAATAATTTTTAAATAATATTTATAAAACTATAGTAGAAATCGAAGTAAAAGAACCACGAAATATATGTTATAATTTAACATGTAATCTTAAAATAATATTCTTAATTTTATTCCAGAGAAATATTTAGTTTTGTACTGCCGTAAAAAATGATGATGGATTCCCTACTAACCCAACAAATCCTCAAAACATTAAACTTGCAAATTATCATATAAAATGATGCACATTCCAAACGGTTTATAATACTATATTCCAGTTATTCTGTGCATAACTTACGCTAAGGTCGTCTAGATATTTAAAAAAACTTTAAATTTCAGTTGTAACGCCTAATTTTTTTATCATATTTGGAAATCTCGGTAAATTCTACTTTGAAATACCAAACGAGAAGCCATTCTGTCACGTAGTTTAATACGAATACCTAATAAATGTTAACACACAATTTTTCGCATCCTATTTCGATAAATTTGAGTTTTGGAAACCAAACGAGAAGTCATTTGGTTAAGTAGTTTAGAAACGATAAAAATGTAATTTTTTAACTCTTAATGTTACATTCATTTAGTTGAAAATACATTACATGGCATATGTAAAATTTTTATCAGCTATCAATTTGTAGAACGTTCTAATACGCAAATACTAAATTATACCTCATTTACCAAGTAAATTTTGACTTATGCTTAAAAAACTACCTTCATTGTTTTCCATTTTGCAATAATTAAAAATGTATTTAAAAATAAAAATGTTTTCTTGTTTTATGTTCGAAGGTAAGATTTACTGAAAAAAAAAATATGATGTCAAAATTATGTTTTAGTATTGAAAATGTAAGTGGCAACATGTAGACTTCACAGCAGGCATAATTTAGGCATAGCATTAATGATCAGACGTTATTTCTTGCATCAGTGTCAGTGATTTACGACAGTATTAGTAGGAGATTATCCTTGAAATCCCTCGACTCCTTTATATTATCTCTTTATGTTATTCTACATCAATAATACATTAATGTATTTAATAAAATATTTTTAAAATACTACTACTAAATGCAAATTCAATTAAAAGATTACATGAATTAAAATATACATATTAGTTGAAGCATTTTAATTCAAGAATTTTCATTGATTAATCTTTTACCGGTATTAAAGTTCTCAGAACATACAGAATGTAACTTTTAAGTATTTTATTTCCATTATGATATTTATATTTACATGTGGATTTCATTCTTATTGAGAAATTTTACAAATAAATTATCCTTCGTCTTGGTAAGTAGCTGTTTCGTTACTTTGCACCGACTTGAAACATATTCTCAGGTATTAAATAAAAGAACAGATGTTTGAGGCACGTTTTCACACTTTCGTAAGTAGATACTGCAGAAGTATTCATCACTATAACATTTCGTTTACCGAATACAATTTATAGATATGTGCATTTGAATAGTTTGCTAATTCGTGATAATTTAAAATGGATTATTTTTAGTAAAAAAAATAATCCTTAAAATGTTAAAATAATTCTCCACTTTAAAACAAGCTTTTTACTTTGCAATACTGGTTAGATGACATATAATTATAAAGTCACTTATGAGTGATTTATTAGTAAATCTGGTTCAAACATATATTTTCAAGTTTCGATACGTTGCAGTCAGACCATGGAATGGAATATAAATAGTTCATTGAGACGTCTATTTTCTTGGACAGCACGTAACATCTCATATGCATTGACCGTGAATTAGAAATTTTTATAGTCATTATTCTACTGTTAAAGCATTTTACAATATTATTGACGTTTTCGATTAAAAAACTTGATGAAATCGTAAAATAATGCGAAGATATATAATGGAAATTAAGACACTTTTGATATAACGCTGCATATAACACAATTTAAAATAATATTACTGTTGTTTCTAAATTATATAATCTGAAATAAATAGTTACGACAATGATATCAAGCAGATCAATAATGAAGAAAAAACTAAAGATATATTGAAGCCGATATTCATCACTCAACGTGATACCAAATTTTGCGCCATTTCATTTCTTACATGTAACTTGCAACGGGACTCTCTAATACTAAATAGGTGTTTGATGAATTTAATATTGCTATTCTCTGACAGTCTATGTCTGCAAAATTATTAATCTATGTATATTTTCGTTATGCAGTTCGCTGTCGCTTATAATTTTGAACATAAAAGCGTTGTGTTTGCTACTGGGAGTTTTTTTCATTTTTCTGTAAAATGATTAAACTCTAATGGAAATGTATCACAACAGATAATTGAGAACTTTCAATGTTGCGTGCAACCGTGCAATTGTGAATACTGTTTAGAACATGTAAACACGTGATATCATTTGTGTATTTGTCTTATCAACATCAGAATTAATCACAGGTATTTCTGTAAAATATTTCATATTCACACCTCCATCAAGAATTGAATATCGATATATATCTCTATAATATATAAATTTGATTTAATGGAATTTAACTAAATTTTAGTTACGAAATCTTGGGAATTCGTTGCCTCGAAATCGTATTAAGACCTAGAAACAATATCCCCAAGCGATAAAATGTACATCTAGACACGAGATGAAATCAAAATTCTTAAGTACAGATTATCTTTATTCTGTTAAATAATTGTTAGCATTGTTTTTTTAAATAAACAAGACTGATTGAAACAAGTTTTCATTTAAAATCTAATATACAGGAAACATTCACAATTAAAGGAGATATTATATAAATTTCACTATTCCATTATATAGTCAAACATGTAAATGCGTAACATAACCATCCCCGACATTGTGTCTATCACTTTAAAACAAATGTAAATGACAACTCAGTAATTACAAAGCATTGTTTGGACATTTAATTCATTGAATAATAAGCCTTGTTTTATACATATGATTGAAATAAAGCTTGCATAGTGTTGAACATGAAATCACAATGAAATCTTAGAAAAACTTCATAATTAACAAATCTTCGTCTCGTAACAATTCTTGTTTGGAAATAAATTATTTTAATTTGTATTAAAATAGTTATAATTTTTTATCTGAACATTGACATAAAAAGTTGTGTACATAAATGAGAAAGATTTCAATAGAAAACAGTCATAGTTTTGTTCTTTATTTGTAAACTTTCAACTGTACAATTCATATTTAACGGACAAGAAAGGTTTGAAATTATGGAAAAACTTATTTATAATTATCCTAATCCTAATAATATTATAAATCTGATTGTGTGCAAATGTTAGGCTGAAGCCAGCGTCAAAATGGAGTATTTAATGATCCTGTATCTTTGCATATACGTTGATTATAACCCTCTCATGAACATAGGCTGGTTTTTGTTCATTTTATTCAAATATTTTTCTTAATAATTCAAAATTTCGGTATTTTCATAGAGAGTAAATGGACATTTTCCCATAAAATTTAACCATTTTATTTTATCGTTGCTAGGGCTTTGATCGTTGCCAATAAATAAAAACACGGGAAAATAATTTTTCCTCAACAATTAATTTTTAATTGAACGATTTTCATGTGAAAAATGAAAATGAAAAAGAATTCAAAAGAAGACCAATTTCCGTGATATTTGAAATAAAAATATGGAGTATTTGTTATTATACATGAAGTATGAATATCGGTTACATTAAAAAGATCTTTTTCTGTCAAAAAACTGCGTTATAATTAGAAGGAAAAATTAACCATAATTATATCCTTAAAAATAGTCTCCATGCGTAAATACGGATTAGGTTCCCTTAGAAAAACCCCCACGAAGGGCACTCCCCCCGGGCCTATATCCCTAGTGTAGATAATTGGCCGTCAATAATCAACCCAACCCAACCCTTAAAAATAGATTTCGCTTGGACCATGGAACTATGAAAAGTATCCTCCTCGGCTTGGACAAATATGACGTCATAAATAAAACAGGTATTTTCAAATATTCGTAATAATACAAGAAGCATGAATATCAATGTATAATGAAAGTAGATAGATAATGGACGTAATATTTAAGATGAAAAACTGAAATATTTTTTATCGATACTGATTAATAATTAGCTTCAGTACCAGTTACATACAAATGTGAGTTTTCCGCTAAAATTTACGTCCTGATTGACAGAAAAAGAAAATTAACAGGAATTATGGCATTGAAAAGAGATTTCTTTGAGGAAAATGTGACGTCATATTTGAAATAAAACGGGAATTTTCAAATGTGTTTTACAAGGAGCGGGAATCAATTCCGTATATTAATAATACAAGGATCAGTAAGAGTAGAAAGTAGATTAGTTTCACGACATATTTAAAACGAAAAATTGAAATGTTTTTTTATCTATACCGATTATTAAGCATGAATATCAGTTACATACAGATGAGAGTTTTTTGCCAAAAACCACACCATGATTATTAGGAAAAGAAAAATAAATACGAATCGTCTTATATTAAAATATGACCGCCTGTTTGTATTTCTCAACTACTCTTTTTAGACTGTCGAACGCAACGCGATTTACTTAACACCGGTTATCATTCATCCGAGGATATCATAAACTCTCAGAATTAAAAAAAAATGATTTAAATTCCGGGATATTACTATTATTTTATTTATTTATTTATTTATTTATTTATTATTTATTTATTTATTTATTTATTTATTTATTTATTTGTAAATTTTAACGAAGTTTCTCTAAAAATGACAACTAAATAAATCCATTTTTGTGGATAAAAAATAAGAAATAAAACGGATAAATATATTTTTTCTCATTAAAACTGAAAAAAAAAGAATTTATTTTCATTTTGAATAGATGGTGAAAGAAAAAAAAATCTTGATTACAGTAAAATTTTTGAAAAATAAAAACGTACTTTCACACATTCAAACTTCATGAATCAATTTATTCTGGAGAACCAAAATCGTCTGTCAACATATTTTCATTTAGAAATAAAGATTTTTTTTTCAGTTATAGATTAAATCAAGGAGGCAAATTTAAGCTCCTTGCATTTAGGTCTACAATAATTGTTCCCTATTCACAAGAATTGAATTTAATGAAAAAGAATATACTATTTCCATTATCTTTGAAGGATTGCTATTAAAACGTTTCAGAAAGGCGTTAAAAGTAAAATGGTTTACCAGGTAAACTTGACATATGTTTTTATATAATTCGCCGATTTCCACGATTTTATTTGGCCCGCCTTTTTTCATTGGTTGCAGTTTCCTTTTCGTCATTATTTATCACAAAATTTCACTTTTTTAAAAATTAGTTATGTCAATAACATAGAAATACTGTATTGTCTCCTGTGGAATGTGATAAAGAGTTAGTTAATTATTTACGTTTCTAATTATCGGGAATTAAACATTTTGCTTAATTAATGCACTTATTCTTCTTTTAATGATACGTGAACGAAGTCACGGGTAACAGCTAGTAATATTATAAATCTGATTGTGCGCAAATGTTAGGCTGAAGCCAGCGTCAAAATGGAGAATTTAATGATCCTGTATCTTTGCATATAGGCTGATTATAACCCTCATATGAACATAGGCTGGTTTTTGTTTATTATATTCAAATATTTTTCTTAATAATTCAAAATTTCGTTATTTTCATTGAGAATAAATGGACATTTTTTCGTATAGCAATTTAAAATGGTTAAATTTACTTTACCGTTGCTAATACTTTATCGTTGCCAAAACTAATTCAAAACCCGGAATAATAATTTTTACTCAACAATTTAGTTTCAATTAAAAAATGTTCACGGGAAAAATGAAAATGAAATAAAAAAAGGAGGGAAAAAGGAGACGTCATATTTGAAATAAAACGGGAATTTTCGAATATGTTTTAAAATGAGTGTGAATCAATTCCTTACATTAATAATACAAGGATCAATAAGTAGATAAAGTCGATGAGTTTCACGCCAAATATTTATAACAAAAAATTTAAATGTTTTGTTATCTATACTGATTATTAAGCATGAGTATCCATTATTTCGTTATTTCGTTCCGCATGTATCCGAGTTTTCTGCTGAAAAGCACATCATAATTTTAAGAAAAGGAAAATGAACAGGAATTTATTATATTAAAATCTGACCGTGTGTTTGTATTTCGCAACTACTCTTAGACTATCGAACAAAACGCGATTTACTACTGGTTAGTTTACTACCAGTTTAACGAATACCGGTTATAATTGATCCGACGATGTCACACAAACTCTCAAAATAAAAATAAATAAATTAAATGCCATTTTTTTTTGTAACGAAGTTTCTCTAAAAACCGAAAGTAACTTACTCCATATTTGTGTATAAAAAAGGAGAAATAAAATAGATTAGTATATTTTTTACACCATTCTCTCATTAAAACTGAAAAACAGAATTTATTTTAACTTTGAATAGATGGTGAAAACAAAATCTTGATTTCAGTAAATTATCGAAAAATAATAACATATTTTCACATATTCAAACTTCATGAATCAATTTATTCTGGAGAACAAAAATTGCCTGTCAATATACTGTCATTTAGAAAACAAGATTTGTTTCAACTATATATTAAACCAAGGAGGCAGAATTCAATTTAAAGAAAAAGCATATACTATTTCTAATTAATGTTTTTTTTTTTTGAAGGATGGCTGTTAAAACGTTTCACAAAGGCGTTAAAGGTAACATTGTCTATCAGGTAAAATTGTCTATCAGGTACAATTGACATTTGTTTTTACC
Source organism: Maratus michaelseni (assembly GCA_963931845.1). NCBI lineage: Eukaryota > Metazoa > Arthropoda > Arachnida > Araneae > Salticidae > Maratus > Maratus michaelseni. The sequence goes on from OZ007591.1 coordinate 309,281,095, forward strand.
CAATTCGTCTATTTCAACGATTTTATTTGGCCCTCCTTTTTGCATTGGTTGAAATTTCATTTTCGCGATTATCTGGCACAAAATTTCACTTTTTTAAGACTGAGTTATGTCAATGTCCCTATAATAAAAAATACCGTATTGTCTCTTACGAAATGTGATAAATAGTTAGTTAATTATTAACGTTTTTAATTATTGGGAGTAAAATATTTTGCTTAATTAATGTATTTATTCTTCTTTTAATGTTGCGTGAACGAAGTCACGGATAACAGCTAGTTTTTTTATATAATGTTTGAACGTTTAAGAATGTCATGTATTTCATCCGCAAGCAAAATTTCTAAGATTACCTTTTTTTTCTCTAATAGACTAACTTAATAACAGGTTTACTAAACGTCGATCATACTTACAACACTCAATTGTATTCCTTTCAAACATTTCTGGTCCCCTTAGGTTTGCCAAATTATTCTTGTTAAAAAGTCCCACAGATAAAAATATTCTAACATTTATTTTTATTTTTTTTACACTTTCCAACATAATTGAAAATTATTTATGAATACGGTTTGTCTGTCTGTCTGTCCGTCTTTCCGTGCTCTAACTCTTGATAATATACTCAGATTGTCATGAAATTTGTAAACATTATTGAATTTTACTATAGAATGTTCGGTATAGAAAATTAAATGTGTAACATTAATTGTTCATTTACAGGGACACACAAAATCATTCCATTACATTATTGTCTAGAGGGAAAAATCGTTTAAAGCACACTTTATTGATGTTACGATATTTCAAACATAATAAAATTTATTTGCATTACAGAGGTAGACTACAACATGCTTTTACCGGAGTATACAATTTGTAGCACTTATAATTCAATTACAGGGACATGCAAACTAATTTCTTTACATTATGATCTATGAGGAAAATCATTTACTTGATTTACATCATATCTTGACCATGTTATGATACTTTAAAAATAATGAACTTTAAAAGGGTCACTAAGGTTCAGTATAACTTTTTTTCTATACACTATGGAGTGCGTAGAATTTATCGTTCATGTACAGAGATTAACAGGAGAATTATGTTAAAGGACTGACAATGATCTACAATTACTATAAGAGCTCTTTATGCTGTGATACGAAATTTTATGTAATTTTTACTGTATTGCATGTTGTTTAAAAATTATGTAGATCATATACGCGGCTGCACGGAAGACTTTGAATATGGGCAGCAATTGGTGAAAATGAAATTATAATGAGTTATGTATTTTTTTTTTTAAACTGGTTATTTGGATATCTCATTTCATCGTGTGCAAAAAGTATATTTCTTAATAATATTCTGTTAGTGTTGGAAAATGTTTCATAATATATACCGGATGCATGGCTTTTCGTTTTTGTTTAAATTTGGTGTAGTAAATGTTGTTTGTTCATATTAGCCTCATTCATATTATGCCTTAAACAAAGCAATAAATTATAAATAATACATGCACATTTTCAATGAAATCGTATGTATCATACTGTTAGAATATATATATATATATATATATATATATAGTATAGGTAGTTCCGTATATTATAAATATCATACGTTATTTAAAGCATTTTCTATTCATTTGGTGCTGTCGTGCTGTGTATTTTATATTTACATTGCATGAAAAAGTGCCACAAATAATGCCATGAGATACAACGTTATTGCACTATCCATTTTCGTACGTTCTTCATTATACATCGGTGAAAATAGACTAAATTTAACAATATAATTATCTGAAAAAAATAATAATAACACAAAAAAGAGAGAGAGAGAGAGAGAGAGAAAATTGGCGAAAAAGAAAAAAAAAACTAAACGCTATTTTTAAGACGCACAGCGAAATTCATATTTTTTGTTAATTTATTTTGCAGACAAAGTTATTAAGGGATGTATTTAAAATCATTGTATTTAAAATCATTTTCATAATTTAAATATTAATTATTTAATGAAATATTAAAATTTGCATTAAACTTTCATTTACTTAATTGTTTATTTATTTATTTATTTTTATATGGTGCTAAAAGATATTTATGAAAAAAAAAAGATATTTTGTATATTGAACATGGTATTTTAAAATTGTTCATAATTAAAATACGTGTAAAGTTTATTTTTAGGTACAACCCTTATGGACTATCTTTTTTTTTTTTTTTTTTTTTTTTTTTTTTTTTTTTTCCTCCAAGGAATTGATAAAGTTTGCCCTTGTTATTTCTTTCTGAAAAAAACACTTTCACTACATGACATGATGTCGATTTTACGAATATCTTTAGCAATAAAGACATTGTTAAACCTAAAAGAATTAATTTTAAGCAAGTTATTTATAATTGAAACAAGTGTAAATTTTATTTTTTCGTACAATCTTTATAGACTGTATTATTTTCACAAGGAATTGTTGAATAAGTTTGCTAATGTTATTTCTTTCTAAAAAAGCTTAATGACATAAGAATGTTGATTTTACGATTAATATTTAGCAATAAAGACAATGATTTGGGGTAAAAGAATTAATTTTAGGCACATTTTTCTGGTTAGGACTTCTTTAAATTAGATTTATCTTCTTCTCATCAGTTAAATATAAAACTTTTATGCGCACTTGTAACTGATAAATTTATCTTATTTTAATATGCAAATAATAAAAACTTTTATCAATTGCAATTGCTTAAATAAATATCTATTGTTGCGCTTATATTAAAGACACTATAATGAAATTAATTAAAAATTGTTTTTATTTTATCTGTTTGTTCAGATGTTAGGAACACCTACCACCGAACAGAAAAGTTCACAATTCTTTCCAATTTCTTAGGAAATATCCCGAGTGTCAATAAGAGCAAATGATTCTGACGCTAATTTAAACTCAAGCCTAATTAAAAAGAGTTAGTTGTGCGCAGATCTGATATTAAATTATTGGTTAGATGATATAATAATCGATGAGTAGCAAGGAAATTTAAATTATCAACTGTTGGATATGGAATTACTTATTACTTTATTACATTAAATACAATGTTAAAATTATACAAAAATATTGATTTTGATTGTTGTTTCTTGAGAATATAACGTACTTATCTTTAAGATATTTTTTTTATGGAATGAAAACAGAAAATACCCCTCAATAGAAGTTATATACATATTTAACATTAACATTTAGCCATGTTAATCTCCTAGTGAAGCCAATTATTGTGTTTTAAATTTCGAAAATGTATTAGCTTTTTTTTTTTTTTTTTTTTTTTTTAAATCTATTTTATTACGAACTATTTTATTTCAAAATACGCATCAAGTAGGTTGGAAAACTGCACAGTTTTAATATTAAGTTTGGTTTCGAAAATAAATGAAAAGAAATCTTAAATGAAAAATATATCTTTACACATATGTATTTGGGATTTAGTAAATTAAAAAAAAGGAGAATGATATTCTGTGAAACAATGTATATATTGAAACGGAGAGAGGCGGTTAAAACGAAGTTTGTGTTTGTACAGTTATATTTTAGGATGTTCCGTTGTTTGTTGTTTGAAGTATTTACTTATCGCATTTCGAATGAGGAGGTTATTTCGTTTGAAAATTGCGAAAAGAAGAAAAAAATAAGTATTTTTTCTGAAAATTACTCTTCTAACTCTGTTACCGATTATAAATCTTCAGTCTAATAAGAAGTTTAATTTCATTTAAATATTATGCATATAAGTGATTATTTTGCTCCTGAAAACTAAAAATTTATCTCTAGCAAAGCTGAAGAAAGAAATTCTTAGCCATATTTTTTTTTCAATAAATTAACGTGCGACGTGGCACACAGTGAAACATGAAACTATGCAGCTTTAAACAGAGCTTAACTGTGTATCATTACAGTTATATTTATTCCATAATGAATATTATACGGTCTACATTTCTACATTGCGGATGTTGTTCTGCAATGCTCCTGTTCATACATGGATGCTGAGAAATCCAGATACAATATTTCCATGTACAAGATTGTGGAATATGTCGATGAAGCACATAAAAACTCTCCATGGTCTCACTGTGATCTGGGTGAGGTCGTGTACTGGGAGAGGATTACAATATTTTTCTTTGTTTTGTTTCTATTTACATGTATTTATAAAGTCAGCTTGCAAGATATGTATTTAACATATTTCCCTTAATAATTATATTTTCTACTAGAAGCTCTGTTACGCGTATATGTATAAAAGTAAGAATATTATAATTATTTGAAAAGCTATGTTATAATAAAAAATTGAATATCAGAACACGTGTAACTAACGAGAGTTTCTTTTTTAATTTTCTAATTTACGAAAAACTCTTTATGTAACAATGTTTTATTTATTTTTAATAGATTTGTTTATTTAATTCTTCTTGCACAAATTTTTGTCAATTATTGCAATAATTAAAACATTCTTTTAAATCATAAACATATAAAACATGAATTTTTACAAGGTGTCCTGAGAACATAATCATCTCAAAAAAATCTGTATAATACTTACGATTACACTTCATATTAATATTTTTTTTTAAAAGAAGCATCAGCTACAAATTAATCCACACGTGACAAATTATTTTTAATATTTTCTAACAACACATGCAATTTTGTTACGCAACATTGATTAAAGTAAAATTACTGCCTTAGGCATTTTCTCAAACTTAAAAAGAATCGCTGACTCGCATGTTATTCTCTTTGTAATTTCGCGTTCCTGAAAGCAGTTCAAAGTACTTTCTAAATAGTGAATTTTTATTCTCTCTGTATAAATTTTTAAAAGATTTTCTCTTTTAAAGTGTGTATTATGTGTAAAAATTATTCTTGTTTAAGCACTATATTACCATTTGCAGTGTGGCATTCCGAAAAATGGTATTTTTGGGGTTGAAGTATTATTATTTTAGATGCGTGATATTTTTATTAGACATAACTTTCAGAATAAAGTTTTAAATAATAATGAAAAACAGGAAAATGCCATTATGAATTATTATGTTTAAATTTGGAGTAATGTTTGTGTGTTTATCAATATTACTTTTTGTGTCTACATTGTAAGCAGCGTTAAGTACAGTGAAATTGGTGAAGATGGAATTCGTAAGCAACAACAAAACAAAAAGCGTTTTAGACAGGTTTCTATAATAGCAGGTATAATTGCATAGATTTCTTTCATTCGGAGCCATGAAATGTATCCATGTAAGACACGATTATCTTATATATTTTTATTATATATATATATCCGTAAATTATAAACATACTAGCGGCCCTCCCTCGCTTTGCTTCGGGTTAACCTTGAAAACCTTCATCTCTTTGTGTTTTCTGTAGACCTTTTTAATGTGTACAATAATTAGTACATTATTTTGATAAATCTTGTAGGGTTCAGCCTGTGTTTGCAATGTATAAGCGGAAAAAATGAAATCATTTACGACATCACATTAAAAACCTCAAAAATAACAGTATTTCTCCACTATTTAATGGATATACATATAAACCTTCCTCTTGAATCACTCTATCTATTAAAAAAAACCGCATCAAAATCCGTTGCGTAGTTTTAAAGATTTAAGCGTACATAGGGACATAGGGACAGAAAAAGCGGCTTTGTTATCTGAAATTACAAAGCAAAACATATGGTTATTATACATATAAACCTTCCTCTTGAATCACTCTATCTATTAAAAAAACCGCATCAAAATCCGTTGCGTAGTTTTAAAGATTTAAGCGTACATAGAGATATAGGGACAGAAAAAGCGACTTTGTTTTATACTATGTAGTGATTCTATTCCTTCTGAATTTTTAATGAAATCGTATGTATCATATTGTTTGTTAGTGTATATATATAGAGAGAGATATTTTCCGTAAATTATAAACAGTATGCGTTATTATAAGCATTTTTTTATTCGTTTTGCGTATTTTTTATTTGTATTGCATAAAAAGGTGTCATCAATAATGCCATAAAATACAAAGTTACCACTTTCGTTTAATATTACGACTTTCGTTGTTCATTCTTGATCACTTTCACTTTAAAATTTGACCTTTGTAAACAAAAATAATAATAGTACTAAATAAAAAGAAAGGAAATCAGCCAAAAAACATTAATAGATATTTTTAAGATGTACTTCGAAAATCATATTTTTTAATTTATTTTACAGACAAATTTATTAAACCATGAATTGTATTTTAAAAATATTCACAATTTAAATATTAATTATTTACTAAAACATGGAAATTTGCAGCAAGTTTTTAATTTTTTTTTCTGATGTGGTGCTGAATAAATAATTACGAAAAAAGAAAAACGAAAAGAAAATGATATTTCGCATATTGAACACATTTAAAAATTGTTCAGAATTAGAACATGTTTAACGTTTATTTTATGTACAAACCTTATGGCCTTTCTGTGGTTCAAAAACGTAAAATAGCTATAAACACGCACATATACATACATGCACATAAAATCATTGTAAAAATACCTAAAAGGGATTCATTCAACCTAAAAATATACAAATATACAAATATATCCAGAATCTGTGTTTTATCACGAATACAGTACATTCCTTTCTCTATGTGTGTAGGTAAAGAAGAAAAGAATGTAGGATAATCGATATTGATATACAATAAAAATTTCAATTTCGACTCTGACGTTGAGGGCCCCAAAATTCAGATTTGCTAGTATAATATATGTATATATTTATTACGCAATTGGTATTTAACATTTTAATGCATTATAAAAGATGTTGATTAATTTTAGAAGCAACAAGTCATGTTTTCAGGTTAATTTTAACACTGAAATATCGCGTTGCTTTGGCAGTTACTAAAAAAATAGAAATGTGATGCCTCAGATAATATCTCTCTTTTTTCCGCATATTTTCGTCACGTAATTTCGGTAAGATATTATGTTCTTTCTGCCAAATATAACCCCCAGCGTATCGGAAATAGTATAAACTTTTAAATATTTCAAATGAAGAATAATTTTAAAAAGTATAACTTTTTTTAACAATTGAAAATATGACAGTGCACTTGAAAATGAAGTAAAATCAGTGGTCTAATCATAAGGCAGTATAATAAAAATGTTCATTTAACAGTAAATGTGTGATGCCTAATTTTAATATAATATACAAAGTTCCATAAAAATACTGATATTTTTCATGTGCTAAGCTATAACTTGAAACAAATGAAGGATTCACTAAACAATCCATTACAAAATACATTTTTTAATAAACAACCCTACATATTGATAGCTAAATCAGCAGTTTTTTAAATAAATATGTTATTTTTTTATACGTATCTATGAGGACTGAACCACCATCTTTAATAATTATACATAATTATTTTTATAGTTTTAGATTGAAAGTTAAATATTTATTGAATATTTAAACTGCATTATTTCTCCCGCTTGATGCATAACTTTATTTCAATTAATGGAAATGTTATCTCGAAAAAGAATTTAAATTACCACGAAGAAATATACACGAATTCCCTCAAAAAATACTTCTGTACTATTAATAATAGAATATTTAGATAAATAAGGAAAAGATTATAGAACATCGAATGTGACAGCTAGGGGAATTGAAAAACCATTAGGCAATTTCCGCTTCTGCAAAGTGGGATGTAACTTCTGATAAATTACCGTGAGAAAAATGAATAGCCATTTACCCAATCTCCAAATGTTCAGTCTTTAATGTGCCCATATTTCAGACTTACAATATTTTCTGATATTTATATTCTTCTAAATTGACTTCCACTTTCTACAATTGTGATTAGATATCTTTAAAGATAAGTAAAATGTACATTCAGAAATTGAGGAGAAAAGTCTGGAATTGCGATCGGAAATATGACAATTTAGTATGTACTATTGGATCAGGTACTTTTCAATCGGCACAAAATAAGAGATTTTTGCAATTCAGACATATATTATTTAATTTGTAATACTTTAAATCAAATTTTGCATTAAATGTCAATTATGACAAAATATACTGCATCCATCACAATATTAAGCATGAAAAATCTTCACATTTAAAATCCGTTTGACACAAAACGGTTAATTTGCAGCTTGCGTACCTGATTTTATGGAAATGCATTTTCATATATTTTTTAAATATTTTTCTCCAAATAAATGCACCAGAAATAATAAATAAAAATAACCTTCTGTTAATATATGGTAAAAGGTATCTACTTACACCAGTGGTTCCCAACGGGGGGCGTACGCCCCACAGGGGGGCAATTTGACTTTTCAGGGGGGCAATTTAACTTTTCAAGGGGACAATTCGGAATTTCTGTGAGCTCGTACCTTCTGAATTGTTTTTTTAATAGTAATGTTGTGGACTGAAAATATAAGTTACACATTCAATTTTCAAAAAAATAATTTAAAAAAAATAAGTTTTTTATTCAATTTTTTAAAAGTATCTATTTAAAAGTTTCAAATACAATTGTACCAGAATAATTATAGAGAAAACTTTTAAAGATATTTAGATACTTTTATTTATTTAATTTTTTTATAATGCTTCTGATTTATAAGTATTTTAGAATTTTAAACAACTTTTTCGATTATTTATTGAATGAGTCGCACTGCAATATGTCACATGAAAATCGATTTTACACATGAAACTATTCAAGTATACATTTAACAATTACTTGACGACCTTCCTTTACAGAATCTTTTATCACGTTTTATTCTGATTAGAAATTGTTGCGTAATTTAATCGCAGAAATTTTGCGATTAAATAAGGCAAAAATGTTTTATTCAAAATTATTGATTTTTCTAATCAAGGATTTTGAGCACTCTATACATCACGCATACGTGGCGACCGTGTGCAAGTAAACTACGAGGAGTATCAGATGATTATAAAAAAAAAATATTTGATTCATCCATTACCTTCGGCACGTTTAAGGATCAATGTTAAATACTTTTGACTCTATCAGGAGTAAATTCTTTTAAAATTTTATAAAAATTATATGTTATAGGAGGAGGGGGGGGGCATAATCATTTTAGAGATGTTTTGGTGGGGCGCGGCTAAAAAAAGGTTGGGAACCACTGACTTACACCTTTTAATATATATACTATATATCATTATGTTTTAAAAGTGTATCCGAATTTCCGACATTAAAAGTTATTTATATTTCATTAATGAAATAAGTCTAAATTTGTTTATATAATTGTCTTATCTTTATATGGTGACAAAGTAGCATGAGAAAAAACAAATTTTTGCGCGTAATGCTTCAAAACGGAGTCATTGGGCTATTTAATTCGAGAATGAATAAGTAAAGATGGAGATACGCACCTGTATATCATCCGGTATGATATTTTAATTAATGCAAGCACGCATGTTTTACCGTATGCGACGGCTACCATTGATACATTCCTTTTAATTGGCGATAATGTTCAATGTCACAGGGCTCGATAAGTAGAAGCTTTGCTTTTGGTGCAGGTATTGGTCATTTTGCATACAACGATATACAAAAAACGTGTTGCTGTTCGGCCAAAGAATTACCTGACAATGTGATAGCTAGTGTCTCCCCTTGTTGAAAAAGTGTCAAAGTTTGACTTAGAATTTACTTTATAAATTTTCTGGCATTCCGTACCAAGCGTATACATCCATCTATTTTAGCAATTTTGTAGAAGTTCTATTAATACCACTGCATGGAAATCCCAGAAAAATTATTTAGATAATTTTATTGATATAAATATTAAAAGCTTCAAACTACTCTTTTTATCTGTTTAGTTGAATAAAATAATTTTGTAAATCACATTTTATAGTCCGACACTCTTTTAGAAATACACAACCCTGCACACTGCATTTTTCAAAAACGATGACTGACAAGTAAGTATTTTTTCAAAAACAGTTGAGTAACCATTTAAAATTTTTAAGCATTGTATATATTTACCACATGCATTTCTATACGTGCAACTATACTGACTTTTATACTGAATTTTAGATAGTTTTGTGCATCGACACTTGTCTACTTATCACATGTAGATTTTTTGCAGAATAATGTCCTGTATATAAAACACATATTTATAATTATGGACAAGAAACATGTTTTATATATCGATTAAAATATACATTTGAAACCGTAATTAATGCGTCACAGAGCTAAAAAGAAGGAATGTAAATGTATTTAATATGTTGCACAATCAAAGTGTAAAAGAAGCATGCGATAATTCTCAAAACATAATTTCCATGTAAAAGACATGTTGCAGAAAATATTCTATACGAAATAAAGTAATATAAAGTGATGCGTGAAATGTTTTTTTTTTTTTTTTTTTTTTTTTTTTTTACGTTTAAAAAACTCCATTCACACTTTACAACATTCACATTTTAAAGGCAGTGACATTTTAAAATTCACATTTTAGACATTTCAATCACACTTCACATTTCAGACGCACATTTCACAATTTAAAATTCACACTTATATAAATCGCATATACAAATCGGTAGATTAATTTTTATATTCAATATAAAATGATGTAATTGATGAACGACTTTTACGTTGTATTAAAATATTTCGAAGTTTTGTCACATTTATTTCCAAATTTCTGAATAATCAAATGTACAAATTATTAGAAATCCAAGCTAGGTAATTGTAGAACATTAATGCAGCAGTTGCAGAGTACGTCTGGAAACAATTCACTGGCATATACCAACAGGTACACATATAAGGCAGTCTCTTCTCCAATCAATCTACCGAATACGTGCAGTGAAATTACGATTACCTATTATTTAAATGTATTTCAAACTATCAATGACATAGAGGTTTGAATAATGGTAGTTGTTGTTGTTGGTGTGTCAGAGAAAGTGCCCAGGCACTTCTCTGAAAGAAGGGGTGCCAGAGCCTCAAGAGAGGTTGGACTTCTAGAGCTGGTCTCTCAATTTTGAACCAATTCCAGATGGGAGACCTGCACCTGGATTGGCACCCCAGAGGTAACGCTTATACTAAACTTGGAGGACATTGGAGCCACAAACAGATTTTACGTGCACCAGCTCCCATTAACGTACACGGTCCCACAGCAGCGGCAGACGAGAGAGGATAGACGATGTACCCTCCCAATCACTGACCTTGGTCGATGCTGCTTGGCTTTCGGCGATCTTACGAGAGCCGAGCTTAACCGTCCGTGCCACTGCGGGACGAATAATGGTAGTGGATAATACAAATACGTACTCCATAACGGCTTGGTCTGATTATGATTTTTCATAACAACCCACCAATGTATCTGCAGATTTTTTTGAATTAACACTTTGACCGCCGTATTACAGAAATATGATTAACAAAACATACGATTCAATATAGATGTAAATATTACAGAAGTCAACGTGTTAAACTTTGCATAACAAAATATATGAGAAAAAGGTGTTCCTGAAATACGTTCTGATAAGTGAAACACTTGAATTCATATGGAATTTAAAATTTATTTCAGTTAGAAAACAATTTATACACAATAAGTAATGTGCAAAAAAATATTAAAATTAAAATTGCTTACCGCAGTTCAAAACTTTTTTCCAGCAATTATTGTTTCTAGACAGTACTGTACTGTAACAGAGTTATTTAACACTCCCTGTAAATTAACGTAAGATGCTATGTACACCCTATTCTACTGTAAGCATGTTGTAGCATATCTCAGTGATATATATGTCAATATTAATATGCTTAAAATAGTATAACATTATAATGATTCATCCGAAACGATGTTTCCTCATAGATCGTAATGTAATGAAATTAATTTGAATGCCCCTATAATTGAACTGTAAAGGATACACACTTCATTTTCAATACCAAACATAATATAGCAAACATCAAAATATATTTAAATTCCATGATAATTTGAGTATATTTGCTCAGGTTAGGGCACGGAAAGACGGACGACAGACAGGCAGATGGTAGACGAACAAACCAAATTCTTAGACACTTTTCAATAGGTTGAAATTGTCAAATTATAATGTTTTAGCGGAAATTGTGATACTTCATGTATAATTTATGTTAGCCATACCTTGTTTAAAGACAATTTAGTATATAAATAATTTCTGGTGGTAACTTTGGAAGAAAATATTGTAATTCACGTTTGTCTGTTTCTCATAAATTGTTAAGTTTTACAATTAAAAAAATAAACAAGTAGACCGATCAAAATATACCAAGTATATACCAAGATGTGCTAGACTGTATGTTCTAATGTGATCTAATGCTGTGTGTTCTAATTGTTATTTCAGGGAAATACACATTTACTGATCAAGAAATTTAAATGGTAATGAAAGTTTTGGATAACAAAATGGGTAATCGGAATATCTTAAAGTAAAGGGAAAGAGGGACAAAATGGAAATGTTCAGAAGTTTCAATGTTGGGAATATATAAATTTAATCTCTGACATGGAAAATCATGGTTTACTGGTAGCAGATGAAATTCCGTTTATTGGTTATTTAAAGAATACGTGAAACGAAATTATAGATACCCGTTAACTAAGGCCGATGTCTCAACGAAGATATTTCTCCAAATTAGTTGTAGGGAAAGTCCTTAGGCACATTAATACAGTTCAAATACGTGCTGTCATTAGACGTATCAGAAACAAACGTATCAGAAATTGCGATTTACAGGAATTGAAATTTTTTTTGGCGACAGGAAACGCTTACGCAGAAGTACGACACGGTGGTACACAAGGAGCAATTCAAACTTAGTATCGAAATTTAATGATAACTGGCAGGAGAAAACTATATATGAATGCAACTCCTCTCTAACACCACGTTTTCTATGCTAATGCTACACAAGTGGTCCTCTTCGATACATGCTCTATTTTATAGGTTTATATTCTGGTTATGTGTTTCAGTAACAACGCATCAGCGTGCTACTCGCAGAGAGCGGGACGTAAAAAAATATCAGTTGGACGAGACATGAATGGAGCAATGACCACTTTTGGAACGAGTCTAGTTTTAAGGTTTATCATGATAGCAGCAATTTTCAAGTAGATGCATGTGAGACCTTGATACATCCGTTATACAAAGTATTAACTTTGGTTTAAGAACATTGTTGGTCTGGGTTGATATTTTCATTAACGGTTGCACCGGCCTGAAGATCTAGAAAAATGATCTATGATGTATCTGCGGTACAGAGGCGAGATTCTTAAACATTTTATATAAAATTACGATGGAACATTCTGCGATAATTCAATGTTACAGGACTATAATTGCAGACTTCATCGTACTGATATGGTGAACGATATTCTTAAAGTGTAATAAATCATATTACAGGGTTCGTACGGGATTCTGAAAAATTCAGGTTTTTTACCAGTATTTTCTTGTAGAAAAACTTGCCTAATATAATCGCGCGATTACATAAAGTGTGTATTTCTCTAAAAAATACTGGTAGCTTCCCTGAAAATTTTCCGGACCCCTTACGAACCCTGTACTATTGTTCTGGCCTGCATATTTAGAATACGGTTCGAACATACAAGGTAGATGAATAGATTCCTCTCAAAGTGGTTTACAGTTGGAAAGGCATTATCTCGAAAAATGGGATGGAACGCTTCAATCCCTCATTGATAATCTTATAGATTCAATGAATACCCCATGATAGGAGTACCCAAAACAATAATAAATTATGTTTTATTAAAACAAATAATGCATTTTTAGGTTTTTTTCAGGTGCGCAAATTTGTTATTTCTTGTATCGTACTAACAACTTAATAATAGACATTCATTTTGTTTAATATACATATCGTTTCTACCATGTCAAACTATCGAATGTGAAAAAATGCATTTTTCATTACTTTTAAAAATGGACTGATTTTCACCATTAAAATTTAGTAGTATTCATCACAAGGGTTGCCAGATTGGTCTAATTTTTTATTAAAATATTTCAAATCTGTACCAGAAATTTCAAATAGAAATTTTTAAGTTATTTAACGACAGACATTTCGTGATTAGTAAAAAAAATGCAAAAAATTCTCAAAACTTCGGCATTTCTCAATTCAGCATCTGTAAATAAAACAGAAGGCCAGACTCGTAACACTGTTCTTCACAGAAATGTTATTAGTATTTTTACTAGCCGAAGAATTCTAATAAAATTTAGTAGTCATAATCGGTCGAGTTTTAATAGTAATGAAAAATGCATTTTTTCATATTTAATAGTTTGACATGATGGTGACGAATGTGTGACGAAAATAATATAGCTCAACTTGCGTGTGTATAATGCATCAGGAAGTAAAATAATTTAATTTATCAGCAGTATCTATGAAAACTTCTGTATCCTGTAATTGTTTAACATTATAGAAGATGAAAAATATGTTTGTATATATTTAACTTAATTTAAATATTATGTGCCAAGCAGTGGCGTAGCGTCAGGGGGGGGCACGATCATTTTACTACCAGTATAATTATATACTACATTTAGCCTTATTTAATCTTTGGACGGTATGAATTAAATAAGGCTAAATATAGTATATAAAAATACTGGTAGTAAAGTGGTCCGTGCCCCCCTTGACGCTACGCCTCTGGTGCCAAGGTCAAGTAAATATTTTAATAATCACTTATAATTTTTTGAGAGCGGCTTTGTGTAGATATCTGTGTACATCTTAATTTGTTATGATAATAATGTTTTGTCTTATTAAATTTATTTAAAAATTTACTTTCTATTTCTGGTGTTAATTATAATTATTTTAAGAGTGTTTTAGTTGCAGTAAAATGGGTCACTTTTTGAAATGTCCGTATCAGTAATTATTCTCTTTTAGTAATGTATATTTTATCTTTAACTAAGTTAAGAGAAAAGCATTCCTCAAATATCATAGTTACAAACTTGCTATTTGTGCGTATCTTATATCAAAAGGAGGTATGCTGATATAAATAAATAAGGAATGTTGATCACTATGTAACATTTTTTTTAAATGTTTGTATATCTAATAGCAATAATTGAAGAACATCAAAGTACTTCTTGAATATCAAGATAGCTATACGAATAAATTATGCAATGAAGACACTGTATGAGTATAGAAAATGGAGGAAAATATTGCATCGTGGATCTTGCATCTAAAAATTAAATATACCAGAAATCAAGATTATCTCTCTCTTTTCAATGTCCTCTATTCAATTTAAATTGTGATACTTTATGTAATTATAACTTTTTGTGGAAGGACCCTTATTTGTTAATGATTTTGTGAATTTGCAGAAATTTGAGAACCATTAATCAAGATATTAATATAATGAAAATAGAACTCTGAATATTCTCGTAATAACAGTATTAATTTCTTTTGTTATTGGTGAATTTATTATATGCTGGGTTGAATCAAAAAACAAAAACAAAATAAAGAAAATATAAACTTAAAAAAATAAAGTTTATAACAAAAAAATGTTTTCAACAAATGAGATAATATAATACGATATATAATTGAAGAACTTCAATATATTTGTATACATTCCTAGATATATTTTTATACAATGGTTTCTTACACAATATTTATGAATTGAAACTCCGGTACTTTCGTGTACTCCTCCCCGGGGATGAATCACCTAGCGACCAAGATTTATCGCCAAATTATAAAGTAGATATGACATTATAATAATATAGGATGTATATCACATTTCATAACGCACACTGCCCAGTTATAGTCATATATTACGCATATATGACATATACATGTGACATGCGTATAAAATTTATATGATGTATATATGACGCATAAGTCATAAATAATATGTATATAATGACGTATATGGCACAAACATGAGCATTAGAAGTATATATACGCATATATAAGATATATAAGATTTGTTAATATCTTGACGAAACATTAACTGCAATCTTGGCATAATGATAATTATGGGGCCGCTGAAACACGAAAGTACCCAAAATCTTACAACAATTTTCGACAAATCAAATACATCTTATTTCTTACTTACGTGAAAAAAATGCACATCTAATATAAAAAATATAAAAAAAAACGTGTATATAACCTATATTCGGCATAAGATACTTAATTCGTTAATATCAGTTTTTATCTCATTAAAGAATGAGAGAGATGGAAAATATTATAACAAAAATGCGTTATTAAAAAAAAGAAAAAAGAAAAAGTTAGATAAGTATTCACTAAGACATTTTTCTGTTAATTATTAGATGATAAATATCATCAAATATAAATAAAAAAATATAATACGTAAAATAAAAAAAAACATGTTCTGATCGTCGATTAAATCTAAAACATAACAATTTCCCATAAGTACTGTATTTCGTTCAAGGGATAAATTCTAAACAATACTTATTTTCTACTTTCGTACAAATGTAGTTATCAGCCGTGTCATAAATCCCGGGTTCTCTATCATTTTAAGTGTTAAATCCTTTTAGAAATTCTAATTTTGAAAATATCCAGATACAGTCAATTATAATAAGAGAACAAGTTTCGCAGTTAGAAAGCATGATCATTGTGAAACTGATAATATTTCACGATGCTCGACAAAAGTTTTGTGGAGAGAAATTTAAATAGAAATTTAATACTTCGTCTATCTGAATATATATGCAAATAAATGCTAAATAACCTACTATTAAGTTTTATGTATATGGTAATACAAATAAAATAGTAAAAAGATTTAGGTATAAAATGGGCCGAAATTTTGTTTCAAATAATTCATACACGCAACTATCTATATAATTTATGTATAAACAATATTTTCTCATTAAGATGCAAATTTTATAAATGAGAAGCATCTTAATATTGAAGACATAGCTTGAAAAATGAAACATCGGAAATCGGACAATCGCAAATATTCGTCAATTTTCCGAAATATCTTATCAGATTAAAAACAATTAAGTTGCGCGAAAAAGAACAGAATATCGAACATGTTTGAAATACAATATGCTAGATAATTTACTAATTTGCAAGCTTTTAGAATAAACATGTAAAATTTTTAATAATCTTCTTTTTACCTTAACATATTTTAAGGAAAACATTTTTTCTATAAAATAATCTAGATTCATTCAAAATTCTATATATGTTCTTAGTCAGACACTGTTTATAATGTGAGAAGATATTAATTTCTGTGAGAAACGATGGAAGTCATGCGCTTAAAACGTTCTATCAATATTCACCTATAAACAACTCCAAATTTAACCCACAATGATTAAAAATTTTTAATTTATTTAAAATACAAATTTAACTTTAAATTGCATAATAGCCACTTTACAAGAAGAAATTTTGTATTGAAAACTACGGAATCACTAATCTTGAATTTCTACCTCAATATAATTTCTATTAAGGATTTGTTTTCCTGTTTTTTCTAAGTAACGTTCTTTTACTGGTACTCTGTGCTGTCCTACTTTGTCTATTAGAGAATTTGCTACCAGCTTTCTAAATTTAGATTCTGTGTATTTTTATAACATCACGTAAGATCGTTTTATTTTCAAACCCATCTATATACCTTTGATGTTGTTAAAATAAATTCATAACATGTTCAATAATATATCCGTCAAGGCTTGACGGGTTCCATCTAGTTGATAATAATTTTGCTATGATACTGTACTGTTCATTAAGAAAAAATAATCAGTGTCTAATTTAAAAAAAAAGTAATGTTACGCCCACCACTTATATGTAAAGCCATCTGGGAATTAAAAACAGCCTGCACAACTTCAAGAGCTTTCCAGGGTTTCCCTGAAACATAATGGCGTACAGCATCTTGCAACTGTATCAATGACATAGGCCGGTCTCTGTACACATGCAACTTCAAGCTGCTCTGTTACCGAAATTCACAAGTTTTACGATCTAGGATATTTTATGCCATTCGTACTGAAAGGAATGACTCAGGTTACGGTTTCTCTCCAACCGTATACTTCAGGATTCACGTGATCGGAACAGCAATGTGTTGAAGCACTCCATCTCACATGAACAGTGTGGAATGGAGAACATGACTCTCTTTAAAGTGTGGGATGGCTTTATTGTTTAAAAGCGTTTCATATCGGTCAACTGGCACAGAAACTGTTTGAAATCAACATCCGTAAATTTCCTCGTAGAGAAAAGGGCTAAGGATGACAGATGCTGTGAAACTGCACCACCATCTCATCTCTAGGTCATGAAGATGTTTTTTTTCAAAAAATGCTTGTTAGTTTTCTTTTCGTCATATGCGGCATTTTTGTTGAAACACCTCCACTTAGTGAAAAGTTTGCCTCGTATGTCCACAAGACATTTAAAAGCCAGACCACATCATCTTCCAATTGCACAATACGGAATTTGAAAAATACTGACGTACTGTAACATCAGCTGAATTTAATTCTTGAACATGTTCAATTTTATACAGATATCGCTTGAGAAAGAGTCGAAGAGTTCGTCACATACATTCATAAAGCTGCATTTCGCCGTGAAAATACACTTGCACTATATTCATAATGTGCTGACAATGACGATTGTGCATATATTCATCGTACTCCATCTCATTAACGACTGCCACAGAATCTCACGCTACTTTGACGGTCTTCAAATGAGCCCGTTTCATCGAAATTTTTTATCATAGCCACCACTGTTGAAACGGTCATTGGTCATTTTCTTATTTTAACTCTCCCTAATTATACGATAGGAATGCAAGACTAAACTTGCCGATTCTACTTTTTTATAAAACAGTTTATCATACAGTGCTTTATCGCGAAAAGATAACATGCCTAAACATAGCAGTTGCATATCAAATTGTATCGAAGATCTTGTTGAAAGTAGATTGTAATTAATTTTTTGTGAATGGAAACTAAACTTTATTTTTGATAGAATGGAATGTCATTTAAAATATCGTCTGTTTAATGCGTTTAATAAAGTTACGGTTTGAAATATTGTTGTAAAAATTTTGTTTGAAGTCAGTTAAAATTAAATCAATAAAAAAGAAAAGTAATACTGAGTGAAACTTTAAAGCGGCATCTGAGTAATATATAGGAAGTATGGTGCACCATGAATTAATATGTATAAATGACACATGTTACAGATACGTTCGGCATTGTACAGTAGCGCTACTTGTTGGTCAAAATTGTAACTATGAGAACATTCTGTTTTTTCATTATAAACAAAAATCCCGCATCTTTCTGAGCGATCTTCTTAAAACCGTTTCTTTTTATTCTACAGAGTTTTATAATTATTAATTTTTTAAAGTATGGGAACTTCTGTATCACCCATATTATTTATGTATTATATATATGTATATATATAAATCATATTCTTTAGCAATGTTTGGCTAATATGATGATGAAACCTCTCATTTAATTTTATTTGTGGTATTTAGGCATTTGGGACTTGATAATTCTGTCTAAATTCCACAAATTCCATTTCATTTCATTCATTTAATTCCATTTATTCAATTTTTAATTTAAATTCTTATTCTTTTAATATGTTTTTGTTTCCATATTCAGTGTGTTAGGGAATCTTTCATTGTCAACTAATTATCGCATACTTAATTATTATTTCATTGTTTAAGTTGGTGTTATGATAATGTTTCATTTATGGTTATATATATATATATATATATATATATATATATACAGAGAGAGAGAGAGAGAAAGATAGTACAGATAAATAAAAATGTATCCCGTAAAATAAAATAAAATTAACTCCTTTAATTCTGAGCTTACATCAAAACAATTACGAGCGTTATACAATATTAATTATATAACATTATCATTTCGAATTTAATGCAATAAAAGAAAATAATAAAAAATACATCACAGATTAATTTATCGAAATAACCTTTTAATCATTCATTTTACTGTTTACTGCACTTAATATCTTACAGTTTTTAAAACAAAATTACTTGAGCAGAAAGTGATTAAACATTTATTATTGTTTAAAAGTGAAATAAATCCATTAGCCAATAGTTATCGGTTCTTTGTGGAATGAAAGCACATTAAATTTAATGAATAAATGATAAATTGAAAAATAAATAAATAAACTTACTTCAATAAATAAACACTGAAAATCGTAATTCGTTTTATATCTAGTCCATTGCTTTGAAATAATCGAAACGTCTATGTATATTGTTAACTTGGAAAATATTGCGGAGCTTATGATAATTATTAAGAAAATTATATTATTTTGATGTTCCTACAAAAAAATACGTTCTACATATGGATGTGAATCTCGCGCGGTGTCAAAACGGACTGGCTAAAACGGCGACATTCAGCCTTAATATGTACTTCTCAGTTATTTTAGAATCTGAAATGGCTATGATGTACAGAGATTTATAAAATAATATGTATAAATTACAGAAATAGTGAAATCGAAGCATATATTTCAGGTTATTCGCATATTAAAACTATTTTACTTAAAAATATTTTGCATGTAAAGCGAACGAAGAAAGCCAAAACAGTGACGTAATGAATTTCTTTTTGCGGATAACCGATCTTCTTGGCCAATTCTTAATCCGCACACCCACTTTGCTACTAATTATTTGTGCTTGCTTAACTTTTTTTTCGATTTTTTAACGTGATTATCTTGTTTATTTTTTTACTGTTAATTAGTTTTTTTGTTATTATTTTAGTTTTTAAGTTTGTTATATAGCTAAATATTCATTTAAATAATCGTTTCGGTTTGATGATCTTAAAATGCCTGATAATGCATTATCTCCATCTACTACACTCCTTCAAGTCGTGGCGAATCAATCAAAAGTACAGCTCCCAGAAATATAATAAATGCTTATTCCAGACTTCATGATCAAAATCCCCAAAATTATGAAAATAAATTCATGAAGGTTGTTGCCCAACTTTCAAGAGCTTTACAAAGAACAGTTTTAAATTTAAAAAAGTAGGAAAAAAATCCAGTCCTTTAATCTGAAAAAAAAAACGATTTGGTGTAGTGGTTAAACGAGAAGATTAATAAAATAAGATGATATTACATTATTCTGCATTTGACGAAAAATGTATGAGGTATTTTTTTTTTTTATAGAATGAGAAAAACAGGACCGTATAATTTTTAAAAACAGTATTTGAAAATTAATGAGGGCTGAAGATACTTAGTTCATGTAATATAAATGTTAATAAATTTTGTGAATATATAATTAAAAATATTTTTTTTATTATTATAACAAACTCAAAAATATATTAATGCAATAATAATTTAAATAATTTTAAATTTCTAACTTTTTAAAAGTGTTATCTATATCAATATCGATATATCAGCGCATTGTAAATTTACAGCTATTTACAGTAGATATTAAAAAAATTACAATTACACTAATGTCAAGTTTAAACCTGTTTCTGTGTGTATCAAGCGGGAATGAATATTCTTTACTATGTTCTTTTTTTCTGCATCTGCCCTAACCACAATTGCAGGTGAATAGTAACAGATAATGAATGCGATATTAAAAATCTTGTTAATCCACTGTTTACTTTAAATTTTTTAAATTAGATTTGCTGGTATTTTATTTCATTGAATAAGTTTGTAATAACTGAAAAATAAGTTTTAACATATTTTTAAACAGCAGATTTAGTTATATATTTCTAGTGAAAACTTTAAAAAGTCTACTGTGATATTATCTTTCTAATTTATATTTTTTTTATTTCTAATTTATTTCAGGATTTCTGGAAAACATAACCAATGATTCTGTTTTTTTTTTTTTTTACATTGATTAAAAATTTCACCTCAAGTCATTTGACACTCTATTTAAAGTTATTTAATATTGTTTACATTTAAAAGGTTATATTCATTTAAAAAAGTAGTCAATCCTCAGGTTAATTAAAGTTTTCTTGTAACGAAATCGATTTATATTTTTAAAAATAAATGTGTATTTTAATTGTGTGTCAGTCCCCTACTTTTTATACTAAAGAAACGACAAACAGGCACGATAATTAAGTTATATTTAAAAAAAAAAAAAAAAAAAAAAAAAAACAGTGGAGATTTAGAAAATAAAATCTTTGTTTTAACTTATAATAATATAATAAAATAACCTTCATAAGAACTTAATAAATATAAATTATTAAACTTACTGATGTTTGCTCCTATATATTTTTTTCGAGATTGCGATTTTCATTGTTTATTGCTAATCATCTGCTTTTGGAGTAAATCCAGGTTTCTATAATAAAGGCTGCGATTCGGCACATGTATCTTTATCAGTACAACCGAGTTGATTTGAAACAGGACTTATAACGTTTAAGAACGTAAAAAAATTAAATTTCGTAATTCTTTACAAAATATAACTTTTTTCCCTATAAATGTCTTTTGATATGATGGACAACTTTTAAGAAATTTAAATTTATTTAATTCTAAAATTATATAATGATTTATACTTTCAGAGATTATATCCATAAATGTAGTTAAGTTTTTTATATCATGTTTGTAATATCCTCTTTTTTTAGCATTTAAAAAAAAATTCAGAGAAAACAACATTACAATTTTTCCCTGTTGGTCGGCGATCAGAGGGTTAAGACATTCAAAACAAAAAATATATATATATACATCTATTGGACAACAGGAAGATGAGACTGCATGAAGGTAAGTGTGTTTATCTTAATTAGTTTATTTATTTATTTATAGATATTTTCAGTTATACTTTAGGATAGTTGCTAACCACTTTAAAATACGACTTTCTTTCATTTTCAGTAAACTACATCACATTCCTTACTTTCTAGCCACGAAATAGTATAAAAAAAATCAGTAAAGAAAAAAGATATTAGTAATAGGTAATGATAAGGACGATATTTTTAGCCATAGTGTAAAATACAATTTAAAATAGCCTACTCACTATGCAAACCACAAATATACTTTAAATCATGATGTATAGCTGAACAACTTTCAACTTTTGCAAGTAAAAAAGTAGAGTTGCAAAGGCTAGACGAAACCCGGTTTATACCTGGGAATAAACCGGGTCTATTGGAAATAAAACTTGGAATAAACCGGTTTTTTGCAACTATATAAAACAAACCCAGAATTTTTATAAAATAAAATGAATAAAATGATAACCACACAAACTTGAAGCAGTATTACGAATTTATATTATTATCGATAAAGTCATATTTCTTACTCTACGGATGTATTAGTGGTCTCCATAAAATCATATTCATAGCTGACTTTTGGACAAAAGCCAAAAACCTCTTGTCATTTTTAGAAATGCGTAATGATAGTAGCAATTACCTTAGCTATGGCCTTCGCTTTTATGGATCACTTATATCACTTCTAAACATTACATAAATTTATATTTTTCATCATCGAATAGTCAGAAAATGTACTTTCCAATGCAATATGTTTGAAAACTCTAACGCAAATCAGTTACATTTCACAGCTTTATAAAAAAGAATCATGATTTTTTTTAAAAATCTATCTCAACACTGAGCATTTATTTGCCAAGACACTGAGCATTTATTTGCCAAGATAACGTATGAAGCTAGTGGCAGATGATTTACCACAACTAATACTTGATTGCCCAGAGCAAATTAAAAAATGTTTTCTTTTTAAATTTTTACAGTAATCTTTCGTAATTTTATCCCTTTTAGAGCATTGCTATAATGTCTACATTGCTCTTTAAAACAAATATGAATGTAATGCCGCTATAAACTGTAAATAACACTTTTGAATAAAATCGCGTTTGCGCAAATACGACATTTGCATATTGACCCGATTACGGAAGACTGATCATAAGACAAGATTAAGCATAAAATGCGGCACTTTCTCGCAAAAAAATAAATAAAATAAAAATGTTAATGGAAAAAATGTTTTTTTAAACTCTTACTATTAGCTCACACTCTCTCTATATATATATCTTGTTCAAATTTACAATCGTTAATAAAATATTTTCTATTCATCCACTCAAGTTCAAATAATTTTTTTTTAAACTTGTAGTGGATGACACTTTATGTTAATACAGTTTTTTCAAATATTAATTCATTAATTAAATTTAATTAATTAATTCTATTTTTAAAGGGGAGAAAAAAATTCCTCCCATTGTTTTCATAAATGAAATGAAAGATTTATCTCAAATTAGTGATGCCACAGAAATAAAATACCGCAACGATTATTATAAAATAATGTTCAATAAACGTAACGTGGGACATTAATGCACGGGTTTATTTTATATATTTATGATTAAAAAGTAAGAATTGACTTTAAAATTATATTACTTGTCAGTAATTAGTTTCTGGCAAATTTAAGCGGCATATGTAGGGAAAACCAATTTTAGAACGGTTTTGTATCAGAGCTGTAATTTTATTTGACTTGAAAAATCTCTTAATCTTGGAAGCTAGGAATGTGATTTATAAATAAACAATTGTGTGAAGCAATTTAAGATAAAATTATATTTTTATAGGAGTACATATTTATGTATTACAAATTATCAAAAATACAACTGCTCTTAACAGAAAATAAAAAATCAATATTTAGAATGCAGGGTAATTTCTTTTTATGAATGCTATTTTGTTTGCTTGCAACTCGTTATCATTTTGAAATGTTAATATTAAAAAAAATCACACATTCAGCATATTTGTTCAGATTACAAATTGTAATAATTAGTTCCGGTAATTTAATTTTCTTAAGTGAATTGCAATGATCAGAAAAGAAAAAGAAGTCTTCAAAGCAAAAAGATAAAAATAAATTATGTTATTGATTACTTCATCTATGTTTTTCTGATGATGAAAAAAATCCATTACTGAGTTGAAAAAAATCATGATTTTTTTTTCAGTTTAATCACATTAAACGATAATGATGACAATTTCTCATGGATTGCTTTTCGTGAAAGTTTTACTAATTATATTAAAAGGTTTAGTGAAAATATGATACAGCATGATTAAATAAAATGGTAATAAAAATTTCTTTAAACTACAGATTGAAGAATGTTACAATGAGACAAAACAATATTGTTTCAGACTTTTGTTTAAAAATATTGTGTGGAGAATGTATGTACATCCAATTTAAATTAGTGTATTCAAAATTTATATAATGGTGTATAACTAAATATACAAAAAAGAATGAACATTTATAAATTTATACTGCTGCTGCCGTTGTTTTAAAGCAAATTCTATAATCATTGATCATAGTTTTCAGTTTAAATTTCTAAAATGTTTTAAATAAGGACTCTGATTAGCTAGGAATGAAAGGAAACTTCAGCTGCAGTAAGATAATTTAAAAAATTGCCAATTCTTGAAATTAGAAGGCGTTGTATATTAGGTAAAATTAGACTGATGCAAGGTCGGTTCTTGAGCTATGTACACAACACCTATAAATTATTTACAATTGCTGTCCACGCAAAATGCAATCATTTATAAAAAGCACGTATGCAGTCTTCTCAATACGAGGCCTAGAGCAATGAGAAAAAAAAATGGCGGCAGTAAGCTTTCATGATCGATACAAAGTTTTAGTTTCTTATATATGCTAAATTGAAATTGTTTATAATCAGCAGTAATTTCACTATTTTGAAAATATATGATATTATATACAATATTGGATATTTTTTGAAAATATCACGATATTTACGAACCCTATGCATTATTTGTTTATGCACGTCAATGCAAAACTTTATAAAAGGTTACCATTTACTGACGTAGTATAGCGTAAATAATGTAATTGATCTAAAATTTAAAAAAAAAAACAAAAAAAAACAATGACGGATTTACGCGTTTCAGACACTAGAGATTCTGAATAGAAAAAAAAA
This sequence comes from Maratus michaelseni, assembly GCA_963931845.1. NCBI lineage: Eukaryota > Metazoa > Arthropoda > Arachnida > Araneae > Salticidae > Maratus > Maratus michaelseni. Next base: position 309,306,627 of record OZ007591.1, read on the forward strand.
AATCCCGTTTATTTGTCTGTGTGTGTATCTTTAAACACTCTATCTCCCGAACAAATTGAAATAGATACTTAAAATTTGGTATGTACTTAGTATGCAATAATGAGAAGAAGCCTCTTGAATTTCAGTAACATCAATTATCCGGAACTATTTTTTTTTTTGGACTCTCCAAATATTCGTTCTGATAACAGGTATATAAAGACCATCGAAATTGTTTATTTTAAGGAGTGAATATAAAAGAAAATAAAAAGCAAAAATTTTGAATAAAAAATGAAATCGATCGGATAATTAGTTACCGAGATATTTGTAATCCTATTTTCCACACTTTTCGATTCTTCCTGACACTGTATTTCATTCAAGTTTCAATTGAAATATATATTTTAATTGGGAATGAGACTCTTAATACAACTCAGTAAACTATTAATTAATATGATTAAAAATTTTGGAGTTATAAAGATGTTTCTTTTATGCAATTCAGTAATAGAGCAATTTAAAGTTAATGACGTCATCAAGCCGCGATTTTATTCAAATTGCAATTCATTTTATAAATAGTTTACACATGTTTTATTTTCATATTTTATATTATTCATATTCATGATGGGTAAGTATTACGGCTGTCCCCAAGGACTAGTTTAGATATAAAACTATATTTAGCAATCAATTACTTGACATATTATTTCTAAAGTACTGATGTAAAAGACTTTTAGTATATTATACATAGATAAGATATTAACTGTTTGTTTTAATAGTACAAATATATTAGTAGGCAATGAGAATTTAAAGACTCATTATAGTGTCTCTTTTTTAGAAAGATGTTATTGAAAAAAAGTGAGCTGTTACCTTAGTAGGGAATGTTCACCTTGATAATATGTTCTTCTCAGTGTTAAAATGAAATTTTCATTAAAAGGTAATTCACAAACTACAAACTACCTGAAATGTTATTTTTCAAATAAGTTGATGTCATTCGTAATAACTTGCATCAAATAAATTATTGTATTAGAAGCATGCCAATACATAGATTCTACAGATTTGAGAGTGTTCAACTAATTATATCGATATTATTTCCAGAGCCTGAGTAAGATTGCCCACAGCCCAAGGCCTAGCAGCTTTTCCAGCCCCCCTAATCCCCCCCTAATAAAAAATCAAAATATGTTATATAGAAAACTAGAAATGTTTTTTTGAAAGTATTCGGAAATATTCAATGATTTTATAAAAACCAGTTCAGGTAAGTTCAGGTTAACTCAGGTTGACGTAAATTGTTTTGCTGTTTGATACTATAATACTTTAATGTTAAATAATTCTTTAAAAATGCCCCAGAAAAAATATTTTGTCTACAGCGTTCCTAATTTAAGATGATTTTAGAGAATAGAAAAGTACAGGGAAGGCGTTTTTAAACGCATGTTTCTTAGATATCAAAGATTGAAATTTTAACAAAATGTAGAAGAATTTTTTCTACATCATTTTACTGATATTGTGGCCGCTGTCTCTAATGGACCCAAGGACGCGGCCTAGTTGGCCTGTGTGGTAATTAGGCCCTGATTATAACTGAGAATACATTTTCGTATATCTAGTCTAATTACAATTATACAGAATACATGGTTAGAGTGACTTTGTGTATTCAAATGAATGAAAAATTCGTTTACTATGCACTATTTTCAAGAGCATAATCAAAACGTTGGTTTCAAATTTTTTAAGTGCTCCACATCTAACCAACTATAATCTTTTTTCTATGTGTAATGCAGTGTTTAATGTAATATTGAAACTCTTTATAAACAAAGCTTGTAAAAAATAATATTTTTTTCTTAAATATTTAGTTTCAAAAAAGTAAAAAAAAAAAAAAAAAAAGTAAACTTCTGAAGGGTTTTGAAAGAGTTCTGTTGGATATCTTGTAACCATCTTTTAAAACTTTCTGATCACTTTTTTACTTACCCATCATACGTAGTATAGGGTAAGTCTTGTAATCGTTTTGAAAATCGAAAATTTTGTTTTGACGAATTTACACGTTTCAGACACTGGAGATTCCGAAAAACATATTTTTAGAAAAAAAAAAAAATTGCCGTTCGTCTGTGTGTCTGTGTGTCTGTAAACGCTCTATCTCCCGAAAAAATTGAGATAGAGACTTGCAATTTGGTATGTACTTAGTATGTGATAATGGGAAGAAGCCTATTTCATTTCAATAACCTCGATTAACCGGAACTATTTTTTTCGGAATCTCGAAATATTCGTTCTGATAAAAGGTATATAAAAATTTTTCTAATTTGTTTATTTTAAGAAATAAATTTAAAAGACAGTAAAAAAACATAAATTTTGCATAAAACATCAAGTCGATCGGATAATTAGTTGCCGAGATTTTTGGAATCCTATTTCCACACTCTTCGATTTTTCATGACCCTGTATTTCATCCAAATTTCACTTCAAAGATATATTTTAATTGGAAATTTGACGCTTAATCAGATGCAATAAACTGCTAGTTAATAGGGTTATTATTTTTGGAGTTATAAGGAGGTTTCTTTCAAGCAATTCAGTAATCGAGCCTTTAAAGTTTATGACGTCATCAAGCCTTGATTTTATTTGAATTCCAATGCATTTTATAAGTATTTACACATTTTTATTTTAATATTTTACATTATGCATATCAATGATGGGTAAGTATTACGGTGGCCCCCAACGACTAGTTTTCTTTTCTAATATGACAAGACTTTCTATCACATTTAGGGTATAAAAATGCATAAAGGATAGATCTTAAGGCCATGAATGACAATGTTGCCGCATCAACGTTTATAACGAACATAATTCCAAAAATCGAAGAACTTAATGATAGAAATAACAGTTTTAAAAAAATGTAAATTTGTCATTTTGGCAGATACGAGGTAAAATCTGACTCTCTAATGACTTTACTCCTTTAAATTCAAGATGCGGTTCAACCTGGTAGAAGATCATTCTTTTTCGCTTAGTATCTCAAACATTTGAAAGAGTAACATAAATTTACTTTTTTATCTGTTTTAGGGAATGTACTCAATAAAGTAACCATTTTAGAGTATTTATTTTTACGTAAAAGTACAATTTTGTAATAGATAAAGTTTAAACATGAAAAGAATAATACTCTTAATTAAATTTTCGTAAAACCTTAATTATGCTATTTTTGAATTTTATAAATGTGTTATTTTAAAATATATAGTCAAAATAATAATTATTTTTAGAAATAATCAAAAATTATATTAATAATAAAAATTTATATCCAATTTCAAAACTTTTGGGCGTGTAATTTTGAAATTGTGACTCGTGCATAATAGTTTGTGTTAATCTGAATAAAGAAACGAAAAAATAACACTTTCATTACAATAATTTTTTTAAAGATTTTTTTTTTTTATAAGCAATTCTTAACATGTACCTATATATATATATATATTGCCTCAGAAATTGAATTTAACTTTTTCACGAATAACTTGAAAAAAATTGCATGCCCTATTAAACAATTGTCCATTTTGTATTAATGCTAGAACTGGATTTTTAAAAATTACACATTTTTTGGAACGCACAAATAATTGAAATAACTTTGTATATTTGATGAAGTTTAATTATTTTATGTCAGTAATAATCTTCCAGATTGCAATATATATATCTGTACAAACACATTTTGTTTAGATACTTTAACTAGAAAAATTGTAAGACAAATTATTTCCTACCAAGGACAATATACTATGAAAATATCAAAGTGAAAATGATAAATATACTTCACGAAAATAAATTTGACCGGTAGAATAAACTTGCTCTAAAACACTCAACAAAACTTAATGGTGGCTGATATATACGTTCTCACTCTCCAATGATAGTGTTCCGGAAGACAATATTTCTTATCTAGTGAAGTGAGTCATGTGACATTTTTATAAAAAAAAAAATGCTTCCCTAATCATATAAAGCAGTTTTTATGGTGTGTAAAGCTATGCTTAGAAGCTTGATCTTATGAATAGCTGAAGCAAATTACACCATAACTGGCAAGCCATTTTACGGAATGATATTCACAAAAAAGATTATATCATACAGATGTTAAAGATTATGTTTAAAAAAAATCTTAGACTGAAAAGAATGTTAATCGGGAACATTTTTTTTTTTTAGAAAAGCTTTATTATGCCATTCTCTATATGCACTTCATTTAGTATATTTTGTGTATAATTAATATTACAAAAAATTTTTGAAGATTATATTTAGAGGTATAGTTTATTTACCTCTCGAATATATTAAAAAAACACATACTTCTTAAAATAAAGAAAATTTATTAATTGCGCAATAAAACAAATTGATTCTCCTATTTAATTGTGATCAGAATCTTATAGAAAAATTCGCAAATTGAGGAATATTTCAGATATTATATTGCTCTTTATAAGCGTAATCTTTACTATATATTTTTTTCAATCTCAGATATATAAAATATTGCCTACATGGTATGGCATATAGCTGGAAGACAAAACGAAAACTTTAATAAAATATCACTTATATATAGCACCTGTTCAGAACCAAATACAGAGGGTATTTACACATATTGGGAATGAGTTTGACAAAAAATTAAAATACATGAATTAAAACAATTATCTTTTAAGATGTTCTATGTGGTAGCCCTTGTTGTGGACTATCATATTGCAGCGGGGTTTCTAAGATAGTAGGGCTTTTTCTAAATCTGGAAGTGGAATTTTGCTCCATACCTCCACCGCACATTTCCAAAATTCCACTCACCGTAGTTGGTCGGCGTTTCGCAAGAGCTTGTTTTAATAGTCCAAAGGCACAGTAATCCATTGGTGAAACATCGGAGGACTTGGTTGGAATATCCTTAAACGGAATACACTTGATTCCAATTTCTCTTGTCAATTTTTCGAGAAATACGACCATACATTTGAATGTATGGTTGCTTGCATTTTCCTGGTGGAACTCAACACTTTTGACGTCCGTAGGATAAAGTTTGGGAATTTCTTCTATAAAAACAGGAATTAGAACATCGGTTTGATATTAGAGTTAATGATGATATTTTTCTTTATTTTTCTTATCTTTAATTTTCCATTGTAAGAGATTCAAGCAATCACCATAAATATTTAGAGAAACTTTCTTTGCAGTGTTTCAACCACAGTTGTAAGTCTTTTTAGCTTCCATTCCGGTAATAAATCGATCTGTTTTTTTATTACACACATTTAGATACATCCACGCTTTATCAACTGTGACATTTTTTTCCACCTTATCACCTGATAAATGATTTTCATATAACGGAATATGAATAATAACCTTCAAGCCAAGTGTGATCTTCTTTCGCGAACCATTTCAGTAGCAGACGATATTTTTTCATATCCTCCAATATTTCAGTTATTACAATATTACATTCTCATTTTCCCTATTGTTTCTCGTTGATTTTTAATTTAACATCAAAGTCGTTCTCAATATGGGTAAAAATCCTCTGTATAACAATATATCTTTGAACCTTTGCTATTAGAGAAAAAATTAAAACATGAAATCTTTAGCAGTATGTGAAAAAAAAAGAACATAAGAAAGTGAAACACATATAGAATATAAACAATACCTATTTATTATAAGCAAGGCATTAAAATGTTTCATTATACAAATCTTATTTCATTAAATATTCCTTTGAAAACTCTTTCAGAACAAATAATACATACATATTCTTTAAAAATATGTCAAAGAATCAAATTTAAAGTTTATTAATATCGTATATATTATTTCTCCTGTCAACATCCCTTTTTCTAAGAAAATACGAAACGCAGAACGACGAATGAGATACCATATGAAAGGATTTTGAACGGGCTTCTGACATAAGTACAAATACATTTTCCTAAAACATGTTTTTTATTTAAATCGTGCTAATAATTGAAAATTAAATCGGTTGTTTTCATAAAAGAAATGAAAGGTTTTTCTCAAATTACTGTTGCCACAAAAAGAAAATACCATATTATATGATGCTCAGCAACGATTATAAAAAACATCGCATGGGTTTATTTTATATTTATGATTAAAAAGCGAAATTGAAATAGATTTATATTTCTATATCCCATGTTTTTCCCGAAGCGGGTGAGGTCATCGTCTAATGCAGTTAAAATACGATTGTTATTTATTTTTTTCTCGCGCGTGGGTTTTGCAATCTTTAATATGTTTTTACTTTAACTTTGATGGAATAAATTAGATGATATTCTGGCTTGTCTAAACTCTAAATGTCTTTTGCAGTTTTTTTTATCCTTACTTTTTCTTTAAAAACCCTGCATCTCATAAATATTACATATTGATAAAAAAATATTAGATTGCAGTGCAAAATCTTCGCATGAGCCCACTGGTAAGATATTATTTTCAATGGAAAAAGAAAGATGATCTAAATATTTAAAAAAATACTCGTCATTGTTATTAAATGAATTGTTTTATTTTAATGTCTTTCAAAAATTCAAAGTACTAAAAAAAAACAAACATAAAAAATAATCTCGAAAATAAATGAAATAAAACTATGCACATTCGGAGTTAATTGTGAAAAGATTCAGATAGTTAAAGAAGATTAATTATACCACATGATCGTTGCAAATTCAAAGCCATAAAACAAAATAATAAAATATGCGTCTATGATTAATTTCCTTAAATAAATAAACTTTTAATCTTTCATGTTATCATTTATTGCACTTAATATCTTAACAGTTTTAAATTTCATTTTACTTAAGCAGAAAATAGTTAAACAATGCTCCTATATTTAACCATATTTCAATCAGAAATGTATTACTCAATTATTAACAGTTCTTTGTTGAATGGAAACACATTAAAGTTAATGAACAGGAATGTAAATTAACAAGCAATAATATTATCAGTTTGAAAAGGGTTAAATTTTTTCAATACTTAAAACATTTAGCAAATATGTTTGAAACATTAAAAGAAACTGTGAAGTTGAAGATAAAATTTCCTATCATAATAATAATATATATATATATATATTTCCATTTAAAGCTTATGATGGGCTTTGAAAAGAGCAAAAATACGTAATTTTACCTTTTTTACCTACCTATGAACTGTTACCTAATTATGGAGTGTTCACTATATAATATTGTTTTCAGTCCGAAAACGAAAATTATATTAAAATGTAATTCACATCATAAAAACTACCTGCAATATTATTTTTCCTATACGTTGTCGTCATTCGTAATAGCTGCTTCAAAAAAAAGTATTGCAAGAAAAATTCTAATACATAGATTCCAAATATTTGAGAGATGATTAATAATCATCTGCATATTATAATTGAGGACGCCTACCCCAATACCTATTCGAATTGCAAATATACTGTACATAAGGTTAAAATACCTTTGTGTGTGCAAATGAATGAATCATTTGTTTATTATACATTTTTTTGTAAAGCATACTTAAAACGTTGTTTTAAATTGCTTCAAGTGCTTCACTTCTACCCGACTATAACATTTATTCTATGTTTAAAACTGTTTTCTATATCTTATAAAAACTATTTGAAAACAAAGTTTTTTAAAAATAGACAAATATATTTCCCTAAGAAGAATGTAAACTACAGCAAACTTACCAATCATTTTGATTTAGTTATACCGAAAATCTTGTAACCATCCTTTAACACATTCTTATACATTTTTATTTTCTCTTACAACAAGGTTTTCTGTCACATTTAGGGTTTAAAAAAATCATAGATGATAGATTGATTGTAAAGTCACGAATGACAAAGTTGATGCAACAAATTTTATAACGAACATGATTAATTTTTTAATCACGGGATAAATTCTTCTACCTTTTTAGGTAGAAGAATTTATTGACAAGAATAAACGCATAAAAAAAAAGAAATGTAAATTTGTCATTTTGACAGATACGAGACACACTTTGCCCCTCTAATGAGTTTACTGCTTTAAATTCAGGATGTGGTACAACGCGATAGAGGATCATTCCTTTTCGCTTAGTATCTCAAACATTTGAGATAATAACATACATTTATTTATTATTTTGTTTCAGGAAACATACCAAATCAAGCAATCATTTTTGAGTGTTTATTTGTATGTGAAATTGAAATTTTTAGTAGATAAAGATTAAACATAAAAAAAAAGTCTTGTAATTAATTTTTTTGAAAAATGAAATAGATGAAGCCCTAATCGTGCTATTTTGTATTTTATAAATCTATTATTTTAAAATATATAGTCAAAAACATTACTTTTTTAAGAATCAAAAACATAATAATATTAATAAATTTATATATTTCATTTGAAATAACATAAAAAATTAATTATATTTAATGATCAAGGGATAATTTTTCCATTTTCTATATTATCATGCTTTGAGATAACTCGATGAATGCGAATATTTCATTTTGAGGATGCTCTATAAAATTATCAGTCTATAAGATATTAATAGCTTTGTCAAATTAACTTTCTTATAGATATTTTATTTGAATTGAACAATACTGATACTGCAAGACAAAATTTCATTATCACGGCGAATATGCAGAAACATCTGAAAAACAAATATTCTGTACCCTAAATAATAGAATATGCAGATAAATAACGAAGAGATTATTGGACACGGAATGTGACAGCTGGGGAAATCAAAAAATCTCTGAGCAGTTTTTGCTTTAGGAAAGTGTGGTGTAACATTTGACAAATTATAGTAAGAGAAAAAAAAATGAATAGGCATTTATCCATCCTCCAAATGTTTGATCGTTAGTGTGTTGATATTTAAGACTACGCAAGAAATTATAACATATGATAAGTTAATTATGATTTCTAAAGTCCCTTTCATTGTTTGTACAGATTATTCTATATCTTAGATTGATAATGGAAAAATCGTCTTATATCGTTTAAAGTGTCAGGAGTAAGAGCTCAACAAATATGCATAGATCGGATATACATATACAGGGTGATTCAAAACTTATCGTTCAAATTTCGTGGAGAGGTAGGGAATACGTCAGGAAACCGATTTCATATAGGAAAATATGTCCGCAAATGTACGCATTCGCATGTAAAGGGCGCTGTGTGTACCCAACCTTCCATTGCGTCCCAATCATTGTTTTGACTGCCCTAAAGCTAGTATTATTTATTATCTTATTTCCATTTCTCATTTGCACTTCCACGAAACCTTTTGCATTTTTAAAAACTCCAAAAATCTCGATAATGACCTTTATTCAACGTATTCATTATCTGACGCCTGGACGTTGAATAAAGGTCATCGAGATTTTTGGAGTTTTTAAAGACGTAAAAGGCTTCAAATGTTATTATGTTTCAAATAAAGTGGAGACACAAAATACGCCCGTTAGAATTAACTTTTAAATATACACTAAAACACTTTTTATTTTTCTTACTAGACGTCAACATAAACATTAAAGATGTTAAAATTTAAAATTTACATGTTTTGATTTGTTCATCAAATCATCATCAGAATAGAATATACACAAACCATAAATACAATGTACATAAAAACCAGAGATTAAATTAATTAAATACCAGAGAGTCTGAACAGTCACTATGTGAACAAAGGTAAAACGCCCTCTATACTTTTAATTTTAACACCGCTCATAGATCCATCTACAGACCGCATCCCATTATTATTCAACCACTCAACCCAAATCTTCGGAATATTAAATGATAACGTATCATTACATGCATTTTTTAGATGTAGAGTTAAAGAGAGAAGGAAATGTGTTGGTTCGTTCTGTTTACAGGAAACCAATAGCTAATTTAAATATCATACCTTTTGATGCGTGCACTCCATATTCTTATAAGTTATCTACCTTCAGGTTTCTAATTAACAAAGCATTCAGGGTTTCTTCTGCTGAAAATTTGGGGGGTGAATTAGATAAAATTAGACATATCGCTATTGACAACGGATATCGCGCGAATTTGGTTAATAAATTAATTCATACCTTTATCACTAAAAGGAACAAAGGTATTGGAGAATATAAAGCGGATAGTAATGTTAAGTTAAAGAGAGTGGTTATGAGTTATTATCAGGGTTTATTTGAGTTTATAAAATTTCCTATAAAAGCGTTTGGTTTAAGTTTAGTCACGAGGGCTCCCCCGAAATTAAAGACGGTTTTGAGCACGAGAATTGATCTTGTCAGTAGGAGTGACCTTTCGGGTGTTTATGTTATTCCATTTATTAGGGAGGGGGGGTGTTAGGAATTATTATGTTGGTATGACACAGAGGAAATTCAATGTTAGATGTAAGGAGCATATTGCAGATATATAGTATGGGAGAGGGAATACTGCCTTATCAAGAGTAAATAATAGAGAGAGCATCAACATTCTATTTAATGAAGCTAAATTGATTTATAGTTCCAGTTTTTATTTTCAACTTTTTGTGAGGGAATCTAATGAAATTTATTTAAGAGGCTCGAAAGCATGTAATGACACGTTGTCATTTAATGTTCCGAAGATTTGGGTTGAGTGGTTGAATAATAGTGGGATGCGGTCTGTAGATGGATCTAAGAGCGGTGTTAAAATTAAAAGTATAGAAGGCGTTGTACCTTTTTTTCACATAGTGACTGTTCAGACTCTCTGGTTAATTAATTTATTTAATCTCTGGTTTTTATGTACATTGTATTTGTGGTTTGTGTATATTCTATTCTGATGACGATTTGATGAACAAATTGAAACATGTAAATTTTAAATTTTAACATCTTTAATGTTTATGTTGACGTCTTTTAAGCAAAATAAAAAGTGTTTTAGTGTATATTTAAAAGACGTAAAAGGCTTCGTGGAGGTCCAAATGAGAAGTGGAAATAGGAGAAAAAAATAATAATAGATTTAGGAAAGTCAATATAATTATTGGGACGCAATGGAAGGTTGAGTACACACAGCGTCCTCTACATACGCATGCGTACATTTGCGGACTTACTTTCCTATGTAAAATCTGTTTCTGACATATTACCTAACTCCCCACGAAATTTTAACGATAAGTTTTGAATCACCCTGTATATACATATAACGTTTACATTTTAAATACAATATTTGCTATTGTATTTACAAGATTATATTAGATTTACTAATATGCTACTTCCTGGAAGACAAAATTTCATTATCACGACGAATATGCAGAAACATCTGAAAAACAAATCTTCTGTACCCTAAATAATAGAATATGTTGATAAATAACGAAGATATTATTGGACACGGAATGTGACAGCTGGGGAAATCGAAAAACCTCTGAGCAGTTTTTGCTTTATGAAAGTGGGGTGTTTGACAAATTACTGTAAGAGAAAAAAAATGAATAGGCATTTACCTATTCTTCAAATTTTCGATCGTTAGTGTGTTCATATTTCAGACTACGCATGAAATTATAACATATGTTAAGTTAAGTATGATTTCAAAAGTTCCTTTCATTTTTTGTACAAATCATTCTATATCTTATATTGATAATGGGAAAAAATTATACTTATATTGTTTAAAGTGTTAGGTACAACAACTCTTAACAAATATCTTAACAAGGTCTTAACAAATATGCATATATCGTATAAACATATATTTATATATATACAGGGTGGCCGAAAAGTCTGGAAACGGTCGAATAACTCGAGAAATATACATCGGATTGAAAAACGGAAAAATGCATGTTCAATATTTTTGAAAAATCTATTTAGGGATATCAAAGTACCCCCCCCCACAACTCTGCCCCTCTGGGGAAAAGGGGGGAAACTTTGAAATATTAAATAATAACCCCCTTTTTTATTTCAGATTCGTATTCTATGGGGAAAAAAATACGTAACTTTTGTATTGAACATTTTCTTCGGAAAATCCTAGAAGGCGCAGTAATCAAATACAATGCAGGGAGAATCGTTCCCATTGAAAGCCTGGAAACGGTCGAATAAATCTAAAAATGTTCATCGGTTTAAAAAACGGAAAACTGCTGCATGTTCAATAGTTTTGAAAAATCTATGTAGGAAATTAAAGTTTCCCCCTCTGTCCCCCTGGGGGGGAAATGGGGTAACTTTGAAATCTTAAATGATCAGCTCCCTTTTAAAAATGCAGATTCGGATTCTACGGGAACAAATACGTAACTTTTGTATTTAAATTTTTTCGAAACATCGTAGATGGCGCTGTAATCGAGTTAAATGCAGTGAGAATCGTTTCCATTGAATAGTCTGGAAACGGTCGAGTAACCAGAGAAAGATAAATCAGATTGAAAAATGGAAAAATACGTGTTCAATATTTTAGAAAAATGACAACTTTTATATCCCTAAATAGAGTTTTCTAAAATATTGAGCACGTATTTTTTTCGTTTTTCAATCCGACGTATTTTTCTCGAGTTATTCGAGCGTTTCCAGATATTGCAATGGTAATGGTTCTCACAGCATTTTACATGATTACAGCGCCATCTACGATTTTCCGAAGAAAATGCTCAATGCAAAAGTTACGTATTTTTTTCCGTAGAGTCCGAATCTGCAATAAAAATGGATGTTATTATTTAAGATTTCAAAGGTGCCCCACCTGCGCCCCCAGGGGGCAGAGTTGGAGGGCACCTTTGATACCTCTAAACAGACTTTTCAAAACTATAGAACATGCAAATTAAAATTCATAAAGATACAACAAAATGTAAATATATTGCCTGAAGGTGCGTAAAAACATACATAAAACATTTAAAAGCACATTAAAGTCCTTTTAAAAATTCAAAACCTTTTCAACCGAACTACTCGGTCATCATCAGTGAAAAACTCATTGCTGAGTTGAGTTGTGTCCCTTCGCGTTTTCTAGCTTGCTCGGAATGAACCATTTTACTTCAAGGGTTTGGAATATAAGGTGGGATGGGAAAGGTCATTCAACATTTTAAGAATAAGTACAAGTTAATCAATCATGTATTAATTCATTCCAGACTGCGTGGATATCATATCATAATACATCGTTACAGACTATTTCTTTTTTAGATATTATTTCCAGAGACTCTCTTATGATAGCTTCCTGGTGATTATTTGTGCGGAATATAATTTTGGATCCATTGAATTCTACTTTTATAGGTTCAATTTCTGCTAATCTTGCTAACGCAGTGTGGGGTCTATTTAATCTCAGATCTGCTTCATGTTCATTTATTCTGTCCCGAAATTTCCTGAGTGTCATACCTACGTACATAAAATCTTTGTTATATTTCTTGAATGGTATAATATATAACCATGATCTATTGATCTGGATTGGGTCAATTTATCTGTTTCACAAAGCCCGCAACTTTGGGAGAGAAACTGCGATTAATGTAATGCCAAACTTAAAAAGGAAATGTCTCATACTTTCAAACAACCTTGGGGTGTAGTTAACTTTACAAAACTTCAAACATTAATTACATTTCATTAATGAAAATATACTTATTTTGTGATGTAATAACGTGGGTTAAAACAACTATTTATTAAATCATCCTGAACATTTTTCTCTCTATTTTTTTAATATTAAATCAGAATACAAGTTTATAAATTTGGTTTACATAATTTGGAAATCGTGCCTCATGCATATATTTGTTTCCATTAGTCGTTTTAAAAGAATTAAAAAATAACACTTTCATTGTAATAAAATAATTAATATATATATTTTTTTGTGTAAGGAATTTTATATATAGATATAGATTGACGCAAAAGTAAAATTTTATTTTATCATGAAAAAATAAATATTCTTTATTAAACAATGGTCCATTTTTTTAAGTAGTTCTTATTTTAATGTTAGAACTGGATATCTTTTTAAAGTGACAAATTTTTGAAATTTACAAATAATTCATATCAGACAAAAAAAATACATATTTAATCAGAATACAAGTTTATAAATTTGGTTTATAAATTTGGTTTACATAATTTGGAAATCGTACCTCATGCTTATATTTGTTTTCATTAGTCGTTTTAAAAGAAGGAAAAAATAACACTTTCATTGTAATAAAATAATTAATATACATATATATATATTTGTATAAGGAATTTTCAATATAGATATAGATTGATGCAAAAGTAAAATTTTATTTTATCATGAAATAATATGTATTCTTTATTAAACAATGGTCCAATTTTTTAAAGTAGTTTTTATTTTAATGTTAGAACTCGATATTTTTTTAAAGTGACAAATTTTTGAAATTTACAAATAATCCATATCAGTTTGTAAATTTGATGAAGTCTTCTTTTTTATGTAAGTAATAAATTTCTAGATTGCATTATATATTTATATAACCACATGTTTGCTTGAAGATATTTTAATTAGAAAACTGTTAGACCAATTATATCCTACCAAGGATAACGTATTGCGAAAAACGTCAAAATAAAAAAGATAAATATACTTCACGAAAAAAAATATGACTGGTAGAATAAACTTGCTCTAAAACACTCAATAAAACTTAATGGTGGCAGACCTATAAATTTTCACTCTCCTAGGATAGTGTTCCGGAAAACAGTATTTATTATCTCGTATAGTGAATCATGTGATATCTACCCTATATATATAAAATCCTAATGAAACGAATTTGTGAAACGATTTTATGAAACGAATTTATGAAACGATTTTATGAAACGACTGATTAAACGACTGATTATGTTTCAGGGCTATTTTTAATAAAATATTAAACGCTTGATGGTGAAATTAATACCAATTGTCCATAAAAATCTGCGGATGTCAAAACTGGTAATAGAATTTTGAAATTGGAATTAGTTTTTGAGATATTAATTTTTTTCTAATTTTGATGACATTTCTGTAATGATGGCAACTAATTACTCAGTTTTTTTGTGACAAAAAAGGGAAAAAAATCGAAAAGGATCCCGATAGGGATTATTGATTTCTTTTTAATCGTCATTTTCAAATTGAAATTGAATTTATCTTTTATTTCAATCGATAATGAAGACAAGATTGTGATTAAATTATGTTTTTCAGGAAAATTTGAAAAAAAAAATCACATTTCTATCGTCAGGATTCAATCGCCTGTCAGCATTTAATTTAATTTATAAATTGAAAATATTTTGAATAAATTCGTCCAAATGACGTCATTTATGTAAACGCAACAGAAAGGGGATGAAAGGAATTAATAGTAATTATTATTTATTGATATCATTTTGTTATTTTTTTGTAAAATTTAATTAAAAGAATTTATTTATTTTTATGTACAAAAAGAGGTAAATTGAAAGACAATTATAAATAAATTGTATATATACATATAAATACATGTATAAACAAGCATAAAAGTTCGGTGCTTTTCCAGTATATGGGTCCTTGACGAAACAGAGAAAATAGCCTTGGCGGAAAAGGAAATTTGGCAACTTACTTTCCGTCAACCTATTCACTTTGTCATTTCGTATACAGAAGCATTTTTTCAATATTTATACAATTTGTTTAGCGTAGAATGTCATTTATCCTATTTTATATATAATCAGAAGTAATTTGTATAGAAAAAACAATAATAATATACGTATAATTAAAATACGCATATAAACGAAAAAATCATCGAATTTGTTTCCATGGCTGTTTATGTCATTTGGCACCAAATCTCACTTTCTGATGCCGAATTGCGCCAAGTTTTTTAAAAAAGCGTCAAGACCCCCTATAATAGAAAAGCACCAAAAGTTCATTGAGTTTGTTTTTATAACTTTTGGCAACAAATGTATGTATATTAACGAATCTATCCGTTTTTGAAACTCGAATTACGCCAAACCTAAAAGCAAAGGATCCTATACTGAAAAAGTACCCGATTTTCTTATGGATATTCAAGTGACATAACATGGTGTAAAATTATCGCGGATAGCAAATTTGTTTAAATATCTCAATTGATGCCGAATAAATGCAGGCATGCATGCACAAAATATTTAATTAATTTTGTATGATAAATAATTATTAGAAAATTCATATATATAGATATTAATTAAAATAAATAATTTACATATTTAAAATAACATGAAAATATGCATGATGGTGCACTAAAATAGAGAGAAAATTAAAACCTGTTACTGAAAATGTCTATAACATAGTACTTTTCAATACCGTGGTTCTTAATGTTATTCACAAACAGATGTAATTTTTTTCATCCTTAAACGCAAAGGAAGAATAGAATACAGATCGTTGTTATAAAAGTCCGAGAGGTAGCCACAATTTAAACCTAACCATTTTATACAAGCTGGTTTTCAAGGTGTAATTGATTATACTTATCAATCCCGAAAACAGTCGTCAGTTGTCGCAACAGTTGTATATGAGGCCATGATAATAAAAAAATGCCCCATTAAAACGTTAAAAGCATGGCAACCCAATTACAGATTTACTAATATTTTTTAAACAAAGCACGCTGTCATGTTTTTAGAGGCCTCGAAGTCTGAGCGGGGGTTGGCGAGCGTAGCTCGCAGGGGGTAGGCCCCCTAGTTTTTATATAAAAAATACGTTCCTAGTAATATAAAGCGGTTTTTATGGAGCGTAAAGCTATATGCTTAAAAACTTGACTTTATGAATAGCTAAAGCAAATTACATCATAACTGGCAAGCCATTTCATGGAATGATATTCCGAAAAAAAAAAACTTTTTCATAAGGATAAAAATAATATAAAGAAATCTAGCCTGGAACCAATGTTATGTGACACAATTTTTTAGACAAAGTTTATTCTGCTTTTCCGTATATAGATTTTATTTAGAATATGTTGTATAAAATTTAAATAAAAGAATGCTGGAGAATATACTTAGGATTACATTTTATTTATTTGTTTAATACATTACGAAAAACAAATTCTTAAAATAAATAATATTTATTTAAAATGCAATAAAACAAGTTTTTGTATTTATGCAAATGTAATGGAAGAAATTTCATAAAACTTCATTAAAAAATTCGCAAAACTCATTTAGAAATTTTTCAGTTATTATACTTTATTTTATAAATGTATAATACTACTATACCAATTTTTTTTAGGCAGCAATCTCCTCAATGGTGACCAGTACAAACACGCAGCAACCTTAAAAACAAAATCATCTCTTTTCACAACCTACAGATGGCAGCACCACTCAAAAATCATCCCCAGCACACAAACCCTGTGAAATGGTCACTCTCACAGCACAAAGCCTGGCGCTCACGCCGCGCATCGCACCTGCCCACGGCAGCACGACAACATCACCTAGGCATGCGCATCGCTGGTCAGCATGGCGTCTTCCTCACTTTGGATGGAGTGTGTAGCGATCTCATCTCACATGAACAGTTTAAAGAGAGTTACTAGCTGAAAGTAACTGGCTTGGCCTTTTGCTTGATCCTAGCGTTCTCGCTTCCTGTTCCTTGGTTCAACTCCCGTCGGCGGCAGCAAGTCACCACACCTACATTTTAGGGCATATCGCTGACAGATAGAAAAAAATTAGTTGAATTAAACCTTACATTTAGCACTCGTTCAGCACAAGATATAATAAAAAGAAAAGTGCTCAGTTAAACAGATGAGATAAAGCTAACAGGCTCACTAATTCCATTTTATACTATTATTTCAAAGAAAAAAACCATTCAGCTAAATTAAGAGGGGGATGAGCTCCACCATCTCTCCCCTTTTTACTTAACCAATGAACCTCTAAATCAAATCAGTGAATCGCCTTATCACAATTAACCTATATACAAAATTTGAAGCCAATCGGATAATTCTCCAAGAAAAACACATTTATATAAATTAAGCGGGGATTAGCCCCACGTTCCCCTTTTATACTTAACCAATGAACCCCCAAAACTAATCAGGGAAGCGCCTTTTCACAATGGACCTATATACAAAATTTGAAGCAAATCGGATAATTCTGCATGAAAACCCGATTTATCTAAATAAGGGTCGGGTTATTAGCCACCGTTCCCTCCTTTTATACTTAACCAATGAAACCTCAAAAATAATAAGGAAAAAGAACCTTATCAGAATAAACCTACACTCTCAGAAAAACTATAAATTTATGAGCGTTTGCCCTTCAATTTTCACGGGCAACAGCCTTATTTGATGAAAAACGGTCTGATCCACTAAATAAGCGGACTTATCCCTTAGATACTTAGAAAATTAAGAGCAATCCCCATATTCTTACAGTTCTAGCCCATATGTTAACAAAAATACAGTACGATCCCATACATTGTCCTCCGCTAGGGTGTAACCCTTCATTTTACTCTTGTTTCGAAAATTTGAACCCGCCAAAACAGCGATTCTCTGATGATTATCTAACGTGTTACGTGCTATGGTACAGTACGCAAAGTGTTATTGTGTTTTAAAGTGCATTATATCCTGTGCATTATAATGCTATATTACTTTGCCCCGTAAAATTACGGCCTGCATAAAATGATGGGCATGGATTTTTTTTTTTTTTTTTTTTTTTTTTTTTTTTTTTTTTTTTTTACGGGGTATGACTGGAATCTCTGCTGTCGGCCTCTGCCCATAATTTTATTGCAATTTTTTTTTTACAGTGTATGTACAAAATTTCAAGCAAATGCGATATTTCTATCAAGAGTAATCACGTTAAGTACATACATACGTACGTACACACATACAGAACATGAGGGCACATTAGCTCTCAGGGTTTTATAGTCTGTGAGCTAACAATTAATCCTGTAACCTCTAATTTTTAGATGGAGAAATAAAAAGCAAAAACTCTAACATGCTGAGAATAACGTTAAAAAAGCTAAAGCTATACTTAATTAATATAAATAAAGTTATAGCTGGATTAATATTAGTACTTATTTCATTATGAAAATACATTGAAATTTTTCATGATACAAATCTTATTAGATTAAACTGTGTTTTCAAAAATCTTTCACAAACAGAAAAGTATAAAACAATCAAATTTTATTTTATTAATATTTGAAATTATTTTCATCGGAAGAACAATATGTCAATCCTAATTCATTATTAAATATTCTTCTCTATTATTAAGTTATAGTTTAAGAATTATCTTTGATATCTTTCAATAATTCAAAATAGTATAAAAATATCAACATAAAAATGTATCTCGTAAATAAATGAATAAAAACTAAATGAATCTAAAATTTATTTTGAAACAATTCAGATAGTTAGATTATTTATTAAAGAAATTAATTATATCTCATTATCCTTTCAAATTCAATGCGATAAAAAATTAAAAATACGCATCAGTGATTAATTACCTAAACTAATCTTTTAATCTTTCATATTATTATTTATTACACTTAATGCCATACAGTTTTAAAAATCAATTTACTTAAGCATAAAGTCATTAAACTATGCTCCTTTATTTCACATTATTTTAATCAGAAATGTATTACTCGATTATTCTCAGTTCTTTGTTGAATGAAACACATTACAGTCAATGAACAGAAAGGTAAATTAACAAAATAATAACTTTAAAGGATATAAAGCTAAATATAATGAACAAAGATGAAAATTCTACAAATATTTAAAACATTTTATAGATATATTTGAATGTAGTTGTGATGTTGAAGATAATCTTTCCTTTAATAATAATAATTTTTTTTTCCTCATTAAGCTGACGCTGGACATTAAAATAAGCAAACAGTCTCAACCTTAGCTTTTTTGTTAAAATTTAGATGGATAAGTATTTTGTCATATACTTCGTAGAAAGTACATCTTCTTATTTCTTACATGTGTAAGCAATGGATTCTGTATGAATGAAGTATCACAATATATTTAAAATCATTTTTTTCGCAAAACCAATTTATATATATATTTACTAGGGGGCCTACCCCTTGCGAGCTACGCTCGCCAACCCCCGCTCAGACTTCGAAGCCTCTAAAAACATGACAGCGTGCTTTGTTTTAAAAATACTGGTAAATCTGTAATTGGGTTGCCATGCTTTTAACGTTTTAATGGGGCATTTTTTTTTTTTTTACCATGGTCTCATACACAGCTGTTGCGACAACTGACGACTGTTTTCGGGATTGATAAATAAAATCAATTACAACTTGAAAACCAGCTTGTATAAAATGGTTAGGTTTAAATTGTGGCTACCTCTCGGACTTTTATAACAACGATCTGTATTCTATTCTTTCTTTGCGTTTAAGGATGAGAAAAATTCCATCTGCTTGTGAATAACATTAAGAACCACGGTATTGAAAATTACTGTTATAGACATTTTCAGTAACAGGTTTTAATTTTCTCTCTATTTTAGTGCGCCATCATACATATTTTCATGTTATTTTAAATATGTAAATTATTTATTTTAATTAATATGTATATACGAATTTCTAATAATTATTTATAATACAAAATTAATTAAACATTTTGTGCATGCATGCCTGCATTTATTCGGCATCAATTGATGACATATTTAAACAAATTTGCTATCCGCGATAATTTTACACCTTGTTATGTCACTTGAATATTGTCCATAAGAAAATCGGGCACTTTTCCAGTATAGGATCCTTTGCTTTTAGGTTTGGCGTAATTCGAGCTTCAAAAAGGGATAGATTCGTTAATATACATAGATTTGTTGCCAAAAGTTATGAAAACAAACCCAATGAGCTTTTGGTGCTTTTCTATTATAGGGGTCTTGACGCTTTTTTTAAAAAAGCTTGGCGCAATTCGGGCATCAGAAAGTGAGATTTGGTGCCAAATGACATTAACAGCCATGGAAACAAATTCGACGTTTTTTTTGTTTATATGCGTATTTTAATTATTCGTATATTATTATTGTAAATTACTTCTGATTATATATAAAATAGGATAAATGACATTTTACGCTAAACAAATTGTATAAATATTTTTTTGCTCCTTTCTTTTGCGTTTACATAAATGACGTCATTTGGACGAATTTATTCAAAACATTTTCAGTTTATAAATTAAATTAAATGCTGACAGATGATTGAATCCTGACAACGATAGAAATGTGATTTTTTTTCTTTCAAATTTTCCTGAAAAACATAATTTAATCACAATCTTGTCTTCATTATCGATTGAAATAAAAGATAAATTCAATTTCAATTTGAAAATGACGAATAAAAAGAAATCAATAATCCCTATCGGGATCCTTTTCAATTTTTTTCCCTTTTTTGTTAGAAAAAAACTGAGTAATTAGTTGCCATCATTACAGAAATGTCATTAAAATTAGAAAAAAATTAATATCTCGAAAACTAATTCCAATTTCAAAATTCTATTACCAGTTTTGACATCCGCGGATTTTTATGGACAATTGATATTAATTTCAACATCAAGCGTATAATATTTTATTAAAAATAGCCCTGAAACATAATCAGTCGTTTAATCAGTCGTTTCATAAAATCGTTTCATAAATTCGTTTCATAAAATCGTTTCACAAATTTGTTTCATTAGGATTTTATATATATAGTGTAGATTTAAAATATTCCATATACTTTACATTTTGTCAAAATTGCCAAAATGCCTCAAAGACAATCTGATAAATGTCACAGAGAATTCATGCATGCGTGAAAATTAGTTTATTAACCTCTTCACAACGACCGTCCTTTATACTTTTTTTATTCTTTTGGCACTAGTTTTTCTCAAAAGAATTTTTTGCCTTTTTGAATCACTAAAAACGTATTTTACTATTTTACTTAGCCTTTTTTGGCGAACTATTCTACTTTTGAAACATTTAAAAACTTTTCTCATGATCTATTTAGTTATTTTTTGACGTAATTATTATATTTTAATGCTTTTCATCTCCTTTTTCTACTTATTTCCTCCTGCTTACATTCTTATTCTGCAAGTTAAATTTGATTGACTGGCTAACTTATTTCAGATTGGCTGATGAAGGTCTTGTAAATTGTTTTCTAGATATTTTTGGCTAATTGGTTCACCTTTTTCCCTCAAAGTGCTGATTTGATTAACTCTTTTCTTGGTTGAATTACGAAGAGGAACATAGAAGACCATGGAAGCATTTCTAACTTTATGTACATATTTATAATGGCTGAGATTTTCCAGGCCAGTTTACAAATGAAACCCCACATTGAAGAGCCATGTGTGTCATTATAGGTAGAATGCATGCATTACAAGGAATGATTTTATTAGACAATTATTACTTAAATAGTATTTCAGCGAGTAGGAAGGTTTGTAAGAACAGCTTTAGAGATATAATTGTAACCAAGGATCGTACCATTGTTTAAAAGCTTATTTATATTATTATAAAAAATGTGCCCTAAATTAGGGAGAGCAGATTAGGGATATTGAGGGTAGGAATCTGCAAACAATTTCACTGACTCGGGAGAAATTACCTAGGCTGCAATCAAGGGGTCATTAGGAGAAAAAAGGTTAGCACAATATCAAACAAGGAATAATGCTTGTATATACGTCAGTACAGGTAGAAATATTGTTTAGAATAAGCATGGATATAAGGATGCAATTTCATCAAGTTAATCAGCCAAAAAGAATTTTCCTCGTCAGCAACAATTTGGAGAAAGTACCTTTTCTAAATGTGAATCTTAGAGAAGGTATTCTCGCTGCTTTAAAAAAAACGCCAAAGACAATTCTTGTGTTTACAAAGATTATGTAAAATGATTGAAGGAGTAATTTTAAGTAATGATAAATAATAGCATAGTTTTGAGCACAATATGAGGATTAAATCAGCAGTAGAATGTACATTACTAATGTTAGGGTTGACAATATTCTTGTGAGAAAAATTAAATAGAAAGATCATTCATTTGATTGATACCAAAAGGTGCAGAGATGGGTTTAGAAAGTACAATTCAATGATATGGGGAGATAATCAGAACTGAAATCACTATTAACAGTAGTGATGGTAGGATAAGGCAGGTTTTTAGTGATATAAAAGTCAATTACGAAAGGATAGTCATTAGCTGCAATGCAGAAGGGTGTCGGAGTAGATTGTAAGTGAGTTTAAATTGGTGATGTGTTAAAAAATTCTATAGTCAGTTGCTTTTACGCGTGTTCGAATGAAATTTTTAACGCCTGCACCTGGCGAGAAAACCGACTTCAATGAAACCTGTGTACTGTGAAATTAATTTTTAAGATTATTCAACGCGTTTTGTCCAGTGGGTTTAACCTAAAAATAAGCTAGATTATATTTGATGTGTTGAATTCTAAGGCATGAATTTCACTCTCATAATGAGTCTTCCAGTAGTATTCAGTGATCTCCCATATGAACAATCAGTGTATTTTTCACTGAAGACGGTACGCTGAATATTCCTGAAATTGGTATTTAATATATGAGAACACTTTTGTTTTTCTAAATCTTATTTTATGTACTTATGATGTTGTCTTTTCTGATTTTTTAGTTATTTAGATACTCAACAGTAAAGCATTTGCAGAAAAATTAATATAAATGTTTCTATTAATTTCATATTACTAATAAGCTGCAAATAAGCATTAATATTTTTCTGAGACATGAATTTGAAAGTGGAATTTCTTACGAATGTTTCAAAAACATTTTTAAAATAATAGTATGGAAATCTCGTTTTGCAGGAAAGTATTTCATTTGCTTTTTTTAATACTTTTTGTTCATGTTAAAGTTATTTTAGCAGCTTAATAATTGAAAAGTGCTTTTCTTATACAGTCGTATGTTTACAGTAGAGAGAGAAAAAAAACACATTTAAAAAAATGTATCCGCTTACGCCCTCAAAGTGATTGGACAGTTTCAAACGCGTTCCCGGGAGTTGACTGGACTTTATGTGGACTGTATATTAAACGAAGATGTAATATGGGTAAAATTGCTCTTATAGAATATAAATAAGCAATTGAGCGTTATATTCGTCACAATTATCTAAAATGAATCAGTTACAAAGCGAGAAATTAGGTTTAGTACTTTAATATTTAAAGAGGAAGGGTCTGCCACCCAGGAAAAAACAATGTGATTTATTACTTGTACATCATAACTACCTCATACGGGCAATTACGTAGCATGAATTGAAGACATCATATAATTCAAACACGGTTTTACTTAAAATATTTTAATTATAATATAATGTGTTTTCTTTTTTCCGTTTTAAACTTTTCCAGTATATTTCAGAATAAAAATTATATACAGGGTGATCTTTTTTAAAGTGACAGTGTTTGGAGCGCCCTGTAGTGCGATCTAATAGCCGGAATGGCACCAAACTTGGTATTTAAACTAATCAAGACATGGAAAAAAGGATTCCATGAAAAAAATAGTTCTAAAAATCGCCGCTAGGGCATTTTTTGGCGCTGCTTCAGTTTAGAATAACGAGAATTAGCATAAAACACGGGTATCAAAGAAAAATGCAAATGTTGTGCGATGACATACATACCGCCAGTAATAGGGGCCATAAAAGCCAGTAGTAGACAGCTCCGACAAACAATCTCAGCTGAAGTAAACGAGCTCCAGTGGACATGCCTCTCACGTTACCGGATCGTGCGCTACTGGTGAACCTGTATTATATGAACAATGTAATGTATCCGCAGCACTTTCGAACCAGAAAAAAATTACGAAAGGGGCCTTTATCGCTGAATGGTCTTAAGAAAATGATTAAGAAGTTCGAGGAAACTGAGTGACTGACCATTCGCGCTGGGAGAAGACGTAAACAAGTATCAGAAGATTTTATAACTGATGTGGCAACTGCAATTGTTGAAGGATCGCAGGGAACCATTGCTGGTACTAGCAGCGCCGGGAGTGTAGCTCGACAATTGGACATGAATTATTCCACGGTATGGAGAGTTTTGCGGCGCGTTATTGGATTTTACTCCTACAAAATCAGCCTCTTGCACGAACTGAAGCCAAGTGATTATGATAAGCGAGTGACATTCGCTCTATCGTTTCTTGCCAGGGTAGAAATTGATGATGCTTTCCCATGGCACATTCTGTGTGGAGATGAGTGCCATTTTTATCTCAATGGGTCCGTAAACACACAAAATAGCAGAATTTGGGCTTCTGCGCATCCCCACACCGTGCATGAAATCCCATTAAATTCCCAAAAAGTCACTGTTTGGTGTGGTTTCACAGCGGAATTCGTAATTGAGCGATTCTTTTTTGAGACAATTACTCCGCCAGGACCCGAAACGTGCACCATAAATGCAGAAAGGTACCACGAAATGCAGCAAACGTTTGTTATTCCACAACCTCAGCAAAGAAACCATCTTCAACAGACAATCTTTAAGCAGGATGGTGCTCCGCCACACATTGGTAATAAGGTAAAGCAGCTGTTGCGCCAAACCTTCACTGATGATAGAGTCATAAGTCGGAGTTTTCCAGTTGCATGGCCGCCTAGTTTCCCTGACCTCACGCCATGCGATTTTTGGCTCTGGGGTTATTTGAAATCTCAAGTTTATGTTGGTGGAGTATCAAATTTGTCTATTCTACAGGACAACAGAACAAAGATAGTGCAGAATATTCCTCGTGATATGTTACGTACGACTGTGGAGAATGTTGTGCAGAGAATGCACGGTGTTATTTCTGAGAACGGTGCTCACATTGAAGGTGGTCTAATTCCTCACCGGGGAAGTTAATGTAGTAAATAAACATTAATAATTTAACTGTACGATTGTATGTGTTAGTATTTTTCTTTTCTCACATTTTATACATTGCAAAGCGCCACAAAATGCCCTATCGGCAATTTTTGGAACAATTTTTTTAACGGAATCCTTTTTCCCACGTCTTGATTAGTCTTAATACCAAGTTTGGTGCCATTTCGGCTATTAGATCGCGCTACAGGGCGCTCCAAACACTGTCACTTTAAAAAAGATCACCCTGTACATTAAAATACGTATTCTAATTTTATAATGCTTAAACATTGTTCATTTTCTATCATTCTACTTTTTTTGTTGTGTTCATTCAATTTACAATCTTAAAATCTTAATCAGAAGTATTATATCATAATCCAATTTCTTTATAAAAAATTCTGTTTCAAAATACAATGACTTTCTTTTCATTAGTCATACTTATTTTTCTAAATACTAATGAAAGCTTTTAACATAAATAAAAATTATGCATTAAAGAAACAGAAAATCACTGTTCGAAATTTATCTGGATTTGTAATGGTATTTGTACGTTCGCAACTCATTAACTTTTTGATATATTAACAAAGAAAAATATTACATATACAGCATATTTGTTCCCAATCAAAATGTTTGTCATTAGTTCCGGTAATCTAATTTTTCTAAGTCAATTTCGATGAGCATAAAAAGTATTGCATAAAGAAAATAAGATCTCATCAAAAAGTCACCTGTAAAAAATGCAGCCAAGTCTCGTAACTCATTTACCGTAAAAAGTACTGAGATCGTATAAAGCCAAGTTTAACTATCTTATTAACTCTGAAATTTTCATTCACAAAATCACTCCTAGTCTCTACATCTTTAGTTAATTATTATTTTGTGACTTGGCAATTACTTAGCACGAGAATGTGATGTATATAGTTAGTCTTAATCAAATAATACTATAACATATTAAGGTGTAATAACTTCCCTGTGCGTATATAATTTGCTTTAGTTAAATTATCCCATCCCATCCCATAACATAGTAAGGTGTAATAACTTCCCTGTGCTGCGTAATTGCCAAGTCACAAAATAATAATTAACTAAAGATGTAGAGACTAGGAGTGATTTTGTGAATGAAAATTTCAGAGTTAATAAGATAGTTAAACTTGGCTTTATACGATCTCAGTACTTTTTACGGTAAATGAGTTACGAGACTTGGCTGCATTTTTTACAGGTGACTTTTTGATGAGATTTCACTTCTTTTTGTAAGTAACCCTCCTTTTCTTGATTTTGGGTTCTTTTTGGAGATCATCCACTGATTTTCGCTAAGCCCACACTCTGTCCCTATTATTTACAGGTATCAAAAAATTGAAGCTTTAGTTTCGTTTGCAAAGTACTGTAGATAAAAAGAGATTTCAGGTTCCTAGGCAAGCACTAAATTATGGGAGGGGGAGTGTCAAAAGTACTCTCAATTGCTTCCAGGATAGGCGCTATGCATCTCAGATATAACTCGCAGCCCTAGATACTTGATATTTAAAGAACTTTTTAGTATAAAAAGAAAGCCAAAATTAAAATTTCCGGAAATTTCCAATAAATCAAACTATATTCCTTTTTTCGATGATTTTTTTTTTCGTTTTTTTTTAGACTTTTTTTTATTATTTACGGATTTTTTAATTTTTCCTTACTTTGTGTACAAAACCCTGCCTTTCTGCCAAATGTCAATCTTCTAGGACTACAAAATCGAATTATTTTCAAATTTTCGACTTTTTATGAATTTATTGATTTTTCGATTTTAATTCTAAGTTACCTGATTGTCATGCTAATATAGTAATTATTTGATCCGTCTTCTTAGGATCATTTAGGTTCAATTTAGAGATAAATCAAGTGAATCTTCGAGTCACCATGATTTTATTTAGAAAGGACTATCAAGCCATAACCAGCCAGTAATGTCGGGAGGGTAGGGGGAGCTTTGAAAATTTTTGTGGGGCTAACATCATTTAACAATCCATATTTCATATGTGAAGTAAATAGAGTACAACATGTGAAAGAAAACAAACCTGTCTATAAAGAAATCGCCTATATTGTAGACAGTCTATAGCGGAACTTTTCTATAACGAAATTCGTAAACGAAAGAAAAGAAAACCATAATCCGGGGTAAATAACATAAAACAATTAGGGGCGTTGTACTAGCTAATAGGACAATTATCTTATAACTAATGTTTCTAGCAGTACAAAATCAAATTGTTTTCGAATTTTCGATTTCTTAAACATATTTCAATTTTTCGATTTTATTTTCGAATTTTTTAATTGTTCCTTTTATTGAATAGTAAATACTACCTTTACACCAAGTTTTAAGTTTCTAAGACTACAAGATAAAAATATTTTCAATTTTTGATTTTTTCGCATTTTTTTTTTTGTTTATAATTTTCTGGATTTTATAATTTTTTCTTATTTTGTATCCTTTATTACAAATTTTAAGTTTCTAGACCTACAAAATCGAATTATTTTAAAATTTCCGATCTTTTTCGATTTTTTTATTTTATTTTCGAATTTTATTGCGTTTTTATTTTAACTTATTCTGAATCCCAAACACTATCTTTACCGCGAATTTTAAGTTTCTAAGGCCAAAAGATCAAATTATTTAAAAAATTTTCAAATTTTTCGAATTTTTGATTTTTTTTCGAGTTTTCTGGATTTTTTAATTTTTCCTTATTTTGCATCCTAAATACTACCTTTATTCCGAATTCCAAGTTTCTAGCGCAACAAAATTGGATTATTTGAAATTTTTCGATTTTTTTCGATTTTTCGATTTTATTTTCATTTTTTTTTTTTTGTGTGTTTTTGATGATTTCTTTTTCTGAATTCTAAACACTACCTTCACACCAAATTTTAAGTTTTTAAGACTACAAGATCGTGTTATTTTCAAATTTCAATTTTGTTCGATTTTTTTGAATTTTCGAATGTTTTTTTTTTCTTAATTTTCCGGATTTTATATTTTTTCCTTTCTTTGTATCCGAAATGCTAGTTTTATTCCAAATTTTCAGTTTCTGTGGCTGTGGGATATACCCAATCTTTTTGATGACGCGAGAGTGAGTGAGTGTGTGAGTGACAAAAAATCGAAACTTTGAGTTCATATATCGTCTGCACTAATTTAAGGGTATTTTTGAATTATCCATATTTTTGAATTTTTTCTTATTTAGTATCTTAAATATTACCTTTATTCCAAATTTCAAGTTTCTAGTGCTATGAAATCGAATTATTTTCAAATTTTCCTTATTTTTCGATTTTTCCGATTTTTTCGATTTTTTTGTTTTATTTTCGAATTTTATTTGGTTTTTTATTTTAACTTATTCTGAATCCTAAACACAATCTTTACTGCGAATTTTAAGTTTCTAAGGCTAAAAGATCAAATTATTTTAATTTTTTCAATTTTTTTCGAATTTTTCGAGTTTTTGAATTTTTTTTTTTCGAATTTTCCGGAATTTTTAATTTTTCCTTATTTTGCATCCTAAATACTACCTTTATTCCGAATTCCAAGTTTCTAGCGCAACAAAATTGGATTATTTGAAAATTTTCGATTTTTTTCGATTTTTCGATTTTATTTTCAATTTTTTTTCGTGTGTTTTTGACGTTTTCTTTTTCTGAATTCTAAACACTACCTTCACACCAAATTTTAAGTTTTTAAGACTACAAGATCGTGTTATTTTCAAATTTCAATTTTGTTCGATTTTTTTGAATTTTCGAATGTTTTTTTTTTTAATTTTCCGGATTTTATATTTTATCCTTTCTTTGTATCCGAAATGCTAGCTTTATTCCAAATTTTCAGTTTCTGTGGCTGTGGAATATACCCAATCTTTTTGATGACGCGAGAGTGAGTGAGTGTGTGAGTGACAAAAAATCGAAACTTTGAGTTCATATATCGTCTGCACTAATTTAAGGGTATTTTTGAATTATCCATATTTTTTAATTTTTCCTTATTTAGTATCTTAAATATTACCTTTATTCCAAATTTCAAGTTTCTAGCGCTATGAAATCGAATTATTTTCAAATTTTCCTTATTTTTCGATTTTTCCGATTTTTTCGATTTTTTTGTTTTATTTTCGAATTTTATTTGGTTTTTTATTTTAACTTATTCTGAATCCTAAACACTATCTTTACTGCGAATTTTAAGTTTCTAAGGCTAAAAGGTCAAATTATTTTAATTTTTTCAATTTTTTTCGAATTTTTCGAATTTTTGAATTTTTTTTTCGAATTTTCCGGAATTTTTAATTTTTCCTTATTTTGCATCCTAAATACTTCCTTTATTCCGAATTCCAAGTTTCTAGCGCAACAAAATCGGATTATTTGAAATTTTTCGATTTTTTTCGATTTTCGATTTTTTCAATTTTGCTTTCGATTTTTTTGGTGTTTTTGATGTTTTCTTTTTCTGGATGATAAACACTACCTTCACACCGAATCTTAAGTTCCTAAGACTACAAGATCGTATTATTTTCAATTTTCAATTTTGATGGAATTTGTTGAATTTTCGAATGTTTTTTTTTTTCGAATTTTCCGGATTTTATAATTTTTCCTTTCTTTGTATCCTAGACACTACCTTTTTTCCAAATGTCAAGTTTCTAGGGCTGCGGGATCTACCTAATATTTTTGATGACGCGTGAACGAGTGAGTGAGTGACAAAAAATCGAATGTTTGAGTTCATATATCGTCTGAACTAGAAAAGATAGAAAGTTTTAATTTCAAATTTTGGTCCTGTGTGCCAAATACTCTAGAAAAACGAAGTTTCAAATTTTTGGGATACTCCAGCGCGGAGATATGAGGGGGTCAAAAGTGCCCTGAGTTGCTTCCAGAAAAGTATGCTTACGGCTGTCCTCTCTCGACTTGGCGGAGGCACTGCCGTGCCTCCAGATCTAAAACAAACTATCCCCATCCTGTGGGATTTGTTTTTCAATGTTTTACTTTATTTAATGCAAAACATAGATTGCATCCGACAACTCATAAAAAAGTCCTCCGGCCTGTACCGGCAGGAAAAGGTAGCTTTCCTATATCTTCGTTTTAAAATTTTAGCTAATGTTACTCGAAAACAGCAAGTTAAAATGCAAAGAAACTGTTTACAAAAGATTCGTTTACACTGAATTTGAATAAGAAATTCGCCAAATTATTGAGCTATAGCCAAGTTGGCTTCATTTATGAAGACTTATTTTTGTCGCCAAATTTGGCGAGATTTCGCCAATTGTCGCCAAGTTTGGCGAGAATTTGGCGCTAATGGATATGAATATATAGTTTTATGCGTATGATTGGGAAACTGATTACAACAATGAAAGAAAATAATTTGCGAGAAATCGCGTTCACTAAAAATTATAAATTTATATTAAAATCATTAAAATTACAGACATTACAATACACTTTCATAAAACATTAAAAACATATTAAAATTGGACGTTTCGGATTTACATGGAAAATCCCTCTTCAACAACAACATTTCACTTAGCGTAAATCATAGTTCAAAAATATCAACAAATAGAAAATGCAACCTATCAAAATTTCGAAGTCAAAGTTACAGTTATAATAACATGGAGTATTCATTCGGGATTGCACCTGCTTGACCATTATTGACCATAAATTTATCGTTGGTTTTTTGTAATGTGCTGTTTTGTTTCAAAATGTCAGTCACCCTAGAATTTCAAACTGCTCTATCTCAGCCAATTTTTAAGATAGAGGTAAAACAAAAAATGATCTGGAATCCTTGTATCAAGTCCTAACACCTAATTAAAAAATAAACTTGATTTTTTAACTTTTTTGTATATTTATTTTAGTTTTAAAATTTTCCGTGGCCGCCATCTTGAAACAAGATGGCGGACCAAGTTGGCCAACGAACTCGGTCGAGCCATTGGTGAGCTTAATACACACAATTAGTTTCATCCAAATTAATTTATAAATACGAGCGTTATCGTATCAAATTATTTTCATTTTTTCAATTTTTTACGAATTTTTTTATTTTTTTTTCGAATTTTCTGGATTTTTTTAATTTTCCTTTTTCTGTATCCTAAATACTACCTTTATTCCTAATTTGAATTTTCTAGCGCAACAAAATCGGATTGTCTTCAAATTTTCGGTTTTTTTCAATTTCTTCGATTTTTTCAATTTTGCTTTCGATTTTTTTGGTGTTTTTGATGTTTTCTTTTTCTGGATGTTAAACACTACCTTCACACCAAATCTTAAGTTTCCAAGACTACAAGATCGTATTATTTTCAATTTTCAATTTTGATGGAATTTGTTGAATTTTCGAATGTTTTTTTTTTCGAATTTTCTGGATTTTATAATTTTTCCTTTCTTTGTATCCTAAACACTATCTTTTTTCCAAATGTCAAGTTTCTGGGGCTACGGGATCTACCCAATCTTTTTGATGACGCGTGAACGAGTGAGTAAGAAGTGACAAAAAATCGAATGTTTGAGTTCATATATCGCCTGAACTAGAAAAGACAGAAAGTTGTAATTTTAAATTTTGGTCCTGTGGGCCAAATACTCTCTATAATTGAAGTTTAAAATTTTTGGGATACTCCAGCGCGGAGATATGGGGGGGTCAAAAGTGCCCTGAGTTGCTTCCAGAAAAGTATGCTTACGGCTGTCCTCTCTCGACTTGGCGGAGGCACTGCCGTGCCTCCAGATATAAATAAATTATTTCATCTTTGTTCTTCAAGGGATGAAAAAATCCATTACTAAATCAAAGAAATTAATCAAGAATTCTTTTTGAATTTAGCAGTATTAAATGAAATAATGAAAATTTTTCATGGATTGATTTTCATGAAAGTTTTACTAATTATGCTGAAAGGTTTTAAGTAAATATGGTATAACAGGTTTAAATGAAGTATAAATAAAAAAAAAAATATTGAATAATTTATTGAAAAATTCACTGTGAAATGAAGTAATTTATTCTAAATTCTATTTACAGATTTATTAAGAAAATGTACATGTCCATATACAAATATGTTTTAAAGGATATATGTAAAAATAAATATGTAAAAATCTAATATTTAAAACAAAAACATATCCATCAGTAACGTCACGCAATATCAATTCTGCCAATGAACTGAGCATTCGATTTAACTTTTATCGATGTTTTGTTTAACTTCTAAAAATCAAATAATTTCGATTTTTACGCTGTCGAAATAAAAGAAAAATCATTCCAATGAAATGGCAATTTTTTTAATGACTGTATCTCAGTTTAATTTTTTATTTTATGGACTTACAATAATTCTCAAGTATGTTTTTTTTTAATATATCTAAAATTGAGGCGACTAAATGAAGAATTTAGAAAACATATAACACTGTTCAACACCTAATTCCTGCAAATAACGCCCACAGTTGATAATATATTCAAGTATATATAATTATAAGGTCTTTTTATCATCTATAGATTTGTTATACTCCACAGGATTTCCTCAAATCTAATTCAGCTGTAAAACGCAAAAGATATTTGAAGTTTATTTTTATCATTTACTGTCCCTAAATGGTGAGGATTAGCTTTTTGTACAGCCCTGTATATGATCTGCAGTTTTTGCACACACAACACCAACAGTTAATTAATTTCTGAAAGGCATCCCAGCAAACACAGAATTGTCAGAAACGTCACGAATTGATATAAGAAATATCATTATTGTCAGGTACATCGATTTTCATGTAACAATCCGATATATTTTTCATGGCAAAATACAGTTTTATCATGTAAGTGGTGTCCGTACTGTAAAAGAATGGCGATAATCTTACGCAGCACAAAACCCGTATCAAATACTAGGTATCCATTAGCTATACCTACATAGGATGACATGTCGTCGTGCTAACATTACGTCGAATGCACAGTTTCCATTTGACACCATGGATATGATAATTTTTTAA
Organism: Maratus michaelseni; assembly: GCA_963931845.1. Classification (NCBI taxonomy): domain Eukaryota; kingdom Metazoa; phylum Arthropoda; class Arachnida; order Araneae; family Salticidae; genus Maratus; species Maratus michaelseni. Next base: position 309,339,816 of record OZ007591.1, read on the forward strand.
CACCCATCGATACATCGCCGATACACTATCATCGGCTGGCATTTATCTAAACCGGACTGGCAATACATTTGACCTTCAATTCAATGGCCGCTGTGTTGTGAGTGTTTCGTAGCGGCGATAAAAATTCTTCTAAAGAACATCTCAGCTAAAGTAAGTTATTTGTCTAATATATTGACTGTTTAAGTTGTAAATGTTATCTAAGTTTTCTTTTTTTTTAATGAATTAAGTATTTAATTCTTTTCATGCATTTTAAATTATGTGCTAGTGTACGTATATAAACAAACACGTGTAGTGTTTAGCGTTTGCATTAAATATTGAAAACAAAATTTGTACCTTTTTACGATTGGCTTTCAAATTACTTAATTCATGTTTTTTTATCTGACTAATAAGTATTGTTTAATGGGGAAATAGGAAATATAAAAGTATAACTTGCTTATTTATTATTATTATTTTTTTTGTTTGTGTAAGGTTGGAAGATTTTTTTTTTAGTAGTTTACTAGTCTGCAAGATGCAATATAGGGTAGATGTGCCAGTAATGGACATCTTTCAAAGTGGAAAAAAAATCAATAAAATTTTAACTTGCATTATTTTTTTCTTCATAAATTGCATGTTTTATTTATAATCTATGTTACTGTTGACACAAAATGTTTCACAGTTCCATTGTTTTTGAGTGAAAATCTAAATTAACATGCTAAGAGCTGGCTTGAATTAAATTAATTAAATCTTTTTAATTTTCTTGCAAAAATTGTATGGTTTTGTTTTGATAATAATATAAAAATTTGAATTTTATATATTAATGGCCATTTAGAAAATCGTATTTATTTTTTTAATTTTTAGGACCCATGCCCATTACTGGAATACTTAATTAGTCTATTTCAAGTAATGTACATCACAATGTGAACATTACTAAAAGTGCAATTTCAGTAATGTTCATAGTGTTTAAAATCTTTTAATTTAACTGAACAGCTAAGTACTCTAATTTAATTTTTAAATTGTACTTACCAGAATGTTTGTAATAACCTTTTTCTATATATATATAAATAGACGCTTGTAAATAATTTCATGTAATTAGTAATAAAATTTGGTACTGTTTGGTTAGCCGGGCGGCAGTGATATATATATGTGTATGTACATATATCACTGGCACGCCCGGCTAACTGAAAAGTACCTAAAGTTTTTATCATGCAATGAAATTAAAGTTTTTTAAAAACGGTGACTTGCATATTTTATAATTTGTATTTAAAGTTTTTTTATATCATGTTTGAAATTTCATGTATCTTTAGCATTTTAACCCCCCCCCCAAAAAAAAAAAAAAAAAATAAATAAATAAAAAGGTACTTTTCCATTATACGGACACCATGCCAAAATGTAAGCTAATGCATAATGTATGTATGTGTATGTATCAGGGTTAGAAATAAGCAGTCGTTAGTCAACTAAATTATTGCATTTGGCGACCACAAAATTATACCTAATCGTCAAATTTAACACCTAGCTTTTCTTTTTTCTTTCTTTCTTTTTTTTTTTTTTTTACACAAATGCTTTTATTCCTACTTTAGTATAAGTTTGCATCCACCCCCCTTCCGCTGCCTGCACTTGAAACACCTGTTTTAATATACTGTATAAAGAATGTTTTAAAATTTCAGTGTTTTTCCTCAAAAAAAAAAGTATTTATATAGAAATCAATTTCTTTAAATGCCATACAAATATACATTAATTGGTATCCAAAAGTTCATTTATTTGCTTCTTTTTTCATTTTCTGATGTACTTTCAATCATAAGATTTTTTTTAAAATTAATACCTGATTGTATCTAAAAGTTCAAATTTTCTTTCTATGGATATAAATGCTTGATAATCTGTTTTGTATGTATATTAGCTTTATAAAAAGAATTATTTAAACATTTTTCTAGAATCCAAATATTGTAGTTTAATGCTGTTTCAGAATTTTATCGAAAGCCAATTTTTATTTTGTTTTAGTGATTAACGCAGGGATAAAATGTTTAATATGTACAGCCCCCTTGCCCTTAACACATAAAGGTAATTACAATATTATTGTTAACCTGGGTTCGAAAAGAAATGAAAAAATATCATATAACATGAAATGCAGTTTGACACCTAGGAAAAAAATTGCAGGTGTCATTTGACGCCTTACTTAGAATTCCCAATTTCTAACCCTGATATGTATGCTTGGCGACAATGGCGCCTGTATAACAAAGAAGTACCATAAAAAAAAACTTTCCCAAGTTTTATATTTGAAGCTGAATTTTTAAATGTAGAATCAATAATTATGTTGGACAATATTTACTTAGAAAAGCTATTGAAAGATAAACTTGCAGTTTCAATAGAAATATTTTTTTCTCGTTTTCGTTTTGTTCAGTTAAGAAGACCAAGCTTACTATATTTATGTTAATTTTTTTTAATAAAAACAAATTATTTTGTTGTGTAAAACATACAATTTTCTTGAAACTTGTTTACTAAATCTTAATAGTTTGTTTTTTGTGAGTGTAAAAAAGCAAATTGTGTCTGTTTTCAATTAGTTGATCTTAAATTTTGTTAAGAAAAATAGAAAAAGACATTTTCTATTAGTTACATTATCTATAGCAAAGTTACCCCCAGACAGTTTAAGAAGGGTGCTGCACCCTGCCTGTCCTTTGGTTTTCAAAATAGCACCCTTCTTGCCCCCCAGTAAAATAATTAGCACCCTGCTTGCCCCTCAGTAAAAAAAGTGTTCTTTCTCCTTTTTGCATTAAAAAAATTGCTTTCATAGTAAAAATTGACTCGATGTTGTCTTGAAAAGAGTGCTTTGACTTTTAAATATTAACAAAGGCTTTAAAAACCAAAAGAATACCTTTAACAATTAAAAAAAGTGCCTTTAAGAATCCAAAAAGGTTCATTAAAGAATCAGAAAAGTGCCCTTTTATAAACCTGGGAGAAACTCTGCTATAGCATTTTCATGCTAAATGACGTGTTTTAATGTCTAATTTATATTAACTCTGAAAATATTTATAATCATCAATAAGTTAACTATTTTGAAAATATGGGACCCAGAAGCAGAAAATTCTCCAAGTGTCTGCGACGGATATTTCAGCGGTAGAAAATAATCTGCAGGTAAACTATGTTACAATTCAGGAATGGCAGGTCTTTGACATGTGTCCGTTTTTGAGTTTTAACTGCTATGTCCAAAACCATCTTATGTCAAAAACCTCAAATACTGCATTGATATGTAAAATTTTACATTAAATAGTACTTATATTATATGAAACAGTACAACATTATACGTAATAAATAAGTCTTTTACTGTATATCATCAATAATTAATATCTAGTAAAGTATTACTGTTACATGCAATTTTTTAACTTGATTTCTCGATATTTACCAGCAACCTATTGGTGAATTGAGCTGTTTTTTTCCCGCGAGATATTGAAGAATTTCACGTTTATTTTTTGTAACAAACTGATGAATTTCGCGATTGTTTTCCTGTGATCGATTGAAGAAATTTGTGATATTTTCCTGCTACCAATTGACAATTTTTTTTTTTTTTTTTTTGCCAACCGATAAGCGAATTTCGCGCTTGTTTTCCCGCGTCTTACAGGTGAAACTCGCGTTTTTTTTTTTTTTTTTTTTTTTTTTTTTTTAACACATAATTGGACAAATTTCACAATTGTTTTCATGACCGATCGGCGAATTTGGCTATTTACCTGCAATAGCTTGACAAAATTTACAATTTTTCCTTGCGACTGACTGACGCATTTCGCAATATTTTCCGCTATCTATAGATGAATTTTGCAAAGTTCTTCCGCAGCAGATGGCAGAATTTTGGGGGTTTTTTCTGCAACTGACTGAAGAGATTCACTATTTTTGCCCGTAACAGACAGATGAATTTCTAGATAGTTTTCTAACGATTGATTGACTAAACTCGTGATATTTTCCTGCAACTGATTGATGATTTTTCGGATTTTTTTCCACGTCTTGCTGGCAAAACTCGCAGGGTTTTTTTCACATGATCGTAGACGAATTTTGCTATTTCCCCCCTGTTATCGACTGGGGAATTTCGCAATTTTTCCCACAACAGATTGGCAAATTTTTCGATTTTTTCTTCACACGATCGATTAACAAATTTCGCAATATTTTCACATGACTGTTTAACGAATTTTGCGAAATTTTGCTGTGCCCGATTGACAAATTTTTTGTTTTTTTTCCGCAACCTATTGGTGAAATATGCAGACGGAGATTTTTTTTCGCAAACCCAAAATGCTATGCAGCTATTAACAAAAAAAACAGGCAGAGTGCATTTGCAGATCTAAAAGAAAATATAGGGCCTGCTTTTTGCTGATTTCTTCAACCGCTTTTCACAGATTTTCTCTTTTGAACTTTCTGGCGAGATGCTAGCACAGTATATGAGCAAACGCTGTTGGTCCATTGAGCAAGGATGTCGGAGGGAAAAAAATGATATTTAGCTTGCAAAGAATGAGACAATGCACAGAAGATCATAGCGCTCTGCCAGATGCGAAGCGAAAGTGTGGCTGCGGCACCGCACTCACTGACAAAGTAAAAAAATCTGCAGAAGGAGGGAGAAAAAATCTGAGCCGAAGAAAATTCCATGGAAAAAAATCTGCTGAAGAGGGGAAAAAATCTGCGACATAAGTCACCAGTCTCTATCTTTCTGCTACTGGGATATAGTATATTAAAAAAATATTGTATATTTTTGAAAATGCCATGATATTTACGAACCCTGATTTTTGTATATATAAAATAAGATAAAATGCCTTCAGTATGAAATAAAATGTTTCTAGTTGGTTATATATCGGTACTTTTTGGTTAGCCGGGCACCAGTGATATCTATACACACATATATCTACACAGATACATATATACATATGTATATATATACACATATATGTATGAATATATATACATATGTTTATACACAGTTTCCCCCATGTTTAAAAAAGGGCAGGGTGCTGATGATGAGAAAAGGGCACTTTTCAGATTCTTATTGGCACTTTTTTTAATTTTTAAAGTTATTATTTTGGTGTTTAAAGCCACTTTTAATATTTAAAAGTCAGGGCATTCTTTTTAAGACAACATTGAGTCAGTTTTTACTCTGGAAGGAAATTTTTTAATGCAAAAAGGACACTTTTTCTACTGAGGGGCAAGAAGTGTGCTAATTATTTTTGTGAAGGCCGAGAAGGGTGCTATTTTGTAAACCAAAGGGCAGGCAGGGTTCAGCACCCTTCTGAAACCGTCTGGGGGAAACTGATATACATATATATATGTACATATATCACTGGCACCCGGCTAATCGAAAAACACCCAAAATTTTTATCATGCAATGCAATGAAAAGTTTTTAAAAAACCGTGACTTGCATATTTTATAATCTATGTATAAAGTTTTTAATATGATGTTTGAAATTTTATGTTTTGTTAGCATTGTATCCCCCCCCCCAAAAAAAAAATAATAAATAAATAAATAAATAAATAAAAGGTACTTTTCTGTTATATGGACACCATGCCAAAATGTATGCTAATGTATGTATGTATATGTATGCTTGGTGACAATGGTGTCTGTATAACAGAAAAGTACCCTAAAAAAAAACTTTACTAAGTTTTATATTTGAAGCTGAATTTCTAAATCTAGAATCAATAATTATGTCAGACAGTATTTACTTAGAAAAGCTACTGAAAGATAAAATATCTCATTTAGATAAACTTGCAACTTCAGTAGAAATAATTTTTTTCTCGTTTTCGTTTACTTAAGAAGACCAAACTTACTATATTTATGTTAAAATTTTTTAATAAAAACAAATTATTTTGTTGTGTAAAACATAAAATTTTCTCAAAACTTGTTTACTAAATCTTAATAGTTTGTTTTTTGTGAGTGTAAAAAGCAAATTGTCTGTTTTCAATTAGTTGATCTTAAATTTTGCTAAGTAAAAAAAAAAAAAAAATAAAGACATTTTGAATATTGTTTTATATAAGTTTTCATGCTAAATGACATATATGTTTTAATGTCTAATTTATATTAACTTTAAAAATATTTATAATCATCAATAAGTTAACTATTTTGAAAATATGGGATATAGTATATAAAAAAAATTGTATATTTTTGAAATCATGATATTTACAAATCCTGATTTTTGTGTATATAAGATAAAAATGCCTTCAGTATAAAATAAAATTTTCTAGTTTATTATATCAATACTTTTCAGTTAGCTGGGTGCCAATGAAATATATACACACACCCATATATATGTGTATATATATTTCACTGGCCCCCCTGGCTAACCGAAAAGTACCGTTATATCTTACCATTTTTATAATGGGCTTAAGTCTATAGGTGCAGATTCCCAAAATTTGGAAGGAGTCACTGGCTCCTAAACCCAAAAAATCCAGTAGCCACAATTGAAAAACAAACGCATAAAAACAATAGTGTTTATATGGAGTAAAAAAAAAAAAAAAACTCAGGAATTCAAAGTGTAAATTAATTTATTTAATATAAACTCACGTACAACAAAATTTGAATATTAATTAAATCTTAAATCATGTACAGTCAGAAGATAAAGTGGGCAAGATACGGTTTAAAAAATATATGTAGGTATAAGCTCAGCAATTATGATAGCGGGGAATATCAGAAAAACAATATTTATTATTTTGATTTTGCCAGACAAAAGTACAAATAAAAGAAAATCTGAATTTGTGAGATTATTTTGCACTATAAAAATCAAAACACACTTCAAACATTTGTTTATATATATATATATATATATATTTATTTAAATCACAGTCTATGTAAAATTATCAGATTCAAACTGTTACGAATAACATTGCTATTCGAACATATTAATAGTTTGCTGTGTTAAACAGATCATCCTGAAATGTTATTAAAAGATAATAATAATGTTTGTTATGTGTTTTGGTCTTAATCATAAAAAAAAATACCAACATTTCACGATGTGGACTGGAAATACCAGAAATTGATTACTTTTAAATCACATGGCGACTTAAAAACCGAAAGTTAGTGGCCACAGCAAAAAATTTAGTCGCCACGTGGCGACTGGCGACTGTGAATCTGCACCTATACTTAAGTCTAATTTTTAATAGACCCAATTACATGCGATTTTTTTTTATTTTTTTTTTTTATTGATATGTTTATTTTTACATGTAAGTTTTTAAAGATACTATATTGCAATGTTAAAATATTGGCTATTTGTTTCTAGCTCATGTTGAATTATTGGCAAGATTAAAATTAAAAAATATGGCTATCACTGGTCAAAGAATATCTTCATAAGCAGTCTACTAGTGTGGACAAAATGGGAGAAATAAAAGTAAGTTAATTTTTGTTTATTTATTTGATAAGTATTGTGTTATGTGCTTAAATTATAAGCAGGGCGGGATTCGCGGTGAAAATTTTGAAATACCGCCCAAAAAAGATTGTGGGCGGGAGCCTCCCGCCCAAAAAATTTCACAATTTTAGGAAAAATTTGCATTATTTTATTTACCTGCAACTGAACGATAAATTTCGTGATTTTTTTTTTTCCCGCAACCGATCGACGAACTTTGCGTTTCTTTCGCGACAGATCGACAAACTTTGCTGTTTTTTCCGTGACAGATCGGCGAACTTTGTGGTTTTTTCTAGATTGACGAACTTGACGTTTTTTCCACAACAGATCCACGAACTTTTAGTTTTTTAAGCGACTGGTCGACGAACTTTTCGTTTTTTAAGCGACTGATTGATGAACTTTGTTTTTTGGGGACAGATGGACGAACTTTGTGTTTTTTCCGCGATCGATTGACGAAATTTGCTTTTTTCCCGCGACTGATTGACGAACTTTCTGGTTTTTTTTTGGCGACAGATCGACGAACTGCGTTTTTTCCACGACAGATCGACGAACTTTGTGTTTTTTCCGCGACAGATCGACGAACTTTGTTTTTTCCATGACAGATCAACGAAATTTGCGTTTTTTCCGAGATCGATCGGCGAAATTTGTGTTTTTCCCGCGGTCTATCGACAAAATTCGTGTTTTCTTTTTCACAATCGACCGACGAAATTTGCGTTTTTTCGCGATCGATCTACGAAAATCGCGTAACTTTCCAAACACTTCACAGAATACTGTGGGCTCAAATAAATGGCAATAACAAAAATGAAAATCCTAATTATGAATATATATGAATTAAAATGAATTTCATCAAAGTACCGCAAAAAAAATCCGAGAAATTAGTCAAATGATCGTGGGAAAAATTGCGAAATCTGTCAAATGAACTCTGGGAAAAATCATGAAATTAGTCAAAAAATGATTTCAGTAAAAAAATCACAAAATCCATCAAGTGATTTCGGGGAAAAATCGCGAAAATAATCAAACGATCGCAGAAAAAATCATGAAATTCATTAAACGAATGAGAAAAAAAATCGCTAATTTTACGATCGCGTAAAAATCATGAATTTTATCGACCGAGCGTGTAAAAATCCTGAATTTTCTAATGCATAAGTGCAATTTTTTCTTATTTTCTGTTCAGTTGTTCCAAAAATGCAAAATATTTATTCAAGGGAATTTATTTCTGTTTCTGCACTTGATAAATTTTAGGAATGTGTGTGTGTTGGGGGGGGGGGGGGAACTGAAACTTTGCACAGGGCGCAAAGTTTCTTTTGCATGATCCTCTTTTTTTTTTCCTCAAAATATTTAGCTTTTTCCTTTCCAGTCGCTCCCCCTCTCCCACACATTTTCCTCCCATAAAATGGACTTTTGAAAACAGAAATTCTGTTGTTCTGATTGACTTACGTGTTGTAAGTTCTAAATAAATGTAAAAAAAAAAAAAAAAAAAAAAAAAAAAAAAAAAAAAAACAGATGCATCAACTGCATAATTGCAATATGCATTTTCCATTTACGGCACGTTTCTATAAGTGGAACATTAAAAAAGTGAAGTTATTTTAATCAGATTATTATGAGATTCTTAAAAGTACAGAGTTTAGATAAAATGGAGTTTTAATGCAGAATTATCAGATTTCTTCCAAATTTTGTATATAGACTCATTGTGGTACGGAGCTTCCCTGATTAGTTTTGGGGGTTCATTGGAAAAGTTTAAAGGGGAACAAAGGCAAACACCCCCTCCCTCCCCTTAATTTAGATAAATTGGTTTTTCATGCAGAATTATCAGATTTGCTCCAGAGTTTGTATAGAGGTTCATTGTTATAAGGTGCTACACTGATTAGTTTTGGGGGTACATTGTAAAGGTGAAAATAAGCAGTCTCCACTCGTCGATTAAACTTTAAAAACTGGCGATTAAAAATACGGAAAGAACCAACCAATTTCAGGATTTCCTGATTACCCTTTTTCCCTAAATTTCACGATTTTTCCGCGTCCGTTCGACGTAATTCGTAATTTGTACGCCCCGTTGGAAGAAATTTATGATTTTCTGTACATAATCGACGAAATTCATGATCTTTACGCGTCCGATTGATAAAATTCATGATTTTTAGGAGTGCAATCGACAAAATTCATGATTTTTATGCGCATAATCAACGAAATTCATGATTTTTACATGCCCAGTTGATAAAATTCATGACTTTTACACGTTTGATAGACGAAATTCAAAATTCTTACGCTCCCGAATGACAAAAATCAAGATTTGTATTTAGCTGTTCGATGAAATTTAAGATTTATACGTAGCCGATCGACGAAATTCAAGATATTTATGTAGCCGATCGACAAAATTCAAGATATTTACGTAGCCGATCGACGAAATTGAAGATTTTTCTGCACCTGATCGACAAGATTGAAGATTTTTCTGCACCTGATCGACGAAATTGGAGATTTTTGTGCACCCGATCGACGAAATTGAAGATTTTTATGCATCCGATCGACGAAATTGAAGATTTTTATGCACCCATGCGACGAAATTCATGACTTTTATGCACTTTGTCAATAAAATTCATGATTTTCATTCTCCCGATCTACGAAATTCATGATTTTTACGTTGAATGATGAAATTTATTATTTTTACGTAGCTGATCGACAAAATTCATGATATTTTTTTGCACCTGATCGACGAAATTTAAGATTTTTCCTCGTCCGAAAGACGAAATTCATTATTTTTATGCACACTATCGACAAAATTCATGATTTTTATGCGCTTGATCGACAAAATTCATGATTTTCCATGCGATATCGACAAAATTCATTAATTTTATGCTCTCGAATGACGAAATTTGCAATTTTTTCTGAAACTAATTGCCGAAATACACACAATTCCTGAATTTGTGGAGATTTTGGCCTGCTGGCCACAAGTTGTGCATGTGTAATGCATTCATGATTCATATCATGTTGTGGGTTATTATTTAGTACATAAACATACCTATTTATTATTGTCAGACCTTCATTCTATACAAATAATTTTTTTTGAAAAGTACTTATGTAGTTAGTTAAAAAGTACCTAAGCTAGTGTGACTTATGTAGTTAGCTACATAAGCATGTTGTGTAGAACTTTACTGTTAACTTATTTTAAAATTTAAAATAGATTGGAAATTAATATCTGAAGTTTATTCAAAACAATATAAATTAAAACATTTTTATTTAGTACATAAATTACTTTTTTACTGTAAAGTCATTCTATTTAAAAAAAATAAATATTCAGTGACATACGTGTATTTACTGGCTACTAAAGAAATTATTCTCATTAGCCAGTAACTGGCTACTAAAACAAATCAACCTACCGGCCAGTGGCTACTAAACGAAATTCCTTATTTTTCCCTTTAGTTCATTGGTTACAAAGGGGGAACGAGGGGCTAATCCCTCCCCCTTAATATAGTAATAGCCTTTGAGCTCAATGCCATCAGTTTAACTGGACGCTTTTCTTTTTATTTTAATGGTACTATCAAGTTGTTTGCCGTCAAATTTTGGTGGGTTTCATCTAGTTTTCTTTTATTTATTAGGGTTGATGTGCGCCAGGTTTTGTTTTAATGAAAATGTTTGTCTGATTCAGGTTGATGATTTTTAAGTTAATAATTTTTTTTTGTCTGGTTCAGTTAGAGTTGTAGGTTTACTTGATATAATGTTTAGCAGGCTTATTTTCAGGTTGGTTTGTTGTCTGGCTTAGTTCATTGTGGTCACTTATGGGTTTTGCGGGGCTGATTGCAACTGTCTTGATCCAGTGCAGTATTCTATTTTATGTGCATTAATTCCAAGGAAATAATCAAATAAAAGTATTGTGTCATTTTAAAAAAAAGAAAATCCAATCATTGTTAACAACAGATTATGCAATCTGATGCAGAATTTCATCTAAAAGTGTTAAAAGGAAATTATAACTACAATCATCAAAACTTACTCAAACCAGGGTTGGCAGGTTTCTGACAGTTTAAACTGTCACTTCAAAAACCTAATCAGAAACCTCGAATACTACATTGATATGTAAAATTTCACATTAAATGTCATATATATACAACATTAGATGTAATGTTTAAAATGTTACTATTACTGTAAATCAATAATTAATATCTAGTAAAGTGTTATTGTTAAGTGTAATTTTTTAACTGGGTAAAATTGTTTTTAAGTAATTGAAACTGCTCACATGAGCTGCACATTTTTTCCCTTACTTAAAATATCTTAAATGTGCCCGTAATTTAAAACAATGATATCATCATCTTCCTGCAGCATGGCTTAAAGAGTGTAAAGAATCATAGAATCCCAGCTGCCAAGAGATACCTGCTGGAATAGTCAACTGAACATTTTATGGAGCCCTGAAACATTTTATGGAATCGGAATATTTCAGAAAATTATGGAAGAGCATAAGGAGGATGCAAGGAATATTAGAATTTCCCAACTAGTTAATGATTTTAATTTATGCAGTGCAAATATCTTATTCTTCAGTTAAAACCCATAGGTGTTTCATTGCATTAGATATTCTTAAACGAGATACTGCTACAATTGCTAATGCATGTCATGTTTGATCAAGTCTTTAGAAAAAAAGTTCACAAGCCCCATATGGAAAATGTGCATAATAAGAATGGATCAAATCATGAAACTTTGAATTTTTTTTGTTTGATTTTGCATCTCAACCATAACGGTGAAGGGTTGACTGATGCAGAAATTTATTCAGCTTGCACATGGGCTACAGAAAGCAAGGGTCGATGCAGGTTTTTTTTCTTGGGGCCCATTTTGTGAAAATTAAAGGTTATTTTTGTGAAAAATATTTTTTAACGAAAGTTGAAATCCAGTTAATAAAATTTGAACCAAGCATTTATAAACAAAAACCTTTTAAAATCCTTTTGCTGAAGTTTTCCTCTCTGGTGAACTTGTTTGTTTACAAATTACACATTTTAAAACATCACCAAATAATAAATAGATAATAAATAGTAATTTTTTATGGAATAGAATTTTGTGAAGGGACCCATTTTATTAGATTTTTGTGAACGGACCCTAAATAGGCCCCAAATTTTTCCTGGATCGACCCCTGGAAAGAATAGATAAATGTTTACCTGTATGCTGGTAACATAAATCACATTTCTTAATAAGGGTGTATAATTTTAAATTAAAAATTTAATTTAATTACAACTATTGCAATTTAAACTTAAATTATTTACACTAGTTTGTATCTGAAATAGCAAAAACTTTTTTCTGGTCTTTGATAAAAATGCATTTGTAACTTTTTTTTTTTCAGATTCTCCTTTTTTCAGCCTATGGTGGCAAAGATGCACATAGTGCAACCAGGAAAATGAGGTCCTAATATCCAGTATCTTCGCAGAAGCAGAAAATTCTCCAAGTGTCTGCGACGGATATTTCAGCGTCAGAAAATAATCTGCAGGTAAACTATGTTACAATTCAGGTTACAATTCAATAAGTATGAACCCTGAGGAGGTAGTTGAACTGTTTGGAAGGGAGAAAAATAATCTATCCCACTATTTTATATGATATTTGAAGAATTACATTAATAAATACAGATATGACAAAAAGTTTGAAAAAAAATTAAATCTAGAACCGAGAACTCAGAATGATTATATGCAAAGTGTTTATTTTAAAAAAAAAGGAAGAACATCGAGCTCTATATATACACAACATCTCTACGTTTTTCAACTTTCACCAATGTTATGGACCTTTAACAATTGGGTTGCTAAATGAATTTCTAATTTTTTTTTCGATTTTGTGCACTGGAGATGAGTTTCAGAACCTTTACAAAATCTGATGTCTTTATTTTTAACTACTTGCATGAAAAATACATATTTAGGATGATGGCATCAATATCCATTTCTGAATAAAATTGTTTTATTATATCCTTAATGAAGTATAGGTAAAACTTGAATCCTTGGTATTCTCTTAGGTTCTATGTGCATTGAAATTTTAAACTGATGTCCAAAGTTTGAAAGGGAAACAGTCAATTCATTTTTTCTGTTAGATGAGAAATGTTTGTTGACTTTAAAGCTCTTCTGAAATCCAAAAGAACTACTTTCTGACTTCTAAATTCATTTTTCTTCGCAAATACATGAAATTGCCAGGTGTTCTTATTCAGAAACTATGTATTCAAAAGACATTTTCCTTTTTTTTTTTTGGTAAAGGCAGAAGTTTTTTCAGAAAAAACAATCAAAGTCAGCAACCTAATTCTGATGCACAAGAAAGGAAAAAACATTATCACGTAACATGATTCGCTGACAAGTTGATAAGTAATTTATTTATCAAAAAACACTATTTGATTCCAAATTGCTTTAATAGTCATGCCTGCCAATTGGGTACCTTTTATGTTTAAAAATGAGTAAGAAAATTTAGCGTTGTTGAGCAGGGAATTTGAGAATTACTTTAAATTGTCAAGTCCTAATTTCTGTAAATTGCAAGGATCAACTAGTTTGTTGTTTCTAAATGTTTCCTTGGAGTTCAGGAAAAATAAAATTCCATGTGCACTACAAGTTCTGCACAGTTCTAATCTCATTTCTGCTTAGTGCTGACTAGGCGAATTTGGTGGGGCGCAGCACACGGTGGACCTTACTGTCCTTTTGGTTCTTTTCCTTTTTTGGTAGCAAAAAAAAAATCTTGAAATACATCTGTCTGTCGTCGGAATTTCAATAGGTCGAGGAAAAAAATTGCAAAATTTCTTGATCAGTTGTGGGGGAAAAAAATACAAAATTTGTTGATTGGTTTCATGGAAAAAATTATGTATTTCGCCAATCTGTTGCGGGAAAAGTTTTTAACTACTTGCCTCTGTTGTGAAAAAAAAACCACACCATTCGATAATCGGTCAAGGGAAAATATCAGTAAATTCGTCAATTGGCTACGGGAAAAATATCGTGAAATTTGTTGATCTGTCGGGTGGGAGGGGGTGTGTTGTAAAATTCACTGTTTTGTCACTGAAAAATATCGCAAAGTTTGTCAATTGGTCTCGGGAAGAAAGTTGTGAAAATTTTCGATCAGTTGCGGGGAGAGGGATGGTAAATCACGAAAATTTTCAGTCTTAACGCAAGGAAAATCGCGAATCTTGTCACTCTCGCAAGAAGAAACCATGCAATCAGTCGAGCAAAATATCACAAAAATTGCCCATCTATCACGGAAAAAAATCGCAAATTTGTCAATTGGATGCATAAAAATATTTCTAAATTCGTGAGCAGGTTGTGAAGAAAAATCCCAAAAATTTTCATTCAGACGCAGCGAAAAAAAGTGTTCATTTTGTCAATCTATCGGTCTGAAAAAACCATGAAATTCACCAATCGGTCGTGGGGGAAAAATCGTGAATTTCTTCAATCTATCTCAAGGAAAAAATCATAAATGTTGTCGGTTGGTTGCTGGAAAACATCGCAAAATCGTCAATCAGTTGCTTGAGGAGGAAAAAGTTACAAATATTTTCAGTTGAACACTGGAAAAAAAAATCATAAAATTTGTAAATCATGTTAGAAAAAAAAGCATGCAAATCACCGATCACTCACGGAAAATATCGCAAAATTTGTCAATTGCTCATGAAAAAATATTGCAAAATTTGTTGATATGTTGTGGGAAAAAATTGCAAATTTTGTCAATCTGTCGTGGGATCCTATCGTGTCAATCCCCACAAAATTTTTTGATCGGCATGAGAAAATATTCGTCAGTTGGTTGCGGGACTTGATCTTCGCTTTAAAAAACAAATTTCTTCGGAAAATGGTAATTCTTTTTTGGGCCGGAGCCTTCCGTCCTCAACATTCTTTTGGGTGGGATTTCAAAATTTTGGGCATGAATCCCATCATCCGACCCTGAAATTCAAGCCTTGTATAGATTTATTATTTAAAGTGGTTTTTCTGTAATTTTCTACGTTATGAAATTAGACAACTCAATGTAATTAACTCTTAACAAAACTCAATACAATTAAATATTGAGAGTGTGCTATTGGAGGGTTTAGAAACAAATCTATTGGTAAATACTGTTTGATATTAATTTATATCCGAACGGAATAGCTGCTGCAATAATAGTAAATATTTATGCACTGTATGATTGTGCATAAATGTTATATACAGTGTTGTTATAACTAAAGTTACCCTGCTTAGACCTGGTTGACAGATATCGATGAAACTTGGAATATAAGTTATATGAGGGGGCGGAAGGGAGTTGCAAAATTCACCGGTCTATCACTGAAAAATATTGCGAAATTTCTCAAAAGAAGCCGACTCAGACTCCGGCTGTTTTTTTGTTTGTTTGTTTGTTTGTTAGACTGTTTGAAGTGAAATTAAACCAATTCTCAATATGCTGCCTGGTGTACATTGTAGATGAAAACTGTAGTTATTTTTGAACTAATAAAATTTTAATCTTTATTTTATTTTATTTTTCCTTTCCATCAAAAATTTTTCTGCTCTGGGGAACCTTATTACTCTACTTTCCCCTTTTCAAGTCCACAAATCCGAAATAGTAAAATTTCTTTTTTCTTTTCTTCTTTAGATTTCGATAGTTGGAATTTTTCGGGTTTGTGGGATATGAAATTGAAAAATTAGTAAATCATTTGAGAATTTCTAGCTGAGCAAGTTTATTGGCAGGCATGCCCAAAAAGCTGTTGCATCTGATGATACTTTTGCAATAATTAATGAGTTAACTGTCCTCCCTGTAGCGCTGAAATGTGAAGAGAAAGGAGATTCATCTTAAAGTTCCTATTTTTTCAGCCCTCTACCCTCACAATTATTTTTTATTTAGCTGTGAGCCGCAAAGTTCTACAATCCGGATGTGATTGCATGAATTTCGTCAATCCTATGAAGAAAAAAAAGTAAATTTGTTAAGTCTGTGGCAATATTGGAAACTTCATCATTTGATTGAGAAAAATAATTGTGAATTTCATCCATAGATTGAAAATAAATCATGATTTTCGTCAATGTATCTCAGAAGAAAAAAATATGAATTTCGTCTATCGGTCATTGAAAAAGTTGGCAATTTTGTTAATCGATAGCTGATAAAAAACGTGATCTTAGTCTATGAAGTGGTTATAAAAAGAAAGAAAAATTCTCCAGTCAATTGCATTAAAAAATTGTTGATTTTGTCAGTCATTGTAATATATCTGGAAATTTGTCGATCAGTTGATAAAAATCGTAAATTTCGGCATTCACTTTTCGAAATATCGTTTTTTGTCATTCATCTGTGTAAGAAAAAAAAAAATCTAATTTCTTCAGTCTCATCCATCAGTCCCTGAAATGAATCTCAAAATTTGTCGACTATTGGTTGATAAAAAAAATCTCGAAATTTCAACAGTCACTCGCTGTGAAAAAAAACATTTTGATTTTGCCAGTAAGCCATAACATATAATTGCGAATTTCTTCTGTGTCTTCAATTTCGTCAGTCAAGCAAAAAATCACAAATTCCTTCAGTTAGTCGTGGTGAAATATCATGCATTTCTTCAATCAGTCTCTGCAAATATTACTGATTTTGTCAATCTGTCATTGAAATATATCATCAAATGTGTCGATTGTTCATTGATTAAAATCTTATTTTTCAGTCACTTATGGCTTAAAAATATCGCTGATTTCGTTATTTGATCATTGAAATGAATCAGGAAAATGTGTCGATTGTTCGTTATTAAAAAATGCATATTTCGGCAATAGTGGAAAAAAATCTTTTGTCAGTCGGTCATCGAAATATATTACGAAATTTGTCAATCATTTTTGTCAATAAAAATAGTAATTTATGGCAATCAGTCACGGTAAAACAAAAATCTCAGATTTCTTTCTGTAGCTTTCCGATATTTTTTTAATTTAAACCCTATCTTACCAAAACTAATTTGTCTTGTTAATTTATATGCAAATAATGTACTAATATTGTATTCTTAAATATTTTCTAGCTTCAGTGAGACACGACCAACTGTTTGAAGATGCTGCTGTTAGTGACATTCAAAGGTGGATAGCCAAGTGGCTGCGATATGCAACAGATAGAGAGTTGGGCTGTCGAAAAAAAAACAACCTAATGTATCAGAAAATTTTGATTTTAATAAATAAATAAATAAATTACCATGTATTAGTATTGTCATTTCTTTTTTTTTCCAAATCTTAATATAAAAATTTTTATTACATACAATTTCAAAGGTTTTGAAATATCAATATTTGTATGGAGTTAAATAAAATTTGTTCCAAAGTTGATTTTTTTTTTCTTTTTTATCATTGCAGAGGATGAAGTCAAAAAAGGATCTTTCAAAGTTTATTATACTTTAGCCAAAAATGTAAAATACTTTATAAAATTTATCTCGTGTTTCTTTTAAGTATATCAACAGTTTTAAATTATCTGCACAAACTAAAAAAGTCAGTTTTTATAAATAGCCTTAACTTGAGAATAGCTTCTCCTGTTTAATTAAAAATAAATTGTAAGGTAGTTTATCAGTGAAGCTAATCTAAAAAATAAAAATGAAAGTACAACCAATATTATTGCAGTTTGACGACAAATTTAAACTTTTTAAAGTATTGTTAAGTATGTAAACAATGCCATTTTTGAGAAACAAATTTTATTTTTGGCATAAATATTTTCAAATATTCAATTATTACTAATTTGTTACTGTGCATTTTGTTTTGGAGCAGCTTTTCAGTGTTCTTAAGGTCGAAATGTGAAGCAACAGAGATGTTACTATAGTGATGACTATAGTACATTTTATGATGAATGTGATCAAGTTATTCATGTGAAACATAAATAAAATATAAATAACATACACAAACAGGTGTGGGAGAATTAACAGAAAATTTTATCAGACAATGATTTACTTCACTAGCCAACAAGATGCAAGATACAGTTGAACATTGTTATGACAAGATGTAAGTAACTGAAAAAGAAATAGTTTCATAATCTTTTGAATAAAAATATTGAAAAAAAAAACTTAGTTTACTGAAGATAATTGAGGTGGTCAGGGCAAGAAAGAGATAAGCCACATTTGTAAACTTCTGAGATATCAGTTTGAAAGTTATATCAAAAACTCAAATCAAGATATATAACCTAAAGTTTTTTTGCCAATGTCTTAGTAACATTTGAGATACTGAGCCACAATATGGCATTACTTAAATGATATTAATATTACGTTTTTTGTAAATTAGCTATCTTTATTGGGGTAAAAAACGAAACTTGTCACATAGGCTGCCACCAAGTGACATTAGAAACAAATTATATGTTTTATATTATAATTTACAATATTGAGCAACAGATTACAGTACTATATTTATTTCACTAAAAATGTGGCTTGGGACTTTCTTGCCCCGACCCCCTCAATTGTTGGGTAAAGCCAGATCAACTATTTAAAGTGTAGTACATTGGGAAAATTGTAAAGTTTTCTGAATAAACATGTTAGGAAGTCTGCTATTATAATTTTAGAAAAATTTAGTGTCTAGTGGCTAATTAAGCAAACATCACATTTTGCATAGTTTGTTCAAAATATCAACTTTTATCAAAGATAAATAAAATGTTTAACTGTTTTATTGCATTTTAAAAGTACAACTAAACTTAATGTAGAAATTTTTCTTTTAAAAAAAAATGGTGGTATGTTCATTTAATACTAGTGATGTGAGAAATATAAGTCAATTTTTTTACAGTAAACTTGTAAATAGAAAAGACCGGCTAGAAAGGTAAAAGGGAGATGTATCATTTATTGTGTTGTCCTCTAAATGTTTCTTAATAAAAACCCACGACCCGTACTGCATCAAATATTTCACTAAAGTCAATTTTTTTTGTTTTGTTCTCTTTTTCTGCACCATTTATAATAATAAAAATACCTAAGAAGTCATATTTAGTTTTAAAATGATTTAAATTAACAATTGCAGAATTCTGGCTAAGCATGAACTTATAAATTTTCTTGTAATAGAATTTTAGAATGATCTACATAATTTTTTTTTTTTTTTTTTTTTTTTTTTTTTTTTTTTTTTTACGTTAAACCATTAATATGTAATAAAATGCTCCATATTCTGCTGATTATGTGTGTGTTTTTTCAGGTAACAAAAATTATATATATATTTTTTAATTCTTTATTAGATTTTATACAGAAAGAATTTCAAAAGTTTTTTTTTTTTTTTTAGATGACAGCAAAATATATAATAATAATATTAAAAAAAATCAAAGCATTAAATATTTTTTTCTGAATAGCTTGAAATTTGATTTGCCTTAAAACTTTAAAAAAAAAAATTCTGTTATGTATGTCAACTAGGAGTGATGAATGACAATAACGGAATAATATATATATATATATATATATATATATTTTTTTTTGGGGGGGGGGGGGTCTGAAAACTTTAAATGCATTTTTAGAAGAACTTTGATTTCACTGATTTTAGTATACGGTAAATTAGGTTACTTGGAAATTTTACAGATATTCTTAAGAAATGTTTTTTTACATTGATTTGCACATAATGTAGTTATGCTATGAAAGTGGAAGTATCTGTCGTAAATTTTTAATTTTGAATCATTTATATTGAAAAATAGATTTTTTTAATTTAAAATTGGTATTTTTGCTAAAAATTTCAAATTTTGACATTTTTCAAATTTCTAGTTCATTGCACAGAACAAGAACAAAAGTATGTGGCAATGAAAAAAATTTTAAATGAATAAAGACATTTATATAAAAGATTTAAAGAAATCGAAAAAACAAAACTTGGTATCTGTATTTAGTTAAAGAATTGAAGTTAAGTACAACACCATAAAATGATAAATTGAGCATGTGAGTGGAAAAAGCATAACATTAGAGCTGATGTAAATGTTGAGGAAACGCAAAAAAAAAAAAAAAAAAAAAAAGTGCTTTTCAAAGTAAAAAACTGATTAATTTTATTTATCAATGAAACTATTTCATTTCATTTTTTGTTTTTAGAATGTTATTCTTTTTCCACACACCTGTTCAGTTAACTGCAAAATGTGAAAAGAAAAAAAAAATCTTCAGTTAGCTTCTGACAATAACAGTTTAATTATTTTTATTTATAGAACTAGGATAAATTAACTTGCGTATTTTCCATTTGTTCCTTTCTTTATATAACAGTAGAGGAGAATAAGCTACTATAAATAAACTTGCTTTTATAAGCTAAGAAATTTTTTTTTAGTTTTCAATACTATGAAATTCAATTCTTTACTGTTCAATATTAATTAAATCAAAAATATTCGCCGACATGCGTATAAATGTCGATAAATTGTCACAAAATCGATATTGATCATAAATATACGTCGAATATAAGGCACAAGAACGATATTCATCGCATATACGTCGAAAATAAAAGGCGAAATGATAACAATTAGATATAAGCAATACCAAATTAGTGTCATTTTGTTTACATTCTTGTGTCGGTCAAATCGGAATTCAAGCATATTTGTATCGAATACGTATCGGATATATCGCCGGTGGCCGTCGTTGTGTCAGATGTTTGGCGGCAAATCGATAACCAGTCCACGTATCGCTAAAGATACCAGAAAAGTTGACAAAATCGAAACAGTTCTGTTAAGATTTGCTGTTATCAGTATAGCACCTCTAGTATTTGATGATAGGTATCTTTCTTGTATCAATCTGTCAGCTCTGTGTTTGCTGGGATAACACAACTAACTGCATATGTAAACGCACTTTCAGTGATGATCGATTATGAATTGTGAACAAACCGAATTATTTTAAGTCTCCTAAGCTGAACAATTAAATGCTATTAATTCCATATTCTACAGTAAGCTGCTGGTAGTGCACCTGAGAAATTCACATCAATTTCACTATGTTTGAAATAGCGTAATATTTTAAAAATACGGGGCAAACAATTTTTCCCAAATGCCATAATGTAACTTAACACTTTTGTGTGTTTCTTTAAATTAATGTTAAATGCCATGCACTCCATTGTCCATAGAATGAATGATTCATTGCACTCCGATAACGATATAATTTTCAGTAATTTTCAAGTAGCGTAACGTTATTAAAATAAACTGCAAACGATTTTTAGCAATTGAGCATAATGTAACAGAATTATTTTGTATGTCCCTGTAAAAGAACTATTAATGTTACGCATTCCATTTTCAACAGGGAATGTCCTACGGTAAACAATACTAAAATATATAGAGCTCATTATAATACAAGTACATTTACGTCAGTTAGAACATGGACAGACAGACAGACGAAGACACAAAAAACCGAAGTCTTAAATACTTTTCATCTATATTGAAAAGTGATGAAAAATAATTAAAATAGAAATTATACCTGCATAAGCTTTACTGCTGCCTATGTGTTAAGATTGATACTAGTGTTTAACTGTTACTTTTTTATATCATTTTCATTTGGCTTTACTTATATCAAAAATTAGTAAAAACTTTACAACTTCGGGGATTATTATAACATTATACTTGGATCATTACGAAAAAAAGGATACTTCCTTCATCTCGCAAATCACTATATTCTTTGAGAAGTAGATGTGAAATACATGCATAAAAGAGTGAAATGCACGAAAAGTGTTCTAAAAATATTCTTAATTGAGATTTCTACGGAATTGTTAATGATAGAAACTTGAAGTTTGACATGACTGTTGCTTTTAAGACGTAACTGGTCGCACAGACAGTTTTTGAAAAGCGGTGTGGTAGCGAAAAAGTTCTAAAATTGATTTTTTTTTGTAATACTGAAAGGGCTAGAAATTTGAAATTTGGCACGGTAGTTACTTATAAAATATAAATGCTCTCTAAGAACAGTTTCTAAAAAATTCGAAATTTAAAAGGGCGAAATGAACTAAACGCGGTCTAAAAACATTCTAAATTACAATTTCTATGGAATCTCTGAAACAACAGAACCGATTTGAAACCTAATGGCAAATTTATGGGGACAGTTCCTGCTCTAATATAGGCTGTATTTTATGTCAGTGCCACTATCATCAAGGGGTTACAGCAGCTAAAACGGTTGTAAAATTGCAATTTTTTTTATACTGAAGGGATTAGAAACTTGAAATTGGGCAATCTAGTTACTTTTAAGATATATATGTTCTCTAAGAACAGTTTCTAAATAATTCAAAATTTAAAAGGGTGATATGAGGGAAAAGTGTTGTACAAACGTTCTAAATTACGATTCCTATGGAATTGTTAAGCACAGAATCTTGAAATTTTACATGGCTGATACTTTAAGACGCAGATGCACACTGAACAGGTTTATAAAAAAAATCGAAATTTAAAAGGGTGAAGGGGGTAAAACGTTCTAAATTACGATTTTTTTTAAATGCTGACAGGATTAGAAACTTCAAATTTGGCATGGTTAGTGACTTTTAAGATACAAATGCTCGCTAACAATGGTTTGCAAGGAAATTCAAAATTTCAAAGGATTCAAATGAGTGGAAAGCGTTTTAAAAGCTTTCTAAATTACGATTTCAATGGAATTTTTAGGGATAGAAACTTGAAATATGACATGACTGTTGCTTTTAAGTCATAAATGGTCGCACAGAACAATTTGAAAGAAACCAAAATTTAAAAGAGTGAAATGATAGAAACTTGAAGTTTGACTGTTGCTTTTAAGACGTAACTGGTCGCACAGCAGAGTTTTAAAAAATTTGAAATTTAAAAGTGTGAAAGCGCGCAGAGCGTTCTAAAAGCGTTCGAAATTATGAGATATTTAGAACTGTTACACTGAGAAAAAAAATCTGACCTTCTCAACTAGAATCTAAATTGTGGCTCTAGAAAAAATAGTTCCATGTCATCCCTATAAATTCTAGTTCTCTTTGCCAGAGAGTTCTAGTGTCTCCTATTAGAATTCAAGAGTGTGTTACTATATTCTCGTGGTCAAACTTATTTAAAAATGTCTGCAAATATTCGAAAACAAGACGCTAGTTTTAGTAACTATAATGCTAGTTTATAAATCCATTCCAGAAATAAAGTGATAATTTCTCGCAATTTACACCATTCATTATCGTTTCGTCACCTAGAAAACTAGAGACTAGAAGTTCTCGATCATTTCGTCTATTCAGTTTAATTGCTTACCCTATTCGCATAGCTCGGACTTCTATATTTCTAGTTTAGGGATTTAGAAACAGTCTAACTATTCAATCTAGTTGAAGGAGGTATATTTTTTTCTCAGTGTACCACTAGAAACTTGAAATTTTGCATGGCTGTTATGTAAATGATCACCCAGAAGAGTTTACTAAAAATGCGAAATTTAAAAGGGCAGGAGCAAAATAAAACCGTTCTACAATTGCAATTTATGTGGTACAGCTGGAATAGAAGCTTCGTATTTGGTATGGTGGTTACTTTTAAGATGGAAATGCTCTCTAAGACCGGTTTCTAAAAAAATCGAAATTTAACAGGCTGAAATGAGCAAAAAACGGTCTAAAAACGTTGTAAATTCTGATTTAATTGGATTTATTCGGGTTAGAAACTTGAAATTTAGTACAGTTTTACGATGCAGACGCTCGGTATAAACAGTTTATTAAAAACGAAATTTAAAGGTGTAAAATGAGCGGAAAATGTTATAAATTATGGTTTTTTTCTAAATTGTTACGGATAGAAACTTAAAATTTTACATGCCTGTTATTTTTAGACGTAAATGCTTCTACAAAACAGTTTTTACAAAATTCGAAATTTAAAAAGGATTTGAATCAAAAAAATTTCTAAAATTGCGATTTTAGTGATGCTGCTGGCCTAGAAAGTCGAAATTTGGCATGGTGGCTATTTTTAAAATTTCAGTGCTTGCTAAGAACGGTTTCTAAAAAAATTCTAAATTTAAAAGAGTGAAATGAGTTGGAAAAGTTCTAAAAACCTTCTAATCTATGATTTATCTGAAATTATTAGGGATAGAAACTTGAAATTTTACATGGCTGTTACGTTAGAGACACAAATTCATCCACAGAACAATTTTTAAAAAATTAGAAATGTTTGCAGGAACAAAAACGTTCTAAAATTGCAATTCCTCTGATACAGTTATTACAGAAATTTGCTTAACTAGAAGATTGGAATTCGACATGATGCTCACTTTTAAGATATAAATACTCACTTAGAACTGTTTCTGAAAATTTCTAAATTTGTTATAAAAAATGAAATGAGCGAAAAACCTTCAAAATAAATTATAATTAATTTGGAAATAATTTTAGCTCTCCTTATTCATTTAAGTCTGATGTTCGCCTAATGCAGTATAAGAATGAAGTTTACTCAAAATATGGCTAAATTAGTAATTTTTTAATTATCTGTGGCAATAAAATTTCCTCTCATGAAAATAGGCCCACGAATACCACTTGGCATTTTTCAACAATTACGCGAGCAAAGCCGCGGGTTTTGTTAGTGTAAAAATATATATTGAAGTTAAAAAAATAAATGAATTTGATCTATGTTCTGTAACTTGGGAAGCTCCGGTTGGAGCCCCTAGTTTTTATTAAATATTCAGTTTTGTGCCAGATTTTTAAAACCTTTTCTTAAATAATTGTCTGTCGAATTAAAATATTGATGCACAAATTTTTGTTGGTGTCTATCACAATTATTCCTTAGAGATTTTGAGGATTTTGAACAAAATTTAAAAAGTATGAAGCATGTGTTAAAGATATATAGAGTGGGGAAAATTTGTTTTTAGAAAAATTCATGTGAATTACATTATAGGTATTGTTTTCATTAATTTCCTTTTTAAGAAATATGAAAATATACTTTTTGACAAGCATATAGGACTGCATTTATATTTTAAAAATAATTAAATACAAAAAAAAAAAAAATTCAAAATTTTGCTCTTATCAAAGTTTAGTGTCATTTTAAATATTCATATTGAAAATTTCTCTTACTTAACATAATATTAATTAAGATTTTTACTCTAAATTAAATTTCGTTATTTAGCCGAAAATCTATAAAGAAAATTCCGCTTCCAAAGATTAATAAGAAAATATATTATAAAAATGTACTAACATAAGACGAATTTCTCTCTAGGTATAATAATCCAAAAGAATCAACAAACTGAGTTCCCTATGAAAGATAAATAGAACTGTTAAGGATTGTTCAGGGAAAAATTAAGAAGTTAAATCAAATATTTGTTGTGCAGTTTGTCTGAATTCTCCACGTCTGTGTTTGAATTTTTCATAAAAATAAATGTTCATTTTATATTCTTTTTTATTTTAAAATGACAAGTTGAAATTCATTCCTTTTTATTTTGTTTTTAGAAAATATCAAACAACGATAGTCCTTTTCTATTAATAATTAAACTTAATAAATAATGAATTTTTTTAATTATTAAAAAATCTTCATTTTCATTAGCTTAACTTGATTAATTCAATTAATAACCGCCAATGTAAACAAAAATAATGAAAATGTATTACTACTTTTCCCTTTTTTAATATTTATTACCCAAGACATTTTCCAAAAGTATGCAATTGTTTTGTAATTATTAATGTAAATGGCAGGATTTTATGAATTTTAAATACTTGTGTATTGATTTTCTTTATTTTTTTATAAGAAAAAAACGTATTAAGAGAAAAGAGGAAAAAAGTATGAATTAAACTACAGTCTTTCCACAGACTAAAATAATGATTTACATTTAAAGTATTGACGTTTAATAATAATTACTCGAGAATCATAATACTAATATTACTCCTATCATTTACCTACATTACATATTTTTAAATCAAGAAAAATATTATGTTACAAAAACCCATAGCCTCGAACGTAACTGGCATATTCTGTATACTTTTCAGTACATTTATAATTGAAACATTGCAGGTATAAATAATCAGATGTTTGATTTTTTTAATTTTATCTACATTAAATTACTTATTAATAAAATAAAAATATGAAGCTGTGAGTATTTTAGATTCCTTGAATAGACATTAATAGAGAAGACAGAGACTCATAGGAAATTAAATACAGAGTCTGTCAAGGAAGAAAAGCTGTAATATTATTAAATTCTATTTGGTGGAGTGAGGCGATCACCATGTAAAGAAAGTATAAAATACACAATTCTATTGTAAAGAGCATATTGTTATATGGAGCAGAGGTATGGGGAATTATGAATACAGAAGGAAAGAACTCAGCGGTAGTGGAAATGGATGCCCTAAGAAAATCATGCAGGATATCAAGAATAGAAAGAATAAGAAATTAGAGAATCAAAGAAATGATGAAAATAAACGGATCCATATTAAATTATCTTCAAAAGAAGCAATTAATCTGGTATGTTCATGTTAAAAGAATGAGTGATGGAAGACTGTCCAAAATCGCATTTAACTATAGAACAAATCAAAAAAGGAAACGAGGAAGACCACGAAAGAACTGAACGGACGATATAAAAAAAGCGGTGAGGGATGGAGGTCTGGAGGAGGAATGGACCCTTGACCGGAAGAAATGGAATAGTTTCTTGTAGATTTTTCGGATGGTGACACATGACGCCGCAAACCGAGTTTATATATATGCATTTTCTATTTGATTCTTGACCCTTCTTCAAATTCTCTGTATGAAATCTAATACTTTGTGAGTTTTCCGTACCATTTAATCTTTCCACAGTGTTAATTTCTAAGTAAGGACCAGATTTAGTACACACTAAGCCAGGGACGGCGAATCTATTGTACGTGGTAGATTGTTTTCGGCACGGCCTAGATTCAGGTTATAAATCAAACTACAGTGAAATTGCACAAAATGCATGAATTTAGAATACCTGAGTTTTTCTGAATTCGATTGGTTCAAGTGGTTGTCGCAGTCATACAGATTGAAGAAACTGAAATGCTACTTAATAAAGCCCAATATAGCTCAATATTGATTCAGAAACTTTCAGGTTTAAAAATGATTAGAAAGATTATAAGGCATTAAAAACAAAAATGCAGATAATAAAATTATGACAACTTGGAATTCAATTCGAAACAAGATAAATTGTTTATAGAAGCTGTCGCTTGCCATTTTTACCATTTTTTCAGAGGGTTATTATTTTCGGAAATGAATAATATATGTAAAATTAAAGTAGAAACCTCTTGCCAGATGACTGAAATTCATCTTACATTATCTTAAAAATAACTTAGCACGAAGGTGATATCAATTATTGGGAACCTAAGATGCAATGATAGAAATAGTAATTTTAAAAGAACTTTCTAAAGTATAATACCAATTATTACTGATATTAATTTTTTTATTCATAATAAAAAAATGTCTGTAATTTAGATTCCTTATTATTTGATACACAATATATATATATATATACATATTTGATCTCCCATCTTTTGATTGTTGGCACGTCATCATCGCGTAAAATATTTTTTTTGAAAAAAATTGGGCACTCGTGTGTAAAAAAAGTTGGCCGTCTTTGTCCTAGACAAACTGCACTAGTTAATAGAGGTTTTGATAATGTCTAGTGGTAGACTGAATGAATTTTGCTTTATTTCTATACTATTTATTGTGAAATCAGCAAAGAAGTATATACACTTATACACTTGATTGCATATCTTTATATCTACATGCTTTATATTAAATTAAAATTTTATATCTTATGAAGTTTACTGGAGCGGTTAGAGCGTTTGCAGTGTTAATTTACTCCCTTCCTTTAAAACAAACTAGTCGGATGTGCCAATCCAAAAACTTTCTTTTATCTCATACATGTTAATACGTCAAAATTCGCAATCACAGCGCCAATAAAATCAATATTTTTGCGTCATTCTGTTGTACGTCAGCTGCTTGCGAATCGCCGGGTCACCTAGATGCGAAGCATCTTTCGCTGCCTGAGTAGCCTATGTGCAATACAACTACGAAAAATCGCTATCACAGCGCTCCTTTCCGTCAGAATAGCCCCCAATTTAAGTGGGAATTGCTGGCCATAGTCATAAACATATAAATAAAATGTTGTTAAATTCTGTGCACTTTATACACTTTTCGATGATACAATAATGAAAATGGAACAAAAATCGCTATGACTGACACCGATCTCTTCCTGCAAAATATCCCAAATTTTAATTGGAACCTGCTGTCTATAGCCAAAAACTTATAAATGAAATTTGGTTCAATTCTATGCATAATTTCATACACATTTCAATGAGACAGACAGGATAGACACACGGAAAGACAGACATATTGTAAAAATACGTTTTCCGGATATCTGAACCCTAATGCTTGTAAATTCGTCGAAAACTGGAAGTTAAAAAAAATCGATTACAATAATTTCTTCTATTATAGACAGGAGAAAGAAAAAGATTATCAACACTATAGACACACTACACCAGTTTATTAAGAGATCTAGTGGCACTTGGCGTAAAATTTACTGTTTTCTATTTATACAGTAACCGTCTATCAAAGATATGTAGCAAAACTATCTTCGATATCGTCTTCTTTCACGCAACGAAGATCCAATCAAACGATTTCATATCTTCACTAATCTTCTAATTCATGATTGTCATGAGAGACAAACAGTCTACCCTGACAAAAATCTCTGAACAAACAAAACATCCCGATCAGCCGGTCACAGTTAATTTAAATAGTTAAAAAAGCAAGTAAAATACTCTTTAAAAGTTAAAACAAAAATCCATTTATCCACAATTTTCGAAGTAACTCGCATACCCTACAACCTTCACTAACTTTGTCACTTTACTAATTTAGTTTTTGACAGTCGAGCCATTTTATTTATATCCTTTCCTTAGCGAGAAAAATTGAAAAAAAAAAACCTCTATGTATAAATATAATATTTGCAGTATTAAAAAGAAAAATAAGTGAAAATTAAATGTACTTAAAGGAAAGTATAAAAAGGATAGAATAATTCTTAAATATTTATTTTTTAAAACTTCTTTCGAACTTCTCAAATTTAAAATTGTATTTACATAATTTTGAAGGGGAATTTATTTTCCACTGCAATGCACAAATAATTTGTGAAAGGCAAAGTGCAACTTTAAAAGCTTTTGAAAATAGGAAAATATTTAAAAGTATTTTTTCTTTGAATAAAATCAGACTCATTTTCTATTAAAACTATATTTATGCGATGGTTCATCCTTTATTTGACGATATAATATGAAAAAATACTTATGTTGAAATTTATCATTAGAATGATGCTAATCATGTCTCTTTCAAACGTATTTCAATTCTGAATTTATTAAAATAATTGTTTAGATAAAAGATTTAATAAATCATTTAATACTGCTGAATTCGTTTAATACGAGCACGACTAAACCGATGACACGGCTAAAACGAGCAATTTGCACGAACAAGAATGGCTCATCATTTAAATTATTTTACGATTTTTGCGCTTTTTATGAGCTACAAAAGCTTTACCTCGGCTAATACGAGCAAAACATTTGTTTATTTCCATGTGATTTTCAGCTAAAAGTAGGGTAGAACTAGGGAAATAAATCTCTTTCTAATTAACCACTGTTCTCACTCAATAATAATATTTCTACATTGCAACTGTCTATTAAAATATTGCAATTCATCAATTTACCAGACAGATTTTCAATCTCCTTGGACACCCCACACATGTCTAAGAAAATGCAAAGGCGTGTCCTGAGGTCTTGAAAGAATGAAAGAAAAAAGGAGAGATAAGGACATTTCATATAAGGTTTGTTTCTGTGTAAGGTTTACATATCAACCAAGGAAGGAAGGAGCATAGCAAATTTAATTGATATTTTTCTTTAAATAAGTACTATTGGCCATATTAACCAGTATTTTTATGTCTCCTATTTCACTGTTAAGATGAAAAGGATATGTGAATTCAATAGTTTGAAAATTGCAGTGTCTAACTGCAATGTTAACTAATTTTTTTTTCCGGGAAAAATTATCATAATATGTTATTTTTAGCATTGAGATAATTAAAGGAATTAATAGTTGTAATTAGCTTATTTTTGGGTGTGTTTTTAAATTTTTGTTACATTCACGAGTATTACGAATACCCGTTAAAAGGACTTTTATAATTCCCTTGCTTCTCGCATTCACCGACTGTATTTATCTTTGTTTATCTAATAAATATAATTTGCAGATTGAAAAAATGTATGTTGCAATTTTACTAAAAGAATAGAGTAAATAGTGTAAAATTATAAGAAGTAAGTTCAGGGCCTGACTATACAAAAGGCACGTGAAGCACATGCTTCACCTCTAAATATTAAAAAGGTCTTCAAAATGATTATGAAAAAGGCCTTCTAATTCCCATTTTCATTTTTTACATTGTATTTTAAATTTTTTTCTGGAAACGAATTTTTTTTTGCTTAATCCAAGAAGAATTCCACGCACTACTAATGAAAGAGACTCCATTGATCTCGGCTGCTCTTCCGCCTACTTTGACCACATGACAGTTTGGAAATTGGCGGGAACCAGCCTATCTTGATCGCGTGAGAGATAGGGGTGTTTCTGTCTGTCTCTTTCGTTGGCTGTGATATAACCATTACCACTGAACTGGTCAACACACCAGTTGCAATTGAGCTAGAAGATTGGAGGATAGAGTAAGCGAACTCGACATAATTGACGTTACTTTAAGCTTTTTCTACCCCCTTGAGTCCATTTGACGCACCACAAATGCGCAAGCCGCGTCTCGCACTGGAGACAGCTAGTTTAGTGGACTGATAGCGATCGAAGTCAAATATGGCGGATATAGGAGATGGGGGGGGGGGAGGAAGAAATCGTTTGTCGCTCTCAAATCTTTCCACAGGGGAAAAGTAATATGTTGAATCATCCTGTTATATCTTGCTAGCCTAGAAATGCATTAGTATGACCGACTCCCCGGAATTTCGAAGCGTTATTCGTCAGAAAAAGTCAGCAGAAAGCCATTGAACAATGAGCTTTATATAAGAGTATGACTTTATCTTTGATGGTATGATGCGAGAGTGGTGTAGGAAATTTTAAGATGACGAAAGATGATTAAGAATCATTTGCGCGGAACCCGATGAATATAATCAAGCACAAAAAAATTGCCACAGTTGAAGATTTCATAGAGCTAATGTCTATGAAATAAAAGTGACATATTAGTTTTTCCAAAGATGAAGAAGCGATTGAATTCGAGTCAACATGGAGATAAGGCTCAAGACGCAGACGGTAATTTTTGAAAATAGTTAAGAACTCTCGTACACATTTATGAGAAATGTTTTAATTTTCATAGCGATCATTCTGAAAATATATTGTATTTTATACTTTACTTCTGTAAATAAAACCATTGTGATTCTTTAATTTATTATACGCTCCATCCAAGATTGAAACAAAGTAGCAATCGTATTTAGATTACGGGAAGATACATGAAAGATCCAAGTTTGGTGTGATGTGTGATTACGCATGATTGCAGACTGCAGATTTGCTTTGTAACTGCTAATTTATTGACTTATACATAAAAAAAATATAAAATTGCATGAAGGCAAACATTAAAAATTTAAAAAATTAAGATTAGGATGTGAGGAGGATTCAACATATTCACTACAAGACATGCTGATAATCACAGCACTAACGTAGTCATGGACTAAAACATAGCAGATTTGCCTGCACATCAAACATCTGACAAACAGACCCGTTCTGATTTTACCATCAGATGAAAAGAGTGAATAGGTGAAAATAAACATACACAAAAACCATATTCTGTCTAGGGATCCACAGCTTAATATAGCAGATACACGGCACTTTGACGTGTTATACTATTTTACACGGCACTTTGACGAAACAGTGGCATGTGCATGAAGTTCTACAGATTCCTATTATCGCAATCGTAGTTGGTATTCCCGTCTATTAGCAGTATTCCAGCAAGATCAGGGCCTCTATACGTAAACCATATATTACTATGAACTGCCTTAATACTGTCTAAAAACTTTCATGGCCTGTACTTTACGTAGACCTGTGTTTGAGCTGGTGCTAAATTATTATTATAATGCATATTAAATATTCCACTTGAAGAGTGATATGTACATTTAATCTTCTCTCTTTAATTTCGTATTACTAAAACATTTTTATTTAAATTAGTAAGGTGGAAAAAGCTATGCGTTGTATCCGTTTCTATTGCTGGCATATCGATAATTGTCTTAATAACCTATAATGATAATTTTAATAAGATTATTTAACAGCATTACCACAATCAGATGAAATTCAGTTTTTATGCATTTCATTTGATTTTCAAATTAATATTTTGTTGTCTGATATTGATATACCCAAGACAAATTGTGCAAGTAAAAATTGATGATCGCTCTTCTCTTTTTTCCCCATGTACGTCTAGCGGTGTTTGCTTCTTTTGCAGAACATCTGAAAAATCAGCATTCTTGTACATAATATATTATTCTTGTAAATGATACAGAGGGTGGACAAAATAATACGAACACTCATGAAAAATGGTGAAAAGAGCAATATCTAGAAAAATACGTGAGGAATTAACCTGAAACTGCAGGTGTGTAAACAGTATAGTATAAGTTATATATTTCCGTGAAGATGTTTTCCCGAAAGCCCATAGGGGACTGTCAACAAATTGAAAAAGGACGAATATCTTTTGGATAACCCTGTAAAAACTAATGTAGCAAAAGCGTTCAAACTCGAGATTATTAATAAGTTGCTTATTTTAATATACTGTGTTCATTTTTATGAGGATAGCATGTATACTCGTAGAGAAATTAAGGTTTTTATAAAAACAGTCCCAAATTTCGATTAGTTTTTTGCTTATAATTTGCAAAGTTTTTAATATAAAAAAAAGTTCTTTTCAAAAAATATGACAAACAACATTGTACTTAATACTCTGCAATCAGAATTAAAAAATAATAAAAAGTGGATGAAATATGAGCAGGTTTACTAAAAACTGTTTCACTGCGCATGCGTGAATGCAATCAAAATATAATATGCATAATGTATTAGCTAAGTATATAGAGCAACTTTTGTAAAAGTCTCAAAATCATAGCTTGAAAATTCTGTAAATTATCGTCGATAGAATTAGCTCGAAATCCGTTGTTCCCAAAAAGAAGCGAAAAGATGAGGGGTTGTATCAAATATCTGTTGATTAGTGCCAAGATAGCGTACACAATATTACTCGTACTACTATATTTGGATACAACCCCTCATATTTTTGCTCCCTTTTGGGAACAACGGATTTCGAGCTAATTCTATCGACGATAATTTACAGAATTTTCAAGCTATGATTTTGAGACGTTCACAAAAGTTGCTCTATATACTTAGCTAATACATTATGCATATTATATTTTGATTGCATTCACGCATGCGCAGTGAAACATTTTTTAGTAAACGTGCTCATTTTTCATCCAATTTTTATTATTTTTTAATTATGATTGCAGAGTATTAAGTACAATGTCGTTTGTCATATTTTCTGAAAAGAACTTTTTTTTATATTAAAAACTTTGCAAGTAATAAGCAAAAAACTAATCGAAATTTGGGACTGTTTTTATAAAAACCTTAATTTCTCTACGAGTATACATGCTATCCTCATAAAAATGAACACAGTATATTAAAATAAGCAACTTATTAATAATCTCGAGTTTGAACGCTTTTGCTACATTAGTTTTTACAGGGTTATCCAAAAGATATTCGTCCTTTTTCAATTTGTTGACAGTCCCCTATGGGATTTCGGGAAAACATCTTCACGGAAATATATAACTTATACTATACTGTTTACACACCTGCAGTTTCAGGTTAATTCCTCATGTATTTTTCTAGATATTGCTCTTTTCACCATTTTTCATGAGTGTTCGTATTATTTTGTCCACCCCCTGTATATTATTTCCTCATAAAATTTTCCGAGAGCCTTGTAAAATTGCCTTTGTGGGTCTGGCTTAAAACTGTCAAATTTAGGAGACAGTCGTAAATTTATTACCCTGTTATGTCTACTGTAAATTGAGCACCTTCTTGTTATGTTGTCAACAAATTTTTAATGTATTTAAATGTTTCATAATTCAAAATATCAGAGACTTATTAAAATAAATGATAAATTCTTATTTATCAATATTTTTATGAACACATTGATATGTCATATGACACTGCGCGACAAATATAAATGAAGTTATGAAATATTGTTCTTATACTAATGATTTAGTCTTTTTCCGGAAATATTGTTCGTATTCTGTTTATTAATGGGGATTTGCAAGTCCGCATTAGCGAATGATGTTGACACTATTTCGATGCCTGTCATATATTACATCATATATC
Organism: Maratus michaelseni; assembly: GCA_963931845.1. Lineage (NCBI taxonomy): Eukaryota > Metazoa > Arthropoda > Arachnida > Araneae > Salticidae > Maratus > Maratus michaelseni. The sequence continues at coordinate 309,374,234 of OZ007591.1, forward strand.
TCAATAAGAATTATGAAGACTCCTTTATCTTTAAAAATAAATGATCAACGTAAAATAGCACAAATAAGAATATATAAAATGACAAACAGCTGTTTCGGAGCCCCTAAAGCTCCATCATCAGTGCCAAGTTAAACAGATTAAAAACCGATTCAAAAGTTTAAGCCAGGTAAATATGCTCGCGTTTCCGCACGCGCCCAAGATTGAATGGCGGTGAGTTTTTCAAAACAACAGCGGAGTCAGAAAACACATGTGACCTAGGAGACCAATAGTATCGCCCGGCAAGATTGGACGAGTCTAATTACGCAGGAGAGAAAAGGGGGGAAACGAAGAGAGTGTATTAAATGAAAGGTAGCCAGACGTTGGAAAAATTTGGTGTAATGGACATAGTATTAGATAAGTTACCTGAATTCTTCCATATATGACTGATAAGGTTGTTTTGAAAAACACATCACCATTTAATCTTGGGCGCGTGCGAAAACGCAACCATATTTACATGGTTTAAATTTTGAATCGGTTTTGAATCTTTTAAATTTTGCACTGATGCTGGAGCTTTAGGGGCTCCCAAACAGCTGTTTGCCATTTTATATATTTTTATTTGCGCTATTTTAAGTTTATCATTTATTTTCAATATAACGGCACAAAGTTTAATCCATCTATTTTAAATACTTTGTTAAGTTTTATTTTTGAACTACGATATCGAAAAGGAAGAAAACTTTGTTGTATGTAAATATATTATAGATATTTAAAATATTGAAAGTAAATAAGGCAAATATTTCAAACAATTTCGAGATAAAGATTAATTTATAAAGTAAAATAATTAAATTTTAATGCCTGTTAAAAGTCAACAAAATTTTATTCAACTACCTGTACAAAAAGGAGAATAAATGCCTGGATTTGAATCACAGTTTTTCAAAGTATATATTTATATATTCTAATACTATTCGAAGGATAAAAATACAGACGTTTAAAAGATCATTTAGCGTTTCTTTTTGTAGAGTTTGTAACAGGAACATGTCAGATTGCTTGCTGATAGCTATCCATTTGAAGTCTCATTTAAATAACAATGCTGAACACGTACAAACCTTTCTTCTTCAGACAACGTTTATATATTCCATGAAAAAAATTACAAGATACGTATTCTGTATAAATTTAAGATGTTTTCCGGATATATTTAACATGTTTTGGATAAAAAACGTGCAAAATGTTTTTAAGTATGCAGGTGCCGGGTGGTCATAAAGGAGATTCATGCCGATATAGGGGCACCTAATGACCTTACCCTTCAAAGAAACGGGATAAAATAAGGGATTCAGACAATTTAAGATATGGACTCAAGAATGAAGGGGAGAAGAACAATCGAGTTCTCAGAGTTAGATTACAATGACAATAATTTGAAAGCCATCACATGTTACCATTTGAAAATTTCAAATGGTAACACTCACACACCTACTTGTTTTAATTTCAAAGGTATCCTTACAGCGAAAAACTTTAAATAGAGTTGGAACGGTAACTCTAACACTTAAACGGCAACTTAAAACTAATGGAAAGAAGAGCAGTGAGAAAAACAAATGAGTTCACACAGGCTACAAAAGCAAAAGAATTTAGTCTGATTTCAAAATTTTCAAGTGTCCTCCATCCCACATAATCATAACACATGCATAGATGCCAACTTTTGCGCTTTTTTCCTACCACTAAAATTTTATAGTAAATTTTATCTTATTAAATGACCGAAATCATGTCATTTAATAACACAAAAATTTCTATTAATTTTTAGAGGTAGGAAAAAAGCATAAAAGTTGGCAACTATGCATACGGGATTTTGTGAGCAACAAATAAATCATGATATGACGACTATGTAACATTTCATGTTTAATGATGTTTTTCAAGTGAAAAGCACTTAGCGGTTAGCCAAGAGTTGAAATTTAAATATATTAAGAAACAAAACACATTGGGTTGTACTAGCGTCACCATGGCGACCACGGAAATAGGAAATAGTGGTATACGACAATGTCATTAACGCGCTTTTAAGGCACACGTGGATCACTCTTTGTTCCTTTTTGGGTATATGTCTTATGTCGCTCTTTTCAGTGCTACAGGTATTGTTTCAATGCCAATTATGGTTTTGACTGTAAAGGTCACTTTGCGCTGAAAAAAAAACTGGATATTGTTATTTGAAATTTTGTCATTGTAATCTTAATTGTGAGAGCAAATTTGTTTCCTTTACCTCATTCTTGAACCCATATTAGGTAGCTTTCAATACAAAAAAGTATAAAGCTACCTATTGCAGCCGTTCGGAGGAAAGCAGTTCCGGAAAACTTCGATATATTTTCACCGATCATGACCCCCAGACCCCAAAACCACCCTCCGTTCAAATGTTGATTTATTATATATATATATCTGACCTATGTCATACGATAACGCTCGTATTTATAAGTCAATTTTGATGAAACTAATTGTGTGTATTAAGCTCACCAATGTCTCGATCGAGTTCGTTGGACAGCTTGGTCCGCCATTTTGTTTCAAGAGGGCGGCCAATTAAAAATTTAAAACTAAAATAAATATATAAAAAAGTTAAAAATTCAAATTTATTTTTTAATTCAGTGTTAGGCCTTGAGACGAGGATTCCAGAGCATTTTTTGTTTTACCTCTATCTTAAAAAACGGCTGAGATAGAGCAGTTTGAAATTCTAGGGTGGCTGACATTTTGAAACAAGACAGCACATTACAAAAATTGTCATCTCTATAATAAAACCGTAAGTCATGTGACTGTCATCAACAGTTCCGGAATGTCCGTTTCACTTTTTCATATGCCAGGCCGCCATTTTTATTAAAAATTATTTTTTCGAATAAAACGTCATAAATATGACATTTTTAGAAAGATCGTTCAAAATAAATTAATATTAGAGAGATGACTTACGTTCAATTATGTATATATTCTCCAATAACTTCAGTTGAAATTAGCTTCGCAGTTCAAATTCTCTATCCATGAAAGTAAACAAAAAAAAAAGATTCATTCGTCGTGAAGGTTTAAAATATTAAACCATTAAACCATGGAGATAATCGTTCGTAAAGTTAGTTTTCCATGAAAGATTTTTTGGAGCGCTGCCTGGTGTCAAAAAAAATAATTCGTACCAGTGACACAATCAAAGTTTACATAATTATGTGCTATACAACTCAACTTCATTCTTTATCTTTTCTTGATGTAAGCTGAATGTAAACAAATACAACTCATGTAATGACATTTAATGAATCAAATTTCGAAACAAATTGTCAGTTAATTTGGTATTTATGTATTATACGTGAAAGGAAGAGAGACCACCGAAAATGATTGTTAATCACCAATCATATTTATCATTATTAATGTTTTCGTGGTTTTCTTTCGAGCCGTGGATCTTCTCCATGCGTAAATACGGATTAGGTTCCCTTAGAAAGACCCCCCCCGAAGGGCACTCCCCCCGGGCCTATATCCCTCGTGTCGATAATTGGCCGTCAATAATCAACCCAACCCAACCCATTATTAATGACCAATCGCTTTCAAAACAGTAATTTAATATACATTTACAAAATACATAACATCATTAAGTACTTTTGTGTTATTTGGGCGCAAATCTCGCCAATAGAATTTTTAAAATCGCCAATACCAGCTTTTATTTTTTGCGTGTGCAAATTAGAAACGATACTTTTATTTTGAAATCAAATGTTTTGATGGAACAGCTGTCGTAGACGCACCGGGGCACTATATTAACTATAGAGTTGCAATATAGAGAGAAAAAACGGGTTGCTGTAATTAGAATTATAGGCGGTAATATTGGTGTGACATATTTACGTGATTATCAAAACTGGCTTCCAAAAGTTCAATGTTTCACCAAACCATACTCGAAAATTACGTGTTATAATATGCATCCCGATTATGTCACATTATTCAAGACGTTTTAAATGAGAATAATGATAGATTTTCTTCTTCATTCTCCCGTAATCAAGTCTACAGCCAAAGTTAGCGAGAAACAAACAAACAAACAAAAAAATATTGGCAACAATATGGTTCAGTGTAAATGGTGGATATCATTAAAGACTTTCACAAAATAGACTTCATTGCACCAAATCGTATTAACTAAAATACGCCATTTGGCAATGGATCCAATTACGGAAAACTACTTAATATGTTTAAGAATCTCCTCATTAGCAAGCATATTGCAACTGATAAGCAAACGGATATGAAGCATAAATGCTTAAGTTGGTTAAGCGGTTTTTGTCAAGAAAGATGAAATACATAACAACAAAAAATATGCGAAATGCTACCATGATCGAAAAAGTTTTTGATTTGTCTATTAGAATCTTCCGGTTTGGCGAAGGATTACGAAAAAAAAAATAAATTATGAATAAAAGTAACGTGTTACAGTGCTTAACATACATTTAAGGGAGACCAAACTGGTCGCCAGTGGCGGCTAGTTGTGGTAATAATTTTCCCAATCAAACGCATAAAACTATATATTCATATCCGTTAGCGCCAAATTCTCGCCAAACTTGGCGACATTTGGCGAAATATCGCCAAATTTGGCGACCAAAATAAGTCTTCATAAATGAAGCCAATTTGGCTATTGCTCAATAATTTGGCGAATTTCTTATTCAAATTCAGTATTAACGAATCTTTTGTAAACGTTTTATTTGCATTTTAAGTTGCTGTTTTCGTGTAACATTAGCTAAAATTTTAAAACGAAGATATAGGAAAGCTACCTTTTCCTCCCGGTACAGGCCGGAAGGACTTTTTTAAAATATTTCAATCCACAATTTTACATTGTTTTTTTGAACGGTATGGTTGTTACAGGCTGATATATATCAGCTAAGATTTTTTTAATGATAATCCTGTATTCTGGAGAATATTTTCCTTTCATTAATAAAAGTGCTTCACATATAATACTTTTTCAATATATTTTACATAATTAAAAAAAAAAACAAAAATTTTGACTTTTCATCTTTATTAAGTAGTAATTATTGTTAGATGTTCCTTTTTTTTATTATTAAATGTTTACTAAAATACTTCCACAAAAGCATCTAAAAATATTATTTGCGGATCAGATGAAAAATATAAAGTTTCAATAATTAATAATTTGATTTTTTTTTTAAAAACTTCCCATTCTTAAAATTTATGATTTCATTATTTGAACTACGAAAAACCTTCTTCTTCCTCTTTTTTTTTTTTTTTTTTTTTTTTTTTTCATTCAATTAATATGTTTTTTTCAATGAAATATAAAATAATTCCATTAATTAATTAAATAGTTGAAATATCTTTTTTAAAAGCAATTAGTAAAGATATTTACAATATTATTTTTAAATTTTTAAGCGATTAATAACATTATTTTTCAAAATTTGAGATAAGGAAATAGGAAAGAGGTGGTTAGATGAACATTGATTTTTGACCCACTCCATCAATAGCGTTATATTTCTCTTTTTTTTAGATGATTTAATTACTTTAATATAATTTGGGATGATTATTTACGGCTTATCTTATTATTAGGTAGCTTTCAATGCAAAAAGTAAAAATCTACGTATTACATTTGTCCGCAAGAAAGTAATTCCTGAAAATTTTGGTATATTTTCACCGATCCCACACTCCTATACCCCAAAATCACCGCCCGTTTAAATGTTGATTCATATATAGATATATATCTATATATCCATATATATAAATATCTGACATTTGTAATGCTGTAACCCTCTTATTTATGAACCGATTTAGATGTGACTGAGTATGTGCATAGGACATACCAAGGTCTCAAAGGAGTTCGTTGGCCAGCTTCATCCACTATCTCGTTTCGAAATGGCGGCCAGTTAAAATTAATTAAAAATAATAAACAATGTACAAAAATATTATTTAAAAAATAACTGTTTAGTGTTAGATCGTGACAGAAGGATTCAGAAGCATATTCTATTTTAGCTTTACATTAAAAAATCACTGAGATATGGAAGTTTGAAATTCTAGGGTAGCTGATAGTTTGAAACAATTTGATTTTTATCATGTTGTAACTCTCATATTTATGAACCGATATGAATTTGACTGATCATTTGTACAGGATATACTAAGGTCTCGACCAAGTTCGTTGGCCAGCTTCATGCGCCAACGAACGATTGTTTAAAAATGGCGGAGAGGATTTTTAAAAATTCAAAAAGATGTATAAATTTATAAATAAAAAAATTGTTCCTGTTAAGTATTAGATCTGGATAGAAGGATTCAGCGCATATTTTGTTTTGGCTTTATCTTAAAAAATGGCTCATATATAGCTGTTTGAAATTCTTGGCTGATATTTTGAAATAGTCTGATTTTTGTTATGCTGTAACTGTCATGTTGAATTTTTTTTTAATTCAGTAGTAACGAAAACTGGAATTTATTTTTCTATAATCGGGTTCCAAGGATTTTAGCTTCGGGTAAAATTGGTTGAGTAAAATTAGTTGAATTTTTAAAAACAAGGAATATGGAAGCTACTTTTTCTTACCGGTACTGGTCAGTAGGACGTTTTTTGTTTGAAGATATTTTAAATATCTTGTATAAAATCAGAAATATACACTTATATAGCAAACTTTAATACATTTAAATTATATCAGATTTTGTTTAGATATCAAGCGCTCTTAATACTATCAAATACATCAAACCAAGTAGTTTTTATATACAGGACGTGCCTTAGGTCCGTTCAAATAAGAAAAAATCATGAAAAATTAGAGAAGTGTCGTTTTGGAATGCAGTTTGCATCATAAGACTTGCCAAAGTCTCCTATGCTTTTATAGCAAAAACAAGAACAACCGAAAAAAGTTCAATTTCTCTTTGAACTATGCTCTGTTCTACAAAATTCCCAATCATTTGCTAAGTCTGATGGCCATACTTCGATAAGACAATTTGTAACATTTTTATGATTTTTTTAAAAATATGAACTGAAATATGTGATTCTTTAAGCTTTTGTTTCTTTTGAGACGGAAAATTCCACTTTTTGAAAAAAGTCTTATGGTGTAAACCGCTCTCCGATGCGTACCGTTTGTTAAATGGGCCTGAATGTTTAAAATCTGAATTTACTTTTGGTTATCTTTGAACAACTTTTTCCACCAAAAACTCTTATGATGCAAATCGAGTTATGATATGGCATTTTTAAAAATTAATTATTGAAATGTATGCAGACTCAGGGTAAGCTGACACTATACGTTAATATGTGAATAATAAAGTAGAAATATGTAAAAATTACGAACCTTCTATTCAAACTACTTAGCTGCATACTACATCGAAGCCATTATATTAAAAAAGTTCGTCTCTCACTTTCTGGTATTTTTAATGACATTATGATGACGATGCTTGCACAACCAGACTCGAGAAAGTATCCCATGTTTTTGTAGCAAAAACAACGTTCATGTTCTCTTTGAGCAAAAGTCCTTTGCTGTTCTTTGCTAAAAAATTCCCTACCATTTGCCAAGTCTTATGACCACACTCAGATAGGGCAATTTGCTACATTTTTCTGAATTTTTAAAATGTGAACTGACTTATGGGACTCTTCTAGCTTTTGTTTCTTTGACCACGAAAAATTGCGGTTTTTCGATACAACAATTTGCTAAATTCACATTTACGTTTAAAATCTGATTCTTTTTTGAATGTCTTGGAACAACTTTTTCTACCAAGCACTTCAACCCTTTGACAAGTCTTACGGTATAAACCGCATTCTGATACGACATTTATAGAAAAAAAATATTGAAATGTAAATTCGAAAATTTGTAAAAAGTACGAACCTTCTATTCAAATCATGCAGCGGTATACCACGTCGAAGTCATCATATTAAAGTAGTCCATTTTTCACTTTCTGCTCAGTTTTGATAACATTATAATGGGTTACGCTGCGCGATCTCGCTTTTTTAGAGCTCAAGATTCCTGGTGCACAAAAAGTTTGAGGCTCCTACTTAGTCTATGTAATTTCAATTGACTGCTCAAACTCACCTTTTCGGCCTTTATCTTAGGTCAGTAACTATGATAACATTGCATTTGGCTGACTGACCACGCTCTTTCTTTCCACTGTACTTAAGATCAGTAGAAAGCTTCTTCCTTTGCTCGATTATAGCAGTGAGAAAAACGGAACCAGAGACTCGCATCGTCTGACGCCATGATAACGAAAAGATGAAGTGGAGAAGACAGATGTCCTTGAGAAGCCAATTTAAATTACACAGAGTATAGTTATCCGCCTAGCTATCCATCTTTGCATAAATATGGCATAAGCAAGTAGTGGCATGGCATAAGTGCCCGCGCTGGCCTCTATGACGCGCGAAAAATTGAAATTTGACAATCATTATATAGATAAAATTTATTTTTCTCTTTTACAATAAATAAAGCGTTGCTTAACACATAGAAACTATCGCGACAATGCAGTTACATTTGCATGAATTAGTAATTTATAAAAAAATTCTTATTTGGGGACGCTATGCAGAGCTTTCGATTTGTAGAAATTTTGACTTTCTACGTAAGTTTAAAAAGCTTTTTTTCTTCAAATGAATTTTGTAACACAATCACTTTAATATGAAAAGTGCACCTAATTTTGCTATGTGTATTACTAGAAATAATAAAATTTTAACAAGATGTAAAGCATTTTTCATTGAATGGACTACAACAAAAATCGTATTAATAAATTGTTATATGTTAAATGTTTATGGTAAATTAAAAATTCCTGAAAAATAATGTTGTATTTTTGTCTCTTTATTATTATACGTACCACTAAAATTAATCGAAATTCCAAATCGAAATTTCATAAAATTAATATCTGATTCCAAAATATAGGAAAAACCATTTTGACTTTTATTTTTACATTATTAACGCATAAAAGTGGCTGACTGATTCAACAGTGTTTCGTGTAAGCATGCAAGTATAAGCTGCAATATTTTTGTATGGAAAACTTTGGCATGTTACATTGTTGATAGATATTTGTTTGTTAATTTCTGGCACGCGCGCGTAAAAAGGTCCGCCATCCCTGATCGTAAAAAAAACTTTCTTTTGCGGGTACAGTTCCATATGCCCAAGCAGGCTGCCACTGTAAATCTTCCTTTTCATAATTAGTTTCTTCGGGCTGAATAAACTAGTCGTTGGGAGCCACCGTAATACTTACTAATCATGGATATGCACAATATAAAATATGAAAATAAAACATGTGTAAACTATTTATACAATGCACTGCAATTCGAATAAAATTCTGGCTTGATGACGTCATAAACTTTAAATGCTCTATTACTGAATTGCGTAAAAGAAACGTCATTATAACTCCAAAAATGATAATCATATTAACTAACAGTTTACTGCGTCGGATTAAGCGTGTCATTTCCAATTAAAATATATCTTTGAATTGAAATTTCTATGAAATACAGTGTCAAGAAAAATCGAAGAGTGTGGAAAATATGATTACAAATATTTCGGCAACTAATTACCTGATCGACTTCATTCCTTATGCTAAATTTATGTTTTTTTATTGTCTTCTATATTCACTCCGTAAAATAAACAATTTCGGAAATTCTTATATACCTTTTACCAGAACGAATATTTTGAGAGTCCGAAAAAAATAGTTCCGTATAATCGAGGTTAATCAAATTCAATAAGCTTCTTCTCATTATTACATACTAAGTAAATACCAAATTTCAAGTCTCTATCTCAATTTGCTCGGGAGATAGGGCGTTTACAGACACACACACAGACAGACGGACGGCAAAAAATATATATTTTTTAATATGTTTTCGGAATCTCCGTCTGAAACGTGTAAATCCGTCATTGTTTTTTTCGATTTTTAAAACTATTACAAGATTTACCCTAAACTACGTATGATGGGTAAGTAATAAATTACATAAGTTTTAATTAGCGAATAAAAGAAAATTATTTGATAATTTTGACATTTTATACGAAATAAAATTATCGATGTAATAATTTGGTTGAATATTTGTTAGACTATTATTAAACAATAAACTCATCGGTGAAGTTCAAAAATTAAGAATGAAATAAGTCATTATCGGGTGATGAAAGGAAAATCAAACTTTTCATATTCACTTTTCTCGATGGGTGGAAGATAGTGAAAACTTCTGAAAATCCGATATGTATTTTTAGTTTAAGAGGCCAGGCCCTATTCTATTTTAAGATGTAATTAGTTTCTATGTACTGTGTGAAACTTGAGTAAAAGTTACATGTGAATAGATAGTATTTAATTGATTTTTATCTGATATAATATATCGAGTGTGCGGCGTTTTCGTTGGGTTAGCAATATTCTATCATTACAAATTTATTTATCTTTTACCACCTGTTATTCATTAATTGGAGCATTCCGCTAGTAAATACTCATTAAATCTTGCATATTTTAGAATGTTTGTGTTGATTTTGAGCAAAAGAAGATGGAGTGTCAGGTGGGAAAAAAGGCACGCACAATTTCGGAATATTCTAATTTTTGAATGTAATAGAGTAGAAAATGCTAATGGAGAGGCTTAAAACGTTTGTGACGTCTATGGGGAGTATGAGATGAGTGAAATAATAGTTGGAAAATAGTTCTGGCACTAGCTGTTTATCCCGTTATACGCACGGGAGTTCACGAATTTAATTCTAAAACCAAAATGAAAAATAAAAATGTCAACGAACAACTTTAAAATATCTAAATAAGAAATAAGAATTACCCTGTTAAACTGTTGAATTGCTCAACTATTCTTTTTAGAAAAATATTTTTCTACTACTTTGATTTTTTTTAATGAAATTTAATTTATCATGTTGCTATGTCAGCAGACGATAAAACGATATCTTTGGAATAAGGGAATAAATAGAATAAAAAGTTTTGTTAGTGTTTATGTTTTTGATGGTGGTGGTGGATAAAATGTTTTTCTTTATTTTTTAAAAAAAGTAATAACTAAGCACAATTAAATAATTTCTAATTATTTGCATGCAAGGTAAAATAATTATCGTAATACCCGCTACAGCTTCTTAGTATTGCAGCGTAATATGTATATCTCACACGTATATATATGTACGTATCTCTCACATTGCTGTATATCTCACATTGCAGTAAACATTTAGAACTGGTTAGAACTCGTGCGATTACGGGTTGAACATAATAAAAGGCAAAAATTCGTCAAAAAAATAAAAAAATATCTATTTAAAATTTCCAAATTTTTTACCCCAATCGTTCATGGGCCCCCTATCAGCAACCCGCGTGCCAAATTCCGTAGCCCTGTGCCCTCTGGTTTCCGGGTTTTTGAGGTTACATAGATACGCGCATGGATTTTAATAGGGTAGATTTCAAACATGACTATTTTTACGTGAGCGATTTCTTACTTGAAGGTTGACCATCGAATTTTGATGAAAGCGTTCTGAATTCTGTAATTGATGCACAAATATCTGCCTCAGTGTTTCTAGAGAGTCATATATAGTTAAGAGGTGGATGAATGGATGGAGTTTAGTGGTGTAACATTCCTTCAGAGACATGCTGCGTTAATTATAGCACTATGGAGGTAGTGATTATAGTTAAGAGAGTGGATTACATTCTGTATGCTATTTGCCTCATTTTCTTTATTCTTTTTATCACAGCCGAAACGATACGAACTTTTGCATAAACATTATAAAAATTCAGTGTTTGATTGAAAAATTAATTAAGCAAGTTTGAATGGCAAATAATAGCAACCTGCTTATTGGACGATTTCGAAATTATAATCATAATATTTTTTTGAGCTAACTTCATTTTATGTGAAAGTAAAAATCTTGCGCATAAATTACTACATAACAAGGAAGATATAATACATTTGAAAACAATTTGATGTTAACCATGTTTGTGATTAAACTTCATAGTAAATGTAAATAAATAAAAACCTACGTATAAGTTAATCTTTTTGATGTAAGAATTATTGATCAATGGATATATTCTATCATGTTGTTTAAAAATCTTTAGTATGAAACGAAGTCTTTTTTACATAGCAGTTGTACTATTATACCAGGTGATTCAAAATAGAGGTAGTGACAATTATAAAAGCATACAAAACCAGTCTTGCTCCTGCCTTCAAAGTGGTTGCACGTCTTTTTTGCGCCTGGCGAAGAAAGACAAAGTTCTTTCGAAAGGCCTAGTGCATTCCTTATTTTTATGGTGTTAAGAATTTTCTGTATATGCTTTTATAGTATTACACCAGTTCATTCAATATTTTAATGTAATGACAATTATCTCTTAAACTGCTGATGATAAAGTACACTTTTCAGATATGACAATTGTTTTACAAGAGACTGCATACATATTACGCTGCATATATTACATTAAAATACGAAGTTTAACTATTTATACAGCCACATTTTTCTGTAACTTGAATAAAAATAACATACTACTTGATATAAAATCGTTGTACTTCGCTTAAGATTGACATAAAAAAGTCCCATTCTTTTATGACCAAAACTTACTGAGTTATGATACTATCAATTTTTAGAATTTTCAGTTATTACCGGCGGCAGTAAAAACACGTCTTTCAGTTTCTATAACGAAAAAATTACTTTTAATGCTAAAATAAATCGTACTTGCTTAAAAGTAATTTTAATTTTAGCATTTTTTTTAGGTGCGTTCGTAATTATGTAAATACGTAGCACCTATTGTAGTCGCTTGGTCCGTCCGTCCGCATATAACAACGCAAAAACTACCCAACCGAATGGTTGGAAATTTAAGATATATTATCTTTGCAGAATTTTGTCGACACATTTCAAATTTTATAAAAATCGAATCAAAACTTTAGGAAATATTAATAAAAATATTTATTAAGAAATTTGAATTTTTAAAAATAAATCGGTGCTTTCTTGTTATAGGAGCTTCCGTAGTTTAATAGTCAAGCGACCGAGATACTTTTTTTATTACAGAAATTAATCTGCAGACGATATAATTCATTTCACAGAATTAAAAATCATCAAGATCTGAATATTTATATAACTAGCTATAGTACGAACGCACCTCATTTGTCACGTTTGACGTACAATTTCCAACTTGTTTTATTTTTAATAATATTTGTACCGTAATTTCCGGCGTATAAGCCGCAGCTCAAAGAGTCGTTTTTCGACCCAGAAATATTATTTTATGAAATGTAACTTAAAAGATCGTTGTAAATATTTAACTACAATTATTGAATAAAATTTCTGGGTCGAAAAACGACTCTTTGAGCTGCGGCTTATACGCCGGAAATTACAAGCTTAAATTGTATGAGTTGAATTTAAAAGAGCCTGATAACCAGTGTATCATATAAATGGAAGAATCACTTTACTTTTTAATCGTTTTGAATTCGAACGTAGCCGTCTTAAAATAATTTGAATATCCATCTGAATTAATCAAAAAAAAAAAAAAAAAACATTTTAAGAAATAAAATCTTTTTACAGCTAAAGTACAATTATAGAAATGAAAATTAACAACGGAACGTACTGAGCTGAAATAAAAATAAAAGTGTTGTATTTCATTAAAATTCAAATAATATTTTTATTTTTAAAACTGTTTAATTTTAAGTTTTTCCATTGAAAATGTTCTCAGTAAGATAATGTAAAGTAAAAATGACTAAAGAATTTCGCAAATGATCCATTTTATCTGAAGATAGCTGTAACGAGTTTTAAGTTTAGAACATTTTTCGCTTTTAGGAAATTTTGCTGGTTTTTACTTTTAGAACATACAATGTAAAAAAAAAATATTTTTTTTTTATACTACATAAATTTCGAATTTTATCTTGAAATATTTATTTCCACACCGGTGCCTAGAGGGGGGGGGAGGGTTCGCTCTCAACGCTGGTTGATGGGAAATGCTGGGTTCGAATCCATGTCCTACTCATCAGCCTAACCATTCGGGGTTTTTCGTGGTTTTTTCGAACCTTGCTTAGCTTGCATAAATACGCGTTAATTTCCCTTTGAAAGCCCCCAATAGAGGACAAACCCCTCATGCAGATAATCAACCATATTTTTTTTAAAAAAAGATATAATTTCCGATGTGAACTATTTGAAAACTACATTTTATTTTCATCATAGCAAAATTAAAACGTTCTTTTCCCCATTTTCTGTTCCGAAATCGATATTTGCTATTCTCAAAAAGTTACAGTAACATAAAACATTTGCATTTCAATTTTCCTTATTATACTATCTGATTTTGCTTCATTATAAGTTTTATACTTCTTATTTTCTTAATTGCAAAAAAGGAAAGTGAAAAAATAAAATAAATTTAACTGCCGTGATTTTTTTAGACTTCTTTATACTTCGTTGGTAGTCTGTCTCGAAGTCTGGGTCAAATATTGCTATCAATTGTTCGCTCCCTTGAGTCGAACCGATTTTCTTCAAATGTTGCATGAAAGTTCATTGTTGATGACAATGACTGTCAGGTCACTGTCAGGACAGTACCTCATTAGTTTGTCATGCAGGGTAAATAGACAAAAGTCTTCTTTTACGTTTTGATTGAAATCACATATCTAACGAACTGATAATTTCCAAATTTTGCTCAAAGGTTTTTTTTAATTGCAATGTGTGTTCATGTATTATTGCAAGTATTTGCATACTTGTACCTCACTAAGAGGGGGGGGGGGGTCAAGGGGAAACGGCTTCATTTTCGGTTTATTTAAAATTGCATACCTAATATACCTCAATATTTCAATGATACTATTTTTACCGCTATACCTTCACTTTGCTATACCACATACTTAATTAGTTTTCATTAAATTTTCTAACAAAGTTGCCTTCATAAATTATCTGAAAGCGTATTAAATTTTGGATAAAAAGCGTGTTACTTGAAATTTTTTAGTCATACTTATTCTTTACTTTTGACATGGCTTGCTGTATTAAAACATGAAAATATGTTGTATGTACAAGATAAACACATTTTTAATTACAAATCATCATTGAATGCCTTCCATTGCGGCATTTTCCCGTAGTATTTTATTATCTCTATTTTTTTTTTTCACATAGTTATTAAAATATAGTAAATAAAATTAGAATTTAAGTTTTAAAATAGTGAATGTTGAATACCTTTTGTTTTATTTTTATGTTTTATTTTACAAAAGTTGATATTAACTTGTAAAAATTACCTGCGTGAAGCAGGAATCTATCAAAAATGAACTAAGATATATATAAATTACGCGGAAACTTTGGGCAAACTTTGCCCATTTCCCCCCCCAGCAATTACGTAGTTTTGTTCCACTTTTCAAATGCTGTAATTAAAATTAAACTTTTTGACCCATTTTTAACACTTTCCAACCTAGTTGAAAAGTGTTTATGACTTCGGTTTGTCTGGCCGTCTGCCGTCTGCCGTATGGCCGTCTGTCCGTGCTCTAACTCCCGTAAACATGCTCGGATTGCCCTGCAATTTTTATATGTTATTCTCGTTATCTATAGCATGTTCCCTATTTCAACTTAAGTGTGTAGCACTTATAGTTTTTTTACAGGGACAGTCAAAAGAATTCCGTTACATTACGTCTATGGGGAAAAATCGTCTGCGGTTTAATTAAATAATGTTTCACTATTTTAAACGCATTGAAATTTATATATATAACTAAGGTGCATTACAAGAGGCTTACTACAGAATATTGTGTGTATAACAGTCATCGTTCATTTACAGGGACACACAAAAGAATTCTCTACTATCTGTTAGCAATAATTTCTGGAAGTGCGTTTTAAGTTGCTGAACGCGATTGATCGTATACAGGGCAGCACAAAAGTTCGCGAACACATTTCCGTTTATTGACAGAAACTCTAGAAGGAGAATTTTAAACTGTGCTACGCGTTTCCTAACTAAACTAAAGTTTAGCATCCTATGTAGTATATATATAAATCTATAGACCATATACAGGGTTGAATAAAAGTATTCGGATATTTTTCCGAATATTGTATATGTTGGAAATATATCTTGGAAATTTCGGAAATTACGTTTTAAAATATGTTATGCGTTTTCCAAATTGTTTACTTAGATGTTATCTTTCAGTTCATTAAACGGTAATGATTTGTAAAATTATTTTTGAAGCGTTGGAAAGTGTTACATAATCTATGCTTGACGCATGATTTTTCGTTCTTGTTTAAAATTCCAATAGGAAATTAACCTTCTCACTGACAAGCCCGTGTTAATACGTTTACTTAGCTCCAGGTTTCACTGCAATGTAAGCATTATTTAAAGTAATAAAATTCCATTTATTTAATGCATTTTAATGCACTAAGCAATGAATAATACTCTCAAGGATTACATTCATATTTGTAATTAAGTTTTTTATATTGAAAAAATTGTGTGTTTTTTTAGCATTTAAAAAAAAATTCAGAGAAAAAAATATTACAGATTTGCTTTTTTGCAAGACTGTCAGAGGGGTAAAAGTAACGACCATGTTAACATTTTTCTCACCTTTTATAACGCTCTGAATTAAAAATATCTTTTTTTGAAATGTCTGAAGTTGTGAACTCCAGATACGATACAAATTATACAAATTACGAAGAATTCTTGCCTACAATCCGTAACGCTGTAATTCAAGAATATTTTTTGTCATACTTTTCGTAATAGCACAACCCAATAAGACATTTAAAAGACCAATTTTAGTATTATTTTTCCCAAGATTTGCCCAATAATTATTTAGTTTTACCCATTTTTTATAACCATGTAAATCGATTTTTTTTCTACAATGTGTGAAGTTGGAATCTTCAAATACTAATTAAAGTATACAAATTACGAAGAAGTTTTGCACAAGTTTTGCTCAGTTTTGTCCACTTTTTATAACGCTGTTAGTTAAACGTATCTTTTTCGAGCACATGTGAAGTTGCTTCCTTCCCAAATACGAATTAAGCTATATTAAATACGTAGAAGTTTTGTCTATGTTTTGCACAGTTATTTGCATCATTTATTTAGTTTTGTCCAGCTAAAACACTGTAAATAAAAAATACCAGTGGGCCTGTGCGAGGATTTCGCACTGCAATCTAATATTTTTTATCAATATGTAATATTTATTAGATGCAGGTTTAAACTTCTAAAGAAAAATGAAGGATAAAAATTCCTGCAGCAACATTTAGTGTTTAGTCAAACCAGAATATCATCTCATTTATTCCATCAAAGTTATAGTAAAAACTGATCCATAATTGCAAAATGCATGCGCGAAAAAAAAAAAATTAACAATCGTATTTTAACTGCATTAGAGGATGACGTCGTCCGCTTCGGGAAAAACATGAGACATAGAAATATAAATCTAAACATTTCAATTTCGCTTTTTAATCATAAATATAAAATAAACCCATGCGGTGTTTTTTATAATCTGAGCATCATATAATGTGGTATTTTACTTTTTTGGCAACAGTAATTTGAGGAAAACCTTTCATTTCTTTTATGGAAACAATGCCTATTTAATTTTTAATTATCAGTAAATTTTAATGAAAAAACATGTTTTAGGAAAATGTAAGTGTGCTATGTCAGAAGCCTGTTCCAAATCCTTTCATATGGTATCTCATTCGTCGTTCTGCGTTTCGTATTTTTTGAGAAAAAAGGATGTTGACAGGAGAAATAATATATATGATCTTTTATTACCACGCATGAAATTGGCACATCCAAACACGAATTAAGATATACAAATTACGTAGAAGTTCTGCCTAGTTTTCCCCTGCAATTGTTCAGTTTTGCCCACAAAGTATAATGCTGTAAATCCAAAATATCTTTTTTGACAACGTATGAAAATGGAACTTCAAAATACGAAATATTATATAAATATTAAAATATAGAATTACTATAGAAATAATAGAATTAATATATAAATGTAGAATAAATATTAAAATATAGAATTTAAATAGAAGATTTGCCCATTTTTGCACATTTTATAAATTTTGTAAACCAAAAATATCTTTTTTGACCACATATGAAGTTCGAAACTCCAAATACTAATTAAATTATACAAATTACGTTGAAGGTTTTCACACCTTTTGTAATGCTGTTATTCAAAAAGTCCTTCAGACATGTACCGGGAGGAAAAGGTAGCTTTCCTATATCTTCGTTTTAAAATTTTACTTAATGTTACACGAAAACAGCAAGTTAAAATGCAAAGAAAACGTTTACAAAAGATTCGTTAATACTGAATTTGAATAAGAAATTCGCCAAATTATTGAGCAATAGCCAAATTGGCTTCATTTATGAAGACTTATTTTGGTCGCCAAATTTTTGCGATATTTCGCCAAATATCGCCAAGTTTGGCGAGAATTTGGCGCTAACGGATATGAATATATAGTTTTATGCGTATGATTGGGAAAATTATTACAACAATGAAAATTTTTGTAATGTGCTGTCTTGTTTCAAAATGTCAGCCACCCTAGAATTTCAAGCTGCTCTATCTCGGCCATTTTTTAAGATAGAGGTAAACCAAAAAATGCTCTGGAATCCTCGTATCAAGGACTAACACTTAATTAAAAAATATATTTGAATTTTTAACTTTTTTGTATATTTATTTTAGTTTTAAATTTTTAAGTGGCCGCCATCTTGAAACAAAATGGCGGACCAAGCTGGCCAACGAACTCGGTCGAGACATTGGTGAGCTTAATACACACAATTAGTTCCATAAAAATTGATTTATAAATACGAGCGTTATCGTATGACATAGGTCAGATATCTATATACATATATATATATATATATATGGATATGTCTATATATATAAATCAACATTTGAACGGAGGGTGGTTTTGGGGTCTGGGGGTCATGATCGGTGAAAATATATCGAAATTTTCCGGAACTGCTTTCCGCCGAACGGCTGCAATAGGTAGCTTTATACTTTTTTGTATTGAAAGCTACCTCAAATATCTTTTTTGACCACGTGTGAAGTTGGTACTCCGAAATATGAATAAAGTTATACAAATTTCATAGAAGTTTTGCCCAAGATTCTCCCACTTTTGGCCCCCTTTTTTATCGTTGTAAAAAATAATTACCCATTTATCATGATAGCACACCCCAATGGGAAATTAAAAAACAAAAAATTGTGGTATTATTTTACCTAAGATTTACACAGCAATTATTTAGTTTTACTTACCTTTTATAACCCTGTAAATAAAATTTATATGACCATGTTTGAAGTTGGCCCATCGAAGTACTAATTAAACTACACAAATTACTTACATGTTTTGCCCAAATTTTGCCCCCATCAAGCAGGGCGGTCGCTCTGCTAAGCCAAGCTTTAAAAAAAAAACGCCACACAAACAACGCCAAGAACTGGAATAAAGACCGCTAATGCTTATATACAGAAAGCAACTTCGCAATGTTAAATCGACAAAACATGCCAGATTAAAATATCAGATATCAAACAAACCAAGCGTCGTAGAAAAAAAAAAACGAAAACTCGAAGAATCTAAGGAAGAATTTCTTCAATTTAAGACCAAACTCATCTTCATAAGTGATTTATAAACAGAGATATAACTTTTTTTTAAAAACGTCGAGTTACTTAAAATGATCACTATTTTCTTCGTCAACCTTTTTTTTTTCAAACAAGCTACAGGCCTTAATATTGGGCAGAATAAAAAAAGGATTGCATTTTTGGACAAGTAATTACGTAATCTATGTGCTTTTATAAAATTCAGTGCAAAAAAAATATATTTTCTATCCTTAATTAGCAAAAAACTGTTAATTAACTTGGCGATTAAAAAATTATGCCAAAACAGAGATAAAACCCGCCAACGACCATGTACCATCTGTATAAAATAGCACAAATCAGTTACAGGTTATAATATAACCACATCAAATTTCATCTGCAAGTCAGCCATTTTCTTCTGAAGATATTTTTTTTTTAAATAAAACTTCACAATTATAAGAACACATATTTTTTCAAATAATTAAATATGACTGCAAACTGTGGCAGATGATTGTTTCTAACATGAATAAGTATGAGAAATTGCCGGTTACGGATATGGATCTGGGTAGCTCAGTCGCAGAGCGTCGGCATGGTACGCATAAGGTCCCAGGTTCGAGTCCAGGCCCAGGTCAATTTTTCACTCATGTTTGTTTAGTGTATTTAATTGTCTGATAAAATGTGTGTTCTTATAAATAAAGTAATCAGACGTAGTGTTTATGCTTTAAAAATATTTTAAATATATAATTTACGTTTTTAGAAAGATCTTTAAAAATAAATTAGTTTTTGAGGGAAGATGTACCTTCTAAAATGTATACATTAAGAGTTATCGCCATTTAAAATTTCTTTCCAAACGTAAACAAAAATTTTGAAATGAATTAAATGTGATTCATTTATTTCTAAAAATAAAAAAACACAGTAAAGGACAGGCATTTCGTTCGCAGGAATACCTTTCACGTCATCTACTATATATACGAGGCTAGCGAAAAAGAAAGGCTACCGCTGTGCTTTACGCGTATCTTTTTTTACAGACCGCGGGAATCACGTGAGGCTCGAATCCACCAATGCAGGTGTACGAAAGGAGCATCACGTCACTCTAGCGGTCTGTAAAAAAAGATAAGTGAAACGCACCGCGGTAGCCTGTCTTTTTCGTTAGCTTCGCTATATATATAAAACACAAACGGAAATTTCGTTCCGTTCATTTATAACTCGAGATCTGCTGAATGGAATTTGATGGAACTTGCACTGTTCGAGAGATATTTTTTCAGGGAAGGTTTTAGTATGTAACACAACGTTCTACGTATAATAGCTATCGAATTATGATAGAAAGTTCTGTTATTTTGGCCGAAAAGGTTACCATTGCTAATTTTTTGGCGATCATTACTGTTGCAGAAAGAAATGAAAAGGCTATACATCTCGAAAAATAAAAGAAAAACTGTTACTAATTTTATTTAAAAAAAAAAAAAGAAAGAAAGAAAGAAAAAAGAGTTTTGATGAGAGAATATTATAAAACGAAAATATTTAATTTAAACATGGTTAGAAATGTTCATAATGCTTAAAACATTATTCAAGGGGCAAGATTTCTATTGAAACAAATTTGGCGATTTATCTTTTGTTTTTGGCGATTTTGATTTTACTTTTGACCCCAAACAATTTGATTTTAAGCCAAAAAGTGTCTTTTTTTGTTGCAGAAAGGATTGAAAAGGCTATACATCTGGAAAAATAAAAGAAAAAACTGTTACTAATTTTATTTTTTTTTAAAAAGAAAGAAAAGAAAAAAAAAGAAAAACAGTTTTGATGAGAGATTTTAGGCCAAAAGGTGTTTTTTTTTCAAGTGTACGACTGCATTTTCGCAGTATTTTTTTTTTTTGGTACTTTTTGGTTAGCCGGGCGCCAGTGATACACATATATACACATATATCTACACAAATACATGTATATACATACATATATATATATATATATATATATATATATATATATATATATATATATATATGTGTGTGTGTGTGTGTGTGTGTGTGTGTGTTCATATATCACTGGTGCCCGGCTAACCGAAAAGTACCTTTGTTTATTCAAATGCAAACTATATTAATGGCAATATACTTCTATTTACTTCTACATATATGAAATTTCGTTCCGGCTGCTTATAACTCGAGTTCTGCTGAATGCATTTTCGTAGAACTTAAACTAAGATAATTTTTAAGGGAAGGTTTTAATGTATAACATATCGTTCTACGTAGCTTAGTTATATAATTATTCTGGGAAGTTCTATAATCAGATCAATCCAATTATGAAAGATTAGCCTTTTTAAAAGATTTTGCCGAATGTATTTTGATGGAACCTATACTGTTAAATAATTTTCTAGGGAACGTTTTATTATATAACGTTGCTTAGTTCTAGAATTATAGGGGGAAATTCGAAAATCGGGTGACCATTTTTTTAATCAAATATTAGCCTTTTCAATATTTGATTCCGATTATGAAAGATTAGCCTTCTAAAAAAGTTCTACTGAACGGATTTTGATGAGAATTGTATTGTTAGTTAGATGCTATTTCAGAAATGGTGTTAATGTACTATATATTGTCCTACGTTGCTTAGTCCAACAGTTATGTGTGAAGGTTATATAGTCAAGTGAACCCGATTCCGAAATATTAGCCTTTTTGATAGTTTTTACTGGGTGTATTTTTTGCGACTTGCATTGTTAAGTAGATAATTTGTAAGGATTGTTTTAGTATATTTTATATCATTTTGTTGTTTTAGAATTATGTGGAAAAGTTCAATAATCAGATTATCAAAGATTAGCCTTTATAAAAACTTCTTCTGAATGGATTTTGTTAGTTAATTTGTTTGCATTGTTATTTCGATAATTTTTAGTGATGGTTTTAGTATATTGCATATAGTTTTATCATTCTTTAGCAAACCCTAACTGTAAATGACCAAATAAAAGAGTTGGTCCTTAACAGCTAAAATTTTGACTGCACATTAGAAAATATAATAGCGCAATCGCGTCATTTTTCAGTAATGTGGAAGCATATTCCACGTAAATATACAGATTGCTTTCAAATACAAGGTCAAATTAAACGATATATTTCGTTTGATTCAGGGTTCATTTGTAGAAACCGACCAGCGCAGCGGGCGTAGCTTGCTAGTTTTCCTATAAATTAATGAAATCCAGTTGTTAAATTATTTTTGTTTTAGAAGTGAAGTTTCCATTTAAATTTATTGTAACAGTACAATGTTTAATTGAATAAAATAAGGTAAATCTAAGAAATTGCTAAGAAATTCCAAACATGCACAGGGCAACGCAAAAAAAATAAAATAATAATAAACAAAAAATAAAAAATAGATAAATAAATAAATAAATAAATAAAAATCAGCTTTCAGAAATTCTAAAAATTGTTCCGCTATTCATATTATGTATCTTCGGGGTCCATCCTCCCACTTTCAGCCCTCCCACCCAAAGGGGGCACTTTTCTAAATTTTGCCGACACCTCTCATGTGATATATCGTTGGAAAAGTCTGTGAACGCTTAATCATAATATGCAGGAGGGGGGGGGGGGGTATTTTCTAAATTTTGCACATACCCCTCATGTGATACATCGTTGGAAAGGTCTGTGACCGCTTAATCCTATTATGCATCTCCGGTGTTCATCCCCCCCTTTTGCCCCCCAAGCGCGATTAGCTTTCACCACCAGGGGACGCTTTCCTATATCTGTTCCTACGAGTCGGATCACGACGGGGTATGGCTCATTCGACTCGACATCAATAGAGCTTTCCGATTTTAGTTCGTTTTTTCACCACCAGGGGGCACTTTTCTATCTCTGGTTCTATGGGCTAGATCACGACGGGGTACAGTTCATTCGACTCGACATCTATAGCCTTAACGATTTCAGTGCCCGAGGTTCATACAGAACAGATTGCGCTACCTGGTGGTGGAAGATGGAACTTGGCACGACTGCTATACGGTGCCGAAGGCAGCGGGGACCCGTGTCGGAAGTTAGTTTGGTTAGAGGTTTATACTATTCGATGTGCAAATTAAGGGATTATCCGGTGCCGAAGGCAGCGGAGAACCAGGTCGGAGGTTCGTTCGGTTCGAGGTTTATCTTATTCGAGGTTTTACAAGATTCGAGTCCCCGATATAAATTAGGGGTCCGCTAGCGGGCGAAGCCAGCTAGTGCTAATAATAAAAGAGTGTGATATCACGTTTGATTTCTAATGCAGCGCTGGCACGCTATGTACGTATTGCATTTTTATTCATTTCATCGATAAGTCAGTGATATTTTTTAACGGGTGATAACAAGTATTATAACAAGCCACATTTAGTATGTTGTTATTAGTTTAATTTAAAAATCTACTGGTATTTCTAGTTAACCTTTTAAACAATGACTGAAAGTAAAATGTAATTTTAAATTATTTCTCATGTTTAGATTATTTAAATTATGTTTATTCTGTTTTAAAAAAAAGAAATGATATCTACAAAAACAACTTTTCAAAAGTAAAAAAAAAAGCCAAGCGTAAAAAAAAAAAAAAGTTGTGGCTAAAAAATGGTGTGATATCAAATTTCCAAGCTATTATATTACTTTTTTAACTTTTTTCCATTAAATAAGTTATCATATATATAAGTCGAGTGCCTACGTATATGTTAATAGAAATCGTTTTCTCCTGTACTAAATACATCCTAACGAGTTTCTGAAAATTCAATTTTTTTCAAATTATGCATGATGGGCTTGGCGGCCATCTTTTCATATTATTCACAAAATTCTAAGCATCCAAATCCGTAGTTAAAATCCGAAGTTCAAAATTGCTATTTAAGCAAATATTTTAAGCGTTTCATTTATAGATTTGTATGATCTGAAAATTGTGTCTTAAGATAATGATGACTTATCTTAAAGATTCATCTTATGATTTATTTTTTACAGTAATTAATAATTTCAAACTAGTAAAAATCAATTTCTCAAAATATCAGTCTTATCTAATTTATCTGTCCGTAGTTGAAATCTGCAGTTCGAAATTGTTATAAACATGTTACATTGCAAACATATTACGCTTTTACTTTAGAAATTTGGGTGCTTAGAAATATGAAAAAATGGCCGCCAAGCCCATCATGCATAATTTGAAAAAAATTGAATTTTCAGAAACTCGTTAGGATGTATTTAGTACAGGAGAAAACGATTTCTATTAACATATACGTAGGCACTCGACTTATATATATGATAACTTATTTAATGGAAAAAAGTTAAAAAAGTAATATAATAGCTTGGAAATTTGATATCACACCATTTTTTAGCCACAACTTTTTTTTTTTTACGCTTGGCTTTTTTTTTTACTTTTGAAAAGTTGTTTTTGTAGATTTGCTGTAACTCAAAAATATATTTTTTGAGCACGTGTGTCCCAAATACGAATTAAACTATACAAATTACGTACAATGATCATCATTCACGGTTTATTTCGTTTGAGGTTGGAAATGCTTAAAACGAATTAACAGTTAGAAATATGTGCATTTTATTTAACAGTAATTCTAGTTTAACTTGGACATTTTATCATATTTCATTAACGTTGGTTAAAACGTTCTTCTCACATTTCTCCATTAATACATGGGCATCAGTCAGTAGCGTAGAGAATGGTTATAGGTGGCTAGTTTAAAGGTTGGTTAGTTTAAGTTTCATATACTTTTATGGTAATACTTTTTTGCGATACTATGAAAGTAATAATTCCATTTGTGAATTCGACATTAACCGTTAATTCTGATGAATTTTTCAAATGGACATAACACATTATTAGGTGCGTTCGTAATTATATAAATACGTAGCACCTATTGTCGTCGTCTGGTCCGTCCGTCTGTCCGTCCGTCCGTCTGTCTGTCCGTCCGTCCGCATATAACAACGCAAAAACTACCCAACCGAACGGTTGGAAATTTAAGATATATTATCTTTACAGAATTTTGTCGAGACATTTCAATTTTTTTAAAAATCGAATCAAAACTTTAGAAAATATTAATAAAAACATTTATTAAGAAATTTGATTTTTTTTTAAATCGGTGCTTTCTTTCTATAGGAGCTTCCGAGGTTTAATCGTCAAGCGACCGAGATGCTTATTTCATGACAGAAATTAATCTGCAGACGATATAATTCATTTCACAGAATTAAAAATCATCAAGATCTGAATATTTATATAACTAGCTATAGTACGAACACACCTCGTTTGTAACGTTTGACGTACAATTTCCAACTTGTTTATAGGTATTTTAGTGAAGAAGTTCTGAAATGAATTGTACTGTGAAAAATCTCGTATTTACTTTTCATAAGAAACAAGATTTAATGCTGGCTGAGTGATTTTTGAAAACAAACTTCTCGCGCATATTTTTAAAAAGTTTACCAAAATAAAATTTTATAACATTTAACATTGATTTTTAATCATAACCATTCTATTATTTCGGTTTGTTTCAACAGTTTAAAAGTTTTGTACATGTTTAATTGTTAAAATTCCTGGGAGCCGGTGCCATCGAAAGCCCCGTGATCGCAGACTTGAAATTTTGTTATGTAAATCAATAGTAAAAAGTCATACGAACAAAATGAACTAGGTATGACTAGGTTTGACAAGCTGAAAATATGTTTAATTAAATTATCATTAAAAAGCTATAATGTTTTACCGTTATCGCGGATATTGATCACTCTCACAAGGAAGGTCTCCATAAGCGCATACTCAGAAAATTTTGAAAAAATTACAGAATATTCTTCTCATGAGGATATATACGTTTATAAAAAAAATTTCTGCGGAATCGCGATATAACGTCCGTAAAAAAATTATGAAAATTTCGCGTTTTGGCGATTTATCGCTGGGTTGGCGACACAATGAAATTAAAGAAAAACATACTCATTTATGATAAATAACCTATTAGGAAAACATTTTCTACTCTTTATACTGAACTAGTTTAAGTAAGTTTAACTTAAATAAAATCATTTTTATAACTATAGTTTTACCATATACATTTATATGTACATCTAAAGAAAATTAACGATCGTATTCTTCGGTTCAGAACTAAATTTAAATTGATTCAAAATGTTTCAAACTAAAAAATAATTGTCCGATTCTGAGCACTGTCAATTTGACCTCGATATTGTTAGTGCCAGAGACAACAAGAGAAAAGTCTTGTTGCCGTGGAAACAATGACTTATTCAAAATCGAAATGTATCATGACAATGTTTTCAATCGGACAGTTACTGTTAAGATACACTTAAAACATATCCTGCCGGCGAAACCGCGTAAAGTTATATAATTTCAGCAGTACTTAACTAGTATATATATAATATAAGCTTATAGGAAAAATAATAAACTATTTAATCGTTGAAGTTTAAATTGATAAAGTAGTACGCATTTAAATACTCGTTTTACAAGAAATTTTCAAATTCATTAAAATCACTTGCATTTGGCGACGAAAATGTTTTGCTTACCAAATCGCGTTATTTTGCGCCAAATACTCGAAAGTATTTTATTTTTTACAGGTGTTTTACTGGGATTCCGCAGCTAAATATGA
Organism: Maratus michaelseni; assembly: GCA_963931845.1. Lineage (NCBI taxonomy): Eukaryota > Metazoa > Arthropoda > Arachnida > Araneae > Salticidae > Maratus > Maratus michaelseni. The sequence goes on from OZ007591.1 coordinate 309,401,092, forward strand.
CTGATCCTTTATTACTTACATGAGTAGTTCCATTAGCATTTTTTCAAAACATTCTGAGTATGCGCTTTAAGACCTCAGAGTCAGAGAGAGCATTTTATTGAAAGTCTTGTGCTATTTCAGAAAAACTTAGTATGACAAACTTTATTCTGCCATACCTATTTTAAGGAGGCGGCTAGTGATAAAATTTAACCGTTACAGCGGAAAACGTATTTTATTCGTCTTAATGTGTTTTTTAAAAATATCTCGGTATGACAGACCAAAAACTGCTGGAAATATCTGTCATACCATGTTTATTGCATACGCTCGATTCATATCAATTTCGAAAAGTAGGAAATTAAAGTAATTCGTTTTAGAGTAAACGTTCTTAAAAAATAAAATACCTTATTTCTTTTTTAAATTTAATGTTGTGTCAGGATAAATATGATCAAAGAAATGATAAGAAAATTTGTTTTTAAGATAATAAAATATTTTATTGGATTTAATAAGATATTGTTTATTTGTTTATATTTATTAATAATCATCCAAATCAATACCACCGTAATTATAACGTCTTTCATCTTCTGATTTTTTCACTTTCTTCATCATTTTGATGGTGACTGAGAATTTCTTCAACTTTCAATGGTGCTGCTGTGCCGTTATACCACAATGGTTCAAGTTTATTGTCTTCATTAAATTGCCATCCACATGCGGTTGGCTCATATGAAATACAAACTGATTTAGTAGCATTTTGCCACATTGTATTTACAAATATGGGGCGTAAAATTTTTTGTGATAAAATTTTCCAGCATGGAGGAATGTTATTAGAATTGAAATTTATCATGCCCTTGTAAAATGCATCTTTATCACTTGTATTTGAGAAAATTTCAAAAGAAAAAAAATTCCAATCTTGCAACATTAACGTCACTATTCTCGACTTTATACATTTAATTAGTAAATATTTGGATAATATCTGTTTTCTCTATATTATTAATATCTTCTGGATCCGTTAGTTGCTCGAATATATTTTTATATTCTTCATTTTGCATTAAAAGGCTGTATGCTTTGATATCTCCTTTACGGACGAATTCTGTGGTATAATCACAACCTGTAAAGGCGTGAAAACCCGGCAGAGCTCGACAAACGGATGAATCTAATTGTTGTATAATATCTGTACAATTTATGTAATCTATTTCATTACTGGTTTTAGCTGTCATCCATATCTCCAGGTATTCAATTTTGTGGATATTTCTGAGACAAATAATTAAGACGTCAGTATCTATTGATTTGATGAGAATTTTATGAAGAGGTGAACATTTCTTCAAGTGAAAGAAACTCCTGGTATCCGCTTCTTCATGGTAGCATCTATAATTTTCGTCCAGTATTCAAGTGACTGTTTCATTAATATTGGTGAAGACAAAACACTGTTCTTCAACTGTTAGAAATCCTTTTTGCCATTAAGAATAGAGCTGAATGAATTATCTGTCCAGTATTCATGCGAAAAGGTTACTAATGCTTCTTTGAATTTTGGGTTATTTAGACTTTTATTAAAATCAGTTGGTTTGCTTTGTAAAGGTTTAGTGATTGCGAATGGTATTCCATATTCTTTGCGAGCTAATCTTTCTGAATCTTTTATTGATGGAGAAAGATATCTTTCAAAAAATAAATGTGCCTCCGAAGCGGTGGGGTTGCATATTTTTATCAAAATTAAGGGTAAAACTTGTCAATAATTGGACAAAACCGTACTTCCTTTTTTCAATTTCCTTTTAGGCGGTGCTATTACAAAAAATTGTCTAAAAAAGAAAAATAGATTTACAGTATTATAAAAAACGGGAAAAACTATTTTCTCGACAAGAAAGGACAAAACCTGGGCAAGAATTTTACGAAATTTATAGATGCTAATATGTTTTGATGAGTTCCAACGTCACACAGGGTGTAAAAGTTGCAAAAAAAAAAAAGTGTTTTCTTTATGCTTTTTTAAATATTGGAAACTAAAAAGCTTTTTAGAATTAAAATTTTCGTCAATTACTTCTGAATGCTTTACTAAACAAGTAATTAAATAAATATTAATTTTTAATTGTAGTTATTCCATATTTGAATTTAAATCACTTTGTATATATATATATATATATATATATATATTCAAAAGAGCTTATAAAAAAGTATTTCTTCACTTAAAAATGACAGCCATTGTTTACAACTATTATACCGATTCCCTTATTTACAAAAGAGGTGGTATGAAAAATAAAATGAATTAATTTGCATAATAGGTTTTTCCTTCCTTCTGAGATGGCTTACCTTCATATGACATGAAAATGTGTTCTATTTTCAAAATAAATAAATCTTTAAGTATAAGCTATTTTTGAATTCTTTTCTTTGTAGTATATTTCAGATGTTTTTTTTTTAATTGTTGTACAAACATTTTCTGACGCAGTTGTTAAAAAGAAGTAAATAAAATAATAATTAGAATCTGTAAATAAAGTTTTTTGAATATCTTTTACAAATAATTTCACATACGTTTTATTTGAAACACAATGACATTATTCTGTAAAAATTGTAAATAAAACATTTCTACGATTTTAAAAGCTGCAAAACAAAAAAGTATTTTAAAACTAAAAATTTCATACTTTATTATTGAACATTCTAGTAAACAATTCATTAAATGTTAATTATAGTTATTTGGTATTTAAAATGACATACACACATGTAAAGAATTTCACAGAAGTTCTTAAAAAAAGACACATTTTTCAGTTAACTTCCGACTGTAAAAATTAGGTGTAACTGTAACTATTTTCAAATGTATTGAAAACTTTGCATTGTCTGAGGTTGTGATCACTCAAATTTTATGGAAAACAATTATTTTCAAAAATCCAAGCACGTTTTCTCTTTTTTTTTTAAGAATTAGAAATATTCTATTGTAAGTTAAAATCCATTTTTAAAAACAAATTACGTTTATGCTACGATTATTTATACGCAGTAAATTCTGAAATGCAAAACTATTTTTGTATTCTTTTTAACACTTTCCAACTTAGTTGAGAAGTATTTATGACTTCGCTTTGTCTGTCTACCGTCTGCCATCTGTCCGTTCTCTAACTCTCGTTATGGATACTCAAAACAATCATTTTCAAAAATCCAAGCACGTTTTTTTTTTTTTTTTTTTTTTTTTTTTTTTTTTTTTTTTTTATTATTATTATTAAATTAGAAATATTCTATTGTAAGTTAAAATCCATTTTTAAAAACAAATTACGTTTAAGCTACGATTATTTCTGCGAAGTTAATTCTGAAATGGAAAACTATTTTTGTGTTCTTTTTAACACTTTCCAACATAGTTGAGAAGTGTTTATGACTTCGTTTTGTCTGTCTGCCGTCTGCCCGTTCTCTAACTCTCGTTATGGATACTCAAAACAATCATTTTCAAAAATCCAAGCACGTTTTTTTTTTTTTTTTTTTTTTTTTTTTTTTTTTAAATTAAATTAGAAATGTTCTATTGTAAGTTAAAATCCATTTTTTAAAAACAAATTACGTTTAAGCTACGATTATTTCTGCGAAGTTAATTCTGAAATGGAAAACTATTTTTGTGTTCTTTTTAACACTTTCCAACATAGTTGAGAAGTGTTTATGACTTCGTATTGTCTGTCTGCCGTCTGCCATCTGTCCGTTCTATAACTCTCGTTATGGATACTCAAAACAATCATTTTCAAAAATCCAAGCACGTTTTTTTTTATATTAAATTAGAAATATTCTATTGTAAGTTAAAATCCATTTTTAAAAACAAATTACGTTTATGCTACGATTATTTCTACGAAGTAAATTGTGAAATGAAAAACTATTTTTGTATTATTTTTAACACTTTCCAACATAGTTGAGAAGTGTTTATGACTTCGTTTTGTCTGTCTGCCATCTGCCATCTGTCCGTTCTCTAACTCTCGTTATGTATACTCATATTGCTATGTAGATATATGTTATAAGACTTGCTATAGCATGTTCTCTATTGAAAGTGGAGTGAGTAGTATTTATAGTCCGTTTATAGGGGCGCACAAAAGAATCCCTTTACATTACGGTCTATGAGGTAAAATCTTTTACGATGTATTTTAATGATATTACACTATTTCAAACTTAATAAATATTATATGCGTTTCTAAGGTGCTTTAAAACATGCTTTCTGTAGAATATGGAAGACAAAACATTTATCCTTCATTTACGGGGTCAAAACAAAGGAATTTTGTTAGATAAGAGACTATCGGAAAAATTGTGCTCAGCGTATTTTAATGTTACACTATTTAAAACATAATCGATATAGATCCATTATTGAGGTGCCCCACAAGAGGCTTTTTGTAGAATATGACGTGAATAACAGTTATCTTTAATTTTCAGGGAAACACAAAAGATTTCGGTTACAGTACTGTCTATGTGCGACAAATGTTGGAAGTGCGTTTTCAGTTGCGACATGCGTTTTTAATTTTTACTACATATTTTCATAGTACGCGGTGCGTATAAATCTTATAGATCATTAAGGGCTACATAAAATAATTCGTAAGCATTGTTGCATATACGCGTGAATTGTTTAAGGTATTTTTTAAACTGAGCTATGCATATTCCGTCTGAACTATATATTTAATTGAGATATGTTTTTAGAATTATTAAGGGTGGTTTTTAGAATATAACTAATTCATACAGACAGGATAAGTAAAGAACTGGATACATTGCAGTCTAAGTATTGAAATTTCTGAAAGTAGTTTTTTGCTGGGTTTTGCCTATTTTTTTAAATTAAATTTTAGTTTAATATGAGGGAATATTTTTATTATTCTTTAATATTCAGGGCTGTACAAAATAATTCGAGTATATTTCCGGCTATGGATGTAATTGCCGAAAACTGGTTTTAAAATGTGTTGTGTTTTTTCTAAATTGTTTACTTAGATATTCTCTTTTTAAATGGTTAACTTCCGTTACAATATTTTGGAAGTATTAGTAAGTGTTTTATAATCTAGGCTCAGGGGTTGGAAAAACTACTTTTTTATTGCAGCGAACTACAACTATAACTACTTTATCGAAAATGTAGTTAACTAAAACTACAACTACATGTTTTAAAAAGTAGTGATTACAAATTACTTTTCAAAAGTAGTCACTACTTCGCTACTTTTAGATTTTATCAAAGGGTTAGATTTATACTATTAAACTGAAGACATGGATTAAAATATATAGCGACCCCTATTTATATCGCGTCTGCCGAGATATAATTAAATAAATGCGACATAACTGAGGGAATTACAAAATTAAAAAAGATAACATGCAAGAAAATGTTTTGTGTTTGTCTCCAAAATGTTAGTTTATACACGCATTAAAATTTCGTAGAAAAATTAAAAGATTATTATAATCTAGAAAATTACAGTCAACAGCTTTAAGGTGCCTCACTACGTACGGAGCAATTTTTTCCAAAAAAGCCATTTAATTATTTTTGAACTTATTTTTATTAATATTATGACTAGAAACTGTTAAGAGAAGCAAAAAATATTTCATTCATTCATGAAATTTTGGTAAATGGAGGATTTTGTGGTAAAATTTAGCGAAATATGGCCCAATACGCAAAACACGCTATAGAAAAATATATTGTATGTATCTTAATTTCCTTTTTACACTTCATACTTATGACATTGGTGAAGGCAATGAACTAAAATCTAAGAGATATTTTAAATATTTCAAAATTTATAGCATATCTCACCTTTTTACATGCTGATTTTCATGAAATTCATCAATGTTTTTCCACCAAAATATCCATAAAACAAAATATATTTATTCTAAAATTAAATCTTTAGTTCATTGCCTTCCCAATAGTGTAAATAACACGCAATTTAAATTTCATAGTGATATTCTAATAACTTTTTGAGAAATCATGTTTTGCGTATGGAATTTTCAGCAAAAATTACATTTTCCAAAAAATGCATTTAAAGTATAGATTTCTGTTTTACTACAAGAATTTGCACAGTAATATGCGTCTAAACTTCACTGTTTTTATGAGCCATGCACTTTTTTTTAAGAACTGAGCCTTTGTTTATTTCTAGAAGGCCATAGTTTTGCTTTCCTCCTCCTAGTTAGTACGTTTAAATAGTACTTCCCGTCCTTTAAACAGTACTTCCGGTTTGAGTGACAGCTAATGAGTAATATAAAAACCGCTACAACTCCGGTTCTATTTATCGTACAATAAAAATAAAAGCAGTTTTGGAAAGGTACAACACTGGGCTTTAATAAAATGCAATAAAATCATTTTGACAATTTTGGTCGAAAACCACTTTTTAAACGTAGTCAGATACCTAAGGAAACAATTAATAAATCTGTAAATAAAGCAATTCCGAATAACAAGAAACCCGACGTTAAAACATGAAGACTTAATAAGGAGTAAATAGACAACTGTTGCCAACAAGAAAATCAATTCTTTTGCTGGGTTAGAACTTGATTTTAGCAGCAAGTGTCAATGGGAAAAATATATGACTTCATGTGAAATGTTGCTATACACTGTAGCTGAGATTTGCCACTGAGATTGGCAAATTGTTGAACAGAAAAAAATTTGCATAAAAGAAGCAAGTTTCGGCCACGTTATTTGCAAAATGTTATTTCCCCCCCCTGAAGTAGCATTAAATGTAGCGTCGGTTCTCTCTACAAACTATTGATTTTTTGTATCGCGGTACTTCCGACCACTGTCTAGGCTTGAAGCATGATTTTTTTCTTGTTATATTGTGTTTTAAGAATATAGAAATGATCTTACTACCAGAAAAATTACTGAAAAATAGAATATAGCAATTAATTCGTAATTTTGCTTATAATCTTTCTTTCCGTGAAAAATATTTCTTAAAAAAACTGTGAGTATAATGATTATAAACCTTTTTTACATATATTTGTTGCATATATTGCATAAAACATTTTTTTAAACCATGATTTCTTTGTTTTTGCAGAATATATAAAGTATCTTGGTTATATTGAATAAAATAATACAATTGTTTCCGGTAGTTTAACAAAATTATTTTACTATGTATAATCAATTTAAATATATTTATTCATACCATGATAAATGCAATTATTTTTCAGTTTCATTTTCTAATTCTTGAAAAGTATTTTCTTGCAAATTTATCAAAAGTAGTAACTATCATAAGAATTTTAATCTATAAATGAAGTATATTGAATATTTTTAAAAAATAATTTTAAAAATATTTGTTTTGATAAAGAACGACACAATTCCGTAAAAATTGTAGGTAAAATTTTGTCGTCATCGTTATTAAAGTTTTGCCAACAAACATTCTTTCTAAAATTAAAAAAAAAAATCATCAAAATTTTCTAATCTTCTTGTAAACTACTCATGTAGATGTTTTAATTCCTGTTATTTCATACTATTTTACATTAGAAGGTTTTACAGAAATTTTGCAGAATAGAAAGTTTTTCTAGTTGACTGTGACTTTCGTTGTTAAAAATGGAGTAAAGCGGAATTCTTAGCATGATTTTTGAGTCATAACTGTATTCTGCTTGAGGCTGCTTCCACCTAAATTTTATGTGAAACAATCATTTTCAAAAATCCAAGAAGATTTTCTTAATGTATTAGAAAAATTCTTCAGTAAGTTAAAATTATTCAAAACAAATAAAACACCTTTAGGCTATGATAATTCTTACTAACTATAAATTTCAGAAATTTCAAATTATTGTTCTGTACTTTTTATCAAAATGTCTCAGAACGCTATAATGTTATAGTTATTTGAAAAATGCTATAAAATTTGCATGTTTACTGAACTTTATTTTAAATCAGATTCAAAAATTATTTTTAAACTGATATTAACAAAGCAGGTTTGTTTGTACATTTTTAGTGTATGTTCATATATAACTATCGAACGGATACCCAGATTTTGATAGTTTATTTTTTATTTTGAAAGACTCGTTTCGCTGATGGTCCCATTAAAAATTGTATCAGGATACAAAAAATCTTCGTCTGTTTGTCCGTTTTTAAAACTTTCCAATATAGTTGAAAATTGTTTATGAATTCAGTTTGTCTGTCTGTCCGTCTGTGTTCTAACTCGCTACTCGAATCGGCATGCAATTAATATATGCTATTGAGGTTTACTATGGCATGTTCTGTATTGAAAATGAAGTGTGTAATAGATGAAGTTTGTTTAGATACTCAAAAGAATTCAGTTGCTTTATTGTCTATGGGGAAAAATCGTTTCGGGTACATTTTAATGATGTTACACTATTTCAAATATATTCAAATTAATATGTAACGCAGATGTGCAATGCAAGAGGCTTACTATAGAATATGGCGTATATAGCATTTATAGTTCATTTACAGAGACACGCAAAAGAATTCGTTTACACTAGTGACTATGAACAGTAAATACCAGAAGTGGGTTTTCAGTTATGGTACACGGTTTTTAAATTTAACTAATTTTCTGCATATTATTGAGTGTACATAAATTCTAAAGATACTATACAGGGCTACAAAAAAATCTAGAGTACATTTCCGTTTATTGGCGGAGTTTGCTGTAGGGCTGCACAAAAGAATTCGGATAATTGTCTGACTATAGATGATAATTCCAGAAATTGGATTTTCAAATTGTTTACTTGGATATCATCTTTCACATTATTAAACTGTGAAGTTTTTTTTACGGTATTCTGGAACTGTTGGAAAGTATTCATTCTTGCTTTGTCTCTTTTTGAAATTTTAGATTGAAAGTTTTGTAAAATTTGGACAAAAACCCCGAGTTTCATTGCTTGATTTGGGGGAAAAACTAATATATATATATATATATAGTGAAAAGTGCTATAATATCAGGTGAACCCGATTATGAAAGCTTAGCCTTTTTATAGTTTTTTTATTTCATCTAAACACGATAGATGGCCACCATAAAAGTGTAAAAATGAGTATTTTCAAATAACTCTTTACTACGTTAGAAAAAAAGAAAGGACATTTCATTAATTTCTTAGTTTGCATAACTTTAATTATTATTATGTTTCAAAAATATCTTTCTTATTTGTATGTACTAATTTTTCTTTCATTTCTTTTATTAGATTACTAGCAAGCTACGCCCGCTACGCTGGTCAATTTCTCTTAACGAACCTTTAATCAAACAAAATATTGACATTTCATAATTCACTTTTATATTTTAACAGAATAATAAGGATACTATAATTTGTGATTCGTGCTATAGTCAATATACACGTCGCCCTTATCATTATCTTTTTACGCGTGAAGGTTTCGCTATGGTACTCTATTGTGAAATTTGGTAATTTTAGAAATTCAATAGTTGAAAAATCGCAGAATCATTAGATCATTTTTCTTTAGAAATTGTTCTTAGAGCGCATTTAGATCTTATAAATAACAATCATGCCGAACTTGAAGTTTCTAGCTCCTTCAGCATCGCAAAAATCGCAATTTTAGAACGTTTTTCGCTTCTGCACCCCCCTCGGGGTAGTGGCACCGACATAAAATATAGCCTATGTTGGAGCAGGGATTGTCACCATCCATTTGCCACCATCACTTTTGAAATCGCTTTAGTAGTTCCAGACATTCCATACAAATTGTAATTTAGAATGTTTTTAGAACGCTTTTCGTGAAAATTTTTTGCTTATTTCAGCCTTTTAAATTTCGAATTTTTTTAGATTTTGTTCTTATAGAGCATTTAAATCTTGTAAGTAACGACCATACAAAATGTCAAGTTCCTAACTCCTTCGTTATTGAAAATATCATAATTTTGGAACGTTTTTCGCTCCTGCACCCTCTGCGGGCAGTGGCACCGACAAAAAATTTAGCATATGTTGGAGCAGGGACTGTCACCATCCATTTGCCACCATCACTTTTGAAATCGGTTCTGTAGTTTCAGAGATTCCATAGAAATTGTAATTTAGAATGTTTTTAGAACGCTTCTTCCTCATCTCACCCTTTTAAATTGCGAATGTTTTTATAATTTGTTCTTAGAGAGCATTTACATCTTATAAGTAACTACCATACCAAATTTGTTACTTCTATCTCCTTCAGTACACTAAAAATCGAAATTTTAGAACGTTTTTCGCTCCTGCACCCCCTGGGGGTGGTGGCACCGACATAAAATATAGCCTATGTTGGAGCAGGGATTGTCACCATTAATTTGCCACCATCACTTTTAAAATCGCTTCAGTGGTTCCAGAGATTACCCCCTACAAACAAACAATCTTTACTACTTTATATATTAGTATAGATAAGGGGAATTAGCCCCTTGTTCCCCCCCTTTATACTTAACCAATCAATCCCGAAAACTAATCAGAGATGCGCCTTAACACAGTGAACCTATAAATAAAATTTGAAGGAAATGGGATAATTCTGCATGAAAAACCCATTTACATAAATTAAGGGGGGTATTAGCCCCCCGTTCCCCCCCCTTTATACTTAATCAATCAATCCCGAAAATTAATCAGGGAAGCTTCTTAACCCAATGAATCTATAAACAAATTTTGAAGCAAATAGAATAATTCTGCATGAAAAACCCATTTATATAAATTAAGGGGGGATTATCCCCCCCGTTCCCCCCCTTTATACTTAACCAATGAATCCCGAAAACTAACCAGGGAAGCGCCTTAACACAGTGAACCTATAAACAAAATTTGAAGGAAAACGGAATAATTCTGCATGAAAAACCCATTTATATAAATTAAGGGGGGATTAGCCCCCAGATCCCCCCCTTTATACTTAACTAATCAATCCCGAAAACTAATCAGGGAAGCGCCTTAACTCAGTGAACCTATAAACAAAATTTGAAGGAAAACGGAATAATTCTGCATGAAAAACCCATTTATATAAATTAAGGGGGGATTATCCCCCGTTCCCCCCTTTATACTTAACCAATGAATCCCGAAAACTAACCAGGGAAGCGCCTTAACACAGTGAACCTATAAACAAAATTTGAAGGAAAACGGAATAATTCTGCATGAAAAACCCATTTATATAAATTAAGGGGGGATTAGCCCCCCGATCCCCCCCCCCTTTATACTTAACTAATCAATCCCGAAAACTAATCAAGGAAGCGCCTTAACTCAGTGAACCTATAAACAAAATTTGAAGGAAAACGGAATAATTCTGCATGAAAAACCCATTTATGTAAATTAAGGGGGGATTAGCCCTCCCCCCCGTTCGCCCCTTTATACTCAGCCAATCAATCCCGAAAATTATCAAGCAAGCGCCTTAACACAGTGAACCTATAAACAAAATTTGAAGGAAAACGAAATAATTCTGCATGAAAAACCCATTTATATAAATTAAGGGGGGGATTAGCCCCCCGTTCCCCCCTTTATACTTAACCAATCAATCCCGAAAAGTAATCAGGGAAGCGTCTTAACCCAATGAACCTATAAACAAAATTTGAAGGAAAACGGAATAATTCTGCATGAAAAACCCATTTATATAAATTAAGGGGGGGGAATTAGCCCCCCGATCCCCCCCCCTTTATATTAACTGATCAATCCCGAAAAGTAATCAGGGAAGCGCCTTAACACAGTGAACCTATAAACAAAATTTGAAGGAAAACGGAATAATTCTGCATGAAAAACCCATTTATATAAATTAAGGGGGGGGAATTAGACCCTTGTTCCCCCCCTTTATACTTGACCAATCAATCCCGAACACTAATCAGGGAAGCGCCTTAACTCAGTGAACCTATAAACAAAATTTGAAGGAAAACGGAATAATTCTTCATGAAAAACCCATTTATATAAATTAAGGGGGGGGGAATTAGCCCCTTGTCCCCCCCCCCCTTTTATACTTAACCAATCAATCCCGAAAACTAATCAGGGAAGCGCCTTAACACAGTGAACCTATAAACAAAATTTGAAGGAAAACGGATATTTCTATGAAGAGTTATCGCATTACGTACGTACATACATACATACAGAACCGGCTGCCAAGCTCTCAGGGCTTGACAGCCAGTGTGATAACTGAAAAATCGCAATTTTAGAACGTTTTTTGCTCCTGCACCCCCTGGGGTTAGTGGCACCGACATAAAATATAGCCTATGTTGGAGCAGGGGTTGTCACCATCAATTTGCCACCATCACTTTTGAAATCGGTTCGGTAGTTCCAGAGATTACCCCCTACAAACAAACAAACAAGATTTACTCCTTTATAATATTAGTATGGAGTATAGATTTGTATGTGTGAGGCCCTGTTCTCCAGACAAATCAGTTCCATGTTCTGTTTTTATTCTGAGAGTGTTGTAAATTCTGACTTCTAAATCAACAGTCTGATTTTTGTTTATTAAAAATGTGAAAAAGAAAATTCTCAATTGGATACTTGTGAAATTATGCCTTAATTATTTAATTTTAAGAAACAGAGTTATTTATAAGAAAGTGCTACTGCTTTTAAAATAATCTGCAGTGATTTTATTCCGTGCTTCGAATTAAAAATTTAGTTCTGATTAGGAAATCACTATTTTTAAATTTTTTGTTATTCTACGAAGATGACTAGATGATTAAGGATACGCAAATCGCTGCACAATGAATCTTGGAGTCTGATCAGCCGGCACAAATCAAGGTGGTGAGATTTTTTCTTTTTTTCTTTATTATTCAGTTTAGAATATTAAAATAATTTTAATTCTGTATTCTTTAAGACTATACAGCTTTTTTAAAACATTTTACTGAAAGGATTTGACTGGACTTGCAGTATTAATTTTTCGAGGATGGTTTTAATGAATAACACATTATTCTACAATGCTTAGATACCAAGCTATGAGGGGAATGTTTTATAATCAGGTGGACCTGATTATGAAAGTTTAGACGTTTAAAAAGATAATTCATTTTGCTTAAGTCAGGTAATAGAGGATGGAAAGATTCTTGAATACCATGTACTAACAAGTTTTCTTTTCACTTGTATTTAATAAAATACACTGAAAAAGATTTCAAATAGATTTTATTGAATTAAAACAAACAACATTAATTAAAATTTGACAATGTTTACAATATATTATTTCATGATTTCGTATATTGAAATAGAAAATAATCTTTTAACGATCATATATACATAGGCCAATGACGATGTAATATGATGGGAAGCTCCACAGTGTCGGTATTCAAACATCAAATCTTCGTGTTTCACGTGCAACCCCGATTTTTAACCAATTTTTCGGTATAAAAATCGCGCGGCATACACGAGTAAGTTCGTAGTTGTTGTATCGTATATAGCTTTTATACAAGGATATATACAAAACGGGACATTTACAACAATGGGATTTAAAGTCAGTGTGGATAAAAATAAAAGGTTGTCACATGCACCCTGTCCAGCCAAACAATTTTCACTGAAATATATCAGCTGATGTGCTACAAATAAATATCAGTGTAAAATGGTAAGAAATAATCATGTGAAGTCAGCTTTATTGTTAAAAATTACTTGTTATCATAGCGAAAAGTATAGGTATCACAGTATTAGTAAAGAGTTACAGGAATAAATTTACGTAGAAATGCTTTCCTTTCTTAAATATATCCTGTGCAATTATTGCATAAAACGTTGTTTATCAATCTACGCTAGTAACGCGGAGAGATACACAAGCTAATGTTAAACCAACGGGAACGTTCTTTTATAATTTCTCGTTTGCATTTTAATAATCTTAAATGATTTTATTTTCGAATAGGATATTTGAGGTCAATGTCTAACCAGGTACTTTACTAATTTTTAGATTTTGGTTGCAATTTTTTGTTTTTTGTTTTGAGGAGATTTTCACTTTCAAAACCGGTTCCGAAACTGAAAGTATCTTCTGAAAAAGCAAACTGAAAAAGAAAAAAAGAAAGAAAAAGTATTAAAATGTAAATGAGAAATTTGTAAAGAACGCTGCCATTGGTTTAATATTAGCTTGCGAGTGTGCTCGTGACGAACTCTTGGACTCGTAATTTTTCAAATTTAACCAGAATTAAATTTTTATTTGATATTTCTCAATCTTGATTTGCATTTGAGAAAAATAGATTTTTCTTATATATTTACAGATAAGGAAGTTTGCAAACAACAATTATTTGTAAATAAAGTCATAACTGTATTTTGTCTGGGGAAAATTTCAGATAAATATTGCGGAAAACAATATATTTTTTTAAATGCAGTACATTTTTTTTTAATGATTTAAAAAAAAAAAATCTTTACTACGTTTAAAAATTTAAATAAGAGGCTACGATTATTTCTGAAAAATAAGTTCTGATACTGACCCCCCCCCCTTTTTTTTTTGTACATTTTAAGAAATTGTTCAGGAAAGTGGAATTAATCCTATTTTCTGAAAAATTGTTATATTAGTTGTATCTGCAGGGAAATTTAATTTGTGTACAGTAATCTGTACTTTATGTTCATCTTTTTCTTTATGATATGAGAGACGTTTCATACGAAGAAATATGGGAGTAATCCTTGTATCTCATTTTTCATAAGTTCTGAAAATTTATTGCAAATTTTTTTTTTCTGAAGTGCATAATGTTTAAATTTATTTTAGAAGTTGAAACAATAAATGCGAAGTCACAAGGAAAAAGCACTTTAAATCTAAAAACAGAATGAAGCAGCGTGTTTCCTTTCTCTCGATCACATTTAATTTTACAGAATTTAAACTAAACATTATTATATTTTAGCCGTCTTATGCATTATAATCTCATATGAGTTTCTCCTTATTGTAGATAAGTACTACCCATAAAGAAGTACATATATTTTATTTTTTACTGGGAATATTTTACTTTATATACTTTAAATTTACTTTATATACTTTACTTTATATTTTACTTTTATATATTTAGATACTATTTATCACATGGGATTGTATTACACTTGTCGTAGAGAAGAACTACGCATATTTTACTTTTACTTTATTACATATCAAATTCATATGAATTTCAAAATCTTGAAGAATACAGCAATAAAAGATAGAACCCTTTTATAATTAGATATTAAATATTTTATTTTATCCCTGTAATGCATGCTAATCTCATATGACATTGAACTACTCTTGTTCTAGATAACTACTATCCTTGCAAGAAGTATACGCATATTTTATTTTTTTCTTTATTACATATAAAATTCATATGAACTTCACAATCATTATGGGGTACAGCAAAGGAAGTCAGAACCGTTTTAAAATATAATAAACGTTATTATATTTTAGCACTGTTATGTTTGCGGTAAACTTCCATGTGGTTGCTCTACAGTTGTTCTAAGAGAACTACTATCCTTAGAGATCTACGTATATATATATATATATATATATATATATATTTCTTTATTACATATAAAATTTATATTGATTTCATAATACTTATGGAATATAGCAATAAAAGACAGAATCATTTTAAAATATAATAAACGTTATTATATTTATTTCTCGGATGCATGATGTATCACATGAGATTGTACGACCATTATTTTAGAGAAGAACTTACGTATATTTTACGTTTCCTTTATTACATATCAGATTCATATAAATTTCATAATCTTGTGGAATGCAGACATAAAAGATAGAACCCTTTTATAATATATATTAAATGTTTCATTTTATCCCTGTGATGTATGCTAATCTCATATGAAAGTGTACTACCCTTGCTCTAGAGAACTACTATCCTTACAGAACTATACGCATATTTCAATTTTTCCTTTATTACATATAAAATTCATATGAATTTCATAATAATTGTGAATACAGCAGAAGAAGTTAGAACCGTTTTAAAATACAATAAACGTTATTATATTTTAGCCCTCTGATGCATGGTAATCTCAAATGAGATTGAACTACCCTCGTTATAGGGAACTACTATCTTTAAAGAACTACTTATATTTGTTGTAGAGAAGAACTACATATATTTTTACTTTTCCTTTATTACATAACAAATTCATATGAATTTCATAATCTTGTGGAATCTTTACTAATAAAAGAAAGTTTCGCTCTGTGTGTGTGTCTGTGTGTGCGTCTGTTGGCGATGGCTAGGAAAATTTAGCCCACCTAGAAGGCTGGAAATTTAGATTTAGGTAGTCCAAACCCTCTCCTGGTGCAACATTACTTCAGAATTTTAATATTTTAATTACTTTCTGAAATAATAATTAAAATGCACAAAGCACTCTCATTAAAAATACGCTTTTATTCTCTTGGGTTGGTTGGTTTACTGGTTGTTTGCATCGATTCTTCACAGAAGTAATTAAATAAACCAGAGTAGCGATGCAAAAATAAGGATTTCTAAGGAAATAGTGGTCGCACGGCTCTGCCGTTACAAATATACAACCGTGCACACGTAGCGCCATCTGCCGACGCGAAACTGAAAGTGTCATTAACGCAGAAGAACTGATACAACTGTCCTACTCGAGCGCCATCACCATCTATTTGAAACATTTTAGAGGGACGTTTTTCATTAGAAATCTTTAGATGAAAGTCGAGTGTTTCATGAATTACTGTTTTTTTTTTCAGCTAAATATTAATATTTTCACACAAAAATTATACCCATGCTTAGGAAACATTTTTTTTAATACTCATAAAAATTTGGATAGTAAGATTTTTTTTTTAAAAACATTAAAGAAAAAATTAGAACATTTCTAACAGGCAATTTTGTCACTACAAATTGGCAATTCTTAAGTTCTTGCTTGAGCTGCGGATAGTTTAGCGAGAATTCTTGAAACTTTCTATTGCAAATTTATTAATATTAATATTTTATATCTATATTAATAAAAGAAAGTTTCGCTCTATGTGTGTGTCCGTGTGCGTGTTTGTGTGTGTGTCTGTTGGCGATGGCTAGTAAAATCTAGCCCACCTAGAAGTCTGGAAATTTAGGTGTGGATAGTCCAAGATCTGGCCATGTGCACCTAAGCCTCAGAATTTTAATATTTTGATAATTAGCCTAGATATTAATTAGATTCTCATTAACCATCGCTACTAAAATGTCATATTTTAAATCAAAATGGCGAAAGAAACGAACTGGCGCGTTGGATTTGCAAGCGGAAATGAACAAATTCGAAATTATTTTACTAATTAGCAAATTTTAAGAAAACTAATTGAGATATCAATTTGAAAATTTCTGAGCATATGTAAAAAAAATATTCTGTATCTGAATATGTGATTTTTGAAAAATTCGGTTGGTATTTTTTTTTTTTTTCAAAAAACTGCCAAAAATCTGGCGGCGCCAGTGAAAACGATCCGAGAAAGTTTCAGACAGGGATCTGCTTTCATTAAAAACTGAACAACAAAGAGATCTGTTTCTCGGGCCGAACCCTCCATTTAGTTTGCGAAAATGAAAGGAAATAACTGCCAATTTTTACTAATGAACAAAAATTTAGGTAACTAATTAAGATATAGATTTGAAATTGAGGTCGGGAAGGGGTGTCATCTGCCGGCTATTTTAGCGTAGCGTCTTCGCTATGTTCTAATTATCAGAAAAATGTAATTCTTTTTTTAATGATCGCGTTAATGTAGGTGACGGTGGTTCTCTTGAACAAATTATTTTTTATTATATTTGCGGGTATGGGGAGGGAGGGGGTTAACGCCTTTCTCTGAGATTGTAATTATCTCGGGCCCGGGCAACGCCGGGCGGGTTAACTAGTACAGCAATGAAAGATACAACTCCTTTATAATATAATAAATGTTTTATTTTATCCTTGTGATGCATGGTAATCTCATATGAAATTGTACTACCCTTGTTCTAGAGAACTACTATCCTTACAGAGCTATACGCATATTTCAGTTTTTTCTTTACCACACATAAAATTCATACGAATTTCATAATCCTTGTGGAATATAGCAAAAGAAGTCAGAACCGTTTTATAAAAAAGTTATCCTTTCTCTTATTTCTTCTGATGCATGTTAATCTCATCGTTGCTACCCACAAAGCCTCTCCTCTCTGCTTCTAACCTTTATAAACGAAAGGAAGTGAACTGATCGAACTGACAACCGGAAGATTTTTTGATACTGACAAGGAGAAATTATAGAATGTGTTTATATTTTAATCTCTCGATATTGTCGATGAAAGATAAGCTGAAAAATGCAGCAAAAATGTTAGAACATATTTTCTTTTTTATACATAATAGTGTAGTCACGTAGGATGTATACTAATTTATGCATTATTAAAATTTTATATGCATTTTCAGCGTAATCACCCCAACGTCTGATTACATTATTCTTCTCTAACACAGTTAACGTCACATAATTGACAGAAAAATTAGTAGAAAGGATAATAACACTTTTTTAATATATTATTTTATCGATTAAAATAAATGATATTACTGACATATATTATAATAATATGGGGTTGTACTATATAGTTTTTGTAGAAAACTACTACCTTTAGATAACTATGTTTATTTTATTTTTTCCTTTATTACAATACGTTGAATAAAACTATATAAAAATTTAAGAGAATTTAAGTAGAATCTTTAAAAAGTTTTTGATGAATATAATCGATTTTAAACTAGTAAATCTACAGATCAGGAGCCTCAATGTCAACTCTGAAAATCATTGTTTTTTAATCTAACTTTTCATACATTTAGCATCTCAAAATCTGTAATTTAATTATTTTATATTACATACATATTTATAGGCATATAAAACAATTCGAAGGTTTTCAGAAGTTAGAAGCGTTAAATTAAACATGGTGTATGCAATGATATTCTGAAATTCTTATGAACTTTTTATTCATGTAATTTTGTAGATAAAAAAGTACATTTCTGCCCCCCTGATGAAATGTATTCAATGATGATAGTATATCTTGAATTTCGTTCTACATAATTTTATTAGGATAAGCAACAATTTCGAAAATATCGTGTTATCCTAATGCCCAAATAGCAATATTTACTTACCTACCAACCACGAATAACCTGCATCTGATGGATAAGTTGAATATTATCTCATGTACAAAAGCAACTTATGGAAATGTAAACTGAATCTGCTATATTTCAATTATTTCTATTTTAGAAATCTAGTGTTATTACAATTTTTTTTTCGGAAAAACAGTTTTGATTGTCATTCTATAATATTTTTTTAATCTAAGTACATTCTAGTCTAACTCGATGGCAATACCATACTGAAATCTTCCCACAATAGGCATATTTGGAAACTTTTAAACCTATTGGGTAATCATTCATAATCGCGCCCACTGCCAATTCACAAAATAGCAAATGTTATTTGGTGCTATAAAGTATTTTGTTGGATAGTTTTTATGTTCTCAATTTCCAGTAATGGTAATATTTCAGGATCGTTTTACTACTCTATTTTTTTTAGATTAACCACCTCGTTGTACGAGTGATTTTATCCTATTTTTAAAATTATATTGACTTTTCAACGGCGAAACATCTACATCTGTTCCAGAAAATGAAGAATATCTCGTCTAACAAATGTAAATTCATACTACGAGACTTGAATCCATATTACACGTGCAATATTTTCGTAATTTTCGTATGGAAAAAAATATTTCGTAATAGTTCTATCCTAGTTAAACGGCAACTTGTATCAAAATAAATTCTCTTTTATGTCAATAGAATACGAAAATTACCTGAAAATAATGTATTTTGCTAACAAAGTATTGAAGAAAAATTGTGCGAGTTATTTGAATTTTATTATTTTGATATTCTTTGAATTATGGTTGCTATGCAACTAATGAATTAAAGGGCAAAGTTAAAAGAAATGCATTTAAAAATTTGTAGCAAATATGAAAATAAAAGTTTTATATTTCCCGAACAGATGCAAAACATTTACCAATAATTTAAACAATTAATTTCTAAATTCTAATAAATGTATCGGCAAAATTTCAAAGCTATATTGGATATATTTAAAACCTCCATATCGAAAATTTAACATCTATAATTTTACGTTGTAATCCATTATTCAAATATGCGATTTTCATTTCAGCTAAAAATTAAATATGGAAATCGTCTGCATTCCCATAGGGAATCATTATGACCTAAAAAGAAATGTTCTATATTTTTCGAACGAATGAACCAAATGTAACTAAAAACTATACAGCTAATTCCGGGTACATCACCAACATGCTTAGCAAAAATCAATCTAATCGGATAATTTTTGCGGCAGTTACCGCGGAACAGACAGACAAACAAACAGACGGAAAACCAAAAACGTTTCGGGTCTCCACAGTGAGCCTCAACTGACGTTTCGGCAACAAGTTAGTATTCTCGTAATAAATACATTAAATTTTAGCCCGTGGATTTTATTGAAACTAGAGGATCTAACCCACGCTTTCCGGATTACAGAATGCACTATCCGTTGTACAGAAAATAGGTAAAAACTTTTGTAAAAAATTGGAAACTCTATAATAGATTTTTTACATTTGATATATATATATATATATATATATATATATATATATATATATATATATATATATATATATATATATATATATATATATTTCGATTAGTCACTAACAACACCAATTAGCATATTATATGCAAAATATCACTATTGTTTTCATATAAAGTCTTGAAATTTATTAAAAGCCATACTTTCGTATTAGCCATATGCTAGAGGTTAATAGTCCAAGAAATCGTCAAAGATTTTGCTACTTACAGTAGCCTTTTTTAATTCTGATTACTTCAATGCGTAAGCATGTGGTTAGATTACATATCTGTTAAATTTATGTTTTATTTATATTATTTTATTTGTTATTTTATTTATTGATGAAGCGTTAATTTCGATATGGAATATTATCCAGAAACAAATGTTGAACTATTTATATTGTTTTAAGTGCAAAAGGGTTAACATCCCGTAATTGAGCTAGATTAGAGATAGATTTTTTAAACTATTCATGCTTGAAAATTATTTTTAAAAAAACCCCATAAAGTATTATTAATTTGAGATACAGTTTTTAAATGAACAGTATTTGAAAATAATTGTTTTTTCTCTAGCCAACGGTATAAAAAAATAAAATTATGCTGTGTTTCGAAGTGATTAAATTTGAAAAAAAAAAATGAAATTGACTGTTTACATCGTAGCTATCGTCGACGATATCATCACAACAGCTGTACTCACGGATATATTTCTTCTTTATAATACTAGGGGGCTCTGCCCCCTGCTCGCTAATGCTCACCAACCCCCGTCCTGATTTCACAAAGCCTCTTAAAACCTGGAAATGTATCCTGTTTTAAAAAGATGATGATGATGATATCACGAACGGCGACTATTTTCTGTAATCAGGTTATAATGCTTTTTCATTTAACTGATTATAATGCTTTTTCATTTAATTTATCTTTTTTATTTTTAATATTCATGTGTAAACACAATTTTTATGGCGTAATTTTCTTTATTTCCTGCTTTCAACACGGGATCATTTAATTATTATTTTAAACTTTCATTATTGTTTTTAATAGTCTCGCGCAAATACATTTTTTATTTGAGATAAAACATAATCCTTTGCGCTTATTTAGAAATTGGCAACAATATCAAAAAATGACTTTTTCAATAAAAGATTTTTTACTCCATTTTTAAGGATTTTTTGAGTTTTTATTGTCCGACCCTGATAATTTTTTTAATTTCTGAAAGCTTGTTATATTTCGCGTCTGGTTGTATGATTTTCGAATCCGTAGGATGGCTAGAAAAAAAGTAATCGCTCCTGAAAAAAGTCTCTAGTAAAAAAGCGATGAGAATAACCCGGAATATCTACGCAGTATTTCATTGGTCGTAAATCGTAAAAATTGGTATCTAAATCGTTTTTGGCTCAGTTCCAGATTACCTTTTTTTAATATAGAAGGATAGATATCGGTGTTTAAAAAAACCGAACTTATTTATTTCCGTTCGCAAAATCTTTTATAATGCATTCGTTGTATTTTTATCTTCAGAAAAAACTCAGTTTAAAAAGAAATGTATGCGCCAAAGCTGAAATTTTTCGTTGACATTGGACTTTAGTCGCCATACAGACATTTTTATCTAATAAATCTTTTGCAAAAAAAAACTGGCATGATATTGTTCTTTAAATCAATTTTGGCTTAGAACAAAGCCGTCAAGAAGTTTATTTGTGAAAAAGTATGCGATTAGATGATGAAACTTTAAAAACAAAAGCTTATTATTTATAGCGGAGAATATATATATATATGTGTATATATATTACGAAGGAAATTAATGATGAAATATTCTGGAATGAATATCAATAAGATATACTGAAGAAATTTTCATAAGATGTTATTCGTTTTTTCCATTTGTCATAACAGGTAACGTAAACTGTATGACTGTGTACAAATATTAAATTTATTCCCCAATGAGTTATATGTATCGGGTTTCATACGGAGGAATGCGAATGCAATCCTTATATATTTTTTATATACACTAGGAATGTCTTATATGCACTAGGAATGTTTTATATACACTAGGAATTATTTATATACACTAACATTCCCCTACGAGCTACGCTCGCCAACCCCTGATCTGAAACCGAAAACTTGAAAAACATTCTGATTTGATCAACTCTAAAACGATTACGGAAGATTGAATTATACTTAAACGACCAGTGGCTGTCTGATGTATTCGAGTTTCCATCATTTTCTTTTGATTGAGGGATTTTAAGGCCGAATCAACTGCTGTCGAAACTGCTAACAACTGTTTTCGTGAATGATTAAATAAGATCAATTAAACATTTGAAAATAACTTGTGTAAAATGGTTAGGTAAACAATGTCGCTGCATCGGGGAATTTTTTAACGATGCTATACAAAATTATGTACTTCTCCATTATCCCGTATACTACGTTCTATTTAAAAAAAATAAACTGTTGCCAAAAGTACATATCTCATTCAAATGACATCATATGTGTTACACGTGTTAATTATGTCATCGAGTGATTTTTAATTCAACGTTTATCTGTAGTTTTAATGATATTAAACAATTTATCAGTTATTTCGTTAATTTAAACGTAATTATTAAACGTAAAAATATAGTTTTTAATTGAAGGGAAATATTAATTTCTCTGTTTTAAAAATTGTAATAATAGGTGAAAGATTTAGTCGAAATAAATTAATCTCTCGTGTAAATATTTTTTTAATTGCAACTGTTTGGAAATATTGTTATGTGAGCATTTTAAATATGACGTAAGTTTCCCATTTAATGCTTTGAACGCGCGAATAATTTAATTATTTCTCTTTTTAACACTTTCCAACCTAGTTGAAAAGTGTTTATGACTTCGTTTTGTCTGGCCGGTTTTAGAGTTACTAAGGAATAAACGTAAATTAATTTTTAGAATTTTCAAGAAACCCAGAACACGAAAATCAAACCAGGCAGCTATAGGACCATCTGTACGAAAATTTAATTTTATTCGGAAATGCTGGTGATATTGGGTTGACCGGAAGTTCGTGCCGGTTGGGAAAATCAATTTGTATCGGAAAATTCTGCCCGTTAATTATTCGAGATTAGATATCGAAATCAATGTCTAATAATTAAAAGGTAGTATTTTCCGGTATAAATTGATTTTCCCAACTGGCATGACTTTTTCGGACAACCTAATACAAAATATCTACTGGCGACCAACAGTGCAAGAATAGAATTGAAATATTATGAGGCAGTTACTTACCAATTCTTAGGAAAATCTGTTAATTATTACTGGGGAAAAAAAAAGAAAAGAAAAGAAATAAATAAATGTCGAAAAAGGAGATTATTATTTGAAAAGGTGGTTGCCGGAATCTAAGTATATATATATATATAAAATCGGGTCCGAAAATGGAATAAAAGAGGTCAAGCTTTTAACATGAACGCAATAATTAATAATAAAAAAGAATGTTTAACCCATGCCCCCGCATCTTAGCAAATACAACAAATAATCTGTAAAATTAAGTTTTCTTTATTAATTACTATGCATTGTCAATCTTATAACGTATAATTTCTGACTTTTCGTTTCGGAAAGTAAATGGAGGAACATGCCCGAAGCATAAGTAAATTCAATACCACCTCCTCTTCTGTCTGGGTGATTTTTATTCGTTAAGTTAGTTGTTTTACGAAAAATTACGAAAAGTTACGGTCCGATATTCACAAAATTTGCATTTTTGGAATCAAAAATAAAATACGTATACGCTGTGAGTTTCGAATCGATTCCCTCGATAGTTTTCTTAATATTTAAGGATAAGTGAAAATGAGAAAATTTCACCGTCTGCAATTATCAAATCATTTATTTCTTTTATGGATTTGATATCTCTTTAGCGCCATTTTCTGATAAAAAAGATCGCATTTTTGCCATGTTTAATGAGTTTTTAATTAATATATCGGATAATT
Organism: Maratus michaelseni; assembly: GCA_963931845.1. Taxonomy (NCBI): domain Eukaryota; kingdom Metazoa; phylum Arthropoda; class Arachnida; order Araneae; family Salticidae; genus Maratus; species Maratus michaelseni. The sequence continues at coordinate 309,425,265 of OZ007591.1, forward strand.
ATCAAAATATTTAAATTCTGCGCCTCAGGTGCATGTGTACATGCCTTGGACTATCCTCAACGAAATTTTCAGACTAATATGCGCGGTAGATTTCGCTAGCCATCGCAGACACAGATACACAAAGCGAAACTTTGTTTTATTAGTATGAATGATCAATGGCATAATTTAAAATAATTTATTTCCAGAAAAAATATTAAATTATCTTTGCAAACTTCATAGAACGATTTTGCCCCTTTCTGCATGTATGCTGGAGTCCCTGTCTTCAGGCTGATTAAAAAAATTAAAACGTTTCCTTACAACGTGATTTGTTCGTGATATAAAAAATGAGAAATGGATGACCATTGCAAGGAACATTGCATTAATCAGCTGAATATCATATTTCTCTCGCATTTTTCACACTTCTAATGATACGTGAAAGTCTCATTTATTTTATAAAGATGATATTTTATGAAGAAGCAAAACCTTTCATGAAATAAAATATCAAACTGTTTGAAAAATTATAACTCACACCATAAATATTATATTGTAAAAATATTATTTAAAATCGGCGTACAGTAATAACTGCGCTCCGCGAAACTCGGTAAGAACACTCAAGGTACCTGTTGTCCTCCGTGACTGGCGGTGTCAAAGATAAACGTATGTCAATCAAAGCCTGATATGTAATGTAACCTAGGGCTCCTATAATACAAGCTGAATCATCAAGCAATTTGATGCCCATTGTTGCCTATGAGGCGAGAAACGTTTAAATGATTATCGAGTTAAAATTTCGTTAAAAATGGACTGTTGTTTCGCATAAAATTGTCCTAATCTGTCAAGGAATGGATTTAGAATCCATATAAATGAAGAAAGGCGGAATAATTTGTCTATAAATGCAAGAAGAATTGATCAGGATTGAAGAACTTCGCCAAATGCTACGCCAACCAGATCACTTGTATACAATAAACTGGTTCTTCGAGCCCGATATAGTATATTGTACCAGACATTTGTCAGGGGTGAGAAAAGCCTAATTGTTAAAGAGAGAGGAAAAATCTTATTCACCTAAAAAGTTCACCTTATTTATTTTTTGGCTGGGCGGAAGGGGTGGGGGGGGCGGGGGCTATTTAGATGGTTGAATTAATTTACTGTTGTTAAGCGAAGAAAAGGGACTTTCTTTAATCAAATTTTAAAGATTTTTCACTGTACGCTTTGAATTCTGCACGCGCGCGGGGGGTTGATTGAAATGATTATATATTTATTATTTGAAAAAAAAAAACACATAGACTTTTATTTATTTTTTTAAAGATTTTTAATTTGATTAGCGGCAGAAAGGAGGGTGGAGGGGGAGGGGGAGATGTGTGGCAATTTATTTATTAATTTTTTGGAGGGAAGCGGTAATTTTGACGATTCATTATTTATTTACTGTTGTTATAATATTACAAATAGGGCAGAAAAAATGAAATATTTTGTTTAAATTGGTTCTCAAATTCCCTGCTTATGAGCGCAAAACATTGACATATTTTCTGACTCATTTTTAAACGAAAATGAATAAAATTGGCAGAACTCACTGTTGAAGGGATTTGGAATCGAATAGCGTTTTCTAGTTTTTGACAAATAAATTACTTATCGAGTAATAAGCGATCATTGTCACGTGACGCGACAGGCTTTTCCCTTTCTCGCGCTGCCGCGTCGGGAATTCGATTTAAACCGTCCACTTTGGAAGTATTTTCTGAAAGATCTTAAGAACATCTGCTATTTTCATGTGTTTTTGAACAAAAATGAATTCAGAAATATGTCAGAAAGTAGTTTCTTTGGATTTGAGAACAGAGGGGAGGAAGCAAGATCGGTAATTTCGAAAAGGGGGAATTTAAATAATTGGTTATTTATTGTTGCAATAAAGTAATAAATGAGTAGACAAAAAAAAATAAGTTTTACAAATTTTAAACTTTTACGTACTGAGTTGGTTGAAGTTTTTGGATTGTAGGGATGTGTGTGTGGGGAGGAGGTGGGATTGCGAGAGATTGAGATAACATAAAAAAAAGAAAACAGAAATTATTCGAAACGCGGAAGGTTCTCATTCTTCATCATTATTATTTTTTTTAATAAGGATTATTTTACATGCGATTAAATTGTAAAAACTGAATATCTAACATGCGAAATTTATTCCCTAGAATATCAGCATTTTAAGACTCTTTTATTAATAACAAATTATATCACAACTTAACTTCATACTGAAAGTAATAAAAATATAAGAGTCCAATGCATCTGAATATATATTTTCAAATTAAATCAAATTTAGAATTAGTTAAATTTACATTGTCATTCTTAATTATTCATGTATAGCAAATCAATAAATGTTAATTGATGAAAATGCTTTTTTAATTTTACTATATTATTATACAAAAGCATAATTACGTTTGTTTTTTTAACTTTTTAATGTATGGTGCTATTAAATATCTTAGCTATTTATTCTTATATTTTTGCTTGTAATTAAGTAACTAAATTCACTCGCCATCTGCGCGATAAGACGCCAAGTCAGGCGTCCGTTTGAGCAACTAAATGGCGGCGTGAGTCAGCCCGGTATATAGGAGCCTTAATGTAGGCTATGAAGTCATACACTCACGCACAGTTTTTCTTTTTTTTTATCGGTTATAAAAAGGAAAAAAGTCGCCAAATTTAGGGGATTTTTTCCTTTAATGGCAACCTAGCTATTGTATTAAGTTATTAGTTTGGCTCAGGCTTGAAAATCGCGCCAAACATCGGTGCGTGAGTGTAACACATCTGTTCCGTTATGTATTCTGCTTTGATATTGATGAATATTATTACTTAACTTTTAACAATGTCTCTAAATAAGTAAGTAGATTTTGCTAGCCATCGCAGACACTCACACATACACAGACACACAAAGCGAAACATTGTTTTATTAGTATGGATGATCAATGGCATAAATTAATTATTTATTTATTTTCCAGAAAAATATTAAATTATCTTTGTAGACCTCATAGAATGATTTTGCCGTTTTCTGCATGTATGCTGGAGTCCCTATCTGCAGGCTGATTAAAAAAATTAAAACGTTTCCTTACAATGTGATTTGTTCGTGATTTTAAAAATGAGAAATGGATGACCATTGTAAGGAAAATTGCATTAATCAGCTGAATATCATATTTCTCTTGCATTTTTCACACTTCTAATGATACGTGAAAGTCTCATTTATTTTAGAAAGATGATATTGTATGAAGAAATAAAAGCAAAAGCTTTTTTGAAAGTAAAATATCCGACTGTTTGAAAAAAATTATAGCTTACACCATAAATATTATATACTTAAAATTTTATTAAAAATCGTCGTACTTAAGTAATTTGTCCTAAACTACTGTTCAAGATTGACCGTTGTCCTCCGGGACTGGCGGTGTGAAAGATAAATGTAGTTTTATCAAAGCTGGATATGCAATGTATTCTGCTTTGATATTAAAGAATATTATTAATATTACTGAACTTTTAACAATGTCCTTAAATAAGTAACTATTAACCCTTTAGCGGTCGGTGTCCCCAAAAAAGGACACCTAATTTTAATTCCAAACTGACAAACGACACCAAGAATATTTAATTAATTTTTTCCTTTTATAAACTACGGGAAAATAAACAAGCGTCTAGCTCCTGCACTTTTGCTTTTGGCTACGATTTCAAAAAATGGATCACTCTGTTCAGCGCGCATTGCTCTAGACAGTTTCAACGAGAACCATATTAATTTTATTCCAGTCCGCGGCAGTTTTTTAAAATTCGTAAAAGGATTTTGATTTAAAACATTTAGCGTAATATAACTAAATATTTTCTTTCACAATTTTCATCATCATTATTATTATTATTATTATTATTTTTAACATTCTTAAAGAAATTCAATTTCAGACTTTTACTAAAATACATTTATTTTCCTCCGGATTTTTAACGATTTTATAGCGTTTCAAAGCGAATTTTTAACATCCAAAAAACAATTTTTAACATTAAAAAAAATCACTGCACACACGAAACTCGCTTTGCAGCAATCTGTAGAATGCACGAAATTCATTCAAGCCGCGGTCAATAGCTTGTGTATGTACGCTTCGCGTACATTAACCGAAAAACACATCACTGGACGCATGAAACTCGCTGTACAGCATTCTCTAGAATGTACGAAATTCATTTATAACCAAATTTCATATTTATTTCCATTTTGTTTCAAACTTTCCATCGCTTATATGTTGAAAAATGGAAACTTTACATTTGTTTTTATTCAAATTATTTTTTATAACTCAAATAAATACTGAAAAATAAAACTTACATTTTTTTTTTATTCAAATTATTTTTTATAACTCACATAAATACTAAAAAATAAAACTTTCCGCCGCTGGGATTCGAACTCAAGACCACAGAACGGAAGAGAAATGACATACCACAGAGCTATACGCACTCATTTTGAAATGGCTTAAAACAAAATTTTAAAGTATCAGACAAGCACGCATGCGCGCAGCAGAGTGATCCGTTTTTTGAAATCGTAGCCAAAAGCAAAAGTGCAAGGGCTAGACGCTACTGAAAATAAGCAAGTTTTTATTTTCTAATAAATTCTTTTGTAAATTCTGGTGTCAGTCGATAATTTCATCAGTTTAAAGACAGACTTACTCCGCCCCGGAAAGGGTTAATCAGTGTTCCCAATTTCCAAAATTAAAAAAAAAATGTACACTTTTTTTTATATATAGGAAAAAAAAAATGGAAATATTTTCCAAAAATCTTGGATAAAAAAATAATTTTTATTCCACTTTTAAAATCCAAATTGCATAAAATTAAAGTATATTGTACATTTACTAAAGACTAATAATTGGCGTATTTTCGCAGCTTTCTTTCAATAACAAAGGTGACAAATAATGATGTCATTTTTAAAATATTAAAAACATATATTCTGAAAGAAATCGCCAGTTTTTAATTAAATATTGAACATGTTTGCATTTTCAAAATATACCATAAAATTATGTTTTTGGTATCCGCATTAATATTTACAAATATATGTACTTTAAAAAAACGAAATTTGGGGCGGAGCTACTTAAATCCGCAATTTGAAACATGAAGAAACTCTGCTCAAAACATTGGCTTTTCTTTGATCTGCAATCGTAAATTTTTTGAAGTAATTTTTCATAACATTATACAATTTTAAATCACCCACACTTATATTTATTTATTTATTGTATGTAAAATTTATAGGACACAAGATACATTATTGTCTTTGAGCGATGTTTTAAAATGCGTGTTCGATGATACTATGAGTTTGCAAACTGAGTAAAATCATAGTACCTAATTTGGCGCGAACGTCGTAAACAGGGCCCCGCAAAAATTGTGAATCCCATACATTATCATTACTTGACATACTTGTTAGAGATTGCATTTCTTACATTTTATACCAGCATATAGCAGAAATGGAAACATTGTTACGCCACTTTATATTGCTAACTTTTTTCTTAATTATTTTGTTTTCTAAATGAAAGCATATACTACTAGCGAGGGGTGCAGTTTAAAAATAATAAAAGAGTGAAAGCCGGCGTAGAAATGTAGAAAAATGTGTAAAAATGTAATTCCGAGATATAATACTTTTAAAAAAATGCATGTAAAACCAAAAATAAACAAAATTACAGCGAAGACATGTCGGCCCATGAGCTAACTCATTTAAGACAGATACATCCAAATGAGATAGGGAACTAAAATTTAGAAATAACAGTATTATGTGTGATAAATACTGAAAAATTGTGTTCGTTTTTATGTATCAATACATTGCGATTAAGTGATTACGCGATTATCTATTTACGATAATTCGGATGGATTTTTATAAAATTGAGATTTCTTTATCATATTTTATATAAGTGATGCATCGACAGGAGCTGCTCTTATTTTGGATTCTTTTAACACTCAATCGACACAGCATTCCTTCGGAAAATTAACATGTTATAGTTATACTTCCAATTATGTTCGCCTTTAAATTAAAATTAGGTGCCAAAAATTGTTATATACATAAATTTTTAAATAAAAACTTCACAAACATCTTAGCTACTCTAGATATTTGAATAATTAAATATATACTTTCCAGATATACACTTATTATTATTTTTTTAAGATTCACAAAACTTTATCTTTTTTTTTAAGGAACAACAGGATTCTGCCCCCTGCGAGCCACGCTCGCCACCCCCTGCTCAGACTCCGCAGCCTCTAAAAGCATGTTAATGTGCTTTGTTTTAAAATGATTACCCGGTTACGGAAGATTGAATGATATTATCATGAAAAGCGACGATCTTCTGTAATCGGATTGTCATGCTTTTCCGTTTGACTGGAGCATTTTTCTGTTCCCATGGCATTACCCGCCGCTGTTTCGACAGCTGACGGCTGTTTTTTTTGATAATTAAGATCAACTACACATTGAAAAATCAGCTTGTATAAATTGGTTAATTTTTTTTAATTGGACACTTATAACGACGCTATGGTCAATATTCTTCCTTTGGGATCGAGGTTACAAAAATTTGTCTGCTTGGGAATAACATTCAGAACCGCCTCATTGAAAAGCATTGTGTTTAGAAAATGTACACTTATATTTTATCTTTATGTCAAGTTTTAGATATTTTCAGGAACAGGCATAGGCTATATATATACATGAATTCTTTTCTCTATTTTATTGCAACTCCGTGCATATTTTACCATGTTATTTATAAAATGAAAATTGCTTATTTTAATTAATAAGTATATATGAATTTTCTATTTAGTGATTCGTACAAAATAAATCTAAAGTATTTTGCGCATGCATTTACCTGTATTTAAGCTGCATCAAGTGATGAAATATGTAAGCAAACGCGCTAGCCACTATTTTTACACCAGGCGATTCTCATTGCGATCTCACATGAATATTGTCGATTCTCTTCATATACGAATTATCATATACAAATATATGAATAATCTGATAAAAAGAAAAATAGTTTTTTCCCTCAGATATTACAAACTATTAAGATAAATAGATTTAAAGAATTATTTGATGATTTAATGATTTAAATATTATTTGAAGGCTATTTATTGATTTAAAAAAAAAATCAGCAAATTAAATGTTGCCTCGGGTGTTCTGACGAATTACTAAAATGTGAAATAAAAAATTTTCGAAGAAACATTTGCAATAATTCCTCTCAATTCTGAAGAGATTGGAGTTTTAATTTAGGTTTCTGCAAACACACATTTTGATATGAATTGTTACAACTATTTAATAGTTACAAGTTACAACAAATATATCAAATTATTGATTAAATAGGATTCTTTATTTGTATTATTTTTCCTTGTAAGTTGTTTTGAAAATTGAATTATTCAAGCCAATATTTAAAATAAACAAATATATAAAGTTGTATGAAAAAAAAAATACAATTAATGCTCATTTGTCGATTAATTGATTATTTAAATGCAACTATATTTTCCCTGTCGGAATAATTTGGATATAAAAACTGTATGTTTGTAACTTTAAAATGTACAAATAACGCTACAAATGATCCTACACACAAGTAAATCTGCAGAGCATGCGCCTGAACGCCAACTCTGGATGCCATTGTTTGTAAATCTCACTTTGCACAATATTTAACATCCTGTCATTCACAATTTAAATGTTTTAAATTATATATAATACTATATATATTTATAAGCATATAAGATCTCTCAATGTTTCCGGAAATTGGAAGGGTCAAATTAAAAAATGCTATATATAATGATATTCTGATAAACTGCTTACCCTTCAGGGGGACAGAGCTCTCACCCCCTCCGAACCTCCCGTAGTCTTATTAATTTAACATTCCAATTTCCTATTGATTGTGCTATATTATGATTGTAGTATATCTTGGGTTTTATTTACACTGTGATTTGATTAGAATAAGCACAAATTTGGACAGGGATTTCATGTTATCCTAATGTACAAATAGTACTTGCCAACCCCGAAACATCTTCATCTGATGGAGAAGTTGAATAAAATTGCATGTACAAAAAGTACTTATGGAAATGTATACAGGATTTAGCTATAAGGGTGAAGTATGCCAGCCCAGGATATCGTCGGGATAGCTCAGTAGAGAGAGCGTTGGTAAAGCAAACCAAAGTATCCGGGTTCGAGTCCTGGTCCCGGCATATTTTCACTCTGTTGGAAATAACCTCAACAATAAGATATAATATTTGTTTCGGAAAAATAGTTTTGGTGATCATTTTATAATATTTATATTTATATTAAAATCATTAAAATTACAAACATTACATTACAATTACATAAAACATTAAAAACATATTAAAATTGGACGTTTCGGATTTACATGAGAATCCCTCATCAACAAACATTTTTCTTTTTTCAAAACATTTTCAAAAATATCAACACATAGAAAATTCAACGTATCAAAATGTCGAGGCCAAAGTTACAGTTATAATAACACGGAGTATTCATTCGGGATTGCACCTGCTTCATTAAGAGGTAAAGCTGTAATTTTCGTATACCATGCTTCTAAGAAAGTACGAGTTCTGTAGTCGCTGCACCTCGATCTGATTACAAAAGATTTCGCAAAATCTGGAAAATGATCAGTTTTTATTGCATGATCCACTGTTTTGGAATTTAAATTTTTATTTTGAAATGCACATCTGTGCTCCTTTAGTCTTATCTCAAGTCTTCGACCTGTCTCCGTCATATAGATCGCATTGCATTGTTGGCATGGAATACCATAAACTATATCTTTAAACTGAGAACTGAGATATTTATGTTTGAAGTTGCTTAACCGTTTGAGTACTATGAAGCGCGATAGCGTCGCGCCGCAATGTATCTGCGTTTCAAACAAATTGTGTTTCAACCCAGAAATTTTATCTTATAAAATGTAACTCACTAGATCGCTGTAAATACTTCAACAGGTGCCGAACAGGTGATGTCGGTTAAGGGGCTTCCTAGTTGCGATCAACTTTATCTTGTAAAATGAGCCAGTGGGAAATGTTTAAAAACTGCAATCAGCAATTAGCAAAAGGGATAAAAAATTTTCGTTCTTGTTAATATTGACTCGCAAGTACATTTTTTATTACGTAATTTTCTACATTTGCTTTTTTTTAACACGTGATCATTTAATTATTATTTTAAAGTTTTATTTCTGTTTTTAATATTCACGCATAAATACATTTTTTAATTGAAAGGGAATATTATTATGTGCGCTACTTTACAAATCGGCAACAATTCAAATAATGGATTTTTTGAAATATGAAATAAATCTCCATCAAAATTATGAAATATTGAATAGAAAATTGAAAAAAACTCTCAAAAAATTAGTCAAATAAAAAAAATAATTGCACTCTGCATACCGCAAGCTTGTCAACTATATCTTTTTAAATTATGGTTAAATTCCTATGCATAGTTTTCGTTCCTATAAAACTTTTTTAAAAGAGCTATTTTGGCCGACTTTAATATTAAATATATCTTAAAATATTTATTCGATTTAAAAACTGTCTCTTTCAGAGTATTTATCAAATATTTATTTATAAAACTACCAATTTTCACATTTTAATATGCAATAGTTTTCTGAATATTAACCCAGATAGACATGAAGGTACAAAAACTTCATTGACAGCGACAGCGGTTACTTTTTAATTTTTTTTTATATATATGTATTGAATTACAGCTTTTTGTAAATGCATAATTTTTGCACTTACAGTGACCTCTCACTTATACGACTCTCGGTTATACGCCGAATTCTCTTGGTCCCGTCACGTTTTATGGGAAATAATGCTAAACTTCTCTCAGTTATACGACTGCTTCTCTCACTTATACGACTGTTTAAACGGTTAGGCGATTTTACATTTCTCACTCAAGAATTCATTTTGATAATCTTTAAAGTACAAATCATTCACGTTTTCTTAGCTTTATCCTTTCAGTATTGTTAAAGTGTTTATCAATAATGAATAACATTTCTTATCTGCCTGCGTGTGTTATTAACGATGAAATCTATGGTGGGAGAGTGGTTGTATTGAATTCCCTTGTGCCTGCCATTTAACAAAAGCCAAATGAGCACCTGGAAAAGTGGGACATCTCAGACAATTAAGAAATGTTTTAGGAAATGTTATTTTTCACAAGACCAAACTGCTAGTTCAACAAATGAACCCGAATTTGAGAGCATAGGGGAATTCTTCAATGATGAAGATTGGGATGAAATGTTTATGGACAAAGGTATTAATTTCAAAGATTATGTAGAATGTGATGAAAACTTTCTCTCTCAGAACTAAGAACTGCAGAAGAACTATTTGAAGAAATTAATAAGGAAGACATGAGCGAGGAGGATGACGAAGATGAGAGCAATGATGGTGTAAATTTTTCAGAAACAAGTGACGCTTTAAATACGTAAATTAAAGAATTATGTCGATCAAAATGGTTATAGCTTAAAAGCTTTATTAGACTTAAAAAATACATTTTCTTTTTTCGTCGACGACAGAGACAAACTCACATCACTTCATTTTTTGAGAAAATCTGATTTGTAAATCTTTAAAATAAACATAGTGGTAAGTGAACTATTTTGTGAACTTTTTAAAAATATATTTTACGTTTTATTTTTTAATATATATTATAAATTATGTTAAAATATGTTCTTAGTACTCAAAACTTATTGTTTTTAATATAGATAAAATAATTAGTGAATATAAAGTTTGAAACTTGGATAATAAGACGGTCTCTCACTTATACGACTCTCTCAGTTATACGACTTTTTTCTACGGTCCCCTGAAAATCGTATAATTGAGAGGTTTTTTGCGTGAAATATTCATTCTTTAAACAAATCCTGTAGTTTATTGAAATTGTACTGTATTTTAAAAATAGAAAAGTTTCTAATTGCAAAGTAACATAAGGAAAAAGATTTGATTCTAAAATCATACCATGCAAAATATTCCATATTTTCGCTCGACGACGTTTAATTTAACTGAATTTAAAATAAGCGTTATTGTATTTTAAATTAGAAATGCGCTGAGACTAAAAACAAAAGTTTTCCGAGAATTTAAGTAATAATTCAAAAACTTTACCATTGTAATCGATTGAAAAATATCTACCACTCATAATTTAATAAATTCATCCCAAAATTTAAAATAATATGAATTTTATTGAAATATTCATTCTTTAAACAAATCCTGTAGTATATCTGTCTTCAAAAAAATTTTAGTGAAATATTCATTCTTTAAACAAATCCTGTAGTATATCTGTCTTCAAAAAAATTTTAGTGAAATATTCATTCTTTAAACAAATCCTGTAGTATATCTGTCTTCAAACAAATTTTATTGAAATATTCATTCTTTAAACAAATCCTGTAGTATATCTGTCTTCAAAAAAATTTTAGTGAAATATTCATTCTTTAAACAAATCCTGTAGTATATCTGTCTTCAAAAAAATTTTAGTGTATTAGTTTTATTTTTATCTGAAATAGAAATATATTAAATAGTGATAAACGGAAAGGTAATATAGTAATAGCTACGTATCTCTACGTAATAGGAATATCACTTAAGTAGCCACACAGACATTTTAATCTAATAAATCTTTAACGAGAAATTGGTATGGAATAGCTCTTTAAATAAATTTTGGTTTAGAATAAAGCCTCCACGAAGTTTATTTGTGGAAGGTGATAAAACCAAAGTTTATTTATTTATTTTTTGGTGTGTGTGTGTGTATGTGTGTGGGGGGGGGGGAGGGGCATATTTTACTCAGACCATAGAAAAGATGAGATTATAAACTATTCAGGAATGTCGATTAATAATATTTAGTGAAGAAATTTCCACACCATTATAAGCATTCTTTCGTTCTTCCATATAAGGTATCGTAAACCGTATGAATACGTATGATAATTAAAACTTTTGACAATGAAATATACAGAGTGGGCCAAGAATTATTAACACATTTTAAACTTCAATAAAAAAAATAAAGTAATTGATAAACGAAAGTGCGGTTTGGACGAAAATGCTTCGTCCAATCAAAAAGTTTATTAAAGCAGATAATAATAATAATAATAATAATAAAACAGTATTGGACTAAAAGATTTAAATCGGATTCATTTTAATAATGTAAAAAATTCGCCGGGAAACGCGAAAAAAAAAAAACAACCCGCTAATAATCGCATAAATTAAATAAAAAATGTCCTTCCGGCTTGTACCGGGAGACTAAGGTAGCTTTCCCATATCTTCGTTTTAAGATTTTAGCTAAAGTTACTCGAAACAAGCTAAAATGCAAAGAACACGATTACAGGAGATTCGTTAATACTGAATTTAAATAAGAAATTTGCCAAATTAGTCAATTATAGTCAAGTTGGCTTCATATATAAAAAATTATATTGGTCGCCAACGGATATGAATACATAGTTTTATGCGTATGATTGGGAAAATGATTACAACAATGAAAGAAAATAATTTGCGAAAAATCGCGTTCACTAAAACTCATAAATTAATTGTTGGTTTTTTCTAATGTGCTGTCTTGTTTCAAAATGTCAGCCACCCTAGAATTTCAAACTGCTGTATCTCAGCCATTTTTTAAGGTAGAGGTAAAACAAAAAATGCTCCGGAATCATTGTATCAAGGCCTAACACGTAATAAAAAAATTAATTTGAACGTTTTTGTATACTTATTTTAGTTTTAAATCTTTCAGTGGCAGCCATTTTGAAACAAGATGGGGGACCAAGCTGGCCAATGAACTCGGTCGAGACATTGGTGAGCTTAATACACACAATTAGTTTTATCCAAATTGATTTATAAATACGAGTGTTATCGTATGACATAGATCAGATATATATATATATATATAAATCAACATTTGAACGAAGGTTTTGGGGTCTGGGGGTCATGATCGGTGAAAATATATCAAAGTTTTTCGGAATTGCTTTCCTCCGAACGGCTGTAATAGGTAGCTTTATACTTTTTTCTATTGAAAGCTACTTAAGACAAATCTTTTCAAAAAATTTAAAATCGGGCTCCAAGGTGCATAACTACATATATAAAGGTATACCTTGTAACCAAATCTTGTAGCTCTGCACCATTCTCTTCAACATAGCAGACATGCACATACACTCACACACAAACTTCTTTTCATATTATTATTGATAAAATTGTCTGCTTACAATGTTTAATGAAATAAATTAAGCTGCCTAAAAAGCACTTCGAAATATTCGTCATTTATGATGGACTAAAGAGCTTAAAACATTTTTCTGAAAATACTTTTTGATATTGTCAAACACTTTGAAGAAATATGTGAATAAATTACATAAATAACAATAATCTATAAAATTATCTTTATTTCGTTAATATTAAATCAATTTTTATTCATGATAAATTCTTTTTCTCTTTCCAACTCAATCTTAATATTTTATCTGTGCCTTACATAAATAAAAGCTTTACCTGTTATAGAAAAATATTTAAAACATTCTTATATTTTAAATAAAAGCATTGCATTAACCCAGATCAAATTAAACGAAAAACTAGTCGTTGGGGGCCACCGTAATACTTACCCATCATGGATATGCATAATATAAAATATGAAAATAAAACATGTGTAAACTATTTATAAAATGCATTGCAATTCGAAAAAATCGTAGCTTGATGGCGTCATAAATTTTAAATGCCCTATTACTCAAAAATTGTTAATCATATTAACTAACGGTTCACTGCGTTGGATTAAGCGTCCCATTTTCAATTAAAATATATCTTCGAATTGAAATTTGAATGAAATACAGGGTCAGGAAATATCGAAGAGTGTGGGAAATATGATTACAAATATCTCTGCAACTAATAATCCAATCGACTTCATTCTTTATGCAAAATTTGTTTTTTATTGTCTTTCATATTCCTTCCTTAAAATAAACAATTTCGAAAATTTTTATATAACTTTTATCAGAACGAATATTTCGAGAGTCCGAAAAAAATAGTTCCGGATAATCGAGATTATTGAAATTCAATAAGCTTCTTCCCATTATTACATACTATGTACACACCAAATTTCAATTCTCTATCTCGATTTGTTCGGCAGATAGAGCGTTTACAGACACACAGACGGACGGGAAATTTTTTTTTCCAAAAATATGATTTTCGGAATCTTCAGTGTCTGAAACGTGTAAATCCGTCAAAAAAATTTTTTTTTCGATTTTCAAAACAATTACAAGACTTACCCTATACTACGTATGATGGGTAAGTAATAAGCGAAAAATATCAAAATGCAAAATACGAAACTAATTTTGACTTTCTATTAAAATAAATAAACTGCCTAAAATAAATAAACTGCCAATTAAAAGTTAAAAAAAGTATTTCATTTTCTCTAGAAAATATTATTAAATAAACCAAATAAAGTAATTTAAAAAGAAAATGACAAACAGATTTATTTTACAAATTACTTAATTCAAACAGATATTCCTCTCATTTATGAAACACGATTAATGGAGATATGTTCAAAAATTCCCATTTATTATTTGTACAAATATTTCCCTATGGCTTATCGCTGTATTCCGTTTTATTTATTTACAATTTTTGTAGATTGTTGAGATGTATTTTTAAAGATATAAATGCAATCATTTACAACAGTTTTTTTTGTTGAGTTCGCTTTTTAACCGAAATATATATTAACTTTGTTTTTATAAGTAACTACAGCTATAATAGGTTTTTATGTCAAATAAATAAGTCTACATTAAAATCTAGGTAGTTATATTTTCCGGAAAAAAATAAAATAGCCTAATCATTTTTACTGATGCCATATCAGTTTGTTTATAATGCCATATCTTGAGGTAATTTGGATCCTGGAGAGGGTTTACATTTGTCCAAATATTTTTTTAATAAGCCCTGTCTGTATTGTGTTACTAAATAGTGCTGTAATATGTAGAATACTGGAGAATCAAACGAATACTCTCGACACAGTAGATAAAAAAAACTGATTTAAAATAAATTTTTGCTTTGAGTATTAGCACCCCAGATATGATTTAACTAGAAATTAAGCTAACTAAAATTGTTTTTTTTCTAATTCATTTATGGCTTGTTTTAAATTCTAAGCATATTTCCATTTCCTATTAATTTATTTTCTTCTCTTAATTTTTGCAGGTTGCCCTTTTTTTAGAATTTCATAAAACACCAAAAATATGCTTATCATACAGGGTATGATAAAACGGACTGAAAGTTTTAATGATTTAGTAAGATAAACGATGACAGTTATTAAAGTTATTCTTGCAGATATTAGAGTGTGAATTCGGGAATTTTTTTACAGATTTAGTTCTTTTATTTAGTTCCAAATGTAATCAATAGCTGTTGCTGCGTAATTTCAAGCTGTGCTCAAAATAGCATGAAATTTTTTTTTAGTCATTTCAACAGATAAACAGAATGAAAACTAAAAGCTGGGGAACTTTGATTCATTTTTATTTTTATACATTTGTTTGAGTATTCTAACAATTTGATGCGTCACAGCCAGAGCCTGATTACCAACGGGGCACACTCCCACCAGTAAAATTTAATAGAAATTTTCGTCTTATTAAAACGCCCTATTCATGCTTAAATTACTGCCATGAATAAGGGAAAAATGTCTATTCTTTTTTACTGGTGAAAGTGTGCCCCGTTGGTAATCCGGCCCTGGTCACAGCGCTATCTATCAGTGATATTTATTCCTTAAAATAAGGAAACGTTGCTCAAAATTAATGCATTGAAATTAATTAATTCTCCTGGGATTGCGAAGTAGAGAAAACCATTTCAAAAGCTTGATTTAGTAAAAAGTGTAATTTTGTATGGGAGGCGAATGATGGATGCTTCTTCGTTTCTGAATCCAGATTATAAGCAACGATACACGTGCGTTTGCATTTGCATATTTTAGTCATATTTCCTATAAATGCATACATATTTAAAAATTCATTTATATAAAATATTTCTACAATTTACTGAAACCATCTGCAGAAATTCGCGGTTATTAATGATATAAAATATCTCGCGAAAAAAAGGGGAGGCAATTTTCAGTTCAGCATAATATTCTGTCTATTTCATATTGTCTAAAGTATGACCCAGCTGAGAATATATAGTTCAAATATAATGTAAGAAGCGCCATTAAGAATTTCTCTTAAATGGTAAAGCACACATTTTATAATCATACCATGAGTGTAAAAAATATACTTTATAAAAAGTTCGAATTTCTCTGTCTTATTGCAAAAAGCTAACATATGGCCTTTCAATAGCTCAGTCGTTTACAATATCAAGAACACTGACAGCTACCGAAATGCATTATTGGGAAAATAACAATGAATTTCACAAATTTTGCTAGGACATTAGGAGAAGTGTGGCAGGCACACGTTTGCTCAGGACGACATGAACGAGCGTATTCGGAATAACGAGTGAGTTCCTTACACGAAGAACTGTGAAATTTACAAAAATAAATCAAAGGCATTGAATTATTTCCAAAGTTTGATAATCAAATTTTTTTTTTCAATTTAAAAATTATTAAATATACGCACCAGAAAAATAAAGAAGAAAATAAAAATAATAATAATTAAAAACTTGATAAGTACTTCCAAGCTGTACAACAAGGCCTCAACCGAGTTACTGTAAAAGCACTTATTTTCGCGAGGCTTTAATTTTCGCGATTTTCGCGATCCCGTCGTAATCGCGAAAATTTGAACCTCGCGAAATATTTTTTTTCGCCTCAAATAATTATAAAAAATCAGATTTTTTTCAGTTATCCAAAATTTAATGATTGCAGTTACTTAAATAAGAATCAAGTACAAAAATTGCTTGAATACTTTACAACTATTTCTTGAATACTATACAACTATTTCTTGAATAAAAACAATAATATAACTAATAGAATGCAGCTCATTCACTTACAATATTTATACCTTCTTCTTTGAAGCCATTCAAAATTATCTCTTGTTTTGCTTCAACACCGTTAAATGTGTGCACAAGCCAAGAAGCGTGAATCGGTTTTAGTCGTGATATTCGCAAGTCCACAGATTCTTTTTCCTCTATAAATTTGAGCTCATTAGAATAGCACTCAATAAACTCATTCTTGAGCAAATGCTTGAACCCGCCGTTTACAGTTCCTCTAATGTGCAGGAAGCGGGCACAAAAACTTGTATAATATTCCTGTTCTCTAGTTCAGCCAGAAAAAGAAGATGTTGGTGTGCCTTAAAAACGCCGAGCAATGCTACACCAGGTTGTTCTAAAACTAGCCCGAGAAGCTCTCTCAGCTTGTCGTAATAAGGTACACAAATATTCTCGAAGTATTGAATCATTGTGTCAGTATTGCTCCAATGCTTATCGGTGTGCCACATATCCCAGTCCGCGGGAAATATACACTTTGGATGACAATTTGTTGTTTTTCCAGCGTACATAAATTGTGGTGGAAGTAGGTTTCCAGAAAGGAAACATGCTAACAAAAGAGTCATCTCTCTTGTATCTTCCATGACGATTATGGACGCTTGTTTTGAACCACGTTCTTTTAATGCGTATTCAGATGTAGGCACAAACTTTGCGTTTGTCTGATCAAAGTTAACGAACATCTCAGAGGGAACAATATTTTGTTTGTTTTCTGTATCCGCATGTTGTTTTTAGAGCGATGGGGAGAGAGAGGGGGGGGGGGGGACGAACTTTTCGGACAGAAGGAACTTTCTTAAAATGCCTTATGCAAAAGGGGTTCTATTTAGATAGTTTCGGATCTTTTCAACTTTCGGTTTTGTTCATATAAAATCCGCGAAATTTTCAGCTCGCGAAATTACCGATATCTTCATTTTCGCGAAAATTACAGCTCGCGAAAATAAGTGCTTTTACAGTATCTAACTGTGCCTTTGAGCTAGTTAGAGAAGACGCAAAATCATAAGGCAATGTCCATTACATGACATTAAACAACGAATGTAATTAAAATTGGACTAGAAGTTCATCGTATAGTTAGAAGTTTGAAAAGCATTTTGCGTAGTTGCCATAGCAGTTTTATTGCACTCATTTAATTGTGACATCTTTCACGAGTGTGCATTTGGGAACGTTACTAATGAACCCTACAATGCACTCTTTTTTGACTTTGATAAAATTAAGTCTTGATAAAATCGCCATAGGTAAAATCAGGCCCATTTATTGACTTCTTGTGTCTCATCAACATTTGCTGTCATAAATAGATGCTTTTCATATTTTTCTGTACTTTCTAGTGCACTTGTGACTCGCAAATCATGAACGTTGTCTAAGTGTTTTGTCTAACATGACTTGTAGAAGTTGAGTACTAACATTTTTTTTCACAATTTATTACTAGTTTAGTACTTTTAATAGCCTAGTGTATGAAAACTGTAAAAGAATTATTGTACTCCTAGTCAATGCCCACCACATTGTGTGATACTATGACAACAACAACAAAAAACCCCTTTATGATTGCATGGATTTGTCTTATTTGGATGCTAATTAAAATAAATCCGTTGGAAAAAAGGAAAATTGATCTAGTAGATCTTATATGGAAACTGAAAAGTTAAGAAGCACAATTAAGCCTTAGAATAATTATCCCCTAGAAGGGTGGGGAGATATAGATACACTGCTTAATTTTAATCCAAATTTGTGCCAGATTTTTGTAAAGAATTTTACTTAACTTTGATAAAAAGAAGTTGTAAAATTGAATTACTGTCAAATGAAATATTTACATAAATTCAGGTGTAAATTCAACATTAACTCCTTCTCGACGAGCGTCTTTTACAGAATTTTTAATCTTTTACAACCGGTTTTTCAAAACAGAAATTTTCACCCAATTGAATCGCAAAAATGTTATGATTAAATAAGCCAAAACTTACAATAAAAAAATAACTGGTGGGAATATCGGGGATTCTGAGGATCTTATGCGGCACGTATACGTGTCGATTGACCTCAAGGGGTTAAAGAAACACAATTATTTGCCTCTGAAAGGCAAGATAAACTAAATTCCCAACAGTTTAAACTTTTTGTCAAACATTATAAAAAATATGGCGATAAAAATAATTGATTTAAAAATATTTGTCGCTATTCTTAAATACATCAAAGAAATTTGCGATTACTTAATGCTTAAACAGTTTCTAGAATGATATTTATTTCGTTAATCTTAAGTCAATTTTTATTAATGATAAAATTTCTTATTCGACAAGAATTATCTTAATTTTTTTTATTTTTACCAAAATTTAATGAACCACCACTTTTAAAAAATATTAAAAACACATTTATGAAATATTATATTAAATGGGAAATACGAAAAGGAAATTAAGTAAAACAGGAAAATATTAAACAGCTTTTAGCACTATTTTAAAATAAACTGCCAATTAAGGAATAAAAAATGGTTTCCATTACTTCTGAAAAACATTATTAAATAAAGTTAGTAAGTAATTTTTAGAGAAATTGACAAACGGATTTTTTTTCGAATAACTTAATTCAAACACATTTTCTCACATTTATAAAACATCATTAAAGGAATTTATTTTTTAGTTTGCTCACATCTTATTTCTGCAAATATTTTCTTATAGCTTATATCATTTAAAAAATATATTACACAATTTTTGTAGATTGTCGTAATATACTTTTAAAGAAATAAATGCAATTATTTACAACATTTGCTGAATTCCGTCCATTAAATAATAGGAATTTTCTATTTTATCATGCGTAACTACAGCTATAAAACGTTTAATGTCAAATAAATGTGTCGACTACGTTAAATCCAGCATTTTATATTTTTTTTTTTAAAAGAAAAGATTGTGGCCTAATCTTTTTTACTGGTATGTGTCTAATTTGTTTGCAGCAAATAAAATTGGGTTAATTTTTGTTTCTTTTGAAATCAACATGTCATATTTTCTTTTCCATAATAATTGTTTTCCTTCACTCGGTCTTTCTTCAGGTGTATATTTCCTCGAAATGGTATAAAGTACAAAAGTTTTTTTTTTTTTCGTAATTTAACATTATTTATTTTTTAATATTGAGATGGTAGATAAAGCAGAAACAATCGCTTTTTACAGTTAAAAAGGCTAAAACTAAGTTACATGCATTACCTGCTAAACATCAGAAACAAATCTACAATTGTTTAGTTATGTAATTAGTTTTTTACTTTGAAACAAGTGGGACAGCATCTAAACTGTACATATGTTTATAAAAATATCGATATCACCACTAGAAAATATTGTAAAGACACACTAAATCGCATCAAAATGAGTAGGATTGAAAGCATTCAAAATATGCAATTTAACAGTTAATAGAAACTAAGAATAATATAATGGATTGCGTTAATTGTGTAGCTAAACAATCGTATTATTTAAAAATGATTTAAGAAAGGTGCTTAAAATGAATCTTTAGCAGTTTTTTTTACATTTTTCATTAGTTGCTAAATTTTCCCCCAAATGTGTTACAACATTGTCAGAGACAAAAGTCTTTGATAAATCAACCACTCTGATACTCTGCCACTCTTCTGATAACTCAACCACTCTGATAGTCCAACCACTAAGAGACAATGGTTGGAAAAACAACTAGTTTTTGCAGCAAACTAAAATTGCATCTACTTTTTACAAAATTTTGCTAACTACAACTAAAACTACCTGTTTTTTTTTTAAATATTAATTACAAGCTACTATTTCGGGAGTAGAAGAGTAATTTTGTCGCAGGATTCCATCCACATTAGAAGTTGTGTCAAAAATAGTATTCGTATATACAGGGTGTTTCACAAAGGACCCTTAACTTTAAAAATCAATAACCCGGAAATGGTGATAGATAGAAACATGAAACCAGTGGTATATTTATTAAAAATATCGTAAGAATCTTATACATAAATCTCAAAATTTAGTTAAAAGTAGCACCGATAGATGGCGCCGAGAGCGTTAAGAATCCTTCTAAATAGAGTTCAGAAGCATGGAAAGACTAGCCGTTGAAGATTTCGCCATTGAAATCTGACCGCTATTAGCGTATAGTGAAAATAATTCCGAAACTGATGTATACCGTGGTGGAACGTGTGTTTATGGTGTTGGAGTACTACCGATTAAATCAGAGTCCTACTGCCACAAGGATAAGTTTTAAAACGCGATTTTCAAGTCGCAAAAGGCCGAGATGGGAAAATAATTCGTGAGCTTTTCAAAAAAGTTCAACAGACAGGTAACGTGTCCGATGCGATTTATTTTTACTATACGCTAACAGCGGTCATATTTCAATGGCGAAATCTTCAAAAGCTAGTCATTCTATGCTTCTGAACTCTCTTTAGAAGGATTCTTAACGCTCTCAGCGCCATCTATCGGTGCTATTTTTAACTAAATTTTGAGATCTATGTATAAGATTCTTACGATTTTTTTGATAAACATACCACTGGTTTCATGCTTCTATCTATCACCGTTTCCGGGTTATTTATTTTTAAAGTTAGGGGTCCTTTGTGAAACACCCTGTAGTTATGCATAAATTTGATTTACTTTTCTTACATTATTGCATAGAGACATGAAATTTATGCCTACTCGTATATTTACCAATTGTTGAATTAATTTAAGTTTTCAATACATTCTTAAAGTATTTCACTGATAATACAAACTAGAATGACAGTAAAACAACTCTATATAGAAACATAATCCAACCTACATTATGAGCCATAATTATAATAAAATTGTTATGGTGTAGTTGCTAGTACCAAAGAAAGACAGTGAGTCGCCAACGCGCGAAATGTATGTTATTCTAAAATATGTGAAAACCTCTGATATTGACGGTAGGAAAATATATGAAATACTTTTCACTTTTTATCGATGAAATACTTTTCACTTTTTATCGATGAAATACTTTTCACTTTTTATCGATAAAAAGTAAGTTTAAAAACCAAATTTATTTTCTCTGTATTGTGATGAAATTTGAACAATTTTGTTCTTGAGTTTATAGTATATGTGCGCAAAAAATATTTTAGCAATTAAATACTTGTTTTCTCCGACACCCCAACTTAATTTTGGTTAACATTCTTAAAATTTTGCTAATTATTATTTGGTTAACATTATTTTTTTTAGTTTGATTAACTGATCACCAACCCGTTTTATGCCTTTGTTAACCAAATAAAACAATAAAAACTGTTTTTTAAACATTTTGTTAATTTAACATGTTTCTTAGTTAACTATGAAAATAATTAGCGACTACTGTAGCATCTGCACTTGTAGCGCACTATGTCCGACAATTGGTCAAAACTCTAGAAGTTGTTAAGAGTATTTATGTTTTTGTTAACCCATTAACTGCCAAAACTATATGGGCGGTGTCTTCAATATTTTTACTGAAATTCGTTTAACACCAAAAATTCTGAAAGATAATATTCGGTATCTTTAAAAGCAAAGTTTTTGTCATAAAATAAAGTATTTTTTAACATATTAATATAGTGCTGGTTGTCAGTTTTTTTCCATACACTTTTATTTTGAATGTTACGTTAACGGAACAACAGCCGGTAATGAGTTAATAGATACTAAAACGATTGTATTGGGATTTTGCTTTAAAAAGTATCAGAAATAGTTTACAAATATGTTTTTACATTAAAAAAATGCATGCACTACATTTACAGAATGCAATATACACGCATTCTACAGGGTGTTTCACTACCAGACCGACAAACTTGCAGGAGATATAGAGGGTACAGAGACGACTCGGAATCACATAGCAATGAGGGTTGAAAATGTCATAGTTGCCAGCTATGGTTCAAAGAAGCAGAGAAAAGAACAGAAACAGCAACACATTAAAAGGACAGAAAACATTTTATTGAAAGGTTGTACTAGAGAAAGTGTTCAATATTACGACCAGAGGTCATCAAACAGGCTTGACAGCGGCGCTTGCAGTTTTGTGGTAGATGGCGCTGAATGGAAGGACGCTTGAATATCTGTAAATGCCGGGAGGATACGCGACACGCCAGGAATCTTCTAGAACGTAAGGGAATCCACGCGGTGCCGCTGTCAAACCTACCTGACGACTTCTGGTCGTAATTTCGAACACCTTCTGTAGTACAAACTCTCAATAAAATGTTCTTTTTCTCTGCTTCTTTGAACAATAGCTCGCAACTACGGCATTTTCGACCCTGCATTACTATGTGATTCCGAGTCGTCTCTGCGCCCTCTACACCTCCTGCAAGTTTGTCGGTCTGGTAGTGAAACACCCTGTATATAGAAATATGTTAAATTTTAGAGGTGGGGGCATCACACTGTTAAAAATTTGCCGGAAACTGTCTAGTCATTCGACTGTTTAAAAGTTAACAGTTACTTGATCATAATTTTTAGCGTATCTGATCATATTATTGACCATATCATGGTCAGAATAAAGTAGAATTACAATTGTCTAACCGTTTTCTATAAAAATGATTAAATGCCTGGACAGTTATCTGCAAATTATTAACAGTTCACTGTTTTACTATACTAACTTCAAAATAGTAATAAGAATGGATTGAAAATGTGTCACAAAATTAAAGAAGAATGAAATTATTTTTGAAGTTTTGAATTACAATAAAATGATTTTTTTGCGCTTAAGTCGTGTTTATTACACACTTTTATTTAACTTAACATGTTTTTTGTATGTAAAGATAAAATTTTGCAATTGATTTTTATCTCATTTCCTGACCTACTAGAACAAATTATGCACACAGACGTGTGTCCGCTAACAATACAGCATTAACAATTTTTTAGAACTTAATTATAAATTAATAAATTGATTTCAAGGAATTTTACCGTTAACCGACTTCAGGTGATAAATCTCCAAATTTTCTTTATAATTCCAACTGCTTACAAGTTATGGAAGCAATGGAGTTAATTATGTGAAATCATTTTTATCATAATAGGCCGATGGAAACTGCAACAATGAAATTATTTTAAACACTAAAAAGTATAATATTAAAATATAAAATAAGCGTGTAATGCATTTTTTTAAAAATGCTATTTTATCATTTAATATTTTAATAGAATTTAAATTGTCATTATACTTTGAGAAAACATTTAAGAAATCTTGAATAGATAGTTTAAATAATCCTCTTTTTAGCATTTTCTGTTGTCATATGTTAAAAAAACCTGAGCAAAACTTATAAATTTTTAAAATAAATTTACTCGATAGCGCTTTCTATAAAGCGTAAATCAAAGAAGCGAATTTTCAATAATAGGGACCAACGCCAAATTAACGTATTGTAGCAGATATCTTTTGGCAACAACATGTGAATTGAAATCAGGAAATTAGGCGTAAGTTTTAAGATAAACATTAAATGCTTATAAAAGAGATTTTTTTCTTTCAAACTTTTTTTAAAATTTATTTTATATATATGAAGACACTCTAATTGTCAACATACTAACTCACGTTTGAAACCCAATAGACAATCATATATTAAAAATTTTGATGCGTGCCTGTAAAAAACTATGCACGATACCATGACCATTTTTAACTTAATACCTTCTCTGGTGCACTACAAAGTGTAAAAAATTCAAATCCGTTCAATGGTAGTTGAGAATATTGCGTATATATACATACACACATATACGAGGGTCGATCCAGAAATAAGTTTCCCAAAGAGCACCAGCCGCACGGGAAGGTGTGAGGCAAAATACGGCAACAGCGCTGTACGCGTCTGTTCCCGCACTGGCGATTCCCCCGGCTGTGCTTAGCTGCGCCGCTCATTTTTGGCTCAGCAGCTGTCCAAGATGGAGGTTCCCATTGTTGATCCCGCCAAGTGCGAGATTCAATTTTTGCATGCCAAAGGGACTCCACCCGTGGATATTCTATCCAGAACCGCCGGCGAGGACGACTGACAGCCCGTGTAACTTTGCTTAACGACAACGACCGACCTCACGTCTCTCGTCAAATCCAGGAACTTTTGACACAATTTGGGTGGACTGTCATGCCCCACCCACCTTACAGTCCGGACCTCGCACCTAGTGATTATCACTTGTTTCCCAAGTTAAAGGTACACTTGGGTGGCCAACGCTTCCGGAGCGACGATGACGTCAAAGAAGAGGTGAAACGCTTCCTCAACGGGTTGGTGCCGGAGTTTTACTACATTGAGATACAGAAATTGGAGCACCGCTACAAAATGCGTAGAAAAAGATGGCGCTTATGTAGAGAAATAAAACAAACTTTCTTCTTTCCAACGATGTAAATTTCTATGAGAATAAATAATGTTTTCTATTTGTAAATTTGATGGGAACCTTATTTCTGGATCGACCCTCGTACATAATCGAAAAAAAAGAGAAGCTTATTTCTTTAAAAGGTCTTTGCTTAAAATTCAACTTAAATTAGAAAATTGTACAATAATTCAGTTATACTTGTTTAATTTTACATCTTAATAAGGTTCACATTACGAATGTTTCAAACGTTTTGGGAACATACATGTAAAATGAAAAATATAAATGGATTAGACACTTATCGGAAAAACTCG
This sequence comes from Maratus michaelseni, assembly GCA_963931845.1. Lineage (NCBI taxonomy): Eukaryota > Metazoa > Arthropoda > Arachnida > Araneae > Salticidae > Maratus > Maratus michaelseni. Next base: position 309,450,616 of record OZ007591.1, read on the forward strand.
CCAAATTAAGTATTAAGTCCCGAGCTACAAATGATAGCTACAAAATTTAAAATATGTTTTTGAGGTACACAGCAGCATATTAAATCTAAAAAAAAAAAAAAAAATAGATCGTTGAAATAACTAAGGCTTTTTTTAAAAATCGCAAAAAAATGTCAAATTCATTATCGTCTTATATGTGGCCATTGTCCATTGTGCAATTTAGTAATAGGAGCATTTCCGCAGTTAAGGGAAATAGTATTTTTCGGTAAAGAATTTCACATTTCAATTTGTTAATTTATTTAAATGGGAGTTTGTCTATTCGTCAGTTAGTCTATGATTTTATGATACGTAAAAATACTCAAATTTAAATATTTTATTAATGTATTTTTTAAATAATTTATTTATTATTAAAAAAAGCCCATTTTTCAATCATGCTAATTTTACACGACCACTTTTAAGAAGTAAAACACTTAATCTTCTTGTAGAAAGAAGTTGTTACTTGAAGTGGGTTTTGCAAAAGTTTGTTGTCACTGTATGAGCAGGATAAGTTGTTTCATGTGACAACCAACCTCAGTCGCAGAAACTATCCAATCGGTATATTCAAGAAGTAAATTCACTCTTTAAGAGTCTGCACTAGTCATGCGAAGGCACTTTCTAGGTAATGTTAAACTTATGGGAGTGTTCTTTTCCAATTTTCATTCAAAACATTTCGAATTTGCAATTTTTTTTTTCTATTTTTTTTTGTTTTTGTTTTTGCAATGCAAGATTTTTTTAAATGTATTTTTTGCATAAAACATCTCATGTCTAACGTTGTCCTTTTCTACTTTTGTGATTTTGGTTGCAGTTTTTAGGTAGATTTCGTAAGAAATACTACCTATTACGTTCTCCCCTAAGTTCGAATTTTTGAAAATTTTTTGCAGATTTACACCGATCCTGACTCCCAGAACCCAAAACCACCCCCAGTTCAAAACTTTATCTATCTATCTATTTATCTATCTATCTATATCTATCTATGTCACTTTTTTATGGACACGATAACTGCAGTAATTCTGCACAAATCTCTTCCAAACTGATACATAAAAACAAAGGGTATAAAATCTCGGTCAAGTTCGTTAATGGGAAAAATCGAACAAAGGGGAGGGGGAATGGGGGGGGGGGTGTGCTTTTTGTGAAAACAGAAAAAAAACATGATTTCTTAATTATGATTCGTATCGAATCCGTTTAAAGTTATTATTACTTCTAGGAAAAAAGCGAAAAATTTATGTATGACAGATTTTTGATATCATTAAAAATGGCCCCAAGGGGGGGGGGGGAGGGAGTGTTTAGAAGAAAAAAATTCATAACTTCGTCAATTCACAAGATATCCAATCCGCTTAAATTTATTATAAATCTTCTTAATATTATCTAAAACTTTTATATTGACAAGTTTTTTATAGGACCAACCCCTATAGCAAAAAAAAAACAAAAAAAAAAACAAAAAACAATTCCCTGCCGGCCCCACCTACAAACAAGTTACGTTTCGAAGTGGGCCGTTCCAGCTGCCATATCATGACAAAAAGGTCATTTCTTCCGCAATTCCCAACAAACAGGCGTCCCACGGTCGGCATCTTCGAAATCTACCTGTGCCTGTAGGCCGAGCTGTCAGGGATTTTTTTAGGCTACTTTAAAGTGAAAGTAAATTTATAAATAAAATCTGCAATTCAAAATTGAAAAAGTAAAAGCGTACCCTGTTAGAGATCGACCTTATCTATCCTATGGAAAAAGAGATTTAAAAAAAAAAAAATTAAAATGCATGCGGGAAATTTGAAAAGAACGCCCCTCATAGGTCTAACATAAGTTCGAGATTCTTTTCGTGACTAATGACTTCCTTTCGTGGCTCTGAAGATGGTGAGAATTTTTTTAAAAGTATTACTCGCAAGGATATTCCTCTTGATGTTGTGCTGAGATCATAGTGAGAAAAAAAAAAGCAATACATTTCTATTCGCCAAACAGCTTATGATTTTAGCATGAATTATCGTACGCTAGTTACGATATGCACCACATTGTAGAAGTTGACATAACTGGCAATGTTGATGTTCCATCAATATATATAGCCATGGTCGCATTCTGAATACATGTGGCATTTGCAAACTTCCACAAGTATTTCACAATAGAAATTGTCGCCTTATATAGTTGCAAACAAATAAAGCGAAATTGCAACTCCGCAGCATTCTTATAAGTTTACATTTGTTGTGTGTATTAAAAATACGGTCCTGCATATGACGTATGTGAAAAATCGACGTATTCAGTTTGGGCAAAAATGAGTTTCTAATGTATTTTCTGCAAACATCAAACATTTATTTTGGTTTAAATACGAAGGAGCTATAAAAAATAGCACATAAAGTAGGAGAAACAAATGAACTAAACATGCTTCAAAACTAGATGTCCAACAAAATCTGATTTTCCGGCTGTTTTCAGTAAAAGTTTTAATTTGATTTTAATGCTTTTTATTGATCTGTTTATAACCTAGTATTTTTTTTTTTAACCGTTTCGGTTCTGGCGTCCTAGTAATAGGACATTGATTTACAATTACTATTATTTTGTTTTTACTACTACTTTTGTTATTATCTGAATGTAATAATGATAGTATATGTCTTCTGTTTTTTTATTATGACTTCACTTGTTTTAAGCAATGAGTAATTAAACAAACAAAAAAATGTTCGCTTAAAGCTCTTTACGCTGTTACTAAGATTGTTGATTCAAATACGTGTTTCATTGCATACATTTTTATTTTTATTTCATTCTTGTTTAATATATATTTCATTATTGTTTCATTATTTACATTTTTACATTTTTTGAGGAAAAAAAAGGAATATACTATGAACTTTTATGTCTATTGGAACCTATTACGAGAATGCTTCTGCCGACATTATATACCAATATCTTTAAAGAATACTTTTTGTGGTATTTTGGCAACATTTGCTTGATAAATCTCACAACGAAATAGACTGTTTTAAAATAGTGATGTCCAAGTGGTGCTCAATGACATTTTACAAACGTCCTCAAAAATTGAAGGGCTTTCAGCAAAAAGAGGCTAGCTCTATTTTTGCATGTCTACTTTCTTGTTAAAAATAGTCTCAGAATGGGTATTTTTGAATAATTTTGGTGGCAAACCATGAGTAGATCTATGATCTAATCAATGCATAAGTTAAAAAAATTATTTTCGAGAAACTTTAAAATTTAAATTTTAAAGGGTTCTTTAATTATCAAAATGTGCAAAAATGGAGCTACTTTTTCATGCTACATGTCCTTCAATTCTTTTATAGCCTATTGTCACATTAATGTATGCTAAATAACTATATTCGTTAGATTTTAGTAAGTAGCATCTTCGTTACATTTCAGTAAAGTTGAATTTTTCCCCCTTTGGATAGGTGCTTATAATTGTTTAAAACTTAGGTAATTTCCCCCCAAAAACAAAAAGATTGAATCTGATGCGTTTTTTTCTGTTATTTGTGTGCAACTGTGTATTCACTTGTGTTGTATTATGTGAAAAAGTAGGTTATTTTATTTATGTTATATTATTTACATAAAAATTGAGTATCTATATTAAAATTTACCAGCCAGAACGTCATAGATATTGCATGCGACAACCAACCCCAGACATTGTGACAACTAAACCATGACTAAAGTAAAATTGTCGCAATATTATAAAAGTTTTTAAAGCTATAAAGCGTAAATTCCTACCGAAAATGTTGACAATGTACAAAACTAAATATGAGCGCTAAATCTAAAGTTTTCGGCTAGTATTTTTTTTTTTTTTTTATTAAAATAGAGTACCTAAATTTTTGAAAATTAAAAAGTTTGAATTTAAAAAACCCTTTCTGGTCTTTTCTAATTGGTGTACGAGAATGCTGTTTGAAATAAAATGTTTTTAACGAAGAAAAAGTTTTTTTAAGAAATAAAAAAATAGTCATAAATTCTGTCTATAGATGACACTATACCTTAAAATCAGATATAAATAACATCAAAATGTCAAGCAATTACAGATTATCTATTTTACCACAAGCAATTGATGAGCAACTGTTGTGTTGTATAATGCACTATTATATTAAAATATGTACGCAAGTAATAAACACTGTTTTGCAACCAGTGCTAGCGAATGCGGGAATTGAAACAAGTGCCATTTGCATGAACTACAAAGGGTGCATGCGTTGAAACGTGGTAACATATTGCACCAAATTAAATTTCTGTAAACGCTTATCTTGCGAATTTCGTGTTTTTCTGCTTTCTTATGTATTACATCATCATCGATAAAATTTGGAGCTGAATTTTGTATTTGCTTAAACGAAAACATATCAGCACGAGAAGTTTTTTTTGTTTACACCGCACACTCCTACGTCAATTATCAGATATTATATGAAACTTTTAACTGTAACAAGGAAGTTTGGCTTAACCTGAATACTATATTATTTGTTGTTATTTAAAAATTTTTGTTTTAAAAGTTAGTCAAAAGAAATTAAAAAAAAAGTGGGTAAGTGTGATCGAAGATCGCTCAAGGGGTTTCGTTTAATATTCTTTCAAAACACTTTATCCTTTCTTTAATAAATCCAAATAAATTTCATTTAGAAAAAAAAAAAGTCATGTTTTTTATAAAGTAAAAATTTACCGGTCTATTTTTTCGATTTTTCGAATATCTAAACAAGCCCGATAGTGGGCGAAGCCCGCTATTATATTCTGTCATAATAATATCTGTCATGCGGACTAAATGCGATATTAAAAAAAATAATTTCAAAATTAAACATGTTGTACACCTTCAAAATGTTAAAATATGCGAATATTTCCATAATCGGATTTTTATTATGATTCAATATGTTTCTCAAACTTATATATTTACTATTCTATATTACTCATATAGATACTCGCTTTGTATTTTTCTCAAACATTTGAAAAATTCTTTAAACTTCAAATATGACGCCAGATTTTCTTTTTAATTCTCTAATGACGTGATATTAATCTGCTTTGTGTACATACACATACTCATACTCTTTGTATTATTGAGGAATCTTTGAAAATTTCCGTTTTATTACCACTATGACGTCAATCAATTTTATTTCATAATTATCTTTTTTTCAATTGGTGAAACATTTTATTTCATTTTCATTTTTCACGTGGAAATCGTTTAATAGAAAATTAATTTTTGTAGAAAGAATTTTATTGTGAATTTTGAATTTTTGGCAACTGCTATAATGAAAACTGTTTAAATTTAATAGGAAAAGGTTGTTGGAATTTTGGGTTTTTATCTCTATTTATTAAAATAATATGATTTTTTCAAATTTTAATATTTTGAGCTTCATAGCTGGTATTCAGCTATATAAACACAAAGTTTCAACTCTGTAAGATATATAGTTTCTGAGAATGGCTCTGTGACGGACAGACAACGGAGCGGGAGTAATAGGGTTTCGTGAGATGAACGAAATCCTAATACTGTAATTTCGTAAGTCGATTTTACTTAAATTAATCTTACACTATGGCAAAATATTTTCTCTTTAAACATAGAAAAAAACTGAGATGAATTTTATTTCGTTTACATCCATTGAAGTGCTTCTTTATAAGTCAAGAGAATCCATTAAAGAAAAAAAAATCCAAAATTCACTTATTCATCTCATTAAAATATCTTTCACATGCATTTATATCTCAGACTTTATCACATTTTCCACCTCATTTAATAAATTCTAAATACACTCAACTTAAAAAAAAAAAAAACGATTGCCAGAAGGAATTATCGATCGATTTTTTGCTGATGTCTTTAAAAAATGTGCTAGTATGATTAGCCATTAATAAAAAATTATGAAAATAGAAAAAAAATTAAATAAATGGTACAATGTAAATTACTCTCATTTCACACACAAAAAAAATAAAAATTCTATAGTTAAAGCGACTGGCTTTCTAAAACATTGTAGCACTTTTTTATGATGATTGTACTAAAAACAGACTTAAAAGTCTGTGATGAGAGTTATGTAATTAAGTAAGTATCGTCACATAGCTAATATCCAGTTTATATACTTTATTCTTAATTTTTGGAATGCTGATTCCTTTTTTCTTTCTTTTTCCTCCTTGATTTGTGCAGCAGAAATGTATAAAATAAAAAAATATAAACCAATCATTAAACCCATATACGTTATTCTTTTCATAACTATAGGGCATCACATAAAATCGTGATAATAATGTTAAACAAAAATATTAAACTTTTTTCTCCATTTTTGACAAATGTGTCACACATGGGAAATACTTTTGATAATTTTTGATAAATATTTTATAATGATAAAATTCTAAATTATCTGTCAAAAAATTTTTTAGTAGCAAATCATTTATTTGATGATGAGTTAATAGTAAACTGAGCCTTGTGTTTTGAAATAGATTTTTGAAGTAACATTCTGTAACAGGATTCTTCTAGTTTCAAGGAAAATACTAGTATTTTCTGATTAAAAAAAACTTGACTTATGTAATCGCATATATGTAGCGATCGCGACTTATATAATCGCATAAGGTGAGTTTTTCTCTAAATAAATATTGGTATTTAACTGACCTAACGTCAAGACAAACTGACACGTAGGAACCCTGTAATATAAATAGTACTTGTGAATGGTAAAGTTTGTATTTTACAAACTTGCATTTTTCTCCCTCCATAATGGTGGTTTTATGTTAGATCCCTTATGTTATTTTAATTTCTAAAGACTTTGTACTACAACATAATTTCTCGTGGTTGCGAAATGTTTAAAGTATATGGTCCTGTAATGTTTTGTGTATGTTCTTCGAAAGCCTGGAAAAGTTAGGAAAATAATTATCTTATTAGAGTATGAATCTTGGCCTCAAATTGCATTTAATCAATGCAATTTGAAAAAAAATTGAAGTGAAGTAAAATTAAAAGCCAGAACTAACTCCTCGCCTGATCGTATGGGGCAAAAGGAGGCTGCCAAGTGAATCGTCCATTTTTTAAGATAACGGTTACTTGATCATATTAAGATGAGTATCTCACCACATTATTGACCAAATTATGGTCAAAATAGAGATAACTTATAGTTATGCAATTGTTTTCTGTAAAAACTGTTGACTGACTGGAGAGTTTGTTGCAATTGCTTAACTGTGTAGTATTCAGAGGACTGTGTGTAAGATTACAATTTTGAAAAGTTACAATGTTAATTATTTTTTTTTGAAAAATTCAAGAGAACTATTATAAACATAAATGAAATTTAGTATGCAAATTCATGAAGCTTTTATAAAGCAAATTATTGAAGGAAAATTTGTTTCTACTGCCTTGTTGCACATTTCACTGAAGTAAGTAACAAGCCAAAATAAATGTGTGTTTATAGATTAAATGCAATTAAAATGATAATCTAATATTATCATACTCTTTATACAAATGCTTATACGTTGCAAAAATTGAAAGTAAAAAAAATTTGGAGGGTGATAGAAAAAATTTAATCTTTTTTTGTAGGATACAAAAATCTATAGGAAATAAGTGAATTACAATTAGATGAAGAAGACAGTTCGTTAAAATTTGTTGTATTATTAGTGTTTATACTAGTTTGATTGCGTTTGTATTTTTTAGAAACTGTGACAAAATGTGAAAGAATGAAATTGATTTAATAATTTAAATTAAATGTATTTAAAAATATAATTGCCATAATATTGTATTTTAGTAGGAAAGGAACAAAGACAAGGCTAAAACTGCTGAGTATTAAAGAAATATATAACGTTATACAGTATATTGCCAAAGGTGACCGGTCACTTGCGATTTTAGACGTTTTGTTAACTATCTAGAAACATAAATGAGGAATTAACCTGAAACTGCAGGTGTGTAAACAGTATAGTATAGGTTATATATTTCCGCGAAGATTTTTTCATGAAACCTCATAAGGGACTGTCAACAAATTGAAAAAAAAAACGAATATCTTTTGGATAACCCTGTAAAAACTAATGTAGCAAAGGCGTTCAAACTCGAGATTATTAATAAGTGGCTTATTGTAATATACTGTGTTCATTTTTATGAGGATAGCATCTACGATAGACTCGTAGAGATAGACTAGTAGAGAAATTAAGGTTTTTATAAAAACAGTCCCAAATTTCGCCTAGTTTTTTGCTTATAATTTGCAGAGTTCTTAATATAAAAAAAAAGTTATTTTCAGAAAATAAGACAAACCACATTGTACATAATACTCTGCAATCACAATTAAAAAATAATAAAAATTGGATGAAAAATGAGCAGGTTTACTAAAAAATGTTTCACTGCGCATGCGCGAATGCAATCAAAATATAACATGCATAATGTATTAGCTAAGTATATAGAGCCACTTTTGTGAAAATCTCAAAATCATAGCTTGAAAATTCTGAAAATTATCGTCGATAGAATAAGCTCGAAATCCGTTGTTCTGAAAAGGAAGCAAAAATATGAGGGGTTGTATCAAATATCTGTTGATTAGTGCCAAGATAGAGTACACAATATTGCACGTACTACTTACTATATTTGGATACAACTCCTCATATTTTTGCTTCCTTTTGGGAACAACGGATTTCGAACTTATTCTATCGACGATAATTTTCAGAATTTTTAAGCTATGATTTTGAGACTTTCACAAAAGTTGCTCTATATACTTAGCTAATACATTATGCATATTATATTTTGATTGAATTGCGCATGCGCAGTGAAACATTTTTTAGCAAACCTGCTCATTTTTCATCCCTTTTTTATTATTTTTTAATTCTGATTGCAGAGTATTATGTACAATGTGGTTTGTCATATTTTCTGAAAAGAATTTTTTTTATATTAAGAACTCTGCAAATTATAAGCAAAAAACTAGGTGAAATTTGGGACCGTTTTTATAAAAACCTTAATTTCTCTACGAGTATACATGCTATCCTCATAAAAATGAACACAATATATAACAATAATCCACTTATTAATAATCTCGAGTTTGAACGTCTTTGCTACATTAGTTTTTACAGTGTTATCTAAAAGATATTCGCTCTTTTTCAATTTGTTGACAATCCCCTATGGGCTTTCGTGAAAAAATCTTCGCGGAAATATATAACCTATATTATACTGTTTACACACCTGCAGTTTCAGGTTAATTCCTCATGTATTTTTCTAGATAGTTAACAATACGTCTGAAATCGCAAGTGACCGGTCACCTTTGGCAATATAGTGTATCACTATCGGGAAGCGTATGGTGTATACGTTCCATGTAAGGTGATAATAATTTTTATTTTTTAATACCAGAATATTTTAATTGTTATATTTGCTTTGATTAATCGTAGAAGTCTTGAATTAAATAAGGCAAAAAGTACTATACGTACTTACTGGTATAAAAAAAAAAATTAAAATATCGTTAATGATGACCTTCCTGAATGGGGTAAAAAAGGGTGTGCATTAAAATGTTTTAATTAAAAGAAAGCACCTTTGTGACTGTTTTTGATTAGTAATTTCATAACGAACATCAGATTTTTCGTTTCTCAATTAATAAAAAGGTAATGTTACTTTTTAATTATAAAAGCTTACAAAAAAAAAATTACAAAAGGGGAGAATAGTAGAAATAAAGAAATCTGCATGGTTCATGCAGAATATTGGAGATTTTTTAGTTCCTTAGGCAGATGATAAATAACTCAACAAATTATTTTACTCTGCTTTATAGCTGCTTTTACTCTGCTTCATACTATAATCTCTTACGAGTTACCCCTTATTCAGGAAACGTTCGTTATTTTTAGAAACCTCAGAAACCAATATATTTACTAGATTTTAAAAAAAGAATTATAAAAACAAGGTTTGTTGTCACTGATTTTTGAAAACTTTTTCGAGTAGTTTTTATGTGTATTAAAGAAACTTAAACATTTTCAGCTGCGTAATTGAATTTATACATGCAAGAGTAACCAAATATTAATTTTTAATGTTTAAGTTTATACTGTTAATTTATCATCTTTGCCTATAAAACGTGTTTGTTGAATATGAAAATATTAGCTTGAAAATTGATAGCATCGTAAAAACAGATTTGAGAAAACTGATTAAGACACTGTAGAAAATATTCGGAAACGTTTTCGAATATAAGGAACTTTGTTTTTTTAAATACTTCTCCTTATCTCGAAAATATTTTATTTCAGAGGTTTCTACAGATAAAAAACGATTTCGGAATCGTGGGTAACACGTAAGAGGTTATAGTATACTTTCGTTCGTGGTTATATTATATTTTTCTAGATTAGGAAACATCTGTCTTTTTATACAGTGTATATCCTTTATCTGATATGATTTTATAAGGAATAAATCATGTTTAGATTTCCCTTTTCCCTACATACCACTTTATCACCACTCACCTGTTTTTATAAAGTGTATAAATCTGCCAAAAGCAAACCTTTTAAGAGGTTGGGGATATCTTTGACGCAATGTTGTGAACTCCCATAAATTTTTAAGACCATAAAATCTTTCAAGGAATTTGTGGGAAATATATGTAGAAGGTAACAGCATGCATAAAATATGTATCTGGATATGAGCGGGTTTTTTAAATTGCGTGTTCTTTTACAATACTTATTTAAAATACATATATATTTCTTAGGAAATAACACATAATGAAATAATTTCTGAAAAATTGTGAGAGATTAATGATATACACGTATACAGTTTTATGATAAATTAATCTAATTTATAAAAGTGAAAAAAAAATGAGTTCTCAAATATATGTTATAAAAAAAATATATCCAAGCACTTTGATTATAATAAATCAAATTTATTCTGTTACGAGTGAAAAAGTTGAATGTTTAATCAACTTTTAGCTAATTAACTCATGACTTTAGAAATTATTAACAAAGGTGTAAAAATACATTGCTGCCAATTCTCCTAATTGTTTAATTCCATTATTTGTGAAAAACAATCGTCGTATCATTTCATCGCCTATTTGTGTTATTATACGCAGCGAATATTTCTTTTCGGAAATAAGCGGCTATGAAAATATATATTAAAATTTGTCAGACGTATCTTAAGAAGATTCAACTGATAAAATTATTAATAATTTTGCGAAATGTGAGGCTAAATTTTTTTTATCGATTAAATAGTTTATAAAAATAAAATATTTTTATTATAAGAAATATGTAGTTGTAAATGAATATAACATATTTGATAAAGATGTGCTTAACTTCTAGTTGTTATGAACTAAAAAAACGTACTTTTGATGGAAAAAATTAATTGAAAAAAAATTCGACTCAATTCAAACTTAATGAATGCATATTTAAATTGAAGAATCTTGTATAATCGGGATTTCTTATAATTTCGGCAATACTTCTTTTTAAACAAATGAAAACGATAGGTACTCTAGCTGGGCAATAATAATAAATTACAGCTACTCTAGCTAGTGTACAGGTGGCATCACAACATTATCACATGAAGTCAAGATCCGAGGTGCGAGTACAGGCTTGGATATTTGAACTCTTTTTAAACTTGTTGGAAAAACTCCATTCAAGTTTCAGCTCCATCTAACAAATTTCAACAATTTGCATCGACTATTAATATCTAATGACTTCGTATTTCCATAAATAAATATTATCTATTAGTACTGTAGTTTTCCATATGTAACGTGTTTTCATAGGTGAAACGGTGCGGGTTCGCAGATCTTATGGTACCAACATGTGAATGAGTTGTGTCAGGTCGTAATCGTCTGGGTAGCTCAAATGGCGGCAAAGCATTGGCACGTAGAGCGAAGACACCATGTTCGAGTCCTGGCCTGGATATTTTCCATTCTGTTGCAAAAATTTCGTTAAACTTTAACCTCCGCCTAACAAATATCAAAAATTTGTGGTTGTAATCTACTGATATTATCTATTGGTAATGGAGTTTCTATATGTAATGTGTTTCTATCGGTTAAACACTACGGGTTCTCAGATATGATAATATAAGAATGAATTGTGTCAGGTTGGAATCGTCTGGACAGTTCAGATGGCATCAGAGCATTGGCACGTGGAGCCAAGATACGATGTTCTAGTCTGTGCTGGATATTTTCCATTCTGTTGCAGAAGTTTCGATCAACTTCAACCTCCCCTAACAACAATCTGCGGTTGAATTCTAATGATTTTGTATTTGTATACATAATTATTATCTATTGGTAATGGAGTTTCCATATGTGACGTGTTTTCATCGGTAAAGCGCTGCGGGTTCGCATATCTTATGGTACCAACATGTGAATGAATTGTGTCAGGTCAGAATCGTCTGGGTAGCTCAGATAGCGGCAGAACACTGGCACGGGGAGCCAAGGTACCATGTTCGAGTCCTGGCTGGGATATTTTTTCTGTTGCAAAAATGTCGTTCAACTTCAACCTCCGCCTAACAAATATCTACAACTTGCGGTTGAATTGTAATGATTTTGTGTTTGCATATAAAATTATAATCTATTGGTAATGGAGTTTCTATATGTAACGTGTTTTTATCGGTTAAACTCTTCGGGGTCGCAGATCTGATAAAATAAAAAAATGAATTGTGTCAGGTCGAATCGTCTGGGTAGCTCAGATGGCGGCAGAGCATTGGCACATGTAGCCAAGATACGAAGTTCGAGTCCTGTCCTGTATATTTTTCATTCTGTTGCAAAAATATCGTTCAACTTCAACCTCCGCCTAACAAATATCAACAATATGCGGTTGAAATCTAATGTTTTTGTATTTACATATAAAATTATTATATATTGGTAATGTACTTTCCATATGTAACGTGTTTTCTCGGTTAAACGCTGCGGTTTTGTAGATCTGATGACACTCACTGCCATCGAATGAATTGTGTCAGACAGGAAGCCTCTGGGTAGATCATATGACGGCGGAGCTTTGACACGTGGAGCCAAGATACGATGTTCGAGTCCTGGCCTGGATATTTTCCATTCTGTTGAAAATATTCCGTTCAACTTCGACTTCCGTCTAACAATATCAACAATTTGCGGTTGAAATCTTACGTTTTTGTATTTACATAGATAATTATTATCTATTGGTAATGAAGTTTCCATATGTAACGTGTTTTTATCGGTTAAACACTGCGGTTTCGCAGATCTGATGACAATATCATCGAATTAATTGTGTCAGGTGGGAATCATCTGGGTAGATCAGATGGCAACGGGCATTGGCATGTGGGGCCATAATACTATGTTCGAATCCTGGTTACTCTTCACTCTGTTGGGAAACTTTTGTTCAATATTGACCTTCATTTAATAAATATCAACAATTCTTTTGAAATTTAACTATTTGCATACATAATAGGTACTTTATAAATGAAAATATGATTCGGTTGATTTCATCATAAATCTATTTCTATTTTTTCAGTGACTTAAATCAACAGTTGTTCTGTCGCTGAAAAAGAGAAGTTATAAAAATTGGCATTTCATAATTAACAAAGAACAAAAAAAATATATATCTACTCATTTTTAATAAGAAAATATATGATAAAACTAGGGTAACATATAAAGAATTTTTGTGTAGACATAACACATAAAAATAAATTAACTAAGTTTATGATGAAAGATAAATAGATAGTTACGGGTAGTTCAAGTAAAAAACTAGGATGTTAAATGAAATATTTATTTCTACGTTTATCAGAACTTTTGCCTTTGTTTGATTTTTTTTCACTCAAGAGTATACGCAGTAAGTTTCTGATGAATGTTGTTTTTAATAGAAACATAACATATATATATAGTATTTAATTTTCTAATTCCTTAAGTGAAGAGTTTTTTGTTCATGTGGAATATTTGTTTTTCTTGAAAGTAAAAAACTACTTACTAAAAACTTCAATTGCCTAATTCAATTAATAAGACAATCATTTTGCTTTTACAAAAAATATAATAACATTTACCCAAAGAAATATTCCTAACGGATACAACTTTTTTGATAACAATCCGTTGAATGAAAAAATATTTCCTTGCGAATACTTGATCATCAGTTTCTGTTTTCATCTTCTAAGAAACATTAAATGATAAAACCAAACAGAAGTTTGAAATAATATTTAAGAATAAACCACAGAAATTTCTTTAAATTTAAAATATGATTGAAAGTATTGATATTGAACAAAAATTATTAATGCAATCATTTTAATATTATTATGCTATTATTTTAAACATGTTATCTATTCCTACTTTTTCCAAATTGATATAAACGTAATTTTAAAGAAAAGAAATAGTATATTAACCTCTTCGCGATCGAGTAAAAATGTAATACCAGCAGTCTACGCCCGTTTCGCTGGTTGATTTTTCCAAACGAACCTCGAATGATTAAAACATCTTTTAGTTGCACCTTATAAAGACAGGGGGCGTACGTATTATTAGAACTTGTATATATAACTTATTAGTACATATGTAAGAGTTCGTAATTGGATGGTCTTTCGTCATTTTCGAAATTAATCTGTTCCTAGTTCTTTAATCCACGCACACCAAAATATGGCAGTTGTCTGCGAATCTGATTACGAAAATTTGCCTATACAAACACATATACATGAGAATAAAAACATGTGTACACATTAATACATAGATACATACATATAATGAATACATACATGACATTATATTTTTCTTGATTTCTTTGTTTATTATCCGTTTCCAAGCGGAAAATACGGAAGTATTAAAATTCGTATTCACCGTATTCGTATCAGATTTTTTTTTTGTTAAATATAAAAATCAAAACCAAATTACATCGATTTGGAAGTTACAAAGCTTTTAAGGTCTAATTTAGAAATAGCGGATTTGGTAGTTGGCAATAATAACTTTATAACTTTATAATTTGATAACCTTCCCAATTTCCGTGCAATCGCAGAAACCAAAACAATCAGTTTTACAGTATTAAATAATTAATTTTAATTGTAAAATACACGGTGTTATATTGGCTTACGAGTACCTTTTTAAACGAATGTTTCGGTTAACATGCATTTGTTTTGATGTTTTTTCTACATCGGCTAAAGACTACGGATTAACCAAAATAATGTTTTACCATTGGACCCGTGCAAGGATTTCGCACTACAGTCTAATATTTTTTAGTAATATCTAATATTTTTTAGGTGCAGGTTTAAACTTCTAATGAAAAATTAAAGATTAAAAATATATGCAAACAACACTAGCCAAGCCAGAATATCAACTTGCTTATCCCATGAAATTACAGTAAAAATTGATTGACGATAACAAAAGGCACGCGCGAGGAAAAAAAATAGCAATCGTGTTTTAACTGCAATAGAAGATGACGTCATCCGTTTCTTGAAGAACATGAAACAAAGAAAAATAAATTGAATGTATTTAAAATACAATTTAATCTAATATAACAAAACATACCTATAATTCTACATGTGAAACACCACTACTTCGATCGATTGATGGTGTATTTTTCTTCTAAACATTTCAATTTCAATTTTTCTTTTTAATTATAAATATAAAATGAACTCGTGCGGAGAAACCATGCCTTACCTTTTTTGTACTATTTTTTTTGTAAGCATTGTTGAGCATCCTATAATGCGGTATTTTATTTTTGTGGCTGCCCATATTCGAGGTCTTTCGTGCGGAAATACCAAAATAGTATGACTCCTTCTTAAATATGACGTAATCACCATGTAAACCTAGAATCATTACCTATCATGGGATATCATTGAATTCATTACGTATGATAAGATTTAATATAATGAAGAAAGCTTTTATTAATATCTTTTTAAGTTTTCATTCGATTTTCATGAAATTTGAAATGATTCGATGTAGTTATGTAACAATTATATATATAAAATTTCAAACCATTCAGCTAGGTGGTTTTTGCACTGTTATATGCGAACAGACGGCCAGACGGACGGACCAGACGACGACTATAGGTGCTACGTATTTATATAATTATGGATGCTACTAAAAAGAAATACTGTAAAAGTTTAACTAACTCGCATATTTGGGACACGTTGATTTCTGAGTACTTCAAATGTCCAGATAGTTGAGCGCTACTACAAAATGAACAGGAGGGAGGGGGTGGGGAGACATCAATGTAACTGTGAAGCAGGAAAACGATTTTGTGGCGTATTTGCCTATCGAATTCAATCAAAGAATTCCACTGTTATTATTTTAAAATTTACATTTCACGAACTTATTTTTTGCCGAATAATAATAATAATAATAAAATGTTTCGATATAATTTTTGTTTATTGTTTAACATTTTGTAATATTACTACATCTATAGGGTATCATCTTATAGGGATTTTAATTTTACATTGTGATCAAGATGAATAATAGATGTTGATCTTTATAGAAATTGCAGGGAAGTAAGTGGCGTAAACATGTTGATTGTGAAATGTAAGCTTTTAAGTTAATATTTTAACTGAGGCTTGCAAAATAAAACTCTTTACGTGCTTATAAAAAATTGTTGAAAATAGAAAGAAAAAAAAAAGTTGAGAGGACGGGATTATATCAAAAACATATTGGCCAGATAAAAGATTTTTGCTGCCAGTCGCAACCTGGTGACCGCATTTGTCGAGCCCTGTGCATAGACACGCACTAAAAAATAATTGTTTAAAAATAATTTAACTCCAAAGTTTAGAGATTCTAATGCGAATTATTGTGAACGTCTTTTTTAAATAAAATGAATGACAGCGACTGCAAAGCTAACAGCTAAAACAGTTGCACAACAAGGGAACATAACATTGGGATACCATATAGGGGAACAAAGAACATCGTCATTTATTTATTTATTTATTTTTACAACTTGATTTACTTTTGTTTCATTTAATAATGAAGGCTTCGCGCTTATCATCATCGCCGATCACACATATAATCATTTCTAATTATTGCATAATTACATTGGTTACTCTATCGGTTAGTGCAAAAACATGTTTTAAATAAAATTCGTTTTTAAACGTTAGTATGATTTACTCATATTTGATGTCTCTATGATTGCTTCTAAACTTAAAATTTGCTTTCCATGTAGTAAAATTTTTTACTCGTGAAATGATAATGGTTATTTTATGTTAACGACCTACTGTAAAGTAGCTATTGCCTACAGTCCTTCTGGCTCAGTCGGAAAAGTTGGTTGATTTATTTTTCTTTCGTACAATTTTTATAATTAAGTACATCAGGTTTAATACGAATTAAATAAATTGGTCATACTCCATCTAAGCTTGCTATTTCAGCGGTACGGTAATTTGTAAGGAAATTTTAAAATTGGATTACCAAATATAATTCAATGTATATGCGATAATTATATGAAAATTGTATAAAAAAAATTATTGAAATCATAGTATAAAAATTGCTTGTAAGCTGTAACATATTTCCGGCGCTTAACGAGATTCAACTCAGCCCATTCAATGGATGATATCGAAATCATTTTAATAGGCTCCATCTAAGAAAGTAAACAACTCCAAAAAATGTTAGAAATCGAAGAATTTTAATATGTATAAATAATGAATTGCCCGTAAAGTTATTCGAATTATTAAGGGGTCGTTATTTCCGAATGGATTACCGAATCTTCTTGATTAACAAACTGCTCCATTTTTTAAAACCACAATAAGAACAAACAAACAAACAAACAAACTTGTATTGGCAAGATCATTAAATTAAACTGTGAATTATTTTTCTCCAAAGCCATAATGTAAAGGAATTTTTTGTGTGTCTCTTCTCTGTAAACGAACTGCAAGAGCTGCGTACATGGTTAACGAACTGAACTAAGATAGTTTCAAAATAAATGCAATGGATCAATTCGAATTGGTTCAGTATTTCGGACGTAATCATGGTATATGTATATAATTTGAATTTTATGAGTTGTTTAGAAAAATGTTTTTAGCGAATTTTGGGCAGTGTCGAATTTGCTATTGCATATTGTATCGATTATGTATGGGATTGTAGCAGTAACCTTGTCACAAACTGCTAATGTGTTATACATTTTGGTTATAAATTTAATTATATTTTAGTTAGTTGTATTATATTTCTGTGATATGTATATATTCTTTTCTGGTTGTTTTTTATTGTCATGTAGTGATATTTACCGTCATTGTTTTAATTTGTATGTATACTTTGTGTTTTCAAAATATTATTATGAAGTACAAGAAATTTAATGGTATCGATACCGGCAAGAAATGGAATTTTTCGAAAGACCATTGTGCTCGGTCGGCTCCTGATAACATGGTAGGGGGCGGATCGTCAGAAAGTGACCATGTGGTTAATTATGTAGCGATTACAAGAAATGAGAGTCATAATGGATATGGGGAAGCAAATGGCAAAGATTACAAGAATGGTTTTATTTATAGCAAGAAGAATAAAATACCAAATAATAAAAAAAGTTGTAAAAAAATATATATGATAAAAATTGTGAGCATGATAATGGTATGAAAAACGAGAGTTCAGGAGATGAACGGAGTAATGGATATAATAAGTATAGTACAAGATATATATTTAATAGTAATATTGTACAGGTGTCTAAAAAATGTGGAATGAGGACTGATAAAATTACAAGATATAAAACTAGGTGGTTTTATAATAAAATTATAATGAAAAATAGGGAGAGAAAAGTTTTTAAATTAAAGAAATGCATGGATAGGCGTTGTAAGGTGTGTTTGTACGTAGGAGAGGAGTACAGTAATATTGAAGATGAGAACTGTTTGAAGTTATGTAAGGTTTATAACTGTGTCTACAGACTCAGATGTAAAATCTGTAATTTGTCTTATATTGGACAAACATCAGGTCCAATTAATAAAAGGTTTAATAATCACAAATCGGATATAAATCATTGTAAAAGTGGTAAAGAAGAGCAAGAAATTGAAATTACCCACTTTAATAAACATGGCTTAGAGAATATAGAATTATCTGTTCTTCATATAATTCCGAATAAGAGGGAAAGATTGCTATGTGAGAGAGACATGATGATAAAATATGGTACTGTTTACCCATATGGGTTAAATGTTATGTTTAACCAGGTTAATGTATTAAAATGCTTTAGAGATAAAGTGTTGGACGTTTCTATATATGAAAGAACTAATCATGATATAAGAAATGAAGATATTAATAATAAAGGAAATTATAAAGATTTAATAAATCTTAATAACATTATGGAAATTGAAAGAGCCATACTTGGTTGTGACATTAAAGATAATGTAAATGTAATTAAATTTATTATATTCAATTTAAAGAAAAAACTTATTCCAGAACTGCTAAGTTCTATATATATAAAAAATAATGGTGGTATTAACATCGATATGAGTTTGGATTTGTTAAGATTTAGAGTAAGAAAACAAAGTCTAGAAGAATATTTGAAGCTACAAAATAAACATGATAAAATTGATAATAAAGTGTATTTTGTCATGGACTATATTGGTCACAAAATGAGTGGCATTAATTTTAAAACAATACTAAACAAATATAACGAATTATTGCCAGTTAAGAAAATTGAGATTGTAAAGGCATTTAGATATGATAAGCCATTGGGACGTGAAATATTTAACTATAATGGATATGCTAAAGAATTGCAAAAGGGAATTGATAGTAGCGTCTGTCATTGTAATGACGCGAAATACAAGAGTTTTATAAATGAAACGTATGGACATGTTTTAACAGGCAATTTAAATATCGTGCAAAACATAAACCTTAGAAAATATATGCGTTACGGTACGAAGTATCGCCTGAAAAGGATTGTTACAAAAACTCATGCTATACAACGTATAACGAAAAATGTAGATATTTTTGTTCAGAAATTGATGAATAAATATGGCTTACCCGAAAGTGTTTTTTTGGAGTGGAAATTTAATATTTTGAAGGAAATGAACAAGATTTACAATAAAAAAACTGATGGAGTTACGGGTGAATACTATAATGATTTAAAGAGTTCTATCAAGCAGCTTCAGAACAGTTTTATTATCACATACGTTGATAAAGCAAATTCTAACTATGCAATAATATGTAAACAACTATATGGAGACATTCTACTTGGTAGTTATGATAATAAGGCGAATTATAAGCTCTTAAAATCAAGCAAACAAGTAGTTGGTAATAGGATCAAGGCTTTCTACAAGAAATTAAATATTAAACAACATAGCAACGAACTGCCGTATCTTGTTTTAGTCCCTAAATTTCACAAAACTCCTGTGACCTTTAGAACTATTACATGTGGTTTCGGTTCATATTTGGTTACAGCAAATAAAAAGTTTCTACACATTCTAAACAAAATATTTGCTAAAGTTTTAAAAGAAAAATCTACATGTATAATTAAAAACAGTTTTGAATTGATTGACAATTTAAGAAAATTGTGCAATATAATGGAATTTCATACTTATGACTTTGAAGATTTATACAATAGTATTAATTTAGATGATTTAAAGAGTAAAATTATGGATTTTTTTAAGGTGTTCAATACTACAAATATAAGCTCTGAACAGTTCACAACTCTTTTTAATTTTGTAGTTAAAGAAAATTATTTATATGATGGTAAACGGGTTTACAAACAGATTAAAGGTATTCCTATGGGTGGGAGCTGCAGCTCCATCCTAGCTGATATTTATTTATATACATATGAAAAAGAAGATACTGCAAATCAAAATGTAATATATTACAGATACATAGATGATGTTCTATTAGCCGGGATTAACAATTCCTTGAAAGATTTCAGCTTTAATCACTATCCAAATAGTTTAAGCCTGAAAATTGCGTCAAATAATTCAAAATGTGTCGATTTTCTGGATGTAACTTTAGATGTTTCTAATGGTGAACTGGTAACAAATATTTACGATAAGAGAAATTATTTTAATTTTGATACTATTAAAATGTTACATTTCACTTCAAATGTGCATTTGTCCATTTTCAGAAATATTTTTATAAATGGTTTATGCCGTATTGAGAAATTGTGCTCTAATTATGCAAATATTGCTAGGAATATAGCTGATTTTTATTATATGGCGTTATCACAAGGTTATCCGGTTCAGTTTTTGTCCGATCTAACATACAAATTTATCAGAAATAAAGGTTATAGTGACGAACTGTTAGGAGTGTTCAATACGAGCGATGTTTTGTTGATGTGATATTTGTGGGAGTGTCGGTGTAGTGGGTTGTTTACCGTGTTGTAAGTTGAGAATTTGATAGTGAAGTCTGGTTTTAGTTTGTCGGTGTAGACGGTTATTTACCGTGATGTAAGTTGAAAACTTGTTGGTGTAGTCTGGCTATGGTTTGTCGGTGTAGTGAGATGGTTGCTGTGATGTAAGTTGAGAACTTGATGGTGTAGTCTAGCTATAGTTTGTCGGTGTAGTGGGATGTTTGCCGTGCTGTAAGTTGAGAATTTGTTGGTGTAGTTTGGTTATAGTTTGTCGGTGTAGTGGGTTGTTGGCTGTGATGTAAGTTGAGAACTTGATGGAGTAGTCGGGCTTTAGTATTTCGGTGTAGTGGGATGTTTGCCATGATGTAAGTTGAGAAATTGATGTTGTAGTCTAGTTATAGTTTGTCGGTGTAGTGGGTTGTTTACTGTGATGTAAATCGAGAATTTGTTGGTGTAGTCTGGCTTTAGTTTGCTTCCTTTTGTTATGTCTGTTTCATTCATTTTCAGTCTGTACTTGTCAGGTATGGGGGAGTGTTGCATGCGTAAAACTAGTTTAACCCAGCAGTGCATGTCTCAAGCCATGCCACCTGACACAGGTTGTTTTAGCTTTTCTTTGTTGTTTATTGGCATTTTAAATTTTTGCTGCAATTTGTTGTGTTCTTTTGTTTTGAGTTTAAGTAATTAGTTGCGTTTTCTGGTTCTGTGTAAATGTAGTTTGTTTAGTTTTGTTTTTCTAGTATTGAATTTAAGTGGTTTAAAGTTTTTGGTTGGCATTTGTGATAATGGTTCTGCAAGTGATTTTCCATTGGTGTTTATTATTATATATATATATATATATATATATATATATATAAACAAAGTGCAATATTCCGATTTCTAAAGAAATCAACCAATATTTGATTTATTTTTAAAATTTATCAAATTTTAATTTAATAAATTCAATATTTTAATTTATCAATTTTTGTTTATATATATGTGTATATATATATATAAACAAAGTAATTGCAATATTCCAATTTCTAAAGAAATCAACCAATATTTGATTTATTTTTAAAATTTATCTTTATCTTTTTACAAGCAAACGATCGTACATAGTTGGGAATTTAGAAACTTATTGTTGTTACCATTTACAAAACGTATTTAATATCTATAAATTATCATTCAAGGTTTTTACATACAGTGAAAGCGCTTTTCTTTTAAACTTTATTCTTTTAAATAATTTAAATAACTCATTTTCTATAAAGTAAATAAAAAGGGAATTTGATTTATAAATATGTTATGCTGCATTCATTTAACAAAATATTTATAAATGTTTTATACTGAAAATTTAAATTACATTATCTGGACAAATACGTTCTAACAAAATACGTTCTTATATCGGTTTTCAAAAGCAAATTTAATGAATATATTAAAATTAAAAAATACCTTATTTGTTTCTACAGTTTTAACAATTATTCATTAAACAACATTAATTTTTAATTAGATTTATTTATTTAATTAATTTTTTTCAGGAAAATAGATTTTCTTAGATGTTTACAGAAAAGTATGCTTCTTTAATTGAGGAATTTCCGTTCTTAAAAAGCGATTAGAAAATTGCATATTTAATAAATGAAGTCATAACTATAATTTGCTGTGGTTATGCTCACAAAACTTTTATGGAAGTCCAATCCTTTTTAAAAATCCAAGTACGTTTTCTTAAAGAATTCAAAAATGTAATAAGTTAAAATTGTTTTTAAATCCCAAACTGGCTACATTCTGAAAAATTTCTGAATTCATTTTTATTTCTAAACGCATGAATATGGAAGGTGCTCTTATTACACTGCAAATACACTGCAAAAAAAAATGTTGATTTTACAGTGCAATATTGGCCCCCATACGGTGTCAGTATTATACTGTAAAATCCACTTTTTGTTTCTTTTATTTTCCAGTGTAACAGGCAAATGTTATTTAATCTACGAAAATATGATATAACCATGAACGAAAATCTACAATAACCTCTTCCTAGTTAACCATGATCTTTAGAAATTTTAGAAAATGATATATTTCCGATATTTAGAAATAACATTTATAAAAGCAAGGTTTCTTTTGCTGTCAATGATTTCTGGAAACGTTTCCGAGTAGTTTTTATAGTGTAAACCACTTTTCTCAAACCCGAATATCGGATTTTAGGATGCTGTCAATTCTCAATTATAATTTTCAGCTGAGTAATTGAAGTTACATATTTAGGAGTAACAAAATAATATTAATATTATTGTTAATGCTGTTAATTGTCCATGTGTGCCTGTGAAACATGTTTGTTTAACATGAAAATGTTTACTTGAGAATGAAAAGCATCCCAAAAAAACATATTCCGGGTTGGAAAATCTGATTAATACACTATAATAAAAAGAAAACTGCCCAGTTAAACTGAGGGCATTGAGCTCACAGGCTATTCACACTATTTCACGCTATTCTTATTTCAAAGAATTTGAAATAAACCCTCGAAAAATAAAGAAATCAACAATATATTAAGGGGGGTCTACCCCACTCATAGTTAACTAATGAACCCCTTAAACTAATCAGGGAAGCCTCTAATTACAATGAATATATATATAAAATTTGAAGAAAATGGGATAATTCTGCATGAAAAACCCATTTATCTAAATTAACGAGGGATTAGCCCCTCCCTTTCCCCCTTTATACTTAACCAATGAACCCCCAAAACTATTCACAGAAGCGCATTATCACAATGAACCTATATGCAAAATTTGAAGAAAATCGGATAATTCTGCATGAAAAACTCATTTATCTAAATTAAGGGGGGATTATCCCCCCCTTCTCCCTTTATACTTAACCAATGAACCTCCAAAACTATTCACAGAAGCGCATTATCAAAATGAACCTATATACAAAATTTGAAGAAAATTTGATAATTCTGCATTAAATACCCATTTATCTAAATTAAGGAGGGGGGGGGGGGGTTAGCCCTCCCGTTCCCCCTTTTTATACTTAACCAATGAACCCCCAAAACTAATTAGGGGAGCGCCTTATCACAATGAACCTATAAACAAAGTTTGAAGCAGAACGGTTAATTCTATCAAGAGTTATCGCGTTACGTACATATATACAGAACGGGCGGGCACATTAGCTCTCAGGCTTTGATAGCCTGTGAGCTAAAAACTACTCGGAAACATTTCAGTAAATCAGTGGCAGCAAAAGAAACGTTGTTTTTATAAATGTTTCTTTAAATATGGAAAATATATTGGTTTCTGAGGTTTCCAAAGATAAAGAACACTTTTCAGAATCGTGGGTAATTTGGAAGAGGTTATTACATATTTCCGTTTATGGTTGCATTGTATTTTTCTTGATTAAACCTCTGACGACCGAGCAAAAGGGCAAAATTGTAATGTTGTTTTCTATGTAATTTTTAAAAAATGCTTAAAAAACATGATATTTCAAACATGATATAAAAAACTTAATTACGTATATGAATAAAGTCCTTGAGACTATTACTCATTACTTAATGTTTTAAAACTACATTATATTTGTAGAATTACATTAATTTAAATAATGCTGATATTGCACTGAAACCAATAGCACAGTAGGCGGATATGTCAGTTCATGGAGGTGAGAAGATTAAGAAACATTTAGCTTTTTTTTACATTGTAACAATTTTTATTATCGAAATATTTTTCATATTTCCGTAAAGGCAGAAAGAAGATCTTTCAAAAATTGCTGTCATAGCAGTGAAGTGAATTTCCAGACGCTACAACGTGGGAAAGGGAAAAATTATTGTCATGATTCAACAATCGCTTTTAACTAAAGATTTATCATTTACCGAAAAGTGAAAATAACTGTTCGATTACAAATTACTTAAATATTCATTCCTGTAAGTGGGATGGCTTTACAATAAAAAATGATTCGGAAAATGTGTCAGAAAATTGTACGTTGTTGACTGGTGATAAATACTTTATTTTTATTTTTATAGAACCACCTTAAATTTTTATTTTAAGATTTAAAATTTTAAAATTATGATTATTTTTTTCAACTATTTAAAATTTTCAGATTCAAACATTTAAAACAGATTCAAACATTTAAAATCTTTCAAATGATTTTTATACATTTTACATCAAACTATCTCATAAAGTTGAAAAAAAAATCTCTTTTCTGAAAAAAAAAGTATTAGAAAATTTCCATATTTAGTGAAGTTCAATTTCAAATCAGAATTTAGTAGTTACTATTTTTATTTCAGGAATAAGAATAGTTATCATACTAGTTAAATTTTCACTGGAACAAACCTACGTAATAATTATTTTCCGTTTTTAGATACATCCTACGCAATTATTATATAAAACTTTTATAATGCATAGTTTCGATTTTATTAAACTTAAAATTGATTCGTAGCTAAATTGATAGAAATAAAACTTTTAAAGGAGTATCGAAAAATTAAAAATTAAAAAATTGTATTTGATGTTATAGTTTGTCCTGATCTTTTCCTCTGATAATATTAATGTAAAATGCTAATACCAGTACTAAATCAACGTTTTATGTTAATTTTGAATTTTTTTTTTAAATTAACAAATTAATGACTCTTGACATACAGTATTCATTATCGGAAATTTATGTTTAATCAAAAATCAAAATGCTTTAAAATACTTCTTTTTTCTTTCAAACGCTAGTTTGTCGAATGTGAATTTCATGATTTAAATTTTATATAATCTTGGTTATAAAATAAAAGAAAATTTTAAACATCCTCCCTTATTTCTATATTTAATATATTATTAATTAAATGTGTTTAATTTTGATGTACAGGTAGAAGTGCATTCGATATCACTGTATTTTTTTGTAAGGGATAACCAAATAATTCAAGAAATCTTACTAAATACAACAGAATAAAAAATATGTATTCCTTTTATGAAAAATAAAAGTTCAGAAAATTTTTTAATATGCTAGAAATTTTGTATAATAGTAAAATTATACAAACATTACAAAATCTAAACAATCAATACAAGCGAAATACAGAATCAATATCAGCATTACAAAATCTAATTATTTATTCTTTTCTTTTTACAGATTTAAAGATGAAATCCACAAATGGCCAATTGTCACCACTAAATTTTAATAGTATTTTTCACGCAATTAAATTTCAGAAATTCTGTCTTTATATAAGATGACAAATACTAACAAAATATAGTGGTGACAATCGGCCATTTGTGGCGCAGCGTTTTCATTTCTGCAGTTTTCATAATGCATTTGATTTATTTTATCCAACAGAGAAATGCTTATATTTAAAACAAACATACTCTAGGAATGAATTTCCTATTTTAGACTTTCAGTACAGTAACCATGGAGAACTTTTAATTTAATAAAATTCCTTTCAAATCCTGTTTCAAAATAAGACTTCGGTTCAAACAACAACTACCGGAGAAATTGTATTCGTGCAAAAAAATATGAGATAAGATGATTAAATTATAACATCAGAGTTTGTTATTTTTTGAAGTAAAATACTTTTATAAAAGCAATAAAAGATTCAGATTATGAATTATTCAATAATTGCGATCAATAAATATTTAGTGAAGAAAATTTCAGAGGATAGTTTATACCTTTTTCTACGCATATGTAATATAATGTATTTAGCATTATTCTGAAAAAAGTTTTTCCAATAAAATATAATCAACGTATAGGTTCAGAGTTTTAGATGTCTGTCTCATAATTATATATATTTTTCATGTAAAAAGTTTTGAAACATTCTCTTAAATTTAACAATTTATAAAGATATTCAAATAAAAAAAATAACAGTATAAAATGAAAAAAAAAAAAACAATATTTTAATATTAAACAAATGAATGCATGTCCCGAGCTAAACGCTCAGGATATCCGTTTAAAGGGGAATCCGACTCTCTACGGTTTGTATTGAGATGACATCTTGTTCAATTCTGAGTGATCTATCAAGGGCAAGATTAAGAAGGACAAAACCCCCATACCTCAAAGACTGTAAAGGTAACATACAAAGCAAATGGAACTGTGACGGTTTCGGAAAACTACTGTGGCATAGGAAAAAAAGCCTCTCCAGCTCAGACACTGGATAAACTGGACACCAATCTGTCATCACTCAATAGGCCACTAAAACCGAAAATCAAGGATTCAAAGAAGAAGGATTTTGAATCTCTGCTACGATTTAATGCTCCTGAAAAACAGCAGTTTCACAAGAACTTGCTGAATCGTGATGGTATATGTGTATTGGGGTCTGAGCTCCAGGAGGCAGAGTCTGAAATGGATGATTTCGATTTGGAGTTTTAAATAGGGCTGAGGACAGTATTATGATTTTTTTTAACAAGAAAACGCTAAGATGATTTCATATATTGTAAACTCTTGTGTTGCACTATATAAAAGTTGTAAAAAAAGTCGTTATGTGCTCCAAATGTACACTTTCTTTCATCCAAAACCATAGGCTATGCAGATTCAGATTCAACCAAGCAGGGTGGCCTACCATGCGGCTTAAGCTCTACAAGCCCTGCTTGGCAAGTTTATTAAAAAAAAAAAATACAAATGAGGCCAATAGGCCATTAGGCTTTTACATAGTACTGAATTGAAAGTTTACAATGATATATATACAATTCAGATATGTTTTAAAAGTTTTTACAAATGATTTTAAGTCTTTGTATGATGCGGACATAGTCTATAAATATATTTTAAAAGTTTTTACAGATGATTTTAAGTCTTTTTATGGTGTAGGCATAGTCTATGTATTGAAATGTTCGGTGATTATTAGTCTACAACGTTTCTAGATTAATTGAAGTCTTTTGAGCTTTGAGTTTATAGTTTTTCACTGATTTTTGTGAGCACTGTTATAATCATTTTTATTCTTCGTCATCTGAGGACTGGATGTTTCCTAATAAATGCGCTGGAGGCATCTGAAAAAGTTGTTGGTTTTTTTCCAATAGGTGTACACATTCTATGATTTTTTGTTTTAAGTTTGGAGTACTAAGGACCATAGGATATGCAATAATAATGCAAGTGTTCAATTTTTAGACTTATATAATGTATTATTGAGTATATAAGGAAATAAACTTTAAAAAATCATAAGCAAAGCCAAGCTGCTAGAAAACTCTTTTTAATAGGAATATATGCAAATAAGTTCTATTCTAAATTAAAATGTTGAAATTAAATTTAAAAGCTTCTTATCTGAAAACGCCATTTTCCACTTACCTTGTTATTGCAGAAAGCCCCTCAATTACTAAGTTGCTATTGCTCCTAACTTCTTCTTTCATCAATTTTGTGTTAAAATAGAGGCACCTATTATGAAGCATTGAAACAATTGAATGATAAAAATTTTATGCCGTTTATGCTTTTCTTTACTTTTGTACATGTAATTTTTAATAGGAATATATGCAAATAAGTTATATTCTAAATTAAAATGTTGAAATTAAATTTAAAAGCTTCTTATCTGAAAACGCCATTTTCCACTTACTTTGTTATTGCAGAGCCCCTCAATTACTAAGCTGCTATTGCTCCTAACTTCTTCTTTCATCAATTTTGTGTTAAAATAGAGGAACCTATTATGAAGCCTTGAAACAATTGAATGATAAAAATTTTATGCCGTTTATACTTTTCTTTACTTTTGTACATAATTTTTAATAGGAATATATGCAAACAAGTTATATTCTAAATTAAAATGTTGAAATTAAATTTAAAAGCTTCTTATCTGAAAACGCCATTTTCCACTTACCTTGTTATTGCACAGCGCCCCTCAATTACTAAGCTGCTATTGCTCCTAACTTCTTTCATCAATTTTGTGTTAAAATAGAGGCAGCTATTATGAAGCCTTGAAACAATTGAATGATAAAAATTTTATGCCATTTATGCTTTTCTTTACTTTCGTACATATACTTTTATCATAACACAAGGGGTTTTGTATTCACCATATCGGATTTAAATGCTCTGTGGCGGGTTTTAACCAGGAAATCTCCACCCCTTCCTTGGATGCACCACCCCTTCCTTGATGTTTTCTGTTTGATCGTCTGCAATTGGCCCATCCTATAAAAAAATGTTTAGAATACAGGTTTCCCATAAATCCGTGCATATTTCAAAATTTCATAAAAGAACAACACATTATCGTATTGGAGTGCGTTTTCCACCATAAAACGTATCAAAGGTCAGATTGTTTCTGATAAAAGTCAAATACAGTTCAAAATTTCTTTGATCTATTTTAGGCCACAAAACTTTCACTATTTAACAAGTCTTACTGCAAAAACAACACTCCGATATGACAACTTGTTAAAGTGTTATGGATTTTCGCATTGTGGGTTGCCATATTGGACGTTTTGAACTTTTTATTCTTTTGTCATAAAACATCCCACACTTTGACATGTCTTATGGGGCAAACCGCCATAGGGTGAGAAAATCTGTTAAATTGTTATGAATACTTAAATCTGAACTTACTTATACATGATAATTAAATTTTCCAGCAGAGCCGAAATTACGCTGGAAATTACTTATATAACACAAAATATATGAATTATGACTTACTACTCAGCGTATAATGAATTGAGTGAAAAAATGTCCAGACCGTGGATCGAACCAGTAATCTTTGGTATTACGCACTAATGCTCTACCATTTGGAGCTATCCGGACGTCATCTTATCTGGCATTTTCTTAAGCTGTCATCACACGGAAGACCATACGATATGAAGTATACGCTATTGCCTTTCGAGCTACACTTTCACGCTGCAACTAGGGTTGTTTTCCCTACTGAAAGTTATCTGCTAATGTAAGGAGAGGGCGTACCATTTGGCGAGTAATTGCGGCAGGTGTTTTAATATTTAGTGTACAGTTCGATTG
Source organism: Maratus michaelseni (assembly GCA_963931845.1). Lineage (NCBI taxonomy): Eukaryota > Metazoa > Arthropoda > Arachnida > Araneae > Salticidae > Maratus > Maratus michaelseni. The sequence continues at coordinate 309,480,430 of OZ007591.1, forward strand.
ATACACAGGAAGCATTATCGCGTACTCACATTTTGTATATTGCAGTTTATTTTCGCGTCTGTTCTATATATATAATATTGTGATCATTTTACTTAAAATTCTAAGATTATAAAAACAATACTCTCACTAATATAACATTAAAATTCTAAATTATAGAGTTCATATCTTAACTTTACGTCTTTCATTACCTGTAAATGTTAAGAATTCTGAACTATTAGTATTAAGTGATTTAGAAAAAAATAGTATATTAAAACTAGTTTTTTGTCACGTGTATTGGAACCGCATTTTATCGCTAAGCCGAAATCTGTAACGCAAAGAAAGATGTTAAATTAAGTTTTAGTTATTTTGCCAAAATCGCTATAGTGACATTTTTAGTTAATATATTTTACATATTTTAAATGTAATTCATGTTACATATTGAATGTAATATAAAAATGAAATTTGTTTTTAAGGGAAGCAAAATATTTTAACTGGAGGGTTTTTTTTTTTTTTTTTTTTTTTTTTTTTTTTTTTTTTTTGGGGGGGGGGGGGTTATATGCGTTATTTATTATTAAAACAAAATAAAAAAAGGGTACATTTTACTTAACAAATTTAAACACATATAAATGTTTAAATTTATACACCGCTAGGAGGGGGGAAACAAAACTTTAGGGTGGTTGAAATTCAATAATTAAAAAGGAAAAATAGGCTGAAAAGGACATTATGTGAATTACATTAAATGCATTCACATAATGTCCTTTTACATACATACATTAAATACAATAATCCAACATGAAGTGAAAAATTAGCCCGAGCCAGGAATCGAACCTGGATCCACAGCGTTTCAGGTTATTGCTTTGACCACTGAGCTACTCCGGCTGGTATAGCACTTGCAATTTTTCACTAATAAACCATGTTGGAGAAAAAGTCGCCAACCATATGTAATTCCTTAATTATAAAATAACTGCCGATTTTTAAAGTTCTTTTCGTGTATAATTGGTCCCTGTGTTACTAAAGATTTGCTTTTTTCTTAATTCTTCTGTATTTTTGGTTTCAATAATTGCGACGACCTAAACGTAAGATGATGGCTTACTGACGGTGGCCATCTTGGAATTTTAGAGAGCTCTGATTGGTAGATTTCGAGCTGATACCTCTCGTAGAGGATACAAACTACTGTAAGTTAGATCTGGAAGAAATTACGAGAGGCAATCTATCAAACGGGAGGATTTCGAACTTTTTCCTCTTGAAAAACGTGTTTAGGATGAAATATCTGATATTGACTATGATATGAGATTACGTGTGATAGTGCCATTACTCTTTTTGCACAGACACGACTTTGCGAGTATTTGCACAGACGCGACTTTGCAGCACAAGATGAAAAGTCAATCAGAAGCACACATCATCAGTAGCATGCATCAGACGAATTAAACCCAACACTTACTTATATGACCCTGAAAACGGTTTCTTTACTTTTGTCACGAAATATTCGGGTCTTTGATAAGTATTATGGTGTGAATGACAGTCTGATTATAGGGTTGCCAGTTTTGTCTCTTTAAAAAATGGAAATTTTTTATTGACACGTTTGTTTTTGTTTTATCTAAAACCGCTATTTTCCACATCCTACAGAAGTATGTTGAATGTGCATATAATGTCTTCTTGAAAATTTTTCCTTAAGAGCCTACATCAGTCATGCGAAAAAACGCGCAAGCTAATGTTAAGTTTATGGAAAGGTTCTTGCGCGATTTCTCGTTCGCATTTTAATATTTTTAAATGATTTTTTTTTTTTTTTTGCATAGGTTAGCTGAGGTCGATCTCTAACGTTGTTAGTTTCTACTTTTTCGATCTTGGTTCCAGTTTTTTTACGTAAGGGTACTTTCATTTTCAGAACCAGTTCCAACCTATTCGAAAATTGAAAATGTCCACTTATATAAAAAAACAAAAACTGTAACCAAAATCAAAATATTAAAAACTAACAACGTTATAGATCGACGTCAGCTATCCTATTCAAAGAAAGTATTTAAAAATATTAAAATGCGAGCGAGAAATCCCGCAAGAACCTTCCCATAGACTTAAGAGCCTACGCTAGTCACGCGAAGAAACGCTCCTTCTAATGTTAAGTCTATGGGAAGGTTATCGCGCGATTTCTCGCTCGCATTTTAATATTTTTAAATGATTTTTTTGCATAGTATAGCTGAGGTCGATCTCTAACGTTGTTAGTTTTTATTTTTTCGATTTTGGTTACGGTTTTTTTTTATAAGCGGACATTTTCAATTTTGGAACCGGTTGGAACCGGTTCTGAAACTGAAATTACCTTTATATAAAAAAACTGGAACCAAAATCGAAAAAGTAAAAACTAACAACGTTGCAGATCGACCTCAGCTATCCTACGCAAAAAAATCCTTCAAAAATATTAAAATGCGAGCGAGAAATCGCGGGAAAACCTTCCCATAGACTTAACATTAGCGTGAGCGTTTTTTCGCGTGACTAGTGTAGGCTCTTAACATTAGCTTGAGCGTTTCTTTGCGTGACTAGCGTAGGCTCTTAAAAGCAAGTTATTAAGAGCCTACAGTAGTCACGGGAAGAAACACTCAAGCTATTTTTAAGTCTATGGGAAGGTTCTTTACAGATTTCTCACTCGCATTTTAATATTTTTAAGTGATTTTGTTTTGCATAGGATAGCTGAAGTCGATTTCTAACGTTGTTAGTTTTTAATATTTTGATTTTGGTTAGTTTTGTTTTATAAGTGGACATTTTCAATTTTCGAATAGGTTGGAACTGGTTCTGAAAGTGAAAGTACCTTTATATAGAAAAACTGGGTCCAAAATAGAAAATTAAAAACTAACAACGTTAGAGATCGACCTCAGCTATCCTAATGCAAAACAAAATCACTTAAAAATATTAAAATGCGAGCGAGAAATCTGTAAAGAACCTTCCCATAGACTTAACATTAGGGTTCAAATGTCTTCGGATGACTAGCGTAGGCTCTTAATTAATTGTTATAATTGTTATTTTCTAACTCTATATGTATTACAGTGATTAATTAATCTTGTAGTCACAGCTTTCTGGTAAAAAAATGCAATAAATTAAATTTTTGAAACAAATTGAAAAAAGTAAACAAATAAAAAAATCTTGAAATTATAAAAATCAGATATGTTTTTAAAAATAGAAGAAATCGCCGTATTGTTTAAGAGTAGAAAATAGAGTATAGAGTACATAGTAATAGACATAGGGAGTTAGAAAATAACAATTATAACATTTAATTTGCTTTTAAGGAAATTTTTTAAAGAAGACATTATATGCACTTTCAAAATACTTCAGCAGGATGTGGAAACATACAATAAGCCTTAAAAACGTACAATCTAGCAACCCTACTTTATACGACAATTTGTTTATTTTTTACGATTTTTTTGAATTGTGAAGCGAAACTTATGGAGTACCCTGTATATAAAATGCAGCTGACCTATATTTTAAAAATTTTTATTGAAATTTTTTATAATAAATAAGAAAAATACTATTTGGAAATAAGAATTTATTATTCCATCCTAGCGTTTCTAGAAAGAAAAAAAACTTTATACATACTAAAAAGCGAATATGCTCGTTATTTGCTTTTAGTCCTTTAAAAATAATATTTCTAAATCAACAAAATCCATTAAAGGAAAAAAAATTCTAATACTTAACTCACTCATTTCATTACAAAAGCTTTCTTACTGATTTATATCTCAGATTTTATCACATTTTCCAGCTCATTTAGGAATTTTAAATGCATTCAACATTAAACAAGAAAATAATGATAGCCTGAATGCATTATTGATCGGAGTTTTTCATTAGCGTTTTAGAAAAGATGCTCCATTTGGACTTATCCATTATTAACGAAATTCAGCAAATAATTTTAATGAAATACCAAACTATAATTGTATTGTAACTATATATTGTACTAAACTATATATTGTAAATTGTAAGCCAAGGTACACAGGTTCGAGTCCTGGTCCCGGCATTTTTCACTTTGTATGAATAAATCTCAACTATTACACTCTCAACTACTACAATTGAATATGATTTACCTAGTTGAAAAAACATTCCTCTCTTCATTATGACCGAATTACATGGTATATAGAGGAGATTATCATACTTTCATCATGTAAAATTGCTTTAGTTATAGCTCGGATGAATGAAATTAGCGCTGCAGTTCGCAGCCATGTCCAACAAATAAGAGTGAATCATGCCGGTCGGGATATGGTTGGGGTAGATATTGTTGGGGTAGCTCAGTAGAAGAGCATTTGCAGGACAAGCCAAGGTACCCAGATTCGAGTCCTGGCCACGGCATTTTTAGCTCTGTTTGAATAAATCTCAACTATGATACTCCAACAATTGAATATGATTTACCTAGTTGAAAAAACTTTCCTCTCTTCATTATGACATAATTACATGGTATAGAGGCGATTCCGTGTTATATCATACTTTCATCATGTAAAAACGCTTTAGTTATAGCTCGGATGAATGAAATTAGCGCTGCAGTTCGCAGCCATTTCCAACAAATAAGAGTGAATCATGCCAGCCGAGATATCTTTAGGATAGCTCAGTAGGAAGAGCATTTGCACGGCAAGCCAAGGTACCCAGGTTCGAGTCCTGGCCCCGGCATTTTTCGCTCTGTTTGAATAAATCTCAACTATGATACTCCAACAATTGAATATGATTTACCTAGTTGAAAAAACTTTCCTCTCTTCATTATGACCTAATTACATGGTTATAGAGGAGATTCCGTGTTATATCATACTTTCATCATGTAAAAACGCTTTAGTTATAGGTCGGATGAATGAAATTAGCGCTGCAGTTCGCAGCCATTTCCAACAAATAAGAGTGAATCATGCCAGCCGGGATATCTTTAGGATAGCTCAGTAGGAAGAGCATTTGCACGGCAAGCCAAGGTACCCAGGTTCGAGTCCTGGCCCCGGCATTTTTCGCTCTGTTTGAATAAATCTCAACTATGATACTCCAACAATTGAATATGATTTACCTAGTTGAAAAAACTTTCCTCTCTTCATTATGACCTAATTACATGGTTATAGAGGAGATTCCGTGTTATATCATACTTTCATCATGTAAATCGCTTTAGTTATAGGTCGGATGAATGAAATTAGCGCTGCAGTTCGCAGCCATTTCCAACAAATAAGAGTGAATCATGCCAGCCTGGATATCTTTAGGATAGCTCAGTAGGAAGAGCATTTGCACGGCAAGCCAAGGTACCCAGGTTCGAGTCCTGGCCCCGGCATTTTTCGCTCTGTTTGAATAAATCTCAACTATGATACTCCAACAATTGAATATGATTTACCTAGTTGAAAAAACTTTCCTCTCTTCATTATGACCTAAATTCATGGTTATAGAGGAGATTCCGTGTTATATCATACTTTCATCATGTAAAAACGCTTTAGTTATAGGTCGGATGAATGAAATTAGCGCTGCAGTTCGCAGCCATTTCCAACAAATAAGAGTGAATCATGCCAGCCGGGATATCTTTAGGATAGCTCAGTAGGAAGAGCATTTGCACGGCAAGCCAAGGTACCCAGGTTCGAGTCCTGGCCCCGGCATTTTTCGCTCTGTTTGAATAAATCTCAACTATGATACTCCAAAAATTGAAAATGATTTACCTAGTTGAAAAAACTTTCCTCTCTTCATTATGACCTAATTACATGGTATAGAGGAGATTCCGTGTTATATCATACTTTCATCATGTAAAAATGCTTTAGTTATATAGCTCGGATGAATGAAATTAGCGCTGCAGTGTGCAGCCATGTCCAACAAATACGAGTGAATCATGCCAGCCGGGATATGGTTGGGGTAGATATCGTTGGGGTAGCTCAGTAGGAAAAAGCATTTGCACGGCAATCCAAGAAACCCAGGTTCAAGTACTGGCCCCGGCATTTTTCGCTCTGTTGGAATAAATCTCAACTATGATGCTCCAATCATTGAATATAATTGTATTGTTGATTATTTGTATTTTGATATAGTTTTTTTTTAAGCTAAAGCTATGTTAGTTAATTGTCAACAGATTTCATTAGCTTTTGAACTAAAATAGTAATTTTGTTTTGTTTCACTATTCTAGGTGTCTACAAAGAATTATCGTGAACACTGTTTGAACCTCTTTAGTGGAAGCACTTCCGTCCACCAGCTTTAAAGCTGTCATTTTAAACACCTTGCAACATACTTCAAAAAAGAGTTTATGAATTCAGTTTGTCTGGTTGTCTGTCTGTACGTGCTCAAACTCGCGTAGATATAAACGAATTGCCATGTAACTGAGGTTTACCATGGCATGTTCGGTATTGAAAATAAAGTGTGTAGCTTCTATATGTCGTTTACAGGAGCACTCAAAAGAATGCCGTTACGTTGTGGTTTATGCGAAAAAATTGTTTGCAGTGTATTTTAATGACGTTACACAAATTCAAACATATTGAAATTCATATACATCACCGAGGTGCACTATAACATGCTTATTATAGAACAGGATGAGCATAGAATTTATCATTCATTTACAGGGACACACAAAAGAATTTGTTTACAGCGCTGTTCATGAGCGATACTTGCTGGAAATGCGTTGTTAATTGTGGTATGCGTTTTTACATTTAACTAACTTTTTTGCATATCACTTGGTATGTATAAATTCTATAGATCATATATAGGGCAGGGCAAAACAATTCGAGTACATTTTCGATTATTGACGAAAATTTCTGAAATGAAAGTTTTAACTGTGTTATGTGTTTATGTGTACATAAAGCTATTGATATTTTTCCGAATATGCATGATAATTTTTTTAATTGGATTTTCAAATAATGTTACACGTTTTCCATGTTGTCTACTTAGACATCATCTTTCACCTTATTAACAGGTGAAGTTTTGTTACGGTATGCTGAATGTGTTGAAATATGTTTCATAATCTATGCTTAATGCATGATTTTTCTTTCTTGTTTAATATATCAGTTAAGACAAATAATTTCTTCTAATTACTGTAAATTGTTTTTTTTTTATAATCTCTTCCCTTTTCGGAAAATAAATAAATAAATAAAAGCTCGAAAAACCTGAAATTTCAGAGTGTCGAATGGTTTTTACACATTAATTACTTGATTACAATTGTTCACGAAATTGCAAAAAGTTTAATTTGAAAACGAATTAAGAAAGTGCATAGAATTATAGCAACTAAAATAACTAATAATAGTTACATACGAATTCTCCTTGACTTTATGGATGCAAAATCCTCGATGATTCTACGTTCTTTATTATGCAATTTCGTTTTTTAATAATTTTCCTTTTTATGAATTTGAACTGGAATTGCTGCTAAATCGAAGCTCTTTCTAAATGCTCTCCGAAGGCATGTTCCCCATTTGCCCCCACCACCTTCTGGTCTTGGTGCTGGTCCTGTGTCATAAGATTTTTGATAGCAATATGATATTTGATAACTAATGTTATTTTTTATGGGGAATAAAAATCATAGATTTCTAGCAAAAAATATTAAGAAAATAATTTATTTGAATAATTGATTTTTCATGTAATGTAAACAAAAAAAGTAAAATTGATCACGATAGCGTAATAAGAAAATGTAATTGAAATGATTTATGCTTTTCATAAGTATTATTTTATGAATCGTTAAATATAACATTAAAAAATCTGTCATGCGCTTAAAGGGTTAAGAAAATATCATTTATAAGCAAGAAATAATTGATTTCAAAATTACCGTTAAATGAGCTCATCATTACCATTTTCCAGCGGACATTTTAATTTTTGCTTTTGTTCACGGTTGAAGGAAAATGGTAATAATGATAATATTGTATTTAATTTTAACAATCTTTGCTTTCTCTTCTACCCCTTTTGTGATAAAGCTCATAAATCTAACGATATCAAACCTTTTAAGAGAGGATTTTATGGATGCAATGTTGTAAATGCTCATAAATTCTTCACAGCTTAAGGAGTTTCGACAAATTTAAGAGAAATATACACTAAAGAATACTGAATATGTAACTAAATATCTGAAAACGTGGGATTTGTTAACAAAAATTGGGATTTCTTACATATTTTGTTTTCTAAAAATATTACGCTCTCGTTTAAAAAATTGTCTGATGATGTTTTTGTACTAAATATAGTGGAAATTCATGGATAAAATTTATAAACTAATAAGGTCATTTATGCAAAGTAAGTAATTCTCAAAAAGATGAGAACCTACATAGCTTAGATATCGGGAGAATTTGAATAAATGCTGCATAAAATAAATATTATCTTAAAGCACTGTAAAAGCACCATTACAACTTTTTATAAAATAAAATTTAGGGGAGGCAAATTTTAAATCTTTTAATTTTTTTAGAATATCTGAAGAATTAGTCATAAGCTAGTGATGCAAAAAATATAATAGCAACATAGTGAAGGATGATTTAAGAGTGCTTAGATGATAATCGTCATAACAACATATTGATTGCAAGTTGCTAATTTCAACTATGATTCAAATGAAGTCGAGGTTGGGTTGTCCTCCAGGAAATATGTGACTAAATGTAAACAGATACTACAGATGAGTTCAGAATATCTACGATAAATATATATATATATATATATACAGTGGAACTTCCCTTTAACGAAGTCCCTATTTAACGAAGTTTTCTACTTAACGAAATTTTCTGCAGAACTTTGACAATGAACACCATTAGCATATAAATTAATCTCCATATTACGAAAAATATATTCCATATAACGAAGTTTATTCCACTTTTGTACGTTTACAGAATTCAAACTAAGGGGTTGCTGTTGCGATGGATATGCGAATTTATATTGTAAGCAAATGAACACATTTAAATAATTTCTATTCTGATTGGTGCTAAATAAGACAATTTTTTTTTCACACTAAGAAAAACAATTGTTATCATTACATCACCAAACCGAGACTCAAGCGCTGACAGTTAGAGGAAGTCAAAATCTTTTTACATTCAATGATGCAGTGATGCAATGGCGTCAGATGCATTGAAACAAAAAATATCAATTAGAGTCAGACAGTTACCATTCTGAACTTCCATTGGTGATAGACAACTGCTTTGTACACCTACAAGAACGTGCTTCAAAATTCAAATCAAAGAACAGCAAAGTTATTTTTGTTCCTACCAATACAACTTCTAAACTTCAGCCATTAATCTAAGGAATAATAAAAAATCTTGAAGTACATTATCAAAAAAGACAGAAAAAGTCAATGTAGTAAAAACATTAGTTTGAGAACCTGTGTATCAGAGCTGATGAACGCTTGAGCCAAAGCTTCGGAAGGTGACGTGATTTCAACGGCCGTACACAACTGTTTTGTAAAAGACGGCTACATAATTGAAACTGAATCAAATGCTTCTGAATGCAATACCTGTTTGTCATATCTGAAGGAAAATTTTCATGAATTTAAGTTGATTTCTATTTAACGAATTCTCTTCATAACGAAGTTTTTAAGTGTAACGATGAGACTTCGTTAAATGGAAGTTTCACTGTATATATATATATTAATTTGAAATTTTTACTGTTTCGAAATTTTAACTACTTATAATAATTGCATGATTGTTTTGAATAACAAAATAATAAAAGTGTTCAGAACGAATGAAAAATTCACTTGTGTTTCAATAGACGGTGATAGTAGCTCAAATTTTGCACAAAATTAACAAGAAAGAAAAATCATGCACCAAGCATGGATTATGGAATACTTTCCAAGACATTAAGAATACTCTAACAAAACTTCACCGTTTAATAAGTTAAAAAATTATGTCTAAGTAAACAATTTGGAAAACGCATAATACATTCGAAAATCCATTTTCCCCAAATACCATCTATAGTCGGGAAAATATCCTAATTTCTTTTGTGCTGCCCTGTATATGATTTATAGATTGGCATTTGTACAAGATGATATGAAAAAAATTAGTTCAGTTAATAACCGAATAACACAGTTATAAAGCACCCTTCAGCAATTTTCGTCCGTAAGCGGAAATTTATTCGAATTTTTTTGTAATACCCTGTACATGATCGATAAGATTTATACACACCAAGCACTATTAAAAAAAGTAGTGAAAATTTAAAAAATAAATACAACAATTCAAAAAGCACTTCCGTCAATTATTGGTCATAGACAGCACGGTGTAAAAGAATTATTTTGTGTGTCCCTGTAAATAAACGATAAATGCTATGCAGAATATATTCTATAGTAAGTATCTTGTAGTGCACCTCAGTGATGAATATCAATTTGAATATGTTTGAAATATTCTAAAAATATTAAAATATACTGTAAAAGACTTTTCCCCATAGACCATAATGTAAAGGAATTCTTTCGAGTGCTCCTGTAAACGAACTATGAATACGACGCGCTCTGTTTTCAATACCAAACTTGACATTGTCAACCCTAATAAAATAAATAAATTATATGGCAATAGCACGGATAGATCCATTATAGGTCATAGTATAAGGTCCATTCAGCCCAGTGGTTAGCATGTCGGCCAAAAATGAATACCTTAAGCCGATATTCGTGGATTCAGTACCAGCGGTAATGATGCTCAAACTTTTTCGGTTTATTTCATGTCCTGAATTAGGATCACTTGTATTTTAAAAATCCTTCCGCACCTTTAGAAATATGTCCAAAGCAGGTCGATGCTTAACAAAATTTACCAATTCTTTTCTTAACTATTCAACTGATTTTAAAAAGCCCTCATTAAAAAGAAACAAGAAAGACAAGTCATGCGTCAAGCATAGCTTATGAAACACATTCAGGATACTGCAACAAAACTTCACCGTTTAATAAAGTGAAAGATGATGTCTAAGAAAACAAATCGGAAAACGCATAACACATTCACACATTCACACAATTTCAGCAATTATCATCTATAGTCGGGAAGATATATCCAAATTATTTTGTGCAGCCTTGTTTCTGATCTTTTGGATTTGTATATATGCTACATAGTATGCAAAAATTTAGTTCAGTTAAGAAACCCATAACTCAGTTTAAAATTCCACTTCAGCAATTTCTTCGATAAGAAGAAATGTACACAAATTATTTTCTGCAGTCCTGTATCTAATATGATGTATATAATGTATCCACACCAAGTAATATGCAAAAAATTTGTTAAATTTTAAAACGCATACCACAATTGAAAACGCAATTGCAGCAATTATTGATCATGGACAGTTCTGTAAGCGAATTATTTTGTGTTCTCCTGTAAATGAAAAAAAATGCTATACTTACAATATTCTATTGTAAGCATCTTGCAGTGCTCCCCATTGATGTATATCAATTTCATTATAATTGAAACAGAGTAACATAATTAAAATATACTGCAAACGATTTTCCCTATATATTATAATGTAACGGCCTTCTTTTTAGTGCCCCTGTAAATGAACTATAAATGGTACACACTCAATTTTCAATACCAAATATGCCACAGTAAGCAAATTCCAATAACATACATCAATTGCATGGCAATCCGACTCTATTTACGTGGGTTAGAGCACGGATGGAGAGACAGACGGCCAGACAAATAGAATTCATAAACACTTCTCAATTATGTTGGAAATTGTTAAAATTTATACTTTTATGATCAGGCAGTAAATGTAAAAAATAGCCGAAATCTTACAGTTATGTAGTAACTGTAGTATCACAACGGTAATAATCATTTTGATATAGTTAGCTACTTTTAAGCTAAACACAACATTACACATAACTACCACAAACTTTTAAATTTAATATACGTATTATATTTTTAACACTTTTTACAGAAAATATATAGGAATTCAAATAGAAAATGTCTGCGCTTCACATAAAACTTAATAAATTACATAGCAAACGATATTTCATTAAAAGATGTTATGTCACATTTTGTCGAAAATTGCTTTATTATATTTATGAAGGTATTATGAGGTTACCTATCATATGGTAAAAGTTAGCTGCACCGCAAGCGCCCACGAGGGAGCGCACCGCGCGTAGGCGACCACCGAACCCAAGTCCTGAAATACTTTTATCGCGCCAGTAGCTTTGACTCGCTACGGCGCTTCGGGAGGTCAGAGAGCCGCTCCACACTGCGGACCCTCTAACCTTAAACCCACGTGTTGACGACGTAGGTCGTTGCGACACGCGGGGAAATCACGGGGAGTCGCGCGAGACACTTGGAGACGGGCCGGCGTCCCCCAACAGCTTCGGAGCTGGAAACCCAAAAGGGAAGCAGGCCCTAGGCCTTAAGTCGGGATGTTTTAACCCGTACTCGCTTTACCACAACTCGAGGGGTGTGAAAACCTACAGAGGTAGTCACTTTCCCTCTTGCAGTGGGCCTCTATCATATGGTAACGATGAAGATTCTGATTAATCTTGAAGATGCCACACACATTAAATATTATTTTATATTTAATATTTTATTTAATAATTTAAATAATGCTAATATATTTTAATATTTAATAAAGAAAATTAAATACACTTTTATATGCATTCAATGTTTATCTCAAAATCACGCCCAATTTTACCTTCCAAAAAATTTTCGTTTCAATATGTTAATTTGGCGCGAGTTGCGATTATTGAAAATTCACCGTTTTGTTTTACGGTTGGTCAAAAAAGCAAACCAAGGCATCCTTACACGATGTTATTATGATAAGGTGATCTTGGTGCGAACTAGTGAATTTATTTAGAAAATTATTATGTTTGTTTTATTTATAATTTGCGATATGGCAACAAGGAGTAAAAAAAATCATTATTTAAAATATATATTCAAGATTTCTAAATTGTTTTATCGAGGTATAATCATAATTTAAATAATATTAAAATGTTAAATGATGAAAGAGTTTTTTTTTACACTTATGCTTCTTATTTTATATTTATATTTACTATTTTTTTCGTGTTTAAAATACAGTAACCCCTCAATATATCGCGCTACTTGGGATATAAGAAAAAAGTGCGGTATACCGAAGTAAGCGAAATAACGAGGGGTGCAAGAGGAGTATTTATAAATGGAATATAAAAAGCCCTAAACTAAGCTATGAGGTTTTCGGTTTAATACGTGTTAAAAAAAGCTACTAGTTCAACACATAAGAGATGGTAAAACGTTAAAAAAAAACGAATCCGTACATATACAGTATACATTTTTACTTACATTTTATAGTATTTTCCTAAAAGAAGCATCCAGAGATGTTTGTTTTTTATTTTCTTTGATTATCTTCTTGCCACTGGAAATTAAAGAACGAAAATGAACTGATTGCATTTCATTATGCTTAGATTTCGAGGTTTCAAAAGTTTTATATGGTTTTTCGAGAATCTGAGCAGTTTAGGACATCGAAGTTATTAAATCTTCACATAATCACATAATAATATCACTAATTATAATTAAAATATAGATAAAATGCTTAAATTATACAAAGAGGAACACAAAAGGCTTATAAAAAACTTTTTAATGATCGACATATGTTTCAACGCTCATATACTCAAATTTGCGAGAATTTTTGTTTACCGTTATATATCTTCAAAATGGCGCCGAGTATGAGCGTTGAAACATATGTCGATCATTAAAAAGGTTTTTATAAGCCTTTTGTGTTCCTCTTTGTATCACTTAAGCATTTTATCTATATTTTATTAAATCCTCGTTAGATGCTTTCTCTTCGTCGTTCTCTTCTTGAACCATAGAACTATTATCTCCTTGCACTGCGGAAATAATTTCTGCGCCAGTCAAACTGTGAAATATGGGTTCATTGTCGTCAAAATGTATTCATTCATTCGCATCGTTTACAGTAATTTCCATGCCTAATTGATTGGCACCTTAAACTCTTTCTTTTATTGGAATGTTCAATGGCTAAACGCTGGGTTATTGCATTTAAATTCTGAAGAGGAAGAAATGCCGCTGACTATTCCGTATATTCTTTTATCAGCATACCGGAAATTGATTGGGGACAAATAAAAAAGACCGAAATAGCTGATTGCGCGATATACGGAGGCATGATATATCGAGGGGTAACTGTATTTCATTTTGTGAAGTTTCATAGCATGTTGTTGTATTCTGGCGTATAATTAACTCAATTGGTTTTGTAACTCGTAAAGAGTTGTAGCTATAAAAATTATTTGACGATTTATCACCTGCTGCTGGGTAACGGGGAAATGCCTTAAAACTAATTTATTAATTTATAATTAAGGTCTAAAAATATTAAAATATTGTATTTTCATTTGAAACATCGATGTATACATATTTTTTTTTAATTCTAACATATCAGGCAGTGAGTGAAAAACCGATTACAAAATTTCATCTTTAAATACAAAAATCACGTTAAGTTATATAAAAGAGTGGAAAATTAAATGTTAATAAATTTTTTTAAGACAGTTTAGGATCACCTGTTAACATTTCAAACTTGTCCTACAGAAAAAAAAAAAAAAATAGAAAAAAATAATTTCTCTGCAATTTTCTCGAAATTTAATTTACTTTACATACCATCTTTTTCCACTAAGCTTTTAATTTAACAAAATAAAAATGCGGTTTCTAAATATAAATGGGAAAATGAATCATTAAACACTACTATTATGTGAAAGAAAATTTCCTGGGTAAAATATCAGCCTAGTAAATACCCTTTTAAAATTTATAAACTGTAATTTTTATTAATTTTAAGTGGGTTTTTGCTAGACATTCACGAAAAAAAAAAAATTACATTCAAACTATAAATTTTGCACGCTAAGCAGAAAAGAAATAAAATACCTAAAAAATAATATTTCATATTTAACACAACAAAAATGCAACTTCTGAAATATTAATGGGAAAATATATAATGAAACTTGACAAACGTGTAGAAAAAAATTGTGCTAAAAGTGACTTTGAAGAATAAACAAACTAAGAACTGTGTGAAAGAAAAATAAATTGTCAAAAGTCGTTGAAGGAAAAGAAAAAAAAAAGTCAGATGTCACATAAAGTAGTTTTTGCTAAGATCGTCAGATTTTTTATTTTCTTTGAATTACTCTTTTGTTTATGGTTATTTTGTTCAAAGACAGACAAGACAGCTCAAGCAACAATATTTATGTTATTTATTCCATCTTCCCCATCGTCTAAAATAGACAATTTGGTAACTGGATTAGAACAATTACCTTATTCCATTGTACTTACGCTATTAACAACTTTTTTAATTTTATATTTTTTGTTAAAATTTTTCCGATGCCAGTGGATAATTACTATTTTCAGTACAAGATACAAATCATAGTCCGTATTTTTTTTATTATTATTAACCATTTTCCAGTTTCAACTGTATTTAGTTTATACCTATCATGTTTTCAGACTTTTTGTAGGACATTTTAGGCTTTCCTAAGAAAAAAATATTTGTCGCAATAAAGAAAATACTTTTGCTGGTACTTAAGATTTTCGAGTGTTTCATAATATGGAATACCTAAAACTACAATGGTTATATTAAGAGAAACTTTCTAAACTTTTGAATCCCGCTGCATCCAAACGTATGAAGATAATTTAGTTTGCATTTAAGAGCCTACACTTGTCATTGCGAAGGCATTCGCAAGCTAATGTTAAACCTTTAGCCACGTTCATTTCAACTTTCTCGTTTGCCTTTCAATATTTTTAAATGAATTTTTTGTGTAGGAATCCTGAGGTCGATATCTAACTGGGTTCACTTTTACTTTTACGATTTTGGTTTCAGCTTTTTTGTGAGGATACTTTTGGCTTTCAGAACCGGTTCCAAAAGTTAAAGTGATTTCATAAAAAAAACTGAAACCAAAATCGAAAAAGTAAAAAGGACTCGCTAAAGATAGATTTCAGCTCTCCTATGCAAAAAAAAGCATTTAAAAATATTGAAATGCATGCGAGAAATTTGAAAGAAACGTGACCATTGGTTTAACATTAGATTGTGTGGTGTAGACTATTTAAAAACAATAATGTAGAATGAAAAATTTTCATCCGTAAAAACTGAAACTTTTCCAAGCGACTAATATTTGTTTGATATCTCGTTACCCTCATCCCTATACCAAAAAAAAAAAGTAATCCGTTTTTTTTTTTTTTTTTTTTTTTTTTTTTAGTTCACAGGCTATCAAAGCCTAAGAGCTAATGTGCCCGCCCGTTCTGCATGCATGTATGTGCGTACGTATGTATGTACGTAACGCGATAACTCTTGATAGAAATAGCCGTTTTGCTTCAAATTTTGTTTATACGTTCATTGTGATAAGGCGCTTCCCTGATTAGTTTGGAGGTTCATAAAGTGTAAAGGGGGTAACGGGGGATAATCCTCCCTTAATTTGGATAAATGGGTTTTTCAAGCAGAATTGTCCGATTTTCTTCAAATTTTGTATATAGGTTCATTGTGATAAGATGCTTTCCTGATTAGTTTTGGGGGTTCATTGGTTAAGTATAAAGAGGGAAAGGGGGACTAATCCCCCCTTAATTTAGATAATTGGGTTTTTCATGCAGAATTTTCAGATTTGCTTCAAATTTTGTATATAGGTTCATTGTGATATGGCGCTTCTCTGATTAGTTTTGGGAATTCATTGGTTAATTCTAAGAGGGGAACGGGGAGATGATCCCTCCTTAATATATTGTCGATTTGTTTATTTTTCGAGGGGCCTATTTCAAATTCTTTGAAATAAGAGTATAATGTACTGTGAATAGCCTGTAAGCTTGGCCCTCAGTTTAACTGGGCACTTTTATTTAAATTTTCAATATTATTTTCAAAAGTAAGTTCGGTAATAATAAACAAGAGAAAAAAATATGAGCCACGCATACAACATGTAGAACCTTCTAACACAACAACGTGCATACCTGCCACGTTTTCCGAATTCCGAATACCTTTGTTTCCAAATACAAATATTCGCTTTATTTAATGACATAATTCTGTCATTAAACAAAATGAATATCTCTATTTGAGAATAGTGTTACTCAAAATACGCTAACTTGGCAGGTGTGCATGTTGAATTTCGAACCTGGTTCTGAATTGTCTTTAGAGTTTAAATCATAGCTACCTTTATACGTGTGTTTCTACTTCTTATCAGCGGAGAACGACAATTATTATTCTTCGTCCAAGTATTATATATTTTTGACTGTATGTCGAGATTGTAATTGCAAAACATTTCGAGGACTTTTTGATACTGTATGTCGATTATCAATTCTTTCATTAATCAATACCTACGTATTTGTAACACGTATAGCATTTACTGAATTGACTCTCATCATATCTTTCATTAAAAAAATAAAAAATAAATAAAAAACAAAACAAAACCAGTAGTGGGAGACTACTGGTATGATCATTTTATATATATCTGTGGAAAAGAAATGTGAAATGCGTGTCTGATTTTCTTTTTACAGTATGCGCAATTATCTGAAACACATCTTTAAAAATAGCAGATGCACAGTTTAAAAATCAGTTGTAGTCTGTGTTGAAATGCACCTATTAATTTCAAATTGACCCGGTTGTAATTTGTTTGTTTAGTTGGGTTTAGAATTGTATAAATATTTTTAAAATATGAACAGCAAAAAATCGATTTTTTAAGGTTTAAAACTGATGACCCCCAGAAACAGAGACATGGTGTGGTGTCAGAAGTGGTTGTTACCATTTGAAAATTGAAAGTTGGTATGATTGTTAATGTGTGAAAGACTCCTATTTCAAAATCTACATTCATATTCGGAAAGAAGTCATAAACGTTTCGAACAGCAGCTCTTGCATCGCACTGCAAAAATTTGGTAATAAAATAGTATGGATAATATACGGAATTTTTTGGCTGACTGTACTATGAAAGACATTTTATTGTTGCATTTTATTGTTATTGAAGGAAGTATTTTATACTTTATTACTTTTTTTCTATTTTTCTTTCTTAACTAATTTACTACTACAATTTTACTAATTTCATACAACTTTACTCTACTGTTTACAAATTACTATTTTACTTTCTCAAATTTCTTCTCTGTATCTTCTTTTATTTCTATCTTTTCTTATTTTCTTTCTTATTTTTTATTATTTACCATGATATAATAAATAAAACAGGAATTTGTCTTTATAAATACGGTATGCTGTATATGTTTAACAAATACATTTTTAAAAGATAACGTCGAAGTAAGTGACATTACGTTTTAAATAAATGTAAATAAAATGTTATTCTTACATCGATTTTCAAAAGTTGTAAGTAAAATAATATATTAAGATTAAAAACTGCCTTATTTCTTTCTAAACTTTTCCGTAAACTATTCGTTTCACAAGCATAAGTTTTAATTAAATTTATTTTATTCTCGATTTATTTTTCAGAAAAAAATATTTAGTTAGATGTTTAGTTAAAATGTACTTGTTTTTCTTTTTTGTTGAACAACTTTCATTGTTAAAAAGTTAACGAAAGAAAGTTTTAGTAAACAAAACTATAACTATATTTTGCCCGAGGTTGCTCTAAAATAAATTTTATTATAAAAGCGTTTATTTTCAAAACTATAACTATACTTTGCCCAAGGTTGCTCGAAAATAAATTTTATTAAAAGCATTTATTTTCAGAAATGTATGCAGGTTTTCTTAACTGATTGAAAAATTAGTCAGTTTAATTTAAAAGAATGTGAGTTTAAAATTTAAATTTAAATATTATAAGGTTAATTATATTTTAATACGTTTAAAATTATTATTATTTTTTTAAATAAAAAAAGAAATTTAACTTTCTTTTACACTATTCACCAAATATTTCTCAGAATTGATATTATTTTATTTTCTGAAAAATATATTATTAAAGTTGCAGATTTACTGAATTTAAGTTTTGCATCAGAACTGAATAGTTTGTTTAATTAATTTTTTTTACATCTCAAGACGTGAAATAGTATCATACTAGTTAAAGTTTTACTGGAATAAGTCTACATAATAATTATTTCCTTGTTTTAGATAACATCCTACGCAATTATTGCATGAAACATTTTAACATTGACAAATGTATCGTTTCTATTAATATATATATATATATATATATATATATATATATTTGTAAAAGTAAAATGACTAGAATAAAAAGAAAACTAATACCAGAATATTTTTAAAAAATATATACGCTGTAAAACTATCCATACTGAAATTATAAATAAAATGTGATAATACCCTTTTTAAATTCAAGTTACATATTTTCTACATCTCTCAAGCAACATTCTGCTAGTCAGTATTTAAGCAATATTTAACATGCTTAACAATATATTTTTTAAAATACAATTGACAACATGATAAACGAATCTAAACACATCTGTAGGGCATCTCAAAATATCTCGAATAAATTTTAGAGGACACTAGAGGTATCCATATGAATCATATTCATATAGGAAAACGTGCTTCTAAACACCACCTGCATGATAAAGACGATATGCAAAATACGCCAACATGCAATTCAAAAAGCAGCGTTAATCGCTGAAATAAAGTAAAATTTAACAGTACAGCAATTGGTATACAAAAAGTATCATTTTACAATACGTGTTCAAATTTTTGACTGTTGATAGTGCATGACGATATGCAAAATATGTCAATATGCAATTAAAAAAGAAGCGTTAATAGCTTAAATAAAGTGAAATTTAACAGTACAGCAATTGGTATACAAAAAGTATCATTTTACAATACGTGTTCAAATTTTTGACTGTTGATAGATAGTGCATGACGATATGCAAAATACGTCAATATGCAATTCAAAAAGCAGCGTTAATCGCTTAAATAAAGAGAAATTTAACAGTACAGCAATTGGTATACAAAAAGTATCATTTTACAATACGTGTTCAAATTTTTGACTGTTGATAGTGCATGACACCGATGCAGGGATACCATTTGGGGGGACGTTAGAGGGCAGTTGCATCTGATATTTTAGAGTACATCTGCCATCACACGAGTCATAAGGCTCAATTTTTTTCAGAAATTTCAAAAAAGCTTAAAGAAGTTGCTAGATTAAATTAAAATAGAATCATTAGCATTAAATAACACGGGAATTAGTTGTTATCAATCATATTTGTCGTTGCAACATTCTCAAGATGAAACACATCTATCATTAACGAGTATTTTGATTAGATAAAAAAAAACATATATGTGAAAATAAAACTATTTCTATCGCCTCTCATCTGTGCTAAGCAAGATCAAAAGCAGTTTTTAAATCTCTCTGCCCCTTTTTCATTCTAAAAACATTTTTAAATTTTATCCCTACATAGATATCGCATGAAATGTCATACATTTGAATGATATCTGAAGTCTGCTTATATTATCATGCACGCTTTCAATGACGAGGTGTATATCAGAAGTAACGGATACATCGTACACAATGTTCTTGAAGGTCCATTATAGGAAAAAAATTGATGCAAGGTAAATCAAGTGAAAGTGGGGATTAGTCGTTGGGTCCGTCATGCTAACTTTAAGCGTTATAGTACAATGCTACCTGTTGATTTTCAGTCATGAACATGATCCATATCCATGTTACCTACTACCTACTACATCTCAAAGTTTGTACAGGGAGATTTGAGACAACTTACTACATATACTACAACATATCAGATGTATATTTCATAGAATTCACCTGCAAATATTTCCTAAACTTGAAGACGATCTATGACAAAAATTTATAATGATTTTACCAAATTTATGTAATTTTCATAGGTTTTCGAATAAACAGGGAACAAGGAGTAAACACCTAATGCGCAAAAGTATCTTTTTTAAATGAACAAACCATAATTAAAATACTTTAAGAAAGTACTTAAAATTTTGTATAACTTTGAAACATTCATAAAAAAAATAATTTGGTTTCATAAATGAAAATGTTATTTTTTTTTCATTAGGTTCTGTTAATGTTACTACAAATCTGAATATCCGAAGATGCCGGCGATAAAATATTTAAAATTGTAGTCTACAATATAATAAAATCACTGGTTAACGTTAAACTAAAGATGTAGTTAAAGCTTAAAAAGATAAAAACTTTACACAAAAAAGCTTAAAATATCTTTTAATTTAAAGATGACAAATTTCGTACTCTTAAACGTCGACTTCTTCAAGATCGCAAATGATAAACTATTTCCGTTAAGTTTTTGAAAATGATAAACACATACACGAGAGCACATTTATAATGAAAGCAGGTGCTTAAAATGGTTAAACTGTAAATGTGAAAATTATTATTTTACTTATTGCTTTTTAAATTTGTAAATCAACTCGTGCCAAATTTTAGGTAATTCAAAAGAGGCTGATTCATTGCATATGTTCTCGTTTCGCAAAAAATATTTCTATTGATTCACGGATAATGGATGGGAAATAAACTCCTGATGGAAAATTATTTTACTATTCTTCAAATCAATCTGCCATTTTTATCACTTTAAGCGTTAATCACGTTAAGCGTTAATTATCTTTAGTTTAATGGTAGTCAATTTTTAATGAAAAATGCCAATAATAAATAATAAAAAAGAAGAATTATATATCTAGAAAATAAAGTTTAAAATTATTTACTGTAATGCTACTGCTACTTTAAAAAAACTAGGGCATCCAACTCGGGCTTCCGGGGATAGAGAATATATGTGAAAACCATTTTTTTTTTTGAAAACTCTAATCGATTTTTTACATTGAATATTTTTTTAGATTTTCCCCTAGCAACACTAAAGAGCATTTTTATGTGAAATATTTCAGTTATATATTCAAATAAAATTTGGAAATTTATTAAAAGCTGTAATTTCAGATTGGCCTCGTGCCAGAAGTTAATAGCCGAAGAAATCCCTAAAAATTTCGTTATATACAGCAGGTTTTCTTATACTGATAATTTCAGCGGTTTTAAGCTCTTATTTCGATTACATATTACATGTCTGTTGAATTTGTGTTTTATTTATTGCTTAATAAAGTTTTAATTTCGTTATGAAATATTAGCTGGAAACAAATGCTGAACTATTTATGTTGTTTAAAGTGCAAACGGATTAATTAATATTTTGTAATCGTCTGCAAGCGATAGAGATAGATTTTTAAAAATTCATGCTTGAAATTTTATTTAAAGGCTATAATAAATCAGTAAATTAAAATACAGTTTTCAAACACATTGCATTTGAAAGTATTTTTTTTACCTATATAACTGTGAAAAACTTAAAAATGTGCCATGTTTAGAAATTAAAAAAAAAATGCAGTAGCAAAAATCGCAAAACCGAAATTTCATCTTCAACTGTTGCCATTCGCAAAATGACGTCAGCGTTACGCACGGACACGTTTGTCCTTTATAATATAGATATTCCAATTTAAATAAATAATAATAATAAAAATACTAATAAAAGAAAATTTGAATATTTTTTATCCATTTTTGACATTTGATTATTATTTTTTAAATAAATATTGTTAGTTTTATTACATAAACAAAAGTGACACCCAATAAAACTTATGGTTCAAGAAATCGTATTAAATATCGATATAAAACCTTTTATTCATACGGTGATGAATACTTTGAAGTTTGCTATGGTATTTATGTAACAGTAAAAAATCTACATTAAAAATAAATATAAAAACTATATTTTCTGATTTTTTTAGAATTAGAAATGTTTAGTTTTAAACAAAGATTCTTCAGGAATAAAATTTTATTTTAGACTTTAAGTTCAGTAACCAAACAGAACTATTAATTCAATAAAATTTCCCTCAAATCCTGGTATAAAATTAGATAGTGACTCAAACAACAAACGCTGAGATGTTTTATCCGCAAAAAACTATGAGTAGCAAAAAGTCAGTAGCAAATTAGTAGCAAAAATCGCAAAACCGAAATTTCATCTTCAACTGTTGCCATTCGCAAAATGACGTCAGCGTTACGCATGGACACGTTTGTCCTTTATAATATAGATATTCCAATTTAAATAAATAATAATAATAATAAGTACTAATAAAAGAAAATTTGAATATTTTTTATCCATTTTTGACATTTGATTATTATTTTTTAAATAAATATTGTTAGTTTTATTACATAAACAAAAGTGACATTCAATAAAACTTATAGTTCAAGAAATCGTATTAAATATCGATATAAAACTTTTTATTCATACGGTGATGAATACTTTAAAGTTTGCTATGGTATTTATGTAACAGTAAAAAATCTACATTAAAAATAAAAATAAAAACTATATTTTCTCATTTTTTTAGAATTAGAAATGTTTAGTTTTAAACAAAGATTCTTTAGGAATAAAATTTTATTTTAGACTTTAAGTTCAGTAACCAAACAGAACTTTTAATTCAATAAAATTTCCCTCAAATCCTGGTATAAAATTAGATTGTGACTCAAACAACAAACGCTGAGAAGTTTTATCCGCAAAAAACTATGAGTAGCAAAAAATCAGTAGCAAATTAGTAGCAAAAATCGCAAAACCGAAATTTCATCTTCAACTGTTGCCATTCGCAAAATGACGTCAGCGTTACGCATGGACACGTTTGTCCTTTATAATATAGATATTCCAATTTAAATAAATAATAATAATAAAAAGTACTAATAAAAGAAAATTTGAATATTTTTTATCCATTTTTGACATTTGATTATTATTTTTTAAATAAATATTGTTAGTTTTATTACATAAACAAAAGTGACATTCAATAAAACTTATAGTTCAAGAAATCGTATTAAATATCGATATAAAAACTTTTATTCATACGGTGATGAATACTTTAAAGTTTGCTATGGTATTTATGCAACAGTAAAATATCTACATTAAAAATAAAAATAAAAACTATATTTTCTCATTTTTTTTTTAGAATTAGAAATATTTAGTTTTAAACAAAGATTCTTTAGGAATAAAATTTTATTTTAGACTTTAAGTTCAGTAACCAAACAGAACTTTTAATTCAATAAAATTTCCCTCAAATCCTGGTATAAAATTATATTGTGACTCAAACAACAAACGCTGAGAAGTTTTATCCGCAAAAAACTATGAGATTAGATGATTAAATTATAACATCTGAGTTTATAATTTTTTCGAACAGCATACTTTTATGATAGTAAAGAAAAAACTTGCAGATTATGAATTATTCAAGAATTACGATCAATAATTATTTAGAAAAGAAATTTTCATAGGAAAATTTACATTCCTCTTACTATGCATATAAGATAATACACTCAACATTATTCAGAAAACAAAGTTTTCCAATAAAATATATTCTACGCGAAAGGTCAACTTTTCAAAAGTGTGTCTGATATTTTCTTATGTTTCACTAAGAAAGTTCTAAACTTTTTCTTTAAATTGAATAAATTGAAGACGTTAATTTAGATTCATATTAAAAAATGACAGTTTCATAGTATGGACAAGTATACATTTATTAAATAAATTTATGAATATTCTTTCTGAAAAAGGTTTTAGTTTTATAAATATACCCTTCGAAAAATAACAAAAATCTTTCTTTAAAGTGACAGAGTTACTTAGTGTTTTGAATTGCCAGAAAACCGTAATTTATAATAATAATCGCCAGTTTATAGAAAGCAAATATTGATGTAGTGTGGTCTAGGATTATGGAAGACTGCTTGTTAGTCACTATTATATTAATTTGTATAAAAAATTTTGTTTTATTCTTTGTATGTATTGCGTTCCCATCATGGCAAAGGGACAGAATTTTTAACTTAATCTCTTCTGAGTTTATCGAAGGTTTAATCATATTGAACTTTTTTATATGTTTGGTTAGATAGTTATGAAGATATTTGATGCAAATCATAGAAAACTCATATTCATCTATGATTTTAAAAACGTGAATATGTTTATATGGTTTTTGATTTGATGGTTTCAGAGATTTGCGAAATAAATCATAGAAAAATCATACAACATACAGCTGATAAATTAAGTAGTAATTTTTGTACAGTATGTTTCCCCAAGAGAAGGATATCGAAAAATATATTTATAATAGAGGTAATATAAAAATGATAACATATTTATTTATCTTACAAATTGTAGTGGGGGTATGAAATCAGGCAAAATACAACTTCTTTTCTGTACAACATCTATCACTTCAGTTCTTGATTTAGTCTATCTAGTTTTTTTGTTTTGAATGTCTGCCTGTCCTTGGCCCACTAACTGGAGTTATGGAGATTTGTGAATATAATCTGTTAGAAAAGGTCTTTTTGTTTCATGAAAATGCCACCAGACGGCAGCATGAAATAATGTTTAAAAAAAAAAATGCTAATTGAAACTCAGAAACACTTTTGTTAGTTGCCGAAACGTCAGTGAAGGCTCACTGTGGAGACGCAAAAAGTTTTTCGTTTCCGTCTGTCTGTTTGTCTGTCTGTTCCGCGATAACTGCCGTAAAAATCATCCGATTAAGTTTATTTTTGGTGGGTATGTTGGTGAGGTACCCGGAATTAGTTGTATAGTTTTTAGTTACATTTGGTTCATTCGTTCGAAAAATATAGAACATTTCGTTTTAGGTTATAAAGCTTTCCTATGGAATTGCAGACGATTTTCAAATTTCATTTTTAACTAAAATGAAAATTGCATTTTTGAATAATGGATTTCAACGTAAAATTACGGATACTAAATTTTCGATATGGAGGTCTTAAATATATGCAATAGCTTTGAAAATTTGCGTATACATCTATTAGAATTTAGAAATCAATTGTTTAAACTATTGGAAATTTGTTTTGCAACTGTTCGGGAAATATAAAACATTTCATTTTCCTATTTTTTACAAATTTGATAATGCATTTCTTTTATTTCCTCTTTATTTTATTAGTTGCTTAGCAACAATATTTCAAAGAATATTAAAATGAGAAATGCATTTTTTTATTTAAAAAGTTACATGAATAAGAAGTTCATAAGAATTTCAGAATATAATTGCATAAATCGTGTTTAATTTAACGCTTTTAATTTCTGAAATCTCCGAAGTATATTATATGCCTATAAATATTTATGTAACATTAGAAAAAATTAAATTGCGAATTGTAAGATGTTAAATAATATGAAAAGTGAGATTAAAAAACAATGACTTTCCGAGCTGACGTTGAGGCTCTTGATCTGCAGATTTACTAGTTTAGATGATGAGGGGGTGATAGCATTTAGCAAGCAAAATGCTGCTAGGATTATAAGTCCTATTGAATGTCCCCCGAGTATTCCAAAGGAATAATACATTTAAAACTGCAACAAACTAGTGTTAAATTTTCAAAGCATTTCTTCATTATTTTTATTTGCAAATATTTACAAGAATTGATTTGTTTTGTTATTCTGAGTATATCTTGCAAGTATTTTATCAAGTATCATATTCTACGTGTATTTTTTCATCGAATAAATGTGTTTTGTTCCTCTTAAAAAGAATTCATTTCAAATAAACAATACACAAGACACAAAGGTAAAACTTCTAACTTACTTTATTATTTACTATTGAGGAATTTCTTATTCATGCCTTCACATCAACTAACATTCCAACATAATCTTAGAAAAATCGGATAACTGACATATCAACAACCATTGGCGTATCAATTTAAAAATTATCATTGTGTGATTGATTAAAGTAGACATTTTCATATATACAAATAAATGGATAGTTTAGAATTATCTATAATCAATAAAACATTTAAAATAAAATCGTTCTATTTTTTATTGCCGCACTGTAAAAAAAAAAAAAAAAGACAAATGTCTCTTAACCCATTTTAGGCCAAGCATAGAAATTTTATAAAATGTGGTATTATTTGCATTGAAATTTGCTTAAATTACATTCATTACGAAACCAAAAAAGTTCCGCGCATGAAAAATAATATTTTATTTAATTTGACGTAACCATTATTAATTTACCATTAATAATTTACCATTAAATTTAAATAAAAAAAATTGAGTTTTTTATGGCATTTGTTTTATTTTTATTTTATTTACAGAACTTGCAACTTTACTTCATTATAAAAACATATGATTAATCTCAAGTGGAATAATTATACATTTTCAAAAAGTCGAATTCGTCAATAACCGTTTCAAGTAAAAAACCAGCGTATTTTGAAAATTTCTCAACAGAAAGTGATTACTTCAATTGAATTACTAATATTTTATAGATGTCTCCAGAACCCTTAAAAATAGCAGAAAAATAAAATTAATGAAAAATATACGTCACAGTGTTAATAAAAATATATTTATTGAAATGGTGCGTTTACGCACCTTTGGCCGAAAATGGGTTAATCTACTAAAATATAATATAAGCACGAATGAAATATATATGTATATGTACACATATATCTAAACATATATATATATGTATAAATATGTGTGTGAATCTATGTGTGTATATATATATATATATAATCACTGGCGACCGTCTAACATTCATATTTCAATAAAAGTACATTTTTTCAAGACGAAATGTTCTCTATCAATCAGAAAGTTTTTACGAACATCTTTCCGTTTTTAGAAAGAAAATATTTTCCGCATCTTAAAGACGTATGTATACTTTATTTACTTTTCGTCTATTAGAAAGCTTATTTCTAATAGGTCACAGAATCTATTAGAGAGAAAAAAAGTTCCAAAACTTCATTTACTCATCTCATTCTAGCTTTCTTATGTATATATATTCCAGATTTTATCACATTTTCCGCCTCATTTAATGAATTCTTAATGCATTCAACTTTAAACAAGAAAATAATGATCGTCTGAACGAATCATCGACTGGAGTTTTTCATCAATGTTTCAGAAAAAATGGCGCCGTTAGGACTTCTTCATTATTCAATAAATTCAGTAAACAGAAGTAATGCAATACTAAGCAATTTTCGTAATGTAAATCACTCGTAATTTACTTCAGTTTTTTTTTCTCAAAAACTGAATTAATGTCAGTAAACTGGTTTTCAAAACAATGTGACTTCTTTATGAAGGTAGATTTATTAAGGTATTTATTACTATAGGTAGATTTTTAAAAATGCAACAATATCTCAGCAATTGATAAATAGATCCCCTTGCACAAAGATATATAGATATCTTAAAAAAATATTTTTTTTAATAGATAAAGGAAAAAGTGAAAGAAAAAGTAACGTAACGTTCATTCAATCCAGTTCCAACATAACCTTAATCTTGTAAATGAGATTATTTTGTAAAAAAATGAAAATGTATCTTTTAGTTGACATATTTCAATTTATTTCAAAATGCGGTAACTTGTGATTAATCTTACGTAATCAGTTCCATTACGGTCAGGTTTTATTTGTGTAAATGTGATGTGGGCCAATTGTATTTTTTTTAACAATGAATGGCCAATGGTGGTAACTCTGTCACTTTCTCATTAGTTATTTTACATTATTGTGGCAAACAAATGTTCATTAGGCAGATTTTGAAAAAGATATGCTTGAAAATTGTTATATCATAAAAAATCGGTAATTTGAGCTAAAGTTTTCATACCAATTTCATTTAAAAGTACCCTGTTTTATGTATAAATTGAAGTTATGTGATATTTAGAAGGGATGTATGAGAGATAAAAGCACAAGTGATAGCGCATATCCAATATCGTTATGATTGCATTCGAATATCGAATACATTTGTCATAATTAGGGGACAACAGCTTTATGACGACGTCGGAAAAGTGCGCAGTGAAAGAAATGACATTCTCGCTAATATATCTTTGATGAGATTTATATAAGTAAATAATACAAATTTCAAGTCTAACTCAAGAGCTACTTGGTAAAACAAGCTTTACTTTTGCACTAGCATATTTAATGCTTCTAGAAATCGATTTCTGTTTAAAAAAAAATTCATTGTTTACAGTACATGCTATTTTCGAATGTTAACTCCATAATTTTGAAAATTTTGAAAATAATTTGCGAAAAAAATATGAATTGCAACCTATAAAATTTTTAACAGAAATCAATTTCTAGAAGTTTTAAATATGCGAATCGATTTTACTGCTCGTTTTGCCAATTTTTTTTTTATTTAGGTTTGACAACTACCGCATTGCAGTTTGTTTTGTTACTATTAAAAATAAATTTAACATTAGAGTTACAAATTTTTCTACTGCAGAATTTCTAAAAAACTTTATCGAATGACTTGCTGTTTGGTATCCAAAGGTAAAATTTTCGAAAAATCAAAAAATTTTGTCAAAATTGAGTTTTCGCTTTGAAAATTTCTAAGTTTGTTACAATTGCAATATGAAGACGACGCCCTACTCTTTTTTTCTTTAAAATATACCTTTAAAGTAGATACATGATCAATGGAATGACTACTTTTGATTTTCTCTGATTCAATTTAGAGGTTTAATAGGTGGGAGTTCCCTTTATTGACCTATTGTATACGTATCTTTAACTGTACTGTGAACTATTGTGATTGGAAATTTTTATATTCACATTTAACTTAAACCGTTTCACATTTTACTTTACCGTAGGTAAAAACGCTATTTCAAAACTCTGAATTAAACCTGTATTCAGATAATTAAATTTTAAATAAAAATTTGAAAATAAAACTTACAAAATTAGATGAATTAAAAAAAAAATGACTGCACATCAAAATCTGGTCAAGTATGTGTCTGCAAAAAATAGCTTAATTGCTATGCATAGTTTTTGATCTTATAAAAATTTAACTGAACAATCTTGACCAATTTCCATATTAATTGCGTTTAAAAGAATTTTTCTATTTAAAAACTGTCTGCGTCAGGGTATTTATCATATATTTATCCGTTTTCTTGTTTTCAGATGCAATATATTTTGCAGTATAAACCGAGAAAGTGAAAAGGTCACAATACATTCAATTATGTCAGCGGTAGCAGCATTAAATGCTTTTCATTTAGAATAGAGAGATTCTACTATAGTCCCCCTATTCTAGAGGATCTACTATAGTCCTCCGATGAGAACTTGACCGATAAGTAATGCAAATTTAGGTAAATGTATTCGTTAATAAAGGTGAGAATCACTACTTACAACTAGAAGAAGGTAATTCTTTATTCCATATTGCATTCTCTATTTGTGTCCGTTATCAACTTTCTTTTCCCATCATATCGCGAACTCTTTGAAGATCATTGGCCAAGTTATCGGGGGAGGACTATAATTGGGAAACACACATAGCAGTGATTTTAACAGTTCTTGATATCATGTTTGATTCGAAGATCAGTTTCAGAGTACAGTGAACCATCGACATAAACTTTTTTATTTATCAATGATTTTTTTTTTTTTGAAAAATACAGAAAATGTTTCTAATGTTTTTAGATATCAGTAAGCTGGTTTTGGTTAAAATATCTTTAACGGTCCTTTTAGTAACTATTAAGATTTTTAAAATCCCGAATTAACAATTTTCAAAATTCTCCATGTGTATTCCATTTTTACATACAATTTTCGACAATAAGCATTTTATACATAAAACTGAAAGTTACCAAAAAGTTTTTGTTTATTTCTGAAAAAAAAAAAAAATTAAAACTTTTAAAAATAAGCTTAATTTGAATTATTTATTTTAATCTATTTATTATTATTATTATTTATTATTATTTAGTATTATTATTATTATTTATTATTTATTATTATTATTTATTATTTATTATTATTATTATTATTTATTATTATTATTATTTATTATTATTATTATTATTTATTATTATTTTATCTATTCATTTTAATAAATCAAAACTTTTATTTTGTTCACTTTTTAAATTTTAATAACTTTTTAATTGGCACAATTTTTAGTTATTTGTGTGTGGCTATAATAGATGTTGCCTGCGGATTCACAAAAATGGACGTACTTTGCTTAAAGATGTTCATAATCGATTTTTTTTAATCGGAAGCTGGGGTTATAAACATTATTTTTATGCTAGAAATAAAAAAATCATATTTTGAAGGGTTTTTTTTTCGAAGATTACTTAAGCATTCTAAAAGCTAATATGCATTTTTTCTGTTTTTTTTTTCTTTATTATAAAATCTATTTTATAGTGAACAGAGTCTATTATAGACAGAAAATTCCAACACTTAACTTACTCATTTCATTTTCATATCTTTCTAATGCATTTATATTCTAGATTTTATCACATTTCCCACCTCGTTTAATTAATTTTAAAAGCATCCAACTTTACGCAATAAAATTATGACTGTCTGAATGAATTTATTGATCCGAGTTTTTCATTAATGCATAAGAAAAAGATGATGTCATTTGGACTTGGACATTATTAAAAAAATTCAGCAAATGATAACAATAAAGTACAAAATAATTACTATTTCATATATTAATCTTATATTATTTATTACTCCTGCATTATTTAAAGTTGAAATACTAATTACTATACTAGACGTAAATTTGTAATTATAAATACTTTATAAGAATTATATAACTAAATATCAGGCACATAAATTAAAATCATCAACTTTATTTATGTTTTACACACCTACATTTATAATTTTGATATTTTATTGGAATTTTTATCGCTTTACATTTATATAGAAATATCTGGTTAATGCAATAATTGCAATAATTGCATAATGCAATAATTGCATTAGAACTGGAATAATAATACTTGTTAGTACACCTAGAATTTCAAAACAGAGAACAAAAAGTTACATTTATTAATATAAATAATGATATATACCTGCATCGGACAATAAATAGTGTCTCTATCTCTTTTTATTCTACATACCGCTTTATCCTCATGCACCTGTTTTGATAAAGCTCATAAATCTGGCGATAGAAAACCTTTTAAGAGAGGATTTTATTGACGTAATGTTGCAAATTCTCATAAATTCTTCATAGCTTAGGGTCTTTCAAAGAATTTTCAAGAAATATATGCAAAAGAATACTTAATGTGTTACTATACATATTAGGGTTTGTTGGATTTGTTGACAAAGTATGGATTTTCTTAGATATTTACTAAAAATATTATTCTTCCGTTTAAAAGAAACATTTATTAATGCTTTTATCTGACAATTATGGGATATATTTTTATAAAACTTTATAACAAATAGATTTTTTAATGCATGGTAATTAATTATTTCTTAAAAATGTGAGATCCTTAACAAATATGACAATAAATCCTATCCCATTCCATTAAGCAGAATGCAAACTTTATCTTAAAGTATTGAAAAACTGAAAACTTTAGGAACAATAAAAGTTTTTATTTTTAATTATGTTGCAAATTTTATCTTTTTAATATTTTAGACTATATGAAGAATTACTTTTAAGATAGAGTAATTCTTCATAATTCGTTCAGTAGGGGAACATGGGGCATAGTGAAATACTTAAAAATAATTACAATTTTCAAAATGAACAAACAGAAAATTTATTTGAAATTTTACACTAAATAATTTGTAATACCCTTACCTTATAAAATAATTTTTTTTTCAAATTTTTATTCTTTAATTTCTGTGGTGTATTAAAGATGTAATACAATAGTAGAAAATTATCACTTTTCCCCAGGTATGGGGCAACGTGACATTGTCGATGGGGCTAAGGGAAATATAAACAAGTTTAATTCTTTAAATGATTTTTTGCAGTTCCGTGATAATTATGCTAATCCACATAAGAAACGAATTTGTCCATGTTTGAGTTCTTTCACTTTACACAATTTTCAAAGTATTTCTGTATAGTATACAAGACTTGTATCATCAATTATAGGCTACACATAAACATCCCTATTTTTGTCTGTATGACCGCATGAATTTAACTGAATGAAAATGTGGTCATCTTGCGAGGGAAACAAAATCACTTTACCAACAAACTGCTTCTTAATACCTGGACTTGATCTGAGTGCAACTCAATCAAGATAAAATCTCCATTATTTATTTCACTAAATTCCACTTTTTCGGTAACAGGCTGTCCTTACCATTATACATCTGATGTATAATACACCTTATGTCCTTACCATTATACATCTGATGTATAATACACCTTATGTCCTTACCATTATACATCTGATGTATAATACACCTTATGTCCTTACCATTATACACCTGAATATGTAAACAAAATGATTTTACACTTTTAAAATTATAAATATGTTGTAGGGGCAAAGTGAAATAAAATATTTTAGTTTGGCCCATCACTAAAAGTCTTTTTCACTTTGCCCCGCATGTGCATAACAAATGTTTATAAAAAATTAAAACCAAAAGTGTGCCTAATATTAAATAAACAAATATTTCACTAGGCAGCAGAAGAATTTAATTTATATTTACAATATTAATAATGAGAACTTTATCATTATATACTTAAAAAAAATGTTATTTACTTATCTAATAATATTACAATATATTCCTCCAATTTGAAAAATTGTCACTAACATCATATATATTGATCTCTTGAGGCAATTGTTGCCTGACAGTAAGTAAGTAGATGTGAAATAACATAATTAAAATATCGTCTGATAGGTGGCACTGCATACAGACAAAATATTTAACCATTTCATTTTGCCCCAAGTTCCCCTACTTTTTAAGAGAACAGTGACATACAAGAAGAGAATAGTGGCATACGGGAAATAAAATATTATTTGTTGGAGTTTGAAGAAAAATTAATCAGATTTGAAGACAGTATGATTACTATCACTATTATTATCCAGACAGTAGTTCAAAGTTGTAGGTTTAAAAATTCTTACTTTCACAGTTTATCTCGTCTAAGCAAGTATCACCATGTTCTACAGATTAGGATGCCGTAGTTTGGACTAAAACTTTAAAACTGAGCACGTGCTCTGTAGGTATGTCATAATCTCTTACAAAGAAACTATGCAATTTATAATTTGAATTCAACATTGAAATACTCTTATTAGCAATTAAAGGTTTATGCATAGCTTAGAAAATTTTATAACATTGAAGACTCCCTTAACTGCATAAAGTAGTCCACTGAACTCACTAGGGAATATACTCAACGGTTACTTCCAGATTTTGCCAAGATTGGTGTTATTGAAAATCTCAGGCTCCGCGGATGAAGAAAATATGGGACTTATCCAGCGGATTCCAACAGTTACTGAGATGTAGAGTTTCAAAGGCTAGAAAAAACCCGGTTTAAACCTGAAAATAAACCGGTTTTTTTGGGGAATAAACGTAGTTTTTTGGAAATAAACCAGGTCTTTTGGGAATAAACCGGGTCTATTGGAAATAAACATGGGAATAAACCGGTTTTTTACAACTCTACGAGATGTGAGCCAAGTTCTTCCGTGACATCATGCATTAACAAAAATAAAAAATAAATCCGATTTTTTCAAACGTGCTGTCGTTGGAAAGAGCTTGTAATGAAGATCAATAGACGTACAGGAACTACCTTCTGAACCTTCTTTCGAAACATGTTTTCATTTCTTCCATGACGTAATGCACAAGGAAGCGAGAAGGGTTTCTAACACTTATGTTTGATCTAGATGAGATCATTGAAGAAAAGGGCTCATATCTCGTGAATGGTTGGATTTAGACGGGCAATTCCGATATATCTTTTTTTACCAACTTTTCAACGGTATCGCGTTTAACGAAATCGGATTCCTTTTTTATTTTTCTTTATGCATGAGGTGAATCGGTATCTAGCCAGTATCTCATGAATGGGTAGATTTGGGCTGGTACTTCCTAATTTTTTTTTTATCCTCATGGCAAGAATTTTCTAACCACATAACTCTTGACATCGAATATAAAAGTTGCATAATGTTTCTTAGTCAGTGTTTAGCATGCTGTGACAAAATGAGGAGTTTTTGCCGATGTTCGCGGTTCTGATACCAGTCTGCACTGAACGGTCTGGACGCGTGCTGGATTTTTATCCTTTTTCTTGTACGTGATTCGATTCACCTTTCCTTCAAAAGACCTCGTTCCTCCTTGCATTCCTCTTTCAGTAATTTGGCCAATACTGTCCGATGCTTGACAAAATATATCCACTCAACACCTAAATATTTAAAACATTCATTTAAAATGAAAGTGAAAATAGTTTTTAAAAAAACCCACTCTTTTATAAGTATTCAGCGTTTATCTTAAATACCACGACTAATTTCATGGGTGTAATTCATGGTTCCAAACAAATTCCGTTACAATATGTTAATTTGTCGTGGGAGGCGATTATTGAAAATTCATCATTTTGATTTACCCTTGATAGAAAGCGCGTCCTGAGTTTACGACAAAAAAATTGTTATTTTTCTATTTGGAAACTTTTTGAGATATCGCAACATGGAAAGGAAAACAAACATTATTTAAAATATGTATTCAAGATTTCTAAATTCTTTTCTTAACAATATAATAAATTATAACACCTTGTAATAATACATTTCTTTCAAATGCTAAAAGGTGTAAATTAACAACATAATAAATACACAGTAAAATAACCTTTATTAGGTTGTTTGACATGTTTCGGCTCACTCCGAGCCATTTTCAAAAACAAATGAGAATATTCCATGATTGAATATCCCACATGTCTTTGAAGTTATTATTGAAAATGCTATCACTTAATTTTCATGTACTTTTTAAAAATTACGCACGTTCATCTTTAATTTTTACTTAGTTGTATATTTTCATATCTGTAACCATGGAGTAACTCGAGCCACAATATCGGTAAGTTAAAAGATGCTGCATCGTTACATATTGTATTTTTGCGTGTTAGTATCTCCATGGTTTTTCTTATTATGGATGACCATATGCATGACCAGCAGGAAATTTAGTTATTAGAAAACAGGAACATGTAGCTGATATTAAGTATAATACAAAAGCCACATCCCTGGCAAGATTATATCAAGAAGAAACCACCCAAATAAATTTCAAGGAAAGTAAAATAATTTTTCCCTCCAGTCTGTACTATCCATCCATAAAAGGAGTAACCATAGAGATACTAACACGCAAAAATCCAATATGTAACAGTGCAGCATCTTTTAACTTACCGAAATTGTGGCTCGAGTTACACCATGATTACAGATATGAAAATAAACAACCAAGTAAAAATAAAAGATAACATGCGTAATTTTTAAAATGTACATGAAAATTAAATGACAGCATTTTAAATAATAACTTGCAAAGACCGTGCAATTATGGAATATTCTCATTAGTTTTTAAAAATGCCTCGTAGTGAGCCGAAATATGTCAAACAACGTAATAAAAGTTATTTTACTGGGAATTTATTATGCTGTTAATTTACACCTTTTAGCATTTCAAAGAAAGATATTATTTTCTTGACGTCTAATCATAATTTAATTAATATTAAACCCAAAAATGATAAAACAGTATTTAAAAAATAAATATAACACTCTTTAGTTTTTATTTATATTTTCTACTTTTTAGTGTTTAGAATACACTGGCCTCCACAAGATAAGGTACAACCGGTTTTTAGCGTCCAATTTGCAAATGAATGAATATAGAAACAACAAATTTGGAGGAAATGTGCGCTAAACTGTTATTTATTAAATGCGACATAGAAATGTACTTAAGTTAAACGTATAAATGAAATTACAACAAAAAACCACTCATGGTGGAAAATTCCATTCTTGGAGAAATCAGTACATCGCAGTATTATGCAGTAAAATGTGACAGAAACAAAACTGGTTCTAATATGGAATATGTCCACCCCGGACTTGAATGCATTGGTGGCATCGACTTTCCATGCTTTCAATTAAATTGTCGGACACCAAAAAAAGGTAACGCTGACCAGACTTGGAGTAAGCCTTGTTCCAGCTCATTTAATGAACTTGGAGGAGGACTTGAAGCCGCAACCTGTCTTCGAAGATAGTCCCAAAGATGTTCTATCGGATTCAAGTCTGGAGAGTGAGCTGGCTATCCCATTCTCTCCAAACCGTGATCCTCAAGATAATCCTTAACAACCACAGCTCGGTGTGGTCTCGCATTATCATCCATTAAAATGAAACCATTGCCAATAGCACCGGCATATGGGCGCACACATGAATCAAGGATCTCATCCCGATATCTCGCACCAGTCACAGTTCCTCCATGGAACACATGCAGGTCAGTGTGGCTTCCGAGTGAGATCCCTGCCCAAACCATTATTCCACCGTTTCTGTACCTGTGTGTTTCGACAGTGTTTGATTGATGGTATCGAGTGCATTGTTCTCTCTAGATCAGAAGACCTCCTGAATTGCTCTCCAGTGTGAATCTGGACTCGTCTGTGAAGAGTACAGAAGCCCACTGTTGTCTGGTCCAGGAAACATGTTCCCTTGCCCAACATAAGCGGGCCCTTCTCTGTCGTCTGTTGAGGGGGACACACAAAACTGCTCGCCTTGCATAGAGACCTGCATTGTGAAGACGTCTTCGCATCGTAGTAGCGGAGATTCTTCTCCCTGATGCTGCAAAGTGGTTTGCAATGAGTTGCGGCACAGTAGTGCGTCTTCTCCTTCGTGCCGAAAGAGCTAGAAACCGGTCTTCTGCAGGTGTTGTAACACGTGGGCGGCCTGGAACATGTCTTCTGGACACAGAATCTTCGGATTCATACTGATCCCAGAGTCGTTGGACTACACTGCGAGACACATTGAGCTGTCTAGCAGGATCAGCCTGTGACAACCCCATTTCCATCCATCCTACCGCTCGCCACCTTAATGAATCGGGCAAACGACTTCTTCTAGACATTTCTAGACTCTACTGGCTGTTGTAAATAAAACTGACAAGAATAGTTTGAATAGAACAAAACTTACACGCGAAATTACGAAAGCTTCGTAATTGCATATTTTTCTCTCATTCACGAATACCTATTCTTTTCTATAAAATAAAAGTGGTAGCTGTAATTTTTGCGTAAGTTTTTTTAAAGCTTATTATTGTCATTCATATAAACTATGAAGTTTAATTTGACTGTCATTTTTTGTCTGCTGAGCTTCGAAAAACATGGTGTACCTTAACTTTTGGAGGCCAGTGTATTTCGTTGTTTCAATTTCACAGCCAGTCGGCATATTTTGGCCAGCGAGGTTTGGCTCATCATTTACTCTATTGATTTTGTAACTAGTAAACAGTTGTAATAATAAAGATTATTTGGCAATTTATCACCTGCTCCCGGCTAATTCTAAAGTGGCTCAAAATAAATTTATTAATTTTTAATTTAGTTCTAAAAATATTAAAATATTGTAGTACCATCGAGGACACACCTGGTACATAATTGTTCATAATTTTAGCATATAAGAAAGCCAGAAAAAAAATTATTTCAAAGTTCCATCTTTTCATACAAAGTTAAATCTAAGAGTTTAAAAATTATGTTTTTCATTGCTGTTTAATAAATGTTTACATAAATATCTGCAAAATCTTAAGGTTATGTAATAACCGTAAAAAAAAAGAAATAATCATTTTAATATAGCCAGCTACTTTAAACTAAAAACGATATTAGCGATAGCCACTGTAAATTTGTCAACTTTAAATTGATATTTGCTAAATATTCTGAAAAGAAGATATGTAATTATTCAAACTGATATTCTTAGCACTTAACATAAAATAAGTAAATATTTAATAAATGATATTTCATATTTAAAAGACCAAAAATACTGTTTCTAAATATGAATGATAAAATATGTAATAAAACTTGACTAACCTGTAGAAAAATATCTTCTGTCTAAAAGTGACTTAGAAGAATAAACAAACTCAGTACAGTGTGAAAAATAAATAAATTGTTAGAAGAAGTTCAAAGGAAAAAAAAAACAAAACGTCAAATGTCACAACGGCAGAAATTTTTCCTTTTGGTTTGAATTACTCTTTTGTTTATGGTTATTTTGTTCAAAGACAGACAAATGTCTGAATTTAGTATTTTATTTATTAATGTTTCAAAATTCTAGCAGGACATTTTACAATTAATTAAGAAAAATAGATATACTTATTATACCAAAGAAATTTTTTTTTTCTGATTTATGTGGGATGTTATCTGAGTTTTTCGTGTGATATTTTAATATGAAACATCTGTAGCTACATATATATCAGATTTTAATTTTACAGTTTTCAAATCTGCACAGAAAATTGAATTTAAAGTTAAAAAGCAATCGAGTAAACATCGAGTGAATAGTTATAAATAAAACTGAAAATTAATTTCAATTTGTACCCAAATTTTTTACGATAAATTATTGGAAAAAAATATGTAACTTACATGAAATTTTCTGATTTTCAGTATTTAAAAAAAAATAAATTCTATAATAAAAGAAAAACAAGAACGAAAAATCATGCATCAGGCATAGATTATGAAACACTTTCCAACACTAACAGGATATTAAGAAATTTTATTTAAGAAATTTTATTATTTATTTTATTATTTAAGAAATTTTATTATCAACAGGTTAAAGACACCAAGTTCTCTAATAAGGAAGGTCTCCATAAGCGCATATTCAGAAATTTTTGAAAAAAAAATTACCAAATATTCTTTTTATGAGGATATATACGCTTATAGAAAAATTTACTGCGGAATCTCGGTATAACATTCGTAAAAAAGTATGAAAATTTCGGGCTTTTAGCGATTTATCGCTGGTTTGCGACAAAAAAAAAAAAAAGGTTTTAAGATAAATGCTTTTTTAGGAACTTTTTCTACCCCTCATACTGAACTACAGTTTAACTTAAATGAAAACACTTTTATAACCACGGTTTTGCCATATACATATATGTCTATATACAGAAAATTAAAAATCGTATTTTACGGTTTAGAACAAAATTTAAATTGATTAAAACTAAAAATATCCTCCGATTTCTGAGCACTCTCAATTTGACATCGATATTGTTAGTGTCGGGAAAAAAAGAGAAAAGTATTGTTGCCATGGAAACAACGACGTATTCAATATTGAAATGTATCATAAGAGCGTTCTTAATCGAGCAGTAACTGTTAAAATGTACTGAAAACTTATCCAGCCGGCAAAAGCGTGTAAAAATAAATAACTTCGCAATACGCAACTTGTATATAATATATTACATAAGCTTATACAGAAAAAATAAAAATCGTATTCTACGGTTTCGAACGAAATTTAAATTGATTAAAACTAAAAATATTCTCCGATTTCTGAGCATATATGTCACATTATATTTAATAATATTTAATCGTTTAAGTTTAAATTCATAAAGTACTACAAATTTAAACACTCACTTAAAAAAGCACTTTCCACATGTATTTAAATGGCCTGAATTTGGCGAGGGAAAAGTGTTGCTAGCCAAATCGCGTCTTTTTGCTCCAAATACTCGAAAGTGTTTTATTGTTTTGCAGATTTTCTATTAGGATTCCGCAGCTAAATTTGAATGATCCTTCATTACGTACGTGAGTAGTTCCTTTAGCATTTTTTTTCAAAATATTCTGAGTGTGCGCTTTAAGGAGGCCTTCCTTGTAAGATGTGACATACAATTACTCATATACAAGGAGTGGAGTTGATTGCAACTAGGAATCCCATTGAAGCACTCAACTGTTACACAGGGCTTCCTATGAGATCAGTGTTTTAATACTTCGAACAACCGAGGCAGCTTCGAGCTCATTCATTGCTCAATATCTAGACATATATGTCACAATATGCGTGTCGCTTTATTTAAAATTTTTGTGGTACATAAAAAAAATTGAGTACCCATGTTTTCAACCGATTATCAACAAAAAATCGATTCGCATGTAAATTTGTTGCTTTAATGTATGTCCACGTATAAATTTTGGACGGATACTAAATTTCGATAATTCCTTTTTGTTTGAAGCCTTTCCTTCTCGATGTGGTCCCCTTTTTTAATTTAATGAAGATTTTAAAATGGTATGTTTGACTGTTTTTCGATTATCTTGTCCTTTTGTTACTTTATAGACTGTAATTGTCCTAAAAATTGGGCATACGCTGCGACATTTCATTGTGTTAGAAAAGTGCACATTATATATCACTACTATGTATACGCATGTCGTATCGTATATTGTTTTTAAATGACAAGTCAAAACATTTGATATATGATCGTCTAAGGAGTGCCAAAATGAGCGATAATATCAACAATGGGAATATAAAGAATTATAACACCTTGTAATTATATACTTTTTTAAGTGAGAAAAGGCGTAAAATAAAAAGATTATAAACAGTAAAATAAGTTTTATTAGACTGTTGACATGTTTCAGCTCAATCTGAGCCATTATCAAAAATAAATAAGAATATTCTATATTTGTATGGTCTATGAAATTATTTGATGAATAATTAAATATTAAATGATAACGTTTGAAATAACTGCATAGATCGTTCAATTATAGAATATTCTTATTTGTTTTGATAAAAACAAATAAGTTTGTTTGCTTAAAATATATATTTTATGTAAATATTGACATCATCATTATTATTATATCCTTAGAGAAGATTTGAAATAAGTTCAGTAGTTCCAAAGTAAGATCGTGATTTTTGAACGATTTCCGTTTATTGCACTCTTTTGAATTTCGAAATTATAGAAATTGTTTTGAGCGAGCATGTACGACACAAAAGTAATTATCATGTCGAATTTCATGTTTCAACCCTAACAATTACAAAGAAATTATACTTTAGAACGGTTTCTGTTCGTTTCACATATTTAAATTTCGATTTTTTTAGAGCCAGTCTTTTAGAACTAAAGAAAACTACCATGCTAAATTTCATATTTAAAGTGAGAAACATGAATTTTCATGTTTTTCTTCTCTTAACATATTCAAAGAAATCTCAATTTTAGAATGTTTGTTGATCTTTCCTACCTTTGACGGCAGTTGAATAGGGGAAAAACAAGTAGCCTAGTTTTAAGTAGAGACTGTCACCTGTAGTAATCTGAAAATACATATTAAATCGGTTTAGTAGTTCCAACGTAATCGGAATCTTAAAGGGTTTTCTGCTCATTAAAGCTCTGTCTTTATGCCTTAAAAATAACAGGCAGGACTTATGTCACGTTTGTAGTCCTAAAAATGCCAAATAAAGCGTAATTTAGAAAGTTTATAAAATGTTTTTCTCTCATTTCACTCTTTTAGATTACGATTTTTTAAGAAATCATTTTTAGCGAGCATTCACATCTAAACAGGAATTAGCATTCCAAATTTCATATTTATATCCCCAACGGTATCGCAGTATCGCAATTTTAGAACACCTTCTGCTCCTTAGCACTTTTAACTTTCGAATTTTTTAGAAACTGTTCACTGAGAACATTTACGTCTTTAAAAGTAACAATCGTGTCAAAGTTTAACTTCTACCCCTAAAAATTTCAAATAAATCGTAATTTAGAACGTTTATAGAAGGTTTTTCTCTCATTTCACTCTTTTAAATTACGATTTTTTAAGAAACCATTTTTAGCGAGCATTCACATCTAATAAGGAACGAGCATTCCAAATTTCATATTTATATCCCCAACGGTATCGCAGTATCGCAATTATAGAACACCTTTTGCTTCTGAGCATTTTTAACTTTCGAATTTTTTAGAAACTGTTCACTGCGAACATTTACGTCTTTAAAAGTAACAATCGTGTCAAAGTTTAACTTCTATCCCTAAAAATTTCAAATAAATCGCAATTTAGAACGTTTATAGAAGGTTTTTCTCTCATTTCACTCTTTTAAATTACGATTTTTTAAGAAACAATTTTTAGCGAGCATTCACATCTAAAAACGAACGAGCATTCCAAATTTCATATTTATATCCCCAACGGTATCGCAGTATCGCAATTATAGAGCACCTTTCGCTCCTGAGCACTTTTAACTTTCGAATTTTTTAGAAACTGTTCACTGCGATCATTTACGTCTTTAAAAGTAACAATCGTGTCAAAGTTTAAATTCTACCCCTAAAAATTTCAAATAAATCGTAATTTAGAACGTTTATAGAAAGTTTTTCTCTCATTTCACTCTTTTAAATTACGATTTTTTAAGAAACCATGTTTAGCGAGCATTCACATCTAAAAAGGAACGAGCATTCCAAATTTCATATTTATATCCCCAACGGTATCGCAGTATCGCAATTATAGAACACCTTTTGCTACTGAGCACTTTTAACTTTCGAATTTTTTAGAAACTGTTCACTGCGAACATTTACGTCTTTAAAAGTAACAATCGTGTCAAAGTTTAAATTCTACCCCTAAAAATTTCAAATAAAT
This sequence comes from Maratus michaelseni, assembly GCA_963931845.1. NCBI lineage: Eukaryota > Metazoa > Arthropoda > Arachnida > Araneae > Salticidae > Maratus > Maratus michaelseni. Next base: position 309,523,212 of record OZ007591.1, read on the forward strand.
CGTAATTTAGAACATTTATAGAAGTTTTTTCAATCATTTCACTCTTTTAAATTACGATTTTTTAAGAAACCATTTTTAGCGAGCATTCACATCTAAAAAGGAACGAGCATTCCAAATTTCATATTTATATCCCCAACGGTATCGCAGTATCGCAATTATAGAACACCTTTTGCTCCTGAGCACTTTTACTTTCGAATTTTTTAGAAACTGTTCACTGCGAACATTTACGTCTTTAAAAGTAACAATCGTGTCAAAGTTTAACTTCTACCCCTGAAAATTTCAAATAAATCGTAATTTAGAACGTTTATAGAAGGTTTTTCTCTCATTTCACTCTTTTAAATTACGATTTTTTAAGAAACCATTTTTAGCGAGCATTCACATCTAAAAAGGAACGAGCATTCCAAATTTCATATTTATATCCCCAACGGTATCGCAGTATCGCAATTTTAGAACACCTTTTGCTCCTTAGCACTTTTAACTTTCGAATTTTTTAGAAACTGTTCACTGCGAACATTTACGTCTTTAAAAGTAACAATCGTGTCAAAGTTTAAATTCTACCCCTAAAAATTTCAAATAAATCGTAATTTAGAACGTTTATAGAAGGTTTTTCTCACATTTCACTCTTTTAAATTACGATTTTTTAAGAAACCATTTTTAGCGAGAATTCACATGTAAAAAGTAACGAGCATTCCAAATTTCATGTTTATATCCCCAACGGTATCGCAGTGTCGCAATTTTAGAACACCTTTTGCTTCTGAGCAATTTTAACTTTCGATTTTTTTAGAAACTGTTCACTGCGAACATTTACGTATTTAAAAGTAACAATCGTGTCCAAGTTCAACTTCTACCCCTAAAATTTTCAAATAAATCGTAATTTAGAACATTTTAAAACGTTTTCCGCTCGTTACACCCTTTTAAAATTAGATGTTTTTTAGAAACAGTTCTTACTGATCATCTACATCTTAAAAATAACCAACATGCCACATTTCCGGTTTTTGTCCCGAACAGTATCATAGAAATAGCAATTTTAAAACTTTTGCTCCTGCACCCTTTGGAGAGCAGAGACATAGAAAATATATCCTATATTGGCCATTCTATAGAGTAATATATAGAGTCGGTCACAATCATTTTACCACCATTACCTGTCAAATCGTTTTGGCAGTTTCAGAGATTACCTCCAACAATCACACAAACTTTCCTTTATAATTTTGGTATAAATAGAGCATTGATTTTTTAAAAATATTACATGGCCTTATTAATGACATTTCAGTAAATAAGCGAAAAATTCACGCTCAAAAAGTCAAATAATGTCTGGAAAAAGATAAGCGTATTATACATACAGACTTTACAGACTCACGATGTTTATTATATTTCTTCCAAACTTTATTATTAATTTATTTATAAATTATTCTAATTAATTAATTTATAAATTTATTTATAAATTAATCTACCATAACGCATTAAATGTGGCGAATAAATCTATATCAAAAAGTTAAAATAAGGCAATCTGAATAAAACAAATAGCCGCTCAACTGGCATTACTGCTTGACAGGTAATCCTGCCATTCGAATAATATGGGTTAATGATAGCCTTCAAACTCAACATTGTAACTCAACATTTGATGCGCTGTTGTAGAAACGATTTTCATAACTGTAACGACAGTTCTAGGTGGCAAGTATAACTCTTCAGTCAGTAAAATTTTCATTACTAAAAAAGAAAAAAACAAGGCATTTTTGTAAATTTCTGTGATAAAAAAAAAAAAAACCCTTTGTGCTATTGCGTATAGTTTTCAAATTATTCATTAAAAAAAAATATTTGGTTCCTTTTGGTTAATTTTTCATTTATCATTTTTAGAACAATGAATCCAGATGATAAATTAGACCAGATTTTCCCAAATCCGCTGCAATTTAAAAAAAAAGATCTATTAATGAATAGCAATTTTCCGTTAAACCAGTAATATATAAACCAGATTAATAGTTAATAGTTTAATTGGTAATAGTTAAACCAGTATTATAGTGCCACCTATTAGTGAAATTTGAAACTACATGTTTATAAATACCTGAATAACAATTTTTTTTCATTCTTCTTATTATTTTATTCATTAGTACGCCGATTTTTAGCTTGATTAACATTTAATATATCATAAATGGTTATATTCAGCCGAATCAAGAAAGATATTTTTAAAAATATACATGTATAAAACAGTTAAAAAATAATTTATTTTTTAATGGATATTATGTATCAACAAAACTTTATAGATGTGCTAGACAAAAAGCTGAAACATTCTTGCTTTCAAATATGACAGGGTGTATACTTTGTATTTAAAACTCTTCTAAAGTAAAATATGCAAGCGTTTAAAAGATCGTTCATCGTTTCCTTTTATGCAGTCTAAAACAGGAATGTGTCAGACTATTTGCTTCTGGCTACGTATTCTCAAGCTTCATTTACATAACAATGCTGAACACATGAATGCCTGTCTTTTTCAGATAGTATTTCCCTATTGTATGAAAACTGATGCGACTGATGATATTCGGTACAAATTTAAGATGTTTTGGGAATATATTTAGTATATCTTGAATGAAAATAAAATATCGAAGCGGATTTTTTTGCATGTATATTTATTTACTTTTGTCAAATTTATTTTATTAAAAATAATACTTTAGATATTAATATTTGCTTAAGACAGAGTCGTCCCCCCCCATCCCCCTCCCAACCACCACCCCAGAAAAAAGAAAGAAATGAAAGAGAACACATACATTTTAATCTCCAAATTGTCACTGAGAAAAAAAATGAAAATAGCCATGCGACTAAAATGTATGTCTTCTTTCAAATTATATTGAAAAATAAGCTTAAGGTGTTGTCTTCATACTGATATTGAACCGAACTCTGTATTTTGAATACGAATATCTAAATTTGACATTATATTTGGCTTTTTCGGTAAATTTTACCTATAGATACCAAAAGGGAAGACATTCGGTCAAGTAGTTTAGGAATTATGAAGTTTTATAGTTTAGAATTCCTAATGTCGGTCAAGTAGTTTAGGAATTATGAAGTTTTAAATTTTGGAATTCCTAATATTAAATTCTATATTTAATAGTTGAACGAAATGTAACGCGGGTAGTTTTTAAGCATAAATTAAAAACAACTTTTTGGAATGTGGTGATAGTTTAGATTCGCATATTTAAATTTTCTAAAAATCGATTTCATTTAAAAAAATTATAGGTTACGATTCATATCGGATTTACAATTCATATTCGGAATACACATATATATTTTAATGAATTTTCAAAAATAATATGAATTGTAACCCATGATTTTGTTTCAGAAATTGATTTCTAGCAGCTATGATTATGCGAATCTAAAATTACAGCTGATTCTGCCCATTCATTTTTGAGTTATGTTTTAAAAAAATTACCCTCATTGCAATCTGTTTTGCAACGATTACAAATGAATTTAACATTAGAAGTTCCAAAATATTAACCTTCATAATTCCTAAACTATTTGACCTAATGTCTTCTACTTTGTTCTCCCAAAGTAAATTTATTAAAAAAGCCAAATATGATTTTAAAATTAGATGTTCGTATTGAAAATGTCAGAGTTCGGTACAGTTTCAGTGTGGAGACGACGCGACGTCCTAAACCAATTAAAAAAAACATTATTTGAAATTAGACATAATTTACAGTTAAATGGCTATTTTCGTTTTTTTTACAGACACAGAAGATATGCTAAACTGAAGTATTCCAACAAAAAAATAAATTTCAATTTTAGTGATTTTTTTTGAGAGGCATGAACATTTTATATATTTTCCCTACTGAAGATGCTATGATGACTTATCTGAGATATTTATGTAGGATATTTTTGTTTTCGCCTCGTGAATAAGTATTCATTTCTGTGCCTAAAGTGTTTATTTTCAACATATGAAATAGTTCGTGATTAAGTACGACGCCGATGCTGTGTGTCGCTTATGAAGCGAGTATTATGTTTTTCTATTTCTAACCATCTGCAATGGACAGTTAGCTATTGCGATATCTTGTCACAGTATACAAATCAGAAAACACCCATTAATAAAATTTTTGTAAACATATATATAATATACTTTTATATTTTTCCGGTAATAATTTCCCACAATTTTTTGTATAATAAAGCAGGTAAATAAACACTTCGTTTGCAGTGTTTCTATCTATTGTTTAGGGTCTCATATAAAGATTATTATATCTGTTCTCAGCTATCACAATTTTAAATTTATTAAAATGACAGATGGAAATAAAAAAAAAATTATGTGTATCAAAATAATTTTCTCCGTTTACATAGATCGTGTTAAATTATTTTGTTTTAAATAAGCTTCAAATTCCTTCGTTTTTTTTTTACATACTTTACAACAGATCTTATAACAAATTTAGGAACATTGGTTGAGGCTAGGTGTTAATATCTCTGTCATTTCCAGTCGTTAATATGTTAGTTTCATGATTTACTTTTGACATGCTTCCCCATAATCTCCATTATTGTACAGGGTACCGAAAAACTGTTGGTGCATCTGTTTATTTTTATCCGATGGGCTGGTACAGACACCTGTTGAATTTTTCACAAAGTTTTGCTGGATACTATTGTACTGAAAAATTATATTATTTTAACTTATATTCCTGAAAAAAATGTGATTAGATAATTCAATTTGGATAGCAGAACCTGTTTGGTTTACGACAACACACTTTTAAATGAGCAAAGAAAAATATAGGACATAAACATTACTATTTTTCTACAGTGTAGGCAACGTCAAAGAGTTGTGAACCAAAAGTCGCAAGTAAGTTTTTAAAGCATCTGGTTATAACATCAAGTATTGAATAGATATCTACACCTTCGTAAGTTCTCCAAGAAGCCAACAGATGAACCTGAAATTTTCTGTAGTAATTTTTGAAAGATTTATGGAATAAAAAATAGGTGCGCCGTGCAAGGTGTATTGATATCTGGGGGTTTACCCTTTAGCGCCCAGAGTCCTATTTATAGGACGCCGAATTATTTTTCACAATAAAATACAAATATTGTGATTCGCACCACATTTATATTATAGCAACCTAAGAGTGACTTTATCATGGTGTTTCGTGCATCAAATAAAACGAATACTTATCCTAAAAACAAACTGGCGTTACCTTAAAACCTGGTGTAAGAAACATAATGTTGCGAAAAAGCATTGTCGGGCGTTAATGAGTTAAACCGAAGAATTCGATTTTAATCTTTAACTGCTGTGACAGAAACTGTTGCATAGCTACTGTGAGCGGTCTCTGAGAACGCTTGCTCAAAAGATGAATTAAAGGCTCGATTAACTCATAGGATATTGTTTCTCTACTAAACTTTATATACAGCACAATTATAATTACAAATCACCCCTCTCTAGCGATAGTACTAGAAATCGAAACGAAACAAAATTTCGTTAGTATCCATAGTTACACTAAAATGTACAAGTTAAGCATTGTAAATTGAAAAAAAAAAAAGCAGAGGTCTGTGAGACCGCTAAGAGCAATTACAAAGCTTAATTAGTGATACTTTCAGAAATTTAAAGCAGAAGATGTTGAAATATGTATTGTCTTTAATTCCAAAATATCTAAATTCGTCATAAATCCAAAGAAAAACTTAAATTTTCTGATCACAAATATACACAATAGTTGAAATATTTTGCATATTTACCTTGATAATTAAAGCAATGCTGAAAATAGAATTTCTCTAACGAATAAAATAAATGGTTTCAATTAAAAAAAGTTTTCGTTTAAATAAAAAAATTAAAAAGAAAATATTTTACTTATTTTAAAGTTTTATAATTTGTCCTATATTTTTACAGGAATACTTTTGATTTATAATATAAAATAAAGTGTGTTTAATGAAATAATATAGACTTAGAAATTTTATTTAAAAATTAAACACTTATTAAATATAATCGATTTTAAAATATCCTCTCATGCTTTTATGAATACTATAATGTTTCGAGTATTTTTGGAAGATTATAAATTTTAAAATATTCAAATAACCAGCCATAAGATGAAACCTGATTTTTTATTTTTTTCGTTTTACGATATTTTATGGTGATTTCAATCCATTTTTATGAAATAAAAGTTATTTGATTTAAAACAAATATACTCTAGACTTATACATTTTCGTTGAACTTCGACTTTAGTAAATATACAGAAATATTAATATAATAAAACATCCAATCAAAACCTGAAACAAACTTCTTTATATCAATTTTGGCTGAAACAACAACCGCTAAGAAACTTTATTCCTGAAAAAAAAAAAGTGATTAGATGATTAAAATTGGACAGCTAAACTTGTGATGTTTAGGAGCAACACATTTTTATAAGAGAGAGAAAAAAAAATAGGATTATGAATTATTCAGGATTCGCTATCAATAATAGTTAGTGATGACATTTTCATAGAATAAAATTCATGAAAGAAAAGAAATAATTCATCAAAGAAATATACGCATATTCTAAAAAAAGTGTATGCATTTTTTTTCATAGTACAAATTAGTGTTCTTTCTTTTTAGTACTTAACTACCTGTTCCGTCAGGCGTTGCCCGGTCCCGTCAAAAAATAGTACGAAACGCAAAATCGCTACGCGAAACCGTTTCTCTGGTAACCCTTTCGTATTTCGGAAATTAAATAGAGAGGCGAACGAAAAAGCGGAAGTAAATAGAATACAATCCTCCAAATGCCTGGATCATTTGATTCAAAACGCGTCAGTTTTGGGTCAAATTTTTAAAAAAAAGTTACCGTCCGATTTTCCCAAAATTTTCATTTTCGGAATCAGAAAAATACTGCGAGTTTCGAGTCGATACCTCCAATAGTTTTCTTAATACTCAAGGATGAGTGAAAATGAGAATATTTCGTTGTCTGGGATTATCAAATCAGTAACTTTCTTTTGCGGTTCCGATAAAAATAATCATTTGCGGCATTCTGTTCTAAACGAACCTCTTTCCGAAAGAAACTCGGACACTCCTCCCCGCTGCCTAGGGCAATGTACAGCAGATGCGTTTCGCACGCGCTGCAATATCGTTTAGTTTCAATTTCCACCGCTAGGGGGCTGGAAATAATCTTACTTAGTTATCTATACTTTAATTAGTTCATGTTATGTTCAATGAACCAATTCCCGTTGAAGGAGATTCGAAACATTTTTCTAAAACGCTTGTGGTTGAAATATGAAAATGCCCTAGGTCGACGACTTTCATCCACCCTATCTCCCCACAGCTACAGACATGCGACAACCATAGTACACGATGGGAGACTCGAGGATACTACCACACACAAACACTAGTGGTCTGCGTTGTGTAGTTGTGGCTTTAAAGTTAAATATAGTCTGTTTCTCTCTCTCTCTCTCTCTCTATATATATATATATATTGCAAAATAAAATTAATTTTCTTATAAATTTGCAACGCATTTTATTGGTTATCTTTGAAATATATTTAAGTTATGATATGTTATTTGACAGTTTACTGTGGGACATGAAAAAAATTACAAAAGTTTTAAAACAAGAAAACAAAACGTCGTTTTTTGTTCGTTTGTCGTTTGTTTTTTGTCATTGCTTGCATAATGTATGTTGGTAAAATTAATTGTATTAAGTAAAATACTTTTCTGACGATTGGATCTATTTTTTCTGAATATTTTGTAAATAAGCAAAGATTTCGTGATAGATATCTGCTCTTATACTCTTGCTACATTTGGAATCTCCATAATACAGTGTGATTCTAAAGTCGCTAAACATTTTGTGATTAAACAGATTTTATTACACAATACGCAATGGTACTGAAATTTATGTCTCAATAGGACATAGTTTCAGTACATTTCAATGTAACCACCTTGCATGTCTAGATACATCTCCCAGCTCTCCACTGTAGACCGAAATCTTTCTCAAGCAGAGCTGGTGTAATCTCAGCAGCAGCGGCTAGGATCAGATGTGTTAAGTCTTCAGTGCTGCGGATCTTCATCTGGTAAACATTAGACTTGAAAACCCCCCAAGCAAAAATGTCTAAGGCGTCAGGACAGGACAGCCGGGGCCGGAAATGCAGAAGGGCTACGTGTGATCGTATCCTGCTCACATTGCGTCTGGCGTTCTTCTCAGCCTTCCTGGACGTTCTTCAACTACAACACTACTAGTATACTGGAATTGACTAGGGTTTTCATAGCCAGCCGGGTTTCCTAAATCTACGGGCGAAGTCTGCCCGCACCTGTTCATATGTCATTCCACGAAGAGGAGAAAAAATAGCGATTGGTTCTTCTTTGGTTAGCATTATGTTGTATTAATACACGAAAAAAATATTCAGTAAGTATATTAGTGAAATGTACAGTGACTTTAGAATCATCCTAAACTCATCGCTATAGTTTGATGTGAGGCTTGGCTACATACCCACTGATGGAAATTTAGTCACACTAACATAATCTAAATTTTAAATTTGATAACAGTATAATCTGTACATAAATTCTGATATATTCATTTCTTTCATATATTTTTTATTGCTTTTAAGGGACGAAATGTATTTTTTTTAATTCGTCCTTCCATGAATAGTTATTAAGGCTTTCAAAAAGTTAAATAAATATATAAACAAAGTTATATTCACTCAAACTTTTATAAAACATCAAAATTTAAAATACAATTTAAAATATTATAAATTTCAAAATATTCAAATAACCATGTTTAGATGAAAACCAGATTTTCTATGTTTTCCCTTTTACGACATTTGAGAGTCAATTTAATCTATTTTTATGGAATAAAAGTTATTACATTTAAAACAAATGTACTTTAGAGTTACAATGTTTCTATTCTATGAGTCTATTTTGAACTTTGACATCAGTAAAAATACAGAAAGACTTATCTAATAACAAGTTCTTACGAAAGAAAACCTGGTACAAACTTTAAATCAATTTTGGTTAAAAAAACAACCGCTAAGAAACTTTATTCCCGAAAACGTATGCGATTAGGTGATTAAATTTGGACACCAAAACTTGTTATTTTCCGGTGCAACATACTTTCGGAAAAGGAAAGAAAAAAATAAGATTATGAATTATTCAGGAATTGCGATCAATAATATTTAGTGATGAAATTTTTATAGGATAAAATTCATTCCTCTTTATGCATATTAAATAATATATTCAGCATTATTCGACAAAAGTATTAAAACTTTCGCCATGACTCTATATTCAATGTGTAATATCTTTTTTAAAAAGAACTTTAAACTGATTATGTTTTTTTTTCTTCAGAGGAAATACTGTAAAGTTATTTTGTTTAACTTCATGTTTAGAGAATAATAATAGTAAAATCCCATAAAAAGTAACAAATTTCTTAAGCATAGACTTTTTAGAGTAAAATACATTAAAAGCATAATACACCAAAATCGAAACTGGATACATATGAAGCTGTTTCATATATTTTTATTAGAGTTATTTATATTTATATTGTATTTTTATATTTTAAAATACATCATATTTTATTGCATAAATATTTTGTACAAATGAAGAATTATTTGTAAATTGTCTCTTTTCTTATACAAAAAATGGTAGATTTGATTTGAAAAAATGCGAGCATTTTGTTATGGCTTAAAAAATATAATATGTTTTGTTGTTTTTAATAAATTTTTAAAGCATGTTTTTATCAACACAGCTCATCAATTTGAAAATATACAAGTATGTATACAAGTTATATACAAGATACATAAGTATGTATACTCTTCTAATTTAATGTTAAATTTATATGTATAATATATAGCAAATCTAACATATTTATACCTCTAATTAATTTAGTTATATTTGGTATTGAAGGTATCTAAGTACTTATGTAATGTACCTATATAAACAGACACACACACTTGCATATATATGTATATATATACATATGTATATCATGTATTCCACAGGCCCGTGTATTGTAAACCAGTAATTCTGAAGAATAACTCTCGTGTTACGTTTTTACTACACTTGCAACGGAACAAAACTTCGGAATATCACAAAATTTGCACAAAACCACCCAGTTTGAAAACACGTGACCATATTCTTTGTCATATAAAGCGTAGTTTCAGACATTTCTGGTTGAAAAAAAAATTCAAGGAACTTATCTAAAGTTCAACAAATATATTTCAAAACCTTTGAGTATTTTTTTCCATAATTCAGGAAATAAATTCTCAAAAATCTGCTTTTTTGGCCCAAAATAAAATTTTGCTTAACCTTTTTGCTACTGGCGTCCTTTATCAAGTACACGCTTTTTAGAAGTTTCTTAAGACTAATTTAATTTAAGCGAATTTTACGAATTTTGTCTGCATTTCTAATCATTTCCCTATCAAAAGCGCAAATATTTTGAAATCAAACCAATAGATGAGAGAATATTAAATCAGGAAAACTTCATGGCGAAATTTTTGAATCAAGATGAATCTTCTCGTACAGGTAAGCCTTTTTTTAAATGATATAATTTTCATATAATTTAATATGAAAAGTAGCTAAATATATATGTTATTTTGTTAAGAAAACTAGAAACTCTGATTTAAACTAATCGTGATAGTTATAAGTATTGGATTGTTCGGAAAATTCCTTCCGTTTGGAAAAATCAATTCGTACCGGAAAATTCTGCCCGTCAATTATTACAGAAAGTTGCCGAACAGTTGATGTCCGTTAACCCCTTCGGGACCGGCGGCTTTTACACAAATTTTATTCGGTTGGCACCACTTTAAAAAAAACGCTACCTTTACTTAAACTGTCGCAAAAATACTCTAATTAGAGAAAGCAAATATTACTTTAAATTTTTACTGGTGCCTAAAAGAAATTCTGTATGCTTTTTTTGAGGGTGCATATATGCACCCATGGTACAGCGCCTAGAATACATAGTGTGGAAACCGGCTACAAAATAGTACTAAAAAATTGTATCCAATAAATGTACAACGTTGCTGAAAATATTAGGATGGGTTCGCAGCGCCATCTGCTAGCTCTTGACATTGTTTTAGAATGTTTCGGCTGGTGGTAAGTATTTTAAATACTTAAATTATATCATTTTCTCCTCTGACTTAGTGATTTTTATAAGTTTTTTTTTTTTTTAATTATGAAAGAATGGCTAAAAAACGTGATACGCATTTTTTTTGTCTCTGGTTGCAACATTATCGTAGGCTTCGTAGGAGCACCGTTGCACATTTATAGGCTACAACTTTTTAGCACTTTTTAAAGCATTACACCATTTGCCGGTTTCCACACTATGTATTCTAGGCGCTGTACCCATGGTCCCGAATGGGTTAAGGCGCTTCCGAGTTGCAATAAACTTAACGCCCAGTCTATAGCAAGTAGAGTGTCTTGTATTAAATTGAGCCGTTGGGAAAAGTTAAGATGTAGTATTAACTACAAGATAAAGGAACAATTACAATAAAAATGATAGATGTAAAATTAAGAGATGAGATGATGATAAATTTGGAATAATAAAGTAAAGCGAAAGAGATTAGGATAGAGTCTAAATATTGAGATGAAAGTGAAATGGTATAGCTGTAGTTATAACTAACTACTTGTAAGGAAGGTAAAAAAGTAACAAGTAATATGTATATATATATATATTTAAGTCAATTCCTACTTAGGTCAAAAATAATTTTTTTTTCCAGCGATCTACACGCTTCGTCACTGACGGTATTTATTCCTAAATTTATATCCTGCTAAATATCTTATATAGGAGAAATTTTTGAATTGTATTAAAAATTAAATAAAAAATAAATAGCTAAAATGCCAAAAATTAATAGCTCGAAAAGTATTTGTTACAAAATTGTTACACAAACTGCGTTAGAAAGGTAAAAAAATTGTATTTTTCTTGATATAAATTTCAAATCTAATGATTATGCCGTTTTTCAAATATTGAATAAAAAAAATTATCATATTTTACAATGAAGTACCATAGCGAAACCTTCACGAGTAAAAAGATTTGGGCTGTTCACGGACGATGATCAGGCGACGCGCGGGCGAAGGAGACTAAAATATGGAGTGAGTCTATACTTTTGAACAGAAATGAAATGGAGTGAGTCTATACTTTTAAACAGAAATGAAATGGAGTGAGTCTATACTTTTGAACAGAAATGAAATGGAGTGAGTCTACACTTTTCAACAGAAATGAAATTTTAAAACTAAAATTAATTAATTAAATTTAATTAATGAATTAATATTTGAAAAAACTGTATTAACATCAATTGACATCCACTATTAGTTTAAAAAAATGTATTTGAACTTGAGTGGATGAATAAAAAGTATTTTATTAACAATTGAAAATTTGAACAAGATATATAAATGTATAGAGGGTGTGAGCTAATAGTAGGAATTGAAAAAAAATAGGGTTCGGAACATGTTCGCGAAACAGAACAATAAGAACCAAGTGGTGAAAAGGTGGTCAAAGCTTAAACAAAAAAAGGCACTCAAAAAAAGCCGTACATTTCTTTTTTTCTTCTTTTTTTTTTTTGGTTTAGTTTGAATATTATGTTTTAATTAAGAAACTGGGTATTTATAATGTGGAAATAATTACTGAATAAAAAATAAGAGAGAGAGAAATGTACAGTTATGGTGAGCACTAATTCTCGTAGTCCATAATGCTGGAATATATTATTTGACATTATATACCGGAATTAATGTCTAATAATTAAATGATAGAATTTTCCGGTACGAACCAATTTTCCCAAACGAAAAGAAATTTCCGAACAACCCAATAATTATAATTTTGTTATAGAGTTATTTTAAAACTTGTGTGACGGTTACCCATTCATTAACGACAACCACAAAAATAAAATTCAAGAATTTTTTAATAGATTTTGTTTTCTTATTGGGAGCGTTATTAACAATTTGTGAAAACTTCATAATTTTTATTTATTTCTTAAAATGGTGGTACTGAGAGGGGTTAATGCTTAATCGTATCCGTTACAAATATACAAGCTTAAACAAGGATTTGAATTCGACGCAGTAGACACTGCCTCAAAACACCTGTGTTTATTTTTTCAATAATAATTATATTAGAAATTAAATACAATTTATTGTACAATATATTGAAATATTATCCTTTAACAGACGGTTTCCTTTATATTCAAAACAAACAGAAACTGTCTTGATTTGATAAAATATCATAATCTAATTTAAAATAAAAACTATTCAAATATAGATAATTAGAAGTCAAACGATCTTTTTGTAATACTAGGGGGCTCTGCCCCCTGTTCGCTACGCTCACCAACCCCGGTTCTGATTTCACAAAGCCTCTTAAAACCTGGAAATGTATCCTGTTTTAAAAAGATGATGATGATGATATCACGGACGGCGACTATCTTCTGTAATCAGGTTATAATGCTTTTTCACTTAACTGGTTATAATGCTTTTTCATTTAATTCATCTTTTTTATTTTTAATATTCATGTGTAAACACAATTTTTATGACGTAATTTTCTTTATTTCCTGCTTTCAACATGTGATCATTTAATTATTATTTTAAACTTTCATTATTGTTTTTAATAATCTCGCGCAAATACATTTTTTATTTGAGATAAAACATAATGCTTTGCGCTTATTTAAAAATTGGCAACAATATATAAAAAAAAATGACTTTTTCAATAAAATATTTTTTACTCGATTTTTAAGGATTTTTTGAGTTTTTATTGTCCGACCGTGATAATTTTTTGAATTTCTGAAAGCTTGTTATATTTCGCGTCTGGTGGTATGATTTTCAAATCCGTAGGATGGCTATAAAAAAAGTAATCGCTCCTCAAAAAAGTCCCTAGTAAAAAAGCGATGAGAAAAACCCGGAATATCTACGCAGAATTTGATTGGTCCATTTCGTTTTTGGCTCAGTTCCAGATTACTTTTTTTTAATATAGAAGGAAATAATTTATATATATTAATATTCTGATAGGTTATATGTCAGTTCATGTCTTACAATTACCATATAGATAAGGTAAATAATATATCAATAAAATGCAGACATTAATGCTATGAATGGAGTCATATTTCGACGCTTTTATTGAAATAATTTCTCTGAAGTGGGAGGACAGTTTGTTACAATGCAATAAATGAAGCATGGTACACTGAACATTGTAAAACAGGATATCCTGAAATGAGGGGAAAGACCATGCGCTAGACATAGATTCAAGCGTACTTCAGCTTTATTTGTATATCATATCAAATGCTTCAGCTTGCTTGTGCATTACATCTGTCTTATTTATGCATTAAAATTCCTTACAAATGTATGTAATTAATAATATGTTGGAAATTTGTTCTATTTCCTTATTTAAACATATGCATATGAGCACAGTATTAAAGTAAATTAATATAAATAGCGTTGAGGAATTTAATATCGTGAAAGCAAACCCAATACGCCCTACTTTCATGGGAATACCCCTTTCCGGTAATCAATGTAGAATACATTTCAAAATAAATTAAATTTGAATTTGAAATAACTGTAATGTCATTAACAGGATACAGTTTTTACACTCAGAAAAAGGAATTGATTAAAACTACAAAACATGTTTTGTTGAGTACATTTTGGTTGTTTTAGCAAAATTCAAGTAAAATTGAACCATTTTACTTGAATTAACAAAACATTTTTTGCTGACGATACAAAAAATTTTTTTGGAATTGCAAAAAAAAAAAAAAAAAATTGTTGATTCAAACAAAATTTCCATTGACCTATATTTAAACAAAAAGTTTTGTTGGGTCAAACAAATTTTTGTTGATGCAACAAAACTTTTTTCTGGGTGTAAACAAACTTTATTAAGTGCGTCATACGTTTATTTTTTATTATTATTAAATTGGTTAATTTATCGTATTTCTTTTTTAAATTTTCTAAAATATCAATAGTCGATTTTTTATAATAGCCGAATTTAAAATTGTGCGTTCTAGTCTATATTTGTTTTTTTTTGCGCTTGAATGCATTATATGTTGTCAATGGCAATAAAGGGGCCATATTTCCCTGATTACAAATGACAAAAATTTCGTTCTAAACAATGATCTGAAAAAAGGCTTTAAACACAATATAGGAAGTCTCTCAAAATTTTCTTTGCACACTTGATGACAGTGGAATAAGTCCATATTTAGTAATTTGAGAAATGAAGGGTTTTGTGAAACTTGTCGTATTGCCGTTGAATTAAGTGGTGCATGTTTTTTTCCGTTTAGCAACTCCCTGAGTGAACTATGACATATTTGACTGTCGCATTGAACATAAATTAATATACACTACTGGTCATCCAAAATGCTACACCATGAAGGAATGCAAACAACACAATGATATTTATTGAACAAATACATTATAATGGGGAGGACAGGTGATTACATTTTCAGAAAATTAGGAGATATAGATCCTGAGAAAACACTACCCAAAGCACCCACCTCTGGACGCAGTAACAGCATTTATCTGCCTAGCCATGGAGTCGAACAGAGATTGGATGTCATGTACGGGTACATCAGTCCATGCAGCTTCAACACTATGCCACAGTTCAATACTGGCATCATGATGCTGTATATGACGCAGGAATGGCATCTCACTTGGTCTTTGATGAATCCAGGCTCTGTATGCAGCATCATGATTCCAGCATCCATGTTTGGCGACATCGTGGTAAAACGCACATTGCCAGCTTGCATTAGAATCGTCATACTGCCATATCACCTGGAGTGACAGTATGAAGTGTCATTGGATACACATCTCGGTAATCTCTTGTTCGCATTGCCGGCAATTTCAACAGCAGTCGTTACATTTCTGATATGTTACGGCCCATGGTTCTGCCTTATCTTCGATGCCACCGCAACTCTACGGTTTAGCAGGACAATGCACGACCGCATGTTGGTTGTACTATCCTTACCTTCCTTGATACAGAACATGTTCGACTGTTGCCCTGGCTGGCACGTTCTCCTGATTTCTCACCAATTGAAAATGTCCTGTCAATGGCTTCTGAGCGACTGGACCCCCCACCACTCGCCCGTCACTACGGTTGATGAACTGTGGCATAGTGTTGAAGCTGCATGGACTGATGTACCTGTACATGACATCCAATCTCTGTTCGAATCCATGGTTAGGCAGATAAATGCTGTTATTGCGGCCAGAGGTGGGTGCTTTGGGTAGTGTTTTCTCAGGATCTATATCTCCTAATTTTCTGAAAATGTAATCACCTGTCCTTCCCATTATCATGTATTTGTCCAACAAATATCATTCTGTTATTTGCATTCGTTCATGGTGTAGCATTATAGATGGCCAGTAGTGTACGTTCAGAGAAAATATAGTTATCTAGATTTTCCAAATTTTTTACTTACTCCACTGTCATTCTAACCCCCCTCACTGCATAATCATCCTTTTAGTCACATACAAAACATCCATGAAATCAACCAATCAATCAGTCAGTCAATTTTATGATATATATTCTGAAATATGTTCGGATAGACATTGCTGCCAGTTCTTTTTAGGCGCATTCTCTATGCGCAACTGCACCTCTTTTACTTTTATATGCGAAAAAGGAATATCGTTACAAAAAAGCAGTCAAAATGTCTGGTTTGAAAAGGAATACCTCTTGGATGTTTTCTGTGTGACGAAAAACGGCCCACATAAAACTGCTATGAAGTATGCATGCAGAACTTTGAGCTGCCTTTTACAATGTATTTATAACGTTTTTCCCGACCACTGTTTTCAACGTAGTCATTGCTATTTGATGCGGTTAGAATGACAGTGGAGTAAATCAAAAATTTTAAAAATCTAGGTAACCATATTTTCACTGAACGTATATTAATTTCTATTCAGTGTATTCAAATAAGTCATAGTTTACTTTGAGAGTCACTAGAGTGCAAAACAAGTTGGACCACTTAATACAACGGCTAAAAAACAAGTTTCACAAAACCCTTCATTTCTCAAATGACAAATTTCGACGTACCCTACTGTCATTCTAAGCCCCTCATTTGTAATCAGTTCATTTATTTGGCTCATCCTATATATTCAATAAATCTTTAGACTGAATTTTGTTAAATGAAATTAGAGTTCGAAAACTTAAAACGATTACTTAAACCACAACTATGTGGGAAAGATTATATATGAATAATTGCGCATTTTAATAATTTGTTTAAAGAAATATTCCGAATATTAGATATATGAAATATTTGAATTTTATTATCTGTAACGTAACGTACAAAAAACTAATTTCTACCCACTGTCAATGAAATTGACTGACTCTGAGAATGGGAGTTCATATATATGGATTTGAATATCTCCAGAGAATAGATACGGACAAGCATAACACAATTTTTGGTGCATGCAAAATGATATTGAAACATTTTCAAATCACTAATCATGTTGTGTCTGAATCAGAACTGTAATTGTCTGAGTGCAACGAAGACTCATACACAGCGCAGTATTACTTTGCCCCATACATAGCTACGATGGATATTAAAACCTTTCGTCAAGCATAACTCAAAAAATATTTAACGGATTTCGTTCAAATTTTTACAGCAGGTACCTATAAAGGTGATAACGACGTCTATTTATTACCAAGAATAAATGTCAAACAGTTTGGAAATTATATTAAAAAAATAGATAAAAAAGCACAATTAAAGTACATACGTCACGAAATTTTTGTGCGTACGTCATTTTCACCGGTGGCGTCATTTTCACCGGATTTTTGTAGACAATCGGAAATGAAAAGTTCATGGAGCAGGGAGCAAAAAAATATGCACGCACGAATATTCCGTATACAATAAAATATATTTCAATTTTTAACAAAAATGGAAAATGAATGTGGATTTTTTTCGGTTTGAACGAAAACCCCCGTAATAACGTAGTAATTAGAGATTTGGCGCAAATCTCACCAATACCAGCTTTCATATTTTGCGTGAGTAAAAGTATATATTAGGAACAATTAATATTATGGCGTTATAACGTTAATGTTATAACGTTAATATTCAAAAACAAAGTTTTCGCCAAATTGGCGAGGGAAAAAAATCGCGCCAGTGTGGTGCGTATATGACATCTGTGCCGAAAAATTTATATTTAAATGAAATGAATGCAATATGAAGACGTTATAGGAACAATATTTGGCGATTTATCAATTGCGCCAGGTTAACATAAAAGTACCAATATATCAAGTGGTATGTAGTATGCAAAATGAAACAATCATAAGAGACGGTAGTCTCTTGAGTGACGCAGCGAAAAACCGAAAACCGTAAGCCCAAAACCGAAGATTCCGTCACTCTCATATATACAGCTAGCAGGACATCAAAGGAAAATCGAAACGCCGACATTTAATATCTCAGTAAATATGAGGCATATCGTTTCGATTTTTTCACATTAGTCTTATATCTATGGCCTAACTCTATCCTGAAATTTATAGATTTCTACATGCAGTAGATTTTGAGATCTGGAAACCAATTTTTAAGCGAAAATGGAAAATGTAATGGTGTAATGGGCACAGAGGTGTTATCTCGAAAATGGATCGAACGATTTTTTTTAAATTAATATATTATATTAATCGCTTTTAGATGAAGAGAGTAAGATTTTGAGCTAACGTAGGAAAACTCTTGTTTTTTATATAATCCAGCTTCAAAATCGGACTCTTTTCTTATGCTTTTTCTGGTAGACTAACATTAAAGATTTTCGGCCTTTTCACCCTTTTTTATTCTTGCGCGGTCAGGATATTCATGGGTATCACGGTTATAGTTAAAGGCGATTTCGCAATCATATCTGGCTGAAGAACTATTTAGATTTTTTTTTTTTTAATACGAAACCAGTTTTTAATGCAATTTTTAATATGTAATATATATGTATTAAATTAAATTATTGTTTGTATATTTTTCTTTTTTGTTATAATAAAGAATTTCTTATATCAAAATCTTCATTAAGTCGAAAAATATTTAGATTCCTTGATTAAAATATTGAAATATTTTATAATTATACATATACAATTTAATTGTTATTTATATTTAATTTGTGATTTTTTATAGGAAAAAAAAGATTAAGATTTTTTTTTATCAATTAATTTGCGTAACAAGGAATCATTCAAAATGAATCAATCATCAGTTTGTTTTCTTCGTGTGCGATGCGATTCGCTGCTATGAACATTTTTTGAAGTGTTGAAAATCAAATTTCACAAATACTTCTAACTTCTATTAACAAATACTTCATGAATATATTTTTAATTCCATGTTGTTTATGTACGATAAAAAACACGTTTGTAAGCTTCTGTTTCATAGTATAAGAATCCAAACATTCAGTGAAATGCGTATATTTGATCAGCTATATAAACAAATGAAGAATACAGTACCTTTTTTTTTCAATTTCATTTCTTAAATTTGCATTTTAAAAACAGATAATAAAGAAATATGTATTTATCTTCTAATATTTATTTTCCTAAGTCAGAGAAATGCAAAGTTCTACTATTGTTTTTTTTTTTTTTTTTTTTTTTTTTCTAGTGAAAGTTTATTTTCAAATGTTAAATATAGATTTTACTTAATAAATCACGAAATCAGTCGTCAGTTCTCGGGGCAATGGTAGACGTGGCATTGGAAACCTAAAAATCATGAGAGAGGGTAATATCTTTAAACAAATCTTGTAGCAAAGTATTCAGTAGTATCTTGCACCAAATATAAGAAATTGAAAAAAAAAAAAAAAAAGGTACTGTATTCTTCATTTTTGTTTATGTATTGTCAAAGCTATGCATTCTACCGAATGTTTTTATTCTTGAAATAGACTATTTAAACAGAGATAGAAGTTTACCAAACTTTTGTTTCTTTCTTCATACATAAACAACATGGAATTAAAAATATATTTTTGAAATATTTGTTAATTAAGTTAGAAGTATTTGTGAAATTTGTTTTTGAACCCGTTAAAAAATCTTCACAGCGCATGGAAAAATAGAAACGCTATAGAAGGATTTTTTTTTTCTTCAGTTACCCTGAAATTAAAACAATATATATATATATTTTTTTTTTTGGGGGGGGGGGGGGTTTCAGGAGTGCAAAACGTTTATATTTACTGATTTATTAGTTGTTTGTTTTCTTTTTAAAATTAAAATAATGTTGTTAAATAGCAACATCATGGTGTAGAAAAAAAAAACATTAAAAAAATGTGATGCATCGTTATGTACGAGAGATCAGTTTCAACTGACATTACAAAAATTTATTCACAAACTAAGACAGATAATTAAGAAAAATAGGTTAAATCCTAGAACAAGCGAGACGCTTGGCGTCATCGAATTTAGCGAAGCGATAAATGAGTTTTCTTGTTACCGGTTTATTTCTTACGTTTTTTCCACGCCTTCTGTGCTTGATTCTAGCATGAGCAGAATGCATGGTTCTGAAAATTGAGCTGGTTTTTGAGGGAATTAGATTTGATTGGTTGGTTGACAGATTAGAATATTCTATAATAGAGTTCTATTGTCTGTGGGTTGGTTTGTTGTGTGTCAGATTTGTTGAATTATGTTTATGAAATGTGTTTTATGTCATAAAGGATAAATCCTGTGAAATATTAAAAAAAAACGAAGGATGAGAAATAACGGTAAGTGCATTTTTGTTGATTTTATATGATAAGATGTATTTTAAGCACTTTAGAGATTGCTGTAAACCGATTTTTGTGCGAACATTACTGACCGCAGCTTGAATGGATTTCATGCATTCTAGGGAGTGCGGAATATAGCAATTTTTGTGCATCCAGGATTTTTTTTTTTCAGTTAATGTACGCGAAGCATACACATATATACATATATATATATAAATTATTAACTGCTGTTTGAATGAATTTCATGCATTCTAGAGATTGCTGCACAGGGAGTTTCATGCATCCAGGATTTTTTTTTTTTCTGTTATGTACACAAAGTGTACATATATATGTTACTAACTGGTGCTTGAATGAGTTTCGTGCTTTTGAAAAATCAGAAATCTCTAGATTCTCCCCAATCGTAACCTGTGTTCTTTGTAGCAGAGAATTCACTACTTACACAGTTTCTATGAAAATTTTTTCACGAAGTAAACATTGATTTTATTCCGTTTTGTGACAATTTACAAAGTTTTAGCAAGGAGGAAAAAATAGCTAAAAATTATTAAAAATAGAAAAATCTGGAGGAAAAAATTGCTAAATGTTTGTATGTAAAAATTGAAATATCCAGACGAAATATTGTAAAAATAGAAAATCGTGAAGAAAAACTTGCTGAAACTTTGTAAATAATTGTAAAACGAAATAAAATTTATGTTAAAATTGTATAATAAAGCTTGCCGTAAGCAGTGTGTAAGTATCTGCTTGCTTAAGCTTAAAAAACATTCGTTCTGATTGTGTAGAATTTGGAGGTTGCCGATTTTTTGGTTGACGTGCGTAAAAAAAATAGCCAAATCGGATGTTTTGCTTGTTCTAGGATTTTGCCCAATATATTTGATTAATGAATTCATCGATTGATACTTTGGCTTAATTAGGTTTGAATTGGCTTAGTAATTTGAATCTTATCATGATGACGTTTTGATTTTGCATGTCCCTGTATAAAAAACTCCTCAATGATATTTGCAAGATAAATACACTGTCACAATTAGATTCAAATTGGTTCAGCATTTCAACAGTGATGGTAAGGATTAAAAAAAAATTCATATTTTTTGCTTTTGTGTGTACCTTTTAAACAAACTGTAAGAGCTAAATGCTTGATTAGCTAACTCATTGATGATGCGGCTAAGTTTAGGGATTCACCCTCAGTTAGCCATCTTGTTTTTAAATCAAAACATTTTAACTTTTATTATTAAATATAAATCAATCAGTCAGTAAAATTAAATAACATGCTTATAATAAGTAAATATGAATGAAAATTATTTTGGAAATGAGAAACAAAACAAGTATGTTTTGAAGTATAGATAAAATGCTTCAGTGATTAATTTGTAATCACTTCAGCATTTTATCTATATTTTAATTATAATTAGTGATCTTCTGTGATTATGTAACATTTCAGGGATGCTGGATTGAATCCCTGAAGCATTTTATCTATTTCGAAAAACCGAAGTCAGAGAAATGCAAGTTTTGTGCATCCAGGATTTTTTTTTTCAGTTAATGTACGCGAAGCGTACTCATATATATATATATATATATATATATATATATATATATATATATATATATATATATATCAATTATTAACCGCTGTTTGGATGAATTTCATGCATTCTAGAGATTGCTGCACAGGGAGTTTCATGCATCCAGGATTTTTTTTTTCTGTTAATGTACGCAAAGAGTACATATACATGTTACTAACTGGTGCTTGAATGAGTTTCGTGCATTTGAAAAATCAGAATTCTCTAGATTCTCCCCAATCATAACCTGTGTTCTTTGTAGCAGAGAATTCACTACTTACACAGTTTCTATGAAAATTTTTTCACGAAGTAAACATTGATTTTATTCCGTTTTATGACAATTTACAAAGTTTTAGCAAGGAGGAAAAAATAGCTAAAAATTATTAAAAATAGAAAAATCTGGAGGAAAAAATTGCTAAATGCTTGTATGTAAAAATTGAAATATCCAGACGAAATATTGCTAAAAGTTTGTAAAAATAGAAAAATTGTGAAGAAAAACTTGCTGAAACTTTGTAAATAATTGTAAAACGAAATAAAATTTGTTTATTTTGTGAAAAAGCTTGCCGTAAGCAGTGTGTAAGTATCTGCTTGCTTAAGCTTAAAAAGCATGCGTTCTGATTGGGTAGAATTTGGAAGTTGCCGTTTTTTTGGTTGACGTGCGTAAAAAAAATAGCCAAATCGGATGTTTTGCTTGTTCTAGGATTTTGCTCAACATATTTGATTAATGAATTCATCGATTGATACTTTGGCATAATTAGGTTTGAATTGGCTTAGTAATTTGAATGTTATCATGATGATGTTTTGATTTTGCGTGTCCCTGTATAAAAAACTCCTCAATGATATTTGCAAGATAAATACACTGTCACAATTAGATTCTAATTGGTTCAGGATTTCAACAGTGATGGTAAGGATTAAAAAAAATTCATATTTTTTGCTTTTGTGTGCACCTTTTAAACAAACTGTAAGAGCTAAATGCTTGATTAGCTAACTCATTGATGATGCGGCTAAGTTTTGGGATTCACCCTCAGTTAGCCATCTTGTTTTTAAATCAAAACATTTTAACTTTTATTATTAAATATAAATCAATCAGTCAGTAAAATTAAAAATCACAAAATTCGTCAAATGATCTCGGGAGAAAAATAGTGAAATTTGTCTAACAATCGCGGAACAGAATTGCAAAATTCGTCGAATGGCAGTGGAAAAAAAGTGCACAATTTGTTCGTTTATGGAAAAAGTCGTGAAATTCATTAATCGATAGTCGATAAATCACGAAATTCATCAATCGATAGCAGAAAAATCACAAAATTCATTGATAGTGGAAAAATCACAAAATTTATCAACTGGTTTCAGGGGGAAAAAATTTCGAATATTGTCGAATGGCTTCGAGAAGAAAAAAAATCACAATCCGTCAAATAATTTCTTTGAAAAAATCGTGAAATTCGCCAAATGGTTTTGAAATTTGTCGAACGACAGTGGGGAAAAAATCTTTTTCCATTGAATCATCGCAATTGGAACTATTAAGTTTGACCAGTGGTGGCAGTAAAGTCAGTCGGCAAATTTTCAGTATTACTCGCCGATTGGCGAATGGCAATTTTGTGTCCTATATTTTTATGCACTTTATCGATGAAATTCATGATTTTTTACACGCCTGATCGATGAAATTCAAGATTTTTACGCACCCAATTGATGACTTTCTTGATTTTTATGCATCCGTTTGACGAAATTAATGATTTTTACATGCCTGATAAACAAAATTCATGATTTTTATGCATGTGTTCAACAAAATTTATGATTTCCCTTCTCCCGATCCACAAAATTCATGTTTTTACTGTGCCTGATTGACAAAATTCATGATTTTCAACTGATATGCTTTCCATCGGCCAATTAATGAAATTCACAATTTTTCTTCTCTAGACAATGGCGAAATTCGCAAATTATTTTTTTTTTTTTTTTACCGTTCGTTGAAATTTACAATTTTTTCACAAACATTCGATGGAATTCTTGATTTTTCCAAGCCCAGTTGTCGAAATTTGCGATTTTCCATGCCTATCGACAAAATTCATAATTTTGCAGAACCGATAGACAAAATTCATAATGTTTTCCTATGATCTATGAACAATTTGCAAATTTTTCCTGCAACTGTTCGTTGAAATTCTCGATCTTTCCACGCCATTCGAGGAAATTCGCTGCTCGATCCATGAAATTCACGATTTTAAGTGCCTTATCGACAAAATTCGCAGGGTTTTTCAATTGATTTACAAAATTCAAGATTTTTTTTTTTTTGAGTGATTGACGAAATTTGCAACTCCGGAATTACTGATTTTGGCATCTCTGGTTTCTGTTGACCGATTATTGAAATTTGCGTTTTTTTTTCTAGCGACAAAATGGCGGAATTTGTGATTTTTCCATGCCCATTTGACAAAATTCGCATCCAGTCGATGCAATTCATGATTTTATGCGCCTGATCGATGAAATTCATATTTTCCTACGATTTATGGACAAAATTTGCAAATTTTTCTCACGAATTATTAAGGAAATTCGAAATTTTTGGATAGGTTGGCATGTATGGTCTCTGCGGGCCACCAGTTATCCATCACGGACTACATGTTGTGCATTCCTAATCATGATGCAGTTTGGCTCATTCGACTCGACATCGATAGAACTTACTGATTTTAGTTTCACCACCAGGGGCAGTTATGTTCATATAGAACAGAGAGCGCCCCTGGCAGTGGAAGGGGAAATTAATGGATTTTGGAGCTAACTCAAGTTCTATGGGTCCCATCACAACATGGTTTGATTCATTCAACTTGTTTCAAGTTTGACCACCAGGGGGCGCATTCCCATCTTAGGTTCTATGGCCCCGATCATGACAAGGTATGGCTCACTCAACTCGAAATCGACAGCCTCAAAAATTTCAGCTGTTTGTATAGAACAGAGTGCGCCCCCTGGTGGTAGAACATGGAACTAACAGATTTTGCAGCTAACTTGAGTTCTATGGGTCCCATCACAATGCAGTTTGATTCATTTGGCTCGACATCGATAGGATACATCGATTTTAGTTCCAAGTTTCACCACCAGGGGCGCTATACTATCTCGTGTTCTATGGGCCCGATTACGGTGAGGTATGGCTCATTCGATTCGAAATCGACAGCCTGAAGGATTTCAGCTATGTTTGTATAGAACAGAGTGCGTCCCCTGGTGGTGGAAGATGGAACTAATGGATTTTGCAGCTAACTCGAGTTCTATGGGTCCCATCACATTGCAGTTTGATTTATTAAACTGGACATCGACAGGATATATAGATTTTAGTTACAAGTTTCACCACCAGAGTGTGCTTTCCTATCTTGTGTTCTATGTGCCCCATCACGACGAGGTATGGCTCATTCGACTCGAAATCGACAGCCTCAAAGATTTCAGCTATGTTTGTATGGAACAGAGTCCGCCCCCTGGTGGTGGAAGATGGAACTAACGGATTTTGCAGCTATCTCGAGTTCTATGGGTCCCATCACAATGCAGTGTGATTCATTCGACTCGACATCGACAGGATATATCGATTTTAGTTCCAAGTTTCACCACCAGGGGGCACTTTCCTATCGGGTTCTATGGGACCGATCACGACGACGTATGGCTCATTTGACTCGGAATCGACGGCCCGAAAATTTTCAGCTATGTTTGTATAGAAAAGGTTGCGTCCTTTGGCGGAGGAAGATGGAACAAACGGGTTTTGCCATGCATTTTCATCCTTCTAATTGTGTTACTCTCTCGCTGTATAATTTAAAAGTTGAGTCTTGGATTCCTCTCCCTGGGCCACCACCCTCATATTTTATTGGGGTCCAAGGGGTCTTTTTTAGCATTTCTTTAAAATTTTATTTTAATGATTAATTTATACCCTATGCTTAATTTCGACTAATTGACATTCTCATCAATAACCTTAAAAAAGTAATGATATCAGTACAAAAACCCTTAACGGGTTAAAAGTTGTGACGCAGCACTTTCTTTTGGCTTTATGAATTTTAAATATGGGTCTTAAAAGCAATGATATCAAATTTAAGTGACGCTATGTTAATAATTATTTTTTTAAATCATAATTTTCTTTTTAGTTTTATTTATATTCACAGGTGCAATTATTATCTTAATATGAAAAAATATATAAAATTTATTCGCTGATGCTTTTTCATTCACATCTCTCATGAATTCAAAATATGGGTTTTAAAAGAAATGATATCAAAATTTGAGTGACACCTTGGCGTTAATTTAATAGGACTCTTTTAAAATTCAATTAAAATTATTTTTGGTTTGTCTTCTAAAGTATATTTACACATACAAACAATACTTTTAATTTTTCAATACACTTTTAAATATATTACTTTCACTGAGCCTATATTATGTATTGAAATGTATTTATTTCAATAAATTGATTTATCTTCTGTGCCACGCTATCCAAAATCATAAGTAAAATTTATGTAAATGATTATTTTGCGTCATATTATCCAATGACGCAAAATAATCATTTACATAAATTTTACTTATGATTTTGGATAGCGTGGCACAGAAGATAAATCAATTTATTGAAATAAATACATTTCAATACATAATATAGGCTCAGTGAAAGTAATATACTTAAAAGTGTATTGAAAAATTAAAAGTATTGTTTGTATGTGTAAATATACTTTAGAAGACAAACCAAAAATAATTTAAATTGAATTTTAAAAGAGTCCTATTAAATTAACGCCAAGGTGTCACTCAAATTTTGATATCATTTCTTTTAAAACCCATATTTTGAATTCATGAGAGATGTGAATGAAAAAGCATCAGCGAATAAATTTTATATATTTTTTCATATTAAGATAATAATTGCACCTGTGAATATAAATAAAACTAAAAAGAAAATTATGATTTAAAAAAATAATTATTAACATAGCGTCACTTAAATTTGATATCATTGCTTTTAAGACCCATATTGAAAATTCATAAAGCCAAAAGAAAGTGCTGCGTCACAACTTTTAACCCGTTAAGGGTTTTTGTACTGATTATATTATAACCACCCATCGTACAAGAAAAATAGCTAATATTCTGCATTCAAAGGGAAAAGTTCCATGTCCTGTGTCGGTAAATTTGGTGAGTTCTGTTTTGATGATAAGTGTTTCGATGTGGTTGTTGCGATCTTCAGTTTTTCGGTTAACTTTTCTAAATGTGTTTTTTTGCAGATGTAATATTATGTAAATATTTTTTTAATAGATAATTTTTTTATTTTGTATATATATAGTTAGTTATATATGCTTTAAATTGTAATGGCAGTTAGGAATGAGATTTTTACTTTTTTATCTGACTTTCGTAAATATTAAAACGATAAAAAAAGATGGTACAGCTGTGGCAGGTGCACTGGGGTATCTTTTTTATGTCAAAATGGTGATATTATGCCTGGGCAACCCGGCGATTTTGGCAAGATTTTGCTTCGTATAGCAACCCGGTAGAGCAGATTCTGTGGTTTTATATTAAATTAAATATTGCGTGTTTTATAATAAATTAATCAATGTGTGTGTTTTATAATAAAATAATTTTTTGTGTGCTTAAATAAAAATTGTGTGTGTTTTATAACATAATAAAACCAAACTAGCATGCTGTTTTAGCAATCTAGGACTAACGGTTACTCATAAACGGGGTTTTCTCGCTAAAATAGAGTAAAACAAATATCGCGTCAATCCCGGTGCGTCTGCGACAGCTGTTCCAAAAAGATTTATATAAAGCGTATAATGTTTTGCATTTTTATAAGGAACACTTCTCCATTTAAAGATTTTAAAAGCTATTTACATCAAAATTTATTTTCTGAGATTCCTACAAGTTAATTTAGGTAAGTTTTTCTTTCGTTTATTAATTGTTTACAATTGCCCCCCTGACAATAACAATTATTTATCACAAACATGCCTCTTAGGTTTGTTAAATATGTTTGTTTATGTATTTTCATTAATTATTAAAATTTCGAAAATGGCGATAAAATTTTATTTTAGCATCGTACTTATGTTTTTAAGATGGCGTAAAAACATGGTTTAATAAACGTACGTTTGTAAATATTTGAAAAACATGTTTTTCCGTTCTCTAGAAAAATTTGGTAAGATGCTAAAACTGCCTTTTGTCACCATGTATAATTTTTTCGCCAATCTCGCCAATCGGCACAGATACGGAACTTTTCCACTTTTAGATACCCGGGCAAGGTTGGTCTCAAACAACAGTAAGGCTATAAACAATACTGCTTTAACGCTATAAGAGTTACAATAATGATATTAAATGCTCCGATTTGCTTTGGGTCCGATTACGGTAGTTTCTTCTAAAAAAAAAAAAACAGTAGAAGAAATCTTTTACATTTGTTTCGAATGAAACTCGGTTAACAAAGTATTAATTAATAATACAAGAACACTAATATAAACATGGATGCACAAGTTTGAATTGAAATGTATATATTTGGTATCCCCCCCCCCAAAAAAAAAAGTTACAGCAATGAATTTAAAATGGCGTTAAGCTACGCTTTCTGACATAAGCAATTAGCTGCAAACCCGATTACGAAACTTTCCCTTTACTATAACATGTATCTAACAGTCCTGAGGGTACTTCCCAGTTATACGGACCTTGGGGCTTTTTTAAAAAGCTTGACGCAATTCGGATTTAAGAAGTTGAGATTTACTGTCAAATAATATAAACAACTATGGAAATAAAACTGACGAATTATAATGCTGGTTTATGTACGTATGTATTTTTTAAAAATGCATCTGATTACACTTATTAGATAAATTACTTCTGTTTGCATTTAATAACAGATAAACTGTTTCTGTATATTAAATGAATAGTGTAACTATTGGGAAGAGGTGGCAAGATGTAGAGAGACGAGTAAACAAACGGGTAGACAGACGGATAGTGAGATGGGTAAAATTTGAGAAAATATGAGAAAAATTTGGTAAGATGGTAAAACTGCCTTTTGGCACCATGTATAATTTTTTCGCCAATCGCGCCAACCGGCACAGGATACGGAACTTTTGACCCTTTCAGATACACGGGCAAGGTTGGTCTCAAACAACAGTAAGGCTAGAAACAATATTGTTTTAACTCTATAAGAGTTACAATAATGATATTAAATGCTCCGATTTGCGGGTCCGATTAAGATCGTTTCTCCTGAAAAAACAGCATTTGTAGCCTACAGAGATAGGCTAACGGGTTGCGAAACGAATAGGCAGACGGGTAGCAAGACAGGTAACATGAGGGTTGCTAGTGGGGTAGCGAGATGGGTTGAGGGACGGATCACGAGACGACAAAAGAAGAGCACAGAGACGAGTTGAGAGACGGGTAGAGAGAGGAGTATATAGACAGAACATGTCCAGAGATTAGTAATGAATCGGCAAGCGAGACAGGTTGAGAGACGGATAGACAGATAGATAGCGAGACGGATAAAGAGCTGGGTAGAGAGAGGCGTATATAGACAGAACGACATGTCGAGAGACTGGTAATGATTCGGCAAGCGAGACAGGTTGAGAGACGGATAGACAGATAGATAGCGAGACGGGAACACAGTTGGGTAGAGTTTGGGTAGAGGAAAAATTTGTAATTCAAATGTAAATATTTGTCACAAAGAAACTTTTGTAGCAATGAAATTAAATTTGTGTTAAGCCACGCTTGCTAAAATACGTTATATTGGCTGGAAATCCAATTACATAACTGTAAAAAATTTGGCGTTTAAAAAAAAACGGCCAACTTCTTCTTCTTCTTTTTTTTCTTAGTTTTACGCAATTCGCGCTTAAAAAATGAGATTCTATGCCAAATGTTATAAAAAGAAACCTGATGGACGATACTTCTTTTCTATTTTTTTAACAGTGTATATGAATTTATGTATGATATATTGTAATTCTATCATTTAATTTTCTCTTTTTCATTATGTCGTAATTGTTAATCCTATGTTCTTAACAATATCACTCAGACTAATCCCTTTGAGTGAAGTCCTAGTATTAAAAAGATATATATTAAAAAGATATTTAAAATCAGACATAAAAAAAAAACTAAACAAGTTGGAAATTGTATGTCAAAGTGACAAAGGTGTTTTATTAATAATCAGATCTTGGTGCAATAGCTGTTACACTCTTATGCAAAAGGCGTGAATACAAAAAATTTTTATGTGCAGATTTTCATATTATAGATATTAATTTTATTTTATGAAATTAAATTTCAATGCGCTTTCACAAACAATTATTTACAATTATGTTACATTAAAATTATACTATGCGCAAATATCAAATACAAGGTAAGAAAATTCATCGTTATTATTTCATTGAAAAAATGAATTATATCGTCTGTTATTATAATACGATTAATTTCCGTAATAAAATAAGTACATTTTAAGTCGGCAACATTTTATCTTTTAAATTTCCAATAGGACTGAAACTACGCCTTAAATAGCACTACAAAGGATGTGAATTTTCTTTTCACTTTGCTTAACAGCGTACAACCAACTTGAGTGAAAAATGCGTCCAGACCGGGGATCGAACTCAGATACCTTGGTATAGCGCACCAAGTGCTATACCAAGTGCCTTACCTATTAAGCCATCCGAACGACATCCAGTTTGGCACCTCTTTCACTAATATACGTTGGCAAGGGTGAAACTCCGCAGCGCAAGATGGAATGTCAAAATGAGTACACTATCAGTGGCGAACATGAGACGAATAAATTCCCAGCATCGGATAATATATATTTAAATTTCCAATTAAATTTTCAACAGGACTTCAACTTCACTCTAGTTGGTTATAAGCTGTTAAGCAAAGTGAAAATTAAATTCACATCCTTTGTAGTGCTATTTAAAGATTTAAGACGTAGTTTCAGTCATGCTGAAAATTTAATTGGAAATTTAAATACATATTATGCGATGCTGGGAATTTATTCGTATCATGTACGCCACTGATAGTGTGCTCATATTGACATTCCATCTTGCGCTGCGGAGTTGCAGCCTTGCCAACTTATATTAGTGAACAAGGTGCCAGACTGGATATCGTTCGGATGGCTTAATTGGTAAAACACTTGGTGTGCTATACCAAGGTATCTGGGTTCGATCCCCGGTCTGGACACATTTTTCACTCAAGTTTGTTGTACGCTGTTAAGCAAAGTGAAAATAAAAGTCACATCCTTTGTAGTGCTATTTAAACATTTTGACTTTTGTTGACATTTACCGAAAATTCCAATGGGAAACTTAAGCCTATCTTTGAAAATTTCAGAACTTGAAATTGATATTTAGACTCTTTTTCAATTTAATATATATTTATCTAGAAACATCTCTCCAAAAACTGTCGGTAGATTTTATGATTGGGTTTTAAATTCAGTAATACGGAAATAATATGACTCCATATTAAGTACGACGTAATCACCATGGAAACCTATAATCATTACCTATCATGGGATATCATTGAATTAATTACGTAGGTTAGGATTTAATAGAATGGGGAATGTGACGATAATTTGGTCATAGAGGTTATAAAATGTCATTACCCGCATATATGACTACAACGTTGTAGCCTCCATGGTCATGATAAAACTCGTTATTTTCTTATTGACTTTTGAAATGTGAAAGCCACAAACTGGTGACCCTTGTACTCGCGCAATGCCGGACGATGAAGAACAACCGACATCTAAGGATTAAGTAGCAAAAGTAAGTGTTAAAATACCTCCTTTTAGGCTGAGAAACCAGAAATTTGGTTCTATCAAGTTGAAGCACAATTTTCTATTTGTGGAATAACTGCCGAAGAAACGAAGTTTAGTTATTTAGTTTCGCAGTTAGAACCAAAATTTGTCGAAAGCTTGTGGGATATAATAAGTGATGTCAGTGCTACTAAATATACCGCTGCCAAAGAGCGGCTTCTTAACACTTTCAAAGAAAGTGAAAATAAGCGTCTACAAAGATTGCTAACATGCATTGATTTAGGAGATATGAAACCCAGCCACCTACTGCAAAAAATGCGAACTCTCGCTACAGATGGAGTTTCAGATAAAGTCCTTAAAACACTATTTCTACAAAAAATGCCTGATTTTGTACGCAATATTCTATTGGTTAGTGATGAAGACATTGATAAACTGGCACTAATGGCCGATAGTATTGTAGAAATGCAACCAAAACAAGAACTGTATTGCGCAAGCAATTTTTCTTCATCAGGAGCAGACGCAATGACTGAATTACGCCAACAAATTGCAGCTTTGAATACGAAAGTGGAAAAACTAAATGTCACTAGAAATTCGCGCCCTCGATCAAGAAGTAAGGGTCGATTTTCTTATGAACGTAGTAAATCTCGCAAACGTTTCAACCCCGCTGGTAAGTACTGCTACTTCCATTTTATGTTTGGTGAAAACTGTTTCCCTGATAAATGTAAAGCACTATGTGCTTGGAAAAATAAGCCATAGGAAAACATCACTCAGCAGTAGATTTAGCGGCAAGCTCTGCTGCTGCAAATAATAAAGATTGCCGTAATTACCGTTTATTTGTAAAAGATAAAACAACCTGTTTACGCTTTCTTGTGGACAGTGGAGCTGATTTATCAATAATTCCTGCTTCATACAGCCATAAAACATGTAATTATGTTAAACTGTATGCTGCTAATGGTACAATTATTCCTACATTTGGTTTCAAAATTTTAACGCTAGATTTAGGCCTACGTAGGCAATTCAATTTCCTTTTATAATAGCCAAAGTAGATAAAGCTATTTTAGGTGCAGATTTTCTTAATAGGTTTAAATTGCTTATTGGTATACACAATAGAAAATTAATAGATGGTGTTACAAACATTTCTATTCAAAGTGATATTATGTGTGTTTCAAATAATGATAGCATAAATACAACTGACAAAAATTTTCAATATGCACATTTGTTATTACAATATCCCAATTTAACGAAACCCAATCTTTTAATTAGCAACTCCAAACACAACGTAAAGCATTATATTGCTACTAAAGGCCCACCTGTTTTTTCGAAAGCTCGCCAATTAGACGCAAAGAAATTAAATTTAACTAAGCAAGAATTCAATAATGATATAATTAGACCTTCAAAATCACCATGGGCCAGTCCACTTCATTTAGTCTTCAAGAAAGATGGCACTTTACGACAGTGCGGGGATTATAGACGCCTAAATGCTCAAACCATTCCCGATCGTTATCCTATTCCAAGATTAGAAGATTTTGAGAATATATTAAAGGGAAAGAAAATATTTTCAAAAATTGATTTATTTAAGGCTTATTTTCAAATTCCAATTGCTGAAGAGGATAAAGAAAAAACAGCAATCATAACACCATTTGGTTTATACGAATTTAATGTCATGAATTTTGGATTACGGAACGTGCCATCTACGTTTCAACGTTTCATTAATGAAGTGTTTTTTGGATTAGACTTTGTTTTTCCGTATTTAGACGACATTTTAATAGCTTCTTCAACGGAAGATAAACATGCAAAACACCTAAAATTAGTTTTTTCCAGATTGGATCAATATGGTCTTCGATTAAATATTGCAAAATCCGTTTTCGGAGTAAACCAGTTACATTTTTTAGGATACATGATTACTCCTGAAGGTTCTAAACTTCTTCCTGAAAAAGTAAATGTCATCCTAAATTATAAATTACCGGAAACAATACACGAATTGCGCACTTTCCTTGGTCTACTTAATTTTTATAGAAGATATATAAAAAATGCTGCTGAAAATCAAGCACCACTTCATGAATATTTAAAAGGGGCCAAAAAGAAAGATAAAAGAAAAATTCCGTGGACGGATGAAACAAAAGAAAAATTTCAACAATGTAAAGAAGATTTAGCAAATGCTGCTTTATTGAGCTATCCCAATCCTGACATACCATTATCTCTTTATTGCGATGCTTCTGACTTTGCCATTGGTTCTGTGCTGCAGCAATTTGAAGCAGGCTGTTGGAAACCTTTAGCCTTTTTCTCAAAAAAATTGAATAATGCCCAGAAAAGTTATACTACCTGTGATAGAGAATTACTAGCAATATATCTTTCTGTGAAATATTTTAAACACATGCTAGAAGGAAGACAATTTATAATTTACACGGACCATAAGCCCTTAACATTCGTTTTTCAGCAAAAAATGAAAAAGCTTCGCCTAGACAGTTGCGTCATTTACAATATATATCACAGTTTTCAACAGATATTCGTCACGTTAGTGGAAAAGACAATATAGTTGCAGATTCATTATCAAGAATAGAATCGATCTCTTTAATAGATTATGACAAAATTTCTGACGCACAGATTAACAATGAAGAACTGAACAAATTACGTTTAAAACCATCTTTGAATTTCAAACAATATCCTTTGGATTCTGGTCAACTTCTTTGGTGTGATATTTCAACTTCAAAAATTCGTCCATTTATACCTGAAGACTTTAGAAAGCAAGTATTTCCAAAAATCTACAATTTAGCTCACCCTGGTGTGAAATCTACAGTCAAACAAGTAGCTTCAAAATTTATTTGGACGAACATTCGGAAGGATGTAAATCAATGGGCAAAATCTTGTATTGATTATCAAAAAAACAAAATTACCAGACACACCCATTCTCCATTTGCCACTTAAGACGAAACAAATGAAAGATTCAGCGTCGTTCATATTGACATAATAGGTCCACTTACACCTTCAGAGGGAAAACTATATTGTTTAACCTGTATAGACCGTTTCACATGTTGGATAGAAGTTGTTCCTCTAGAAAATGTGTCGGCGGTAACAGTTGCTCGAGCATTTTATGACCAATGAATTTCACGTTTTGGCATTCCATATCGTGTAATCACTGATCGAGGAAGGGAATTTAGATCGGAGCTTTTCTACAATTTAAGTGTTATTTGCGGTTTTAAGATAAACCCAACTACAGCCTATCATCCACAGTGTAATGGCAAAATAGAACGAGTCCACCGCACTTTAAAAGCAGCAATTAGAGCGCACAATTCGATTAAATGGACACAGTCACTACCAACAGTACTGTTAGGATTACGATCTGCTTTGCGTGGAGATACAAATTTTACGATTGCACAAATGGTCTATGGCAAATCTATCAGGCTACCGGGAGAATTTTTCGAAGAACCGAAAACTATCATGAGCACGGAAACATTTGCTAAAGAATTGCAAGAACAAATGGATCAATTAAAACCTTTTAAAAGTCGCCAAAAACCTTCTCAAAAAATTTTTGTTCATAAAGATTTGCACACCTCTACCCATGTTTTCATACGCATTAATAGAGTTAAAAAACCACTCGAACCTGCTTATGATGGGCCTTTCCCAGTTGTCAAAAGATATGAGAAGTATTATACTGTAAACATTAAGGGCAAAGACATAAACATATCAATAGATAGATTAAAACCTGCATATTTGCTAAAGATTGATGACAGCATTTCTGATGACGAAGTACCGTATAAACAAATACCTTTGCCCGATAACAAGTTGCCTGATCAATCCATAATCAAAACTTAAGGAACAAATTTGACTGATAAAGATCATCAAGAAAAAACTACACGTTCTGGTAGACATGTAAGATTTCCAAAACGTTATATAGACTGATTAGACACTAGACACTATTTTTATTCCATTTTCATTTATTATTTTATTTAATATTATATTTGTATCGTAACTGTAAGTTACTGAGGAGGGAGTAATGTAGCCTCCATGGTCACGATAAAACTCGTTATTTTTTATTGACTTTTAATTTAACTAGTTGTTATGGCAACAGAAAAAAATGTTCTATGGAATTGTAAAAAAATAAACAAGTAGTTTGGTGAATTTTAAAAGAATGTTTTTCTTTTCATATTTTTATTATTTAAGTTATTATATATTTTAGTTTATAAGTTTATTGTAATGTAGCAGTAGATGAATTTATTTGGACATCATATTATTGTCAAAACGAACAATAAGTGAAATGTGAAAGCCACAGCGTCATACACGTCAGATAATTTGGCGATACATCTCGGTCGTTTAACGATTAATCCGCGGAAACTGCTACAACAAGGAAATACCGATTTTTAAAAAAATCCAAATTACTTAATAAATATTTTTATTAATATCTTTTTAAGTTTTGATTCGATTTTCATAAAATTTGAAATGACTCGACATAATTCTGCAACGATTATATATATTAAATTTCAAACCATTCGGTTGGGTAGTTTTTGCGCTGTTATATGTGGACGAACAGACAGACCAGACGACGACTGTACACTGTTAAAAATTTGCAGCAAACTGTCCAGTCATTTGACCGTTTTTGTAGAAAACGGGTACATAGCCGTAATTTAACTATATTCTGACCGGATTATTACTCATTTTATAGTCAGAATAAAGTTAAATGACGGTTATGTAACCGTTTTTGTAGAAAACGGTCAAATGACTGGACAGTTTGCTGCAAATTTTTAACAGTGTAGGTGCTACGTATTTATATAATTACAAACGCACCTAAATTTATCCATTACAGTAGACATTTAAAGCTCTATACAAACTCCTCACCACTACAAATATAAATCCAAAACCAAAGCTATTGTTTACACATTTCACGTTGGAAATTAGGCATTTGAAATATTAAATCACCAGGTATTATGTCACAGTACACTGTTAAAAATTTGCAGCGAACTGTCCAGTCATTTGACCGTTTTTATAGAAAACGGTTACATAACCGTAATTTAACTCTATTCTGTCCATATTATTGTCTATTTTAAGGTCAGAATAGAGTTAAATTACGGTTATGTAACCGTTTTCTATAAAAACGGTCAAATGACTGGACAGTTCGCTTCAAATTTTTAGCAGTGTAGGGCAACATATTTTGGAGGAACCGTACGTGCTCCGTTTAAGAGATATTCCTGTAATCTTGTAAACCTGTAGAAAAATTCTTTAAAAGTAGTTTTTGCAGTTATGATTGAATTATTTTGATATTTTCGAAATCCGGGATGTGGTCTGTATCCAGTGAATGGTTTTTGCAGTTATGATTGAATTATTTTAATATTTTCGAAATCAGTGATGTGCTCTGTATCTATTGAATGATTGACAAGCTTCGATTATACAGTGCCAGATTTGTTCTTTATAGTTTAACAAATATTTTTTATTGCTATAAAACATAAACAAGTACATGCAAAAATAAGTAATAATTTAAAGTTTTTACAGGTTTCTTAATTCATCATCAGACATCAGACAATTTTCGTCATATCTAACCTGTCTGGTCCCCTTAGAAATGTTATATATCTAGAATAGAGAAAATAAATATATAGAACTTATGACATATTGCATTTCATATTAAGCAGAGAATGTAAGCAAAAATAAAGTAAAAATACAATAAAACTAAGCTATCTCAAAAAAACTTCTGCCAAGAAGTAATGCAGAAAAATGAACAAATTAAGTAAATCATGAAAAATAAATAAATCGCTCTGGGGAGTTCAAGAAAAAAAATTAAGATGTCAAATGAAATATTCGATGCTATGTTTCTCTAGGTTTTAGAGTATTTGATAGAATTTGCGATTTTCCTGGTTATTAGGATATAAGATAAACTACTATTTTTAAATTTTCAAAATTAATACTTTTCATATCTTTTATTAGAGAACAACATTTTACGTTTGGCAAAATAAACAAATAAATAAATAATAATAATAAACAATTTTTGTTCATGAATAAATATTTACTTAATCGACAAAGTTTTGGAATATTATCATAGATTTTGCAGGACTAAGAAATATTCAAAAGAAAAATACTAATATTCAAACATTTGTATATGCAGCATAACAGAAATAATAAACAATATTTATAGCAAATTTAATTTCACGTTAAATAGAAAATATTAAGTTTCAAAATCTGAATAAGTAAAATACAAAAATTAATCTGACACAAAGAAAAAAATTCTGTCTAGAAATAACACAGACAAAAAAACAATTGCATGTTTCTCAAAATTCTAGCTTTTGTTGAATGATTTGTTTGTTGAAGGAATTTGCAATGTCTATAGCTATCAGAATATAAAGTAAATAAGTACATTTTTAAAAATTTTAATTTAATACTTTTCTTTAATACTTTTCTTTTAAAAGTAGACATTTCATGTTTTCAAAAGTTTGATTATTTTTTTAATCCGTATTAAAAACTCATTTTTTAGGAGTATTTATGCAGTATTATTTTAGGTTATTGGATAAGAGAATTTCACAAACAAAATTTCACAAATAAACTGGTACTTTTAAATTACTTTTCGGAGCAAAAGTTATATTTTGTTTTTAGTTATAATTCTAATGGAATGTCTTCTAGGAATGTCTCCTAAAACTTAAAGAATTTGGCTCATGAGCATTTCTAACCGGTTTCAGAAAAATAATTTAATAACAAGCGGGAAAAATTCTACCTTACGACAGAATATAGATTGGCCACCCACGGCTTTTATCGTTGAGATTTTTTCAGCCAAGTCTAACTCATCAAAAACAAGAAAAAAAAGGAAAAGTGTTTGTTAGCATAAGCCAGCTTCTCCACTTTAGAATTTAGTTAGCGCACTAAGATTTTTTGTGAGGCTGGTGAAATAAAGTAGGCACGAACACACTAAGTTTTAAAAAGATTCGGTGACTAGAAGTATTTTTAATAAATATAATAGTAAAAAGATGTGGCTCCAATGGGCTGAGGCGTGACGAGGTAGATGTTGTTTACAAATGTGCTAGCTTAATGACACCCTTTAAACTATTTGTAATGGTTCAAGACACTTGAGTACTTAATAGATAACTTAAAAAAGGTAATGAAAAGTTCTATGATAGCAGCTTTTATGATGTATACAGCTAAGAGAAGTTGTTTAACAAATGATAAGTTAGCATTAATTGACGGGTGAGAGGGAGAGTAGGACCAGGTCATAGTGCTTGACGAGATTTATCTATTGATATGTTGCATGAAGGGGTTTACATGGGGTTTATATGAGGGGGAGCACCCAAAAGGTCTTACTGACGGTCTAACTACCCCCCGGGGGTAATTTCATTCCTATGGGAGAAAGGACACGGAACCCCCTTAGAAATGTCCGCCACGACGAGTTTAACTTCGTTGGATAGTTTAAATGGGGTCTGCGTCCGCTGTAGGGCAATTAGGTTACGTTGTAGGGCAATTACTCAGAAAGGAAATACAAGAGGAAGTATCGGCATAATAGAGACAATTTGATTTTTTGTATCGTCAGTAACAACCATTTGTATAGCTATGTATAAAGGGTGTCCTCCTTTATATATGGGGTGGCTGTGACTTTTCATAAACATGAATTTTATTGTAGACTGAAAGAATTAGCCCTGTGTGTGGCTAATATATATATATATATATATATATATATATATATATATATATATATATATATATATATATATATATATTAGCCACACACAGTGTAGAAGTGTGGCTAATATATATATTAGCCATACACACATATATTTTGTATCGTCAGTAACAACCATTTGTATAGCTATGTATAAAGGGTGTCCTCCTTTATATGTGGGGTGGCTGTGACTTTTCATAAACATGAATTTTATTGTAGACTGAAAGAATTAGCCCTGTGTGTGGCTAATATATATATATATATATATATATACCGTACTTTCGTGTTATAGCGGCTCCCACAAATATGATTATGCCAAGGTTGCAGTTATGATTTCGCAAAGATCATCGCAAAGCTTATATATGCATCCTATATACGCATATATATACTCCAAACACTCCTATATGTCCATATACGTCCTTATACACACATTATTTATGTCTTATACGTATGTAGTATATACATCATATACACATGTCATATGTATACATCATATATGCATCATATATGATGTTTGGCCACATACGTCAAGAAATGTTATATATATATATCGTATATTATTATAATGTCGTACATGCTTTATAATTTGGCGATATATCTTGGCCGCTTGGCAGTTCATCCTTGGAAGCCGCTATAACACGAAAGTACCAAAATTACAAATATTAATGAAAGCAGAAACAAAAATATTTCATACTTGGTGGCTGCTATAACATGAAAGTACCAAATTTCTTCTTTATTTTTCATATCTGATAATTTGCATCTATCCTTTTTGTAATTTTAACATTTTTGTAATGATTTTATGCATTTCTATTGCCTATTCAAAGAAAAATTCTTTTAAAGTTACAGAATTTCATTAAAAACGCTTAAAAAATTCTTCTAAAGTTACAGAATTTCGTTTAAAAACGGTTAAAATAGTAAAATGCGAACATTGTTTGGTCCATTCTCGACGACAGCATTTATCATTATCCTTTTACGCGTGAAAGTTTCGCTATGGTACTTCATTGTGAAGTTTGGTAATTTTTGAAATTCATTATTTGAAAAACGGCATAATCATTCGATTTGAAATTTATATCAAGCAAAATACATTTCTTTACCTTTCTAACGCAATTTGTCTAACAATTTTGTGACAAATACTTTTTGAGCTATTAATTTTTCCAGTAACTTCAAATGTTTCATTTTCCGAGATTAACCTGTGGCAACAGTGGATGGTTGTGACTTTTCATAAACATGAATTTTACTGTTGCGTGAAAGAATAAGCCACCCTGTGGGCGGCTAAAAACAGTTTGGGCGATTCAGTGCGTATCGGAACTGATGGTCAAAATTTTAAAAGAGCACTATATGTTGAAAACATGTACATTTATACAGACAAATTATAAAGTTAAAAATCACAAATATTTATTAAAAACAACATTATACGTTAATGTGACGCAATTTAAGTTGCAGAGACTAGCCGTACTTTGGAGATATGTCTTAAGGAAGACCAGAGTACCTTTAAGTCAAGAAACCTAAATTCTACAATTGTGGCCCATGCAATACACATAGGTCATTTTACAGATTTTGAGAGAGTTACAGTCATAAAGTTGAATTGCAACGTCTATGGGAACCGTATTCTTTTGGATGCTTGGTTCACGAAATCAGCGAAATTGCCACTTAAGGAAGCCAGCGCGGTTCCACCTGAATACGCTAATTTATTTTGATTCAGACGTCCGCTTTCCCACATTTTTTAAACTGATTCTGACACATTTTCTCTTCTTAAATTGTATTATCATCTCTCGTGATTTTGTGTTTTTAATTTTACATTACTAATTAGGGCTTTCTGGAAAAGAGCGAAACGTATAATGTTGTTTTTAATAAATATTTTTGCCTTTTTAACTTCATAATTTAATTTTCTGTATAAATGTACTTGTTTTTAATTAAAATGAACAGGTGTAATATCTTTCTAAACTTTAAGGACTATATGTGTCAAGACAAGCAATTTATGTATAAGATGTAAGGATTGTAAACCACATATTTTTATTAAACAAACAGGGTGTCTCACATCAACTCGAACTTGGATTTCCGTTCATAATTATAATAATAATAAAGATATTTCAATAAATTTTCAAAAAATAACTTTCTGTGATAAGATACGTTAAAATAAGTGCTGGACATGCACTATAATTTGGTCAGTAATACCGTATGCACTGTCACCTATCTTCCAAATTTGAAAGCGTCTAGCTCAGTGTTATTCGGATGTAAATAATAGTCATTCGTAGAACTTCTTGTAGTTTAATCACATTTCACAGAAAATAGTATAAGTCTGTTGAATATATGTATCTATATTATTGTTACAGTTATGAGACACACTGTATTTTTTATGTAATGAGTCGATGGTCAGCCATTTTTATATGCAAAAAAATTCTTGTCTAAACCCGTATTATCATACTTTGCGGTTAGTTTCATCAGTTCATGTACAATCGTCAAATATATGTACATTAATGCATGTTCAAGCATAAATTTTGACGGATTTTGATAGTTATTTTCTTTTGATGTTGTTGGAAAGGTCTATGTGTGTATGTGGGGGAGGTACGTGTGTATGGGGGAAGTGTGTGTGTGTGACGGAAGAGGGTGCATGTGAAAGGCTTTAATAGTGGCCCTTATAACTCTCATCAGGATCCGATAATGACATGATTGTCTAGTTGGTCAATATTTTCCTTTATCTTTCTGTCCTTCAACTTTCTTAAACTCATTCCCAATTGTCACACAATTTTAAGAAGTTTCTGTAGTATACATGATACTGCTTTACGTTATCAAAACAATTTTTGTATCTTGTGCATACTTATTTTACAGCTATAAATGAAAATTTTAATATATGCGCATCGCTTTTCATGCCACTTCAAAAGATAGAAATTAATCCTTTAATGCGAAATGATATGCATCATTATTAAAGAAAGTTAGTAAAATTCCAGAACAATAACAAGGAGAATATCTATTAAAAACAAACAAAAAAAAAAATCTTTCCTCAATAAATTTTTTGACCAGTCGAAGAAAAATCATATTTCTTTAAATAAAATAATAAAATTTAACTTAAACAGTCTTGCACGTTGATAAAATATGCCCGAAAGGAATTTTCTTTATATTTAAATGAATATGATATTTTCTTGATTTTTTTTTCGGCAGCACAAAATAAACTTACAAAATAGGAATACACCTGGAATTTATTTTATAAACGATGTCATCACAATTTGTATTAATAAGTATATTAATATAAATTAATCTATTTGTATAACAAAAATTATTTAATGAGTGGGTTTAGAAAAAAAAAAACTAAAAGTTTTCGCAAATTCAGAGGAAAATACTTCCGAAATACTCAAGAAAAAAAATATTTATGCAATTTGAAGTAAATCTAAAGGTTCATTCAATTTTTACTTGAATATTTAGATTTAATAAATACAATTTCTTCAAGAATTTTGAACAATTAGTCTGAAATATATACGGAAATTATTTTGAAAATAAGAATGTTTGAATTGTAATTTTATTTAAAAAAATAGTAAGTACAGCTCCAAGTCAAAAAATTAGAATAATTCATTTCATTTGTATTTGGAATTGCATTTAGCTGTATTTTAGTGTAGTACAATTCAAAAATAACAGCGGCTGATGTGTTAATAAATTTTCATGTTATTAAAGAAAATTAAAACTGTAAAAGATTAAATATTGAGTGAATATTTTATTTTTATAAAATTATTATTATTATTCATACTATTAGAATACTAAAGTATTCATTAGGCATTCAAAAGGTGGTTCAAAAAATTAGAATACTGATCGGTTCAGAAAGTTGCATAAATTAAGCATAAAATTAGCTTCTTCGGGACTTCTTCTTAAGCTATAAAAACGCTTTGCATCATCATTGTTTTCATTTTGGGTGAAACATGAATCCTTCGTCCGACATAACGTAGTTTACAAAGCATCGTATTACTGATTTGCATAAAGAAGGTCGTAATCAGCAATATATCGCCAGTTGCTTAAGATGTTCTCAACCAAGTGTTAGTAGAGCAATAAAGCAGTATTTTAACGACGAACATTTTGAAAACAAGCATCTGAATGGCGGCCGAAAGCCAAAAACTAATCAGAGAGATGATAGAAAGCTAAAGAGTATTGCTAAAATAAACCGTTTTAGAAGTGTAAGATATTTGCTTCGAAAGTGGAAGGAACACGGTGTTGATGTGAGTAAATCTACAGAGTGACCAAGATAAAAGAGGCCCGGTATACAGAAGTATAAATACTTACTAATTTTTATTTAAAAGTAGTAAATACAGAATATTATGAATAACAACATACTGAACATTCATTAGTTCATAGGAGGTGTTGTTATTTAGACTTTTAAATAAAAATTAGCAAGTATTTGTACTTCTGTATACCTGGCCTCTTTTATCTTGGCCACTCTGTACAACACTAACAAGGAAGGCCTCCTTAAAGCGCATACTCAGAAAATTTTGAAATAAATGCTAATGAAGCTACTCATGTATGTGTTAAAGGATCAGTCAAATTTAGCTGCGGAATCCCAGTAGAAATTCTGCAAAAAATAAAAACTTTCGAGTATTTGGCGGAGAAAGACGCAATTTAGCTTAGCAAAATTTTTCCCTCGCCAAATGCAAACGATCGTTTGCATTTTGAAATTGCTTGCAAAATTACTATTCGAATGCGCAATACGTAATGAATTTAAACTTAAACTATGAAATAGTTTATTATTTTTTCTATAATATATACAACATACATTAAATTTCATTATACATATATATAGATGTGTACACAAAATTGTAGCTATAAAAATTTACTTATTATGTAAGTTAAACTTTCATAAACAAGTTCAGCAATAAAAAGTCTTTCCTTAAAGATTATTTGTCATAACAGCGTATTTTTTGAAATTTCATTCCGTCGCCAACCAGTGATAAATCGCCAAATAAACGAAATTTTCATAATTTTTTAAGGACGTTATATCGAGGTTCCGCAGAAAATTTTTTTATAGACGTATATACACTCATGAGAAGAACATTCTGTAATTTTTTCAAAATTTTCTGAGTATGCGCTTATGGAGACCTACCTTGTAAGACGTCTCCATAAATTTGGATTTCAATCTCGTGTACCAAAGATAAAGACCCTTATGACTATTAAACAGAAAATGGAGAAAGTGAAGTGGTGCAAAAAAAAGGTTTTTATGGTGTCTGAATGTTTGGCAAAAGATATTGTTTAGTGATGAGAGTGTGTTTTGCGTAACATATGATGATCAAGGTGTTCGTGTATGGCGAATGAAGCAAGAAGCATATGAGTAGGACTGCATGAAACGATCAGCGGAATTTGCAGCCAGTGTAATGGTATGCGCTTGCATGACTGCAGATGATCCTGGAAGGCTATGTATCGTTAACGAAAGGATTAATTCCGAGATATATCAAAAAACCCTTGAGCATTTCATGATACTATCGTCGGAAGATCTGTGTGGTGACGGTTGCTTACGAATATACATTTTAGTGATGCACACTGTCAAAAAAGATAACCACATTTAAAAATATAGAATAACCGCTTCCGAATTACTAAAGTTTCCGAAATGCATTCTTTATCATTAGTAACCTCAGAAAGAAATATATTTTTGAGAT
Organism: Maratus michaelseni; assembly: GCA_963931845.1. Lineage (NCBI taxonomy): Eukaryota > Metazoa > Arthropoda > Arachnida > Araneae > Salticidae > Maratus > Maratus michaelseni. Next base: position 309,568,182 of record OZ007591.1, read on the forward strand.
TTAAAAAAGCCTTTATAAAAGCAAAATTTCTTTTTTTGCCACTGATTTTTGGAAACATTTCCCAGTAGTTTTAAAAAATGTATTATCACTTTTCTCAAACTGAAATATAGTTTTTTAGGATCTTATCAAATTTCAATTAACCATTTTTAGCTGCCTAACGAAATTTATACATGCAAGAGTAATAATATAATATTAATTTTAATGTTAATGTTTATTCTGTTAATTTATAATGTTTCTCTGTAAAACACGTTTGTTGAACATGCAAATGTTTACACAGTTGATAGCATCCAAAAAATGTATATTACCGGTTGAGAAAAATCATTAATATGCTGTAAAAAATATCCAGAAAGTTTCCGAAAATGAGTGGCCACAAAATAAATTTTTGTTTCTATAAATGTTTCTTTAAATCTCCAAACTATATTGGCATTTGAGGTTTTTAAAGATAAAGAACGCTTTTCGGAATCGTGGATGACTGGGAAAAGATTATTGCATATTTTCGTCTTGGTTACATTATATTATCTTAGATTAAGAAACCTCTGTATTTTTATACAGTGTACCAGTAGCGGAAGCAAAGTACTCCTTTTAAAATTAAAGTAAAAGTGTTTATTAATCTTATTTAAAAATTGCTATGGGTTAATCGCCTTTTACGGTCACCGTAGTATTTCTCCTAGCATTGAGACCTTAGTCGTATGGTATTTGCTGCCAACAATGGTATTAGACTGATACCGGACACGTTGTGAAAAGAAGTTCTCACGTAAATAATCAACTAATAATTTATTAATTAAATTAGCATGAAAAAAATGTTACAGTGATAGTCGTTATTGGTTCATACAGATTATTATCACTTGCCGTATGCGACTGTCGAATGACAATCTCCCTGATCGCACGTTTTACTCAATTTCGTTACGCACTGCTCATACACACCATTCTGTCTACGCTGTAATTCGTTTACCCCGGACCAAACTGTCCGATGCACGTTCTCCCCGCGATTCTACACACTCCTCTGCACATTGGGCTCTGCTCTTCTACCGTCTCCTCTACACACTGGGCTCTGCTCGCTACGCCGCTACGTATGCCTGTAAATACTCACTACACTGCACACCAACGACTGACTCGTCTCACACAATTCACGCCATTCTCCAAATCAACAATGCCTTCGCGAGGTTTCTACACCGTTCGAAACATTTCTCTAGAACATTCCCCCTTTTTATTATCTTCTGAACCCAGTTCACTAGGAATCCAGTGCTCACTGTATTCTCATTCCAAAGCCAGATTAGTTACTTTCACAATGGTCTCGTGAACATCCCACAAATATATAATCGGATCAGGAAAATTCCACTGTCAATCACATACGGGAGTTTTACAGAAACAGAAAAATATATATCAGAATACAGTAATATATAATAATGATTAAATATAATTGATTAAATTAATTAAAAATGTACAATATAAGTTCTGTTAAAGTCAGAAAGCTTACAAAAGTATTATAAGTATTTAGAGGATATTAAATAATTAAAAATTATTAAAATTATAAAAAGTTATGCTTATTAAACTTATATGGAATTAAAAGTCTTAGCAAGCTCTTCTGTTTAAATAAAAACTGGTTATTTTTCTTATAATTTTAATTAATATATTTTTTATCCTTTCGTGCTGAAATTAATAAACATACGGAAGCAATAATCAACATGAATCTAAATTTAAGCAGAAATGTTTTCCGGGGACATTTCCCGTGATCGGGTCTGCAGCTACCGTTCCGGTCAATTGTTGAAAGATGTATAGGGAAATCCTGTTCGGCGAAGTAGCTGCGGTCCTCGCGGCGCCCATCAGAGGTCCTTATAGCCTTTCAACATTTGAACGAAACGGCAGTGGTAGACCCGATCATGGATGTTGACACAGTCTATGGATGGAGTCATGGATGTCTAATACTTCCTTCGATATCATTAAGACTATGAAAGTGGTCGATAAGATTATGGAAGTAGATTCTTTCAATGGTGAACATAAAAGTCTCTTCAATATTTTTAATAATGATTTTTTAAATTGTTTATTATATCTATTTTTAGGTTCACTGAAATAATTAAACGGATTTGTTTGGGTACCAAACTTGGTTATTTTGGCACTTGTTTGTTATAGCGGAATAAGCCAATTATGATCAAGCCAAAACTGCAGTTACGATTTCGTCAAAGTACTCCCCCAAGCTTCTACATATTTTATATATACTCCATGTATGTTATTTATAACACATATTTACCCCCTTATACATAATATTTACACCATATATGTCGTCTACACGTTTATTTAGTCATACACGTCTTATACACATAAATTATATATACATCATACATATTTCGTATATAACTATAACTCGGTCATAAGCCTTATAAAATGTAATAGCGTTATACATGACTTTAAAGTTATATAAGTCAAATAACTTGGCGATACATCTTAGTTGCTAGGCGATTCATTTTGCGAGGCCGCTATAACCAAAAAATACCGCTATTTTTACATTTTGTTACTATTTTGTTTACTATTTTGTTTCATTACTATTTTGTTTTCACCCTTATATCAATTTGTATCTACACAAAATGAATAAAAACATTTTGTTTATATATTATGTTTATGCTAAGGATATAAAGGCTTAAATTGGCCCTTCAATTCTCTGATATTTGAAAAAAAAAGATTTTGCTTAAGAGATAAATAAAGTTTATAGCATTATATTTTTATATATTTACAGTCACATTCAAGTAATTCTATTATGTCAATAAAAATGTTGATTTACTATACAGTTATCATTTTAAATTAAGGTGTTTGTAATAATCGCTTTATATTCTGTATACAGAGTTTATTAATTAATTTTAATTGCATATTGTGAGTGAATAATTGTTCTGTAATATACTTTAATATTTATATGAATGTTGCCAGAGCTTTTTAATAGTTTTTTTTTAACCCAGCCCTTTCCAGTTTCTGAACACTATCATCATAATTTATATCAAGAATAACTAATGTAAAGCAATTTATTTGTATATCGAATATTCGCTTAATTTAGGAAAGTGTAAACAAGCAAAAACATTTGAGGCAGGAATATATTTACATAATTCACTAGCATGAAAATATTTGCTTAAAATAAATTAAATTTCGTGGTTCATTTAATGTTTTGATTACATTCTAAATTTATTAAATGGTATATTTTCATCAATCTGAATTATTTGTTTTAGTAAAATTATTTTGAACATTAAAATGAATACATTGTAATTTCATTAAGGCATGATATAATTTTTTTAAAAACAAAAATCAAAAAATTGTTTTGCATATTTTTACTCTTACTCCCTCAAAAACGTTGTGGTAAAGCACTTTATTTCGAAATTCGTATTGGTTGAATAGTTATCCATTTTTGGTTTTGCAATAAACAGGCTCATTTTTAGCGTATTGTGTGTATATTGTAGTGTTTATTGTAGAAACAAAAGGATTGATAAAGAGGAAGTCCACGAGTGTTGATTATATAGACCTGGCATAGATGATTTTATGTAACTTGAAAATTGTCACTGTTATATATGTTTGTTTAAAAACATTGTGAATCTTTAAATCTGTTTTTCTCGAAATTCTGTTTTACAAATCGGTGTGTCAGGTAGAACTTGAGATTGGATCGACCTATTTGTTTCAAATTTTCACGGTTTTCTAGTATATATTATTTTGTAGTCCGTCACGGACGCGTTTTTTAGTATTCAAATTGTAAATATTTTTTTGCACGATTTAAATCCGATAATTTTTGTCTAAAATCGACAACTTAAAGTTTGAATGGCCGTCATTTTCTTCAGGATCGAAAAATTGAAAAACCCAAGATGAACTAGAAAATATCGTAAATTTTAAGGGGTTTTTTTAGTTTTTTGTTACAGATAAGCAGATTCCAAGATTAATCTGGCACCGCGGAAAGCTCCACTTTTTACACACCCCAGTATCAAAAGGCGCCAGAGGGCCATTTTTCAACCAATTAAAAAAAATTAAATTGCCTAAAACTCTATTATTATTACTGTATAATTGTTCTAAAAAATCGCAGAAAAGTGGAGAAATTTTAGGCTTTTTTTTAAAAGTTATAACATACCTTAAAAAGAAACTATGCAAATATCTGTGATACCTTCTTTAAAAAGTACTAAATTACCATGTTTTCTTACAGTAGTTAAATACAGAATCTAATATTCCCCCGGATAAGTTATCGAGGTTTACTTAGTACAGTGATTGGGACACAAGTTATTGAAATACATATATATTTTTCGAAAAATCTTACATGTATACTTTGATCTGCCCAGTAAAAATATTTTAAATAAGAAATTGTACTGAAATATGTAAATATCTGGAAAATGTCATTAAAAATTAATAAAATACGCGAAACGTTCAGAAAATATTAAAATACGAAATTTAAAACTCCCTAGGTTAAATTTTTTAAGTTCGCTTTAGTATTTAGATTGGGTTTCAAGTTATTCAAATATACGCCTTTTTTTTATAAATCTTAAACGTTCTTTTTGATTTCTTTAATAAAAATATTTTATATCATAAATACATGTTCTGGAAGTTCAACAGGAAAAAAATTATAATTATTTATAATGAATGTGTTTACCCTTAAATCGAAGTTTTTGGATAAATTACTACTTTAAAACAAAGGATAAAAGTACTTATACACTAAAAACCAACGTTTAAACCCACAATATCACGCTACACCATGAACAGACGAACAATTCGTGATTAACTTGGAATCACATCATTCAGTGTCATTAAAAACAAAAATTACATCCTCCCAAAGACATGAAACTAAGTTGGAAACCCAAACGACAGCAAAGAACGCACCGAAAGACCATAATGTACCAGCAACCAATCAGATTAAGCCGGAAGTGATACACTATGACACAGGAAATCGACCCAGAAAGGTGAGATGTAAGGTACGCTCGAAAAATCGGTGACCAGGGAGTTACCAAATTTATTAATATAAACAGTTTCGAAAAAAGTCTAAATCCAAAGGAGAATTACATTTCTTAATAATAGTGGCCGAAATAATTTTAAATTTTGTCCCTCACCCCAACAATAACAAGCAATAGAGGATTTTTGGAATTCACTTTTCTTAACATACTTTCTGTGTTCATTGATTCTGTAACTCAGTTGTCGTTTAATTTGTCCTATGTAGGACAAACCACATTGACAGTGGATATTGTAAATACCCCAAAAGTTTAGATGTGGAATTTTATCAATTAATTATGAAAAAGTTATATTTAAACTACTGGCCACTGCGATGACTGTCGAGATACACTTTACGAATAAAAATTAATAAATGTGTTATAGGAACAAATAATTGAGTTATATCATCAGGATTTGAAAAATGCATTATGGGATTCATTTTTAATCTGAAGGTCTTGGTTGTCATAATTATTTTAGAAGTAAAATTAAAAAAATCCAGCCTTAGAAAATGTATTACGTTGCCCGCTATTTAAAAAGTAATAATTTAAGGTAATATTTAAAATGTTAAATTATTAGCTTGATTTTTACAGCTTATTTTATATTAAATTTAAAATATTAAAAAAATATATATATAGTTAACAAAGTAATAATGAGCTGTTGTTAACATAAGAATTTTGTTAGATGTTACTTTCCCACCGTCTAATCGACCTGAACAATTCCTGAAGAAATGAACCACAACTTCAGCTTTTAGAACAGTCAGTAAAAGCAAACACATTTACGTTGCTATCACCCACCTCTTATGTAACAGTAGTTAATACATTTTGTTTTAAATACTTCAAATGTTGTTCTTTATCAAATAAAAATCCATTTTCGTCAAAATAGCCTTTTTTAAAAGTTAAAATCTTTATAAGGTAACATGATCTTATAAATTATACTTAAGAAGTTTTTATCCGTGCTTTAACATGTAAAACAGTAAAATTGCCATTATTTTATGATCTTATCGATTTATGATGCTTTGAATTTTATTCATTTTCTCTCTTTTTGTCACTAAAAATGCGTTGTTCCGATTTCCACAATCGTAAAAAACAGCATAGCAGACCCACCTTCTAGGCGATGTACATAGGAATATAATCGGCATTAATTTACAGGATCTAACAGATTATCTGGATTATATCGATCGGTTCCAGAATATCTATTTGGTGCAACGTTTGAATCGTATTTAGAATTACTTTATCCTCATATAAAATTTCATCTTCATGTATCTGTTTTGCTAAAGCACTTGATCGATCGTTTACGAGAGGATTTCATTGGCACGATATCGTTAATTATCATGGATTTTCAGCACCTTGGTACATTTCAATATATCTCCTGTAAATACAGCGTGCGACAGAAAAATGTATACATACACTGTTTACCAGGTCATAACTATCTAATTTTTCTTTCTTTACAAAATGTAATTATTGTAAATAAATAGGGGATCAAGACTAATTTTTGAAATAAGAAAATTGTACTGTGTAAGTATGAAAATGTATCAGAATTACAAAAACAATATCGCAGGGCGTTTCAGGCAGATTTACCTATGCGACTTGCACTTCATCGGATAAAAAATGAGTTTGAAACGAATATATGTTCATAGACAACGTTCCGGAACTACAATTGAGCATGCACGCGCCACAACACCAAATGAAATGTTTGTTGAAGTTTGTGAATCAATAGCCCACCGTTATGAGCAGTGTATTGACCAGAACGATAATAATTTTAAACATCTGCGGTAGGAGTAAAAGTTATGCATTTTATGTAGATTCCTTTGCAATTTAAATATTAATTACATGTGAATAAAAACTGAGTTATAATCATTCAAAGTGTGTATAGATTTTTCTGACGCTCCTGTATATAAATAATAGAACTGTATGTATAACAGTAATATTATCTGTAGCATTTATCAAAGTGCGTTTTTTTATAGTAGCATTGCCCGAAAATGTTGAATTACACTTTATAAAGTATATTGGGACGATTCAAGAATAAACTCCGATTCAAGGGATGAACCGTGATTAGAATGAATTTTACTCTGAAGAGTCCATTAACCCTTGCACCTGCTTCTGTAAACATTTTATAAAATATAGAAAACTTGTTACTAAAGGATTTCATTGCCGTGATATCCTAATAGTCAGTGAGACAGCCTCATATTTTGGAAACCAATTTTAGCGTTAATGACTGAGGTATAATGATAGAATAGATGTTACAGATAATGAAATTACCAGTCAGCTGGCGCACCAGCCTGGAGTGTTTCCATACTAACATGTGTAATAATATGTAATGAAAGGCAACCCGGATTACTGTTGATGCCCCAGCTTAGGAATAACGTCAGTAATCGCGTTGCCATCCATTTAATATTATGGCGGGCTTTGCGATTTTGCTTTGGCAATATCCTCCGTTGGTGCGTCAGCTGATTGGCAGTTTCGTTTTTATTTTCGGCTGTAACATCTATTCTATCATTTATATATCAAAATCGTCAACGCTAAAATTGGTTTCCAAAACGTTATACTGCCACCTGGACTAAAAACTATTAAAAACGATTCACATCTCTGCCCTTTTCAAGATATTTCCTGAAAATTTATGGAGAAAATTCAAGGTATTTATAACATGAATATTACCTGAGGAATTTATTTACTGCGTTAAGTTTTCCTAATATTTTCTGACAATGTTGTATTAAAACTTTTACAAATTTCAGAAACTACATTAAGACTTTTATAAACTGTCACTCGCATAAAACATCACCTCGAATATAATGTCAGGTATTTAAAGTCCCGGTAAAGAGAGTAGAAAATAGTGCTACAGAGATTCTAATAAACCGTAAAAAAAAAAAAAAAAAAAAAAGATTGAAGAAACAAAAATTTGTGATAAAGAATGTCAGGAATTATGCGAGGGTAACAACAAACTCATTTGAGAGAATCAAAGAACACCCAATACCTTACATATTTTTTATTTTTCTTCTGAAAAAAAAAAAAAAAAAAAAAAGCGAAGTAGATGGTTTCACAATTTTAATAAAAGCAAAAAGGAAATTTGAATAGCGAAACTAAATCGAAACAAGAAGATAAAATCCTGCTTCCAAAGTAGATTATGAAACACTTTCCAGAATTTCCAAAATATTGAAACGAAACTTCACCGCATGATAAAGTAAAAGAAGATGTCTAATTAAGATAAAGCATAACACATTCGAAAAACCTATTTCAACAATAGCCATCCATAGTCAGAAAGGTAGTCGAATTATTTTGTTCAGCCCTGTCTATGATCTAACCATTTGGATAAATATTACTTAGCATGCTGGAATTTAGATCAATGAAAACGCATAAGACAGTCGGAAATTATATAGGGCATAGACAATATATCCAGTAGGGGAAACCGTATTTGGTTGTTAATGTGGTAGGTTGTTACAGAAGCTTCTTCTACGAAGGGATAGATGACAGCCCATGACTGTGTAAACATTAATTGACTGTGTAAACATTAATTGACTGTGTAAACAGCATCTATTAGTCCTTCATACTGTTTATTTTTTATAGCGATTTGCAGCGTCTCTTATGAGGCATGAATGCTTTTTGTCTTTTTAGAGTATGTAAAGTACAGTTTAGTAAGCAATTCAATGTCTATTTGCTCATAAAGAATTGGGGATAAAGTTGTGATTCATACACGGTTAGACTGTTTTGTAATTCAGAAATATTTTACGTTTTATTGTGCCGTTATATGATCTGCTGTTTGAACATCGATGCACCAGTCGCAATAGGTTAGGGCTAAAGAAAATAAAGACATACGGGGTTGAATTTTGTATGAACATTGGGGAATGCTGTTACTTGTAACAACAAACCCCAGTTGTAATAAGCATCAATGCTTATGATTAGAAGCTTAGCCTTTTGTAAATATAAAATTGGTTACAAGACTTTAATTAGAAACTTATTGTTCTACATTGTCTACATTTTTTAGGAATAGCTATGATGATTTATAAAAGAAAACTAATAGAGGGAACAACTACTCAACAAACATTCATTGACGCTGCCAAAGAAGTGATAGAGAATGGTGTGATCTGGAGTTTAAGTTCGAAGTTTTGGCATGATCGTATGTGAAGTATTTTACAGTTGTGAAAAACATTTTATCTTGCAGTTATAGAGGTAATAACCCCTTAAATAAAATATTTAATTTTGTTCTTTTAATAGTCACGGAAATGGGGAAAAGAGGAAATAATCTTACTTACAAAATTCATGTTGAGATGAGACAGAAAAGACAAAATTATTGAAGTCCAACTAAATGGTCTTTATTCTGAATTAAATGAGAGAAGAAGATCAGACACCCTTCATGGCCCCCAATAAAGGCATTTAAAATTTCAGACACAGTTAAAATGTTAATTTTTTGTAATTTTATATAATGATTGACACTTGAAGAATATTTAACAGGAAAATGGCAACATAAAATCATAAGAAAATTTGCACATCTTATCAACGTCCCTTCAAAACTCAAACTGCTAAAAAAATTAACTGTCAAAGTATTCGTCACATATCTACGGGGAGGCCAAAGTAAATAATAGGGATGTTAAATTGATTAACTTTCAAAAACAACTGTAATTAAATAGACGAATAGCAAGCCAAAAACTAAACAAGAACTTTCTCTTATTTGCCGACACAAACAGCGCGCCTATGATTTGAAAAACGTACGTATGTAGAAATAGTTTCAAAGTCCGCTCAGATGAATGAGCTACACAGCATGCACGGCCAAGGTGCACACAGACGAAATGCGAGAAGAGAGGTGAAATAAAATAAAAAAAAACGTAGGGAGAAATTGGATGCGCGCAAAACTGAGGCCGAACGCAGAGATGAAGGAATTGCTAAAAATGCACGTAGAGGCAGGCAGCTGGAATGGTAATAAGAAACAGGAATTCTGGTGAAAGGCATAGTCGAAGCATGAGGTACGACGTACTGGATAAAACATCAGCAACAGATTGCATGCTTAAATGCCGAAATGAAGAATGATATTCAAATTCGTTGCTAAATGCGAAGTGGTACGATGCATCGAATGTAAGAATTGGGTTCATGACAAATGAACCGACACAAACGCTTGTTATGTTTGCATTCATAGTAACTCCGATGAAGACTTGTATGGCTACAATTGTCTACATGTATATGCAACAATTTACCCGAAGAATGTAACAACGAACCCGAAAGAAGGGGGACATTGTTATAGAATGTTCATTCAATTAAAAAGTTTTGTTTTGAAAAATATCATATATCATATCATATATTATAATACGAGCAAATATTGTGTGTGGCTACGTGTGTGCGTGGATTTGCAAAATTTATCTAAAAAACGGCTCTAAGAATCTAGACTAAATTTTGTATCCTACCGTTTTGGGTCACGAAAATATCATTGGGCTAGGTCACATGTTCAAAAAAATTCGATTAGTTGGTTATTTTGGGCTAACTACGGGTCAGGACCAAGCTAGTTTTATCTAAAAAACGGTTCTAAAGATTTTGACTAAATTTGGTATCGTACCGTTTTGGATTACTAGAAGACCATTGCGCTAACTCATATGATCAAGAAAGTTTGATTAGTAGGACATTTTGGGGTCACTATAGGTATTGCTAATTTTATCTAAAAAAAACAGTTCTAACGATGTTGCATAAATTTTATGTCCTACCGTTTTGGGTTACTAGAAGATCATTGAGCTAGTTCACGTGACTGAGAAAATTCAATTAGTGGGTCATTTTAGGGTCACTACGAGTCAAGCTAATTTCATATAAAAAAGGGCTCTAACGATTTTCACTAAATTTTGTATTCTACCGTTTTGGAGTACGAGAAGACCCATTGGATAGAATCACATACGTTCGAGAAAATTTGATTAGTGGGTCATTTTGGTGTCACTACGGGTCAATGCATTTCGACGGTGATGAAGGTTGAAACAGTTATTAAATTTTTGAACATTTGATAAACAAAGTCGGGAAATTGGCAACATTTTGCCAAATCTAGCGAAGATCTGGCGGTGAAAGACTTTCAAGCTTACCAATACCAAAAGGCATGCTTGTGCCAAATGAAAGCCAATTTGGAGACTTTCCGCCAATTTTTTTCGACATTTGACAAAAAAATTGTCTTTTAGAATTTGAAGGAATTTTCCAGAAATTCCTAATAGTAGCCAAGATACATGATTCAAAGAATCATGTCCATAAATCCTTCTCGAAAATAGAACCTAACCAATCAAGATACATAGAAATTGTGTTATACAATTATATGTTGTACAGGGAACTTATTATTATACCGAGTTGAACACAAGGCTAATTTTAACTGAGAATAGCTTGATCTTCACAGTTTGTGTTTAACTTGTATAATAAACTACCAGTAATTTTAACAAAGGAATGATTGCAGATTTTTGAAATAATTGTTTAAGATTTATCAAACTTCCACAATAAAATCTGAAGTAAAAATCGTAGCTACCTACCCGGTTTCTCCAATTTCGCATAGCCCTGTATATGAATCTACATATATTTAACAAGCATCTGTTAGTATACTAAATATAGTTCAGCCTCAAAATGCACAAAATAATTAAAATCCACTATTAAACAATTCACACAAATAGACAGTTATATTTACGATTTCTTTCTGCAGCCCTGTAAAGGATATATAAAATTTGTAATAAATAAGCCAAAAAATAGCTAAACTTTAAAAGATATACCGCAAGAGAAAACTCACTTTCAGTTATTATCGCTTATAGATTGTATTGTAGTAAAAGTCTCTTGTGTGTCCCTGTAAATAAACAGTAGTTGATATGAGTGCCGTATTCTACAATAAGCATCTTACAGCTCTGATTTGCTATGTATATGAGTTTCACTATGTTTGAAAAAATTTTTAAGTAAATGAATGCACTCCAAGGGATTTTCTTCCCGTACACTATTATGTAACGGAACTCTTTTGTGCGACCCTGTAAAGAAATGTCAAATGCTTTACATTCCATATTATTCAGAAAGCATGTCTTAGTGACCTTCCGAAACTGATATTAATTTTAATTTTTTGAAATATGTAACACCGTTAAATTTACTGCAAACGCTTTTTCCCCATGCACTATAATGTAGAGGAGTTCTTTAGAATTTTCCTCTAAACGAAGTATAAATGCTAAGTTCAGTAGTGAACCTTTTTTAATAAACCTCAATAACATATATTAGTTATACAGCAAACCGATTATTTTTACGAGAGTTACGGCATGGAAAGACGGTAGACAGAAAGACAGACTGCAGACGCCAGGCAAACAAATGTCATAACACTTTTGAATTATTTTGGAAAATGTTAATAAGAAGACTGCTTCAGCCAACATTTTAAAATAATGTTTTTTTTTTCTTTTTATAAACTGATTTCTTGTATATTGTTACAATAATGTTTAATATTAGTGCATTTTTCATTTAATAACTGTTATAAAATAAATAATTTGTAGTGGTGACTTCTAGAATAATTTTCGTTAAATGTTTCTTTCCACAACTGATGTATGGTAAAAAAAAAATACCCCACTTACAAAATAAACTGTTAACTCCAGTAAATTGGTAAAAATATAAAAGAGAGATTTGGTAGAGTTTTGATATTTCTGACTTTTTATGATTTTTGGGGCCGCTGAATACGAATTTGCTGTTTGGTAATAAGCATTTTCACGGAAAATACGTAAAAAAAAAAAAAAAAAAAACTTTTCTCTGTTGTTTCGAAATAACTCCAAAACTATGCATTTCACGTGAAAGTCGACCATACATGAAATTAAACAGGATAAAATTGCCTAAAAGTTTTTATTTTCTACTCAATGGTTTAGCCATGAAAGCATCGGTAAAATAGGTGTTAAAAGTAAAAACTCTGAAGAAAGCGAATTACGGTCGAATTACGTCGATGTAACATGGAAATTCACGATTGTATGCAAACGTTGACCATTAATGATATTAAAGATTTTATGATAGATTACATACTAAAGACTATGAGGAAATAATACTAAAGATTATATGATAGACTAGATGCATTGCTCATCAATTGCACCTGTGGACCCAACGGAAAAGGACCAAGTAATGCCACAAGGAATCAAATATTTACCATTAAAAGCACTTTTATTCTATAACATTGTAATAAATATAATTCTATAATAGACCGGGAGGCGGCAGCACAGACAATCACCTCATCGAGTTCACGGCTGAAATTTCAGAATTAGGTATAACTCAATTCGTATATTAAAGCGCAAACGGCCTGCCAAGTCATATCTTGGTGGAAAATACCTTAAAATCCGATTTTAGCGGTTGACTCATAGGTTTACCATTGTGTTTTCCAGCACCCAAAGGTATGAAAACATGGAGGACTGGGAGCAGGAACATACAATGGTAAACCTACGAGCCAACCACTAAAATCGGGTTTTCGAGTGTTTTCCATCAAGATATGACTTTATGGTGCAGACCGATTGCGTTTTAATATGCGAATCAAGTTTTAACTAATTCTAGAATTTCAGCCGTAAATTCGATGAGGTGATTGTCTGTGCTACCGCCTCCCGGTCTATAATATTTGAATAACACTCACGAATTCCATACGTCTATTTTCTATGTTTTAGATGTGGATGGACAGCAGGGGCCCCTACAAGTAAAAGAATGTGGATATAAGATTTTTTGCTTTTTGTACTTTTTGTAAATCTATCTACTAATATCTCTTACTAATGTACTTAATTATTTATTATTAAATTATTATTTATAATGAGTCGTCATATTATCAGGCACCTTCATTGTAAAATTTAGTCCATCATATAATTTTTAGTATCATAAATGATCAACGATTGTGTAAAATGTTTCGTTTTCATGTTACACCCATGTACAGTGTCGTAATTTCAGTTTTTGCAGAGTTTTTTGCTTTGAAGACCTACTTTTGTGGCACTTTCACGGCTAAACCATTGATCAGAGAATAAAAATTTTAAGACATAAAATGTAGAAAATTTTATCCTCTTTAATTTCAATGTCTCTTTAACTTCGATTCGACTTTCACGTAAAAGGTGTAGTTTTGGAGTTATTTTGAAAAAAGGGAGAAAAGTCTGTTGTTTTGTATACGTTTAAAAAAAAAAGTATTTAAATTCTTGTTGACAAACCTCAGATTTGTGTTCAACGACCCAAAATCATAAAAGTACTAAATATCAAAACTCCACCAAAACTTTCTTTTTGGCCTTTTTTAATTACCTGGACTAAATTTTAAAATTCATAAATGAGCATCCGTATCATGTTAATAAAATAACAAATTCAATCAATATAACAGTAAATAAATTAATTCCTTTTATTGCGTCACTACATTTAAGACAGAACATCCATCGGGTATCAAAGGGTAATTGTTTCACCGTGTCTGAATAAAAAACTTAAAATATTTTAGAATAAAGAATTTCGATATCAGACTGATGATAAAACTGAACTCTGAGAATTATAATACATTGTATAAATATAAGATATTTTAAATAAAAGATACGTACTATCTTCTTTTATTAAACAAGAATTAAAGTAATATAAATACATAAAGCTGTAATAATAATTATTTAATAATGTATTACTTTGTAAAGAAGGCGAAGGTTTACGTCGGCGGACTTGAAAAAAAAAATCTATATAATGCGTAGTGTTAAACTACTTTTTTATACTGAGGTGAACTTAAGAACTGCAGTTCTTTCTAGTGCATTTAATGCCTAAACACTTTATTTATAATTTTATGTACAGTAGCAAGAGTTATAACAAAAAATAAAATGTATTACATACATTTGTAGTACCGAAAATTTGCATTAGATTTTTTTTGACAGCAACATAAAATATAATAAAACGAAAACGAAATCGCAATAAAGAATTGTAATTTTACAGTTAGGATTTTTCTTTCCAATATTAATAATTATAACATAAATAAATGAATATAAGAAAAACTTATACCACAAATTTTTTAAAGAACATTATATTATAAATAATCTCTCTGTTTCAACGACATTCTCCACAAGTTTACTTTCTTCTAATCACGCAAATACAGCTGTTGGTTCTGGCTGTATAAAATGTAAAATACCAAAATACCAAAACGTTTTCATTTTTGAAAGAATTTGGCCTTGCCATGAGAAATTGTATTCTATTTTTTTCGTGGGTAAAATGATATTTTTTTTTTTAAGGACATGTTCCATTTGCAGAGGTCTTACTGTATTTAGTGAAAAATAATTTGTTTAACACACGCTGTAATCCTTTATTACCCGTTATAACCAAATTCAACTGAATACGAAATGTACAAACAATACTCAAAGATTATATAGACGTTGAATCTGAACTCGGTGAGAAAACTTCAAGGCTAGATAAAACACACCTAAACAATCTCAAAAGATCTTACTGGTCATTCTCACAGAAAAAGCAAAACTAATTCAAAAATTGTTTTAAACTTTTGAATTTATAGAATGTAATTTTCAGAAAAAATTATGTGCATCAGGATTTCATTAATTTAAATTTTTGTTGTATCTGATAACTCCTTATACTGCACACAATGTTTGATAAATGACCGATAAGCTAGACAATATCAGTAAAACTGAATATGCGAAAGGACACAAATAGTTTGTTTTTCAAACTTTAACTACTTTGGTTTTCAATTTTTTAAAATGGTGCATTTGTTTTCATTAAATGCAATGTTAAATCTGTCTAAAATTTGTATTATAATTATAAATTAGCTTTTCTTTATAGTTTATTTAAGATGACCACGGATTATACATTGAGAACTTTGCTAAACTCGAAATAGAACTAATAAATTGCAAAAGATTCAATAATTTCACAACAGAACAAAGAGTTACAGCTAAAAACGAAAAGGTTTTCTTCCTCCCAAACTACTTAATGATAATTTGTCATATACTGTCATCTATGGCACTTTTTAGATAGATTTCGTAAGAAATACCACCTTTTACATTCTCACCTAAGTTGGAATTTTTTAAAAATTTTTGCAGATCTACGCCGATCATGACTCCCAGAACCCAAAACCACCCCCAGTTCAAAACTTTATCTATCTATCTATCTATCTATCTATGTATCTATCTATCTATGTATCTATCTATCTATCTATCTATGTCACTTTTTTATGAACACGATAACTGCAATAATTCTGCACTATCTCTTCGAAACTGATACATAAAATCAAGGGGCATAAAATCTCGGTCAAATTCGTTAATGGGCAAAATCGAAGCAAGGGGGGTGGGGGGGGCTTTTTGTGAAAACAGAAAAACCCCCATAATTTCTTAATTATGATACGTATCGAATCCGTTTGAAGTTATTATTACTTCTAGGAGAAGGGCCAAAAATTTATGTATGACAGATTTTTGATATAATTAAAAATGGCCCCAAGGGGGGGGGGGGGGTAGGAAGGGGGGTTTTAGAAGAAAAACATTCATAACTTCGTCAATTCCCAAGATATCAAATCCGCTGAAATTTATTATAAATCTTCTTAATATTATCTGCAACTTTTATACTCACAAATTTTTTATAGGACCAACTCTTATAGCAAAAAAAAAAAAAAAAAATTCCCTGCTGGCTCCGCCTGCAAACAAGTTAGGTTTCGAAGTAGGCGGTTCCAACTGCCGCATTATGGCAAAAAGGTCATTTCTTCCGCAATTCCTAAGAAACAGGCGCCCCACGGTCTGCGTCTTCGAAATCTACCTGTGCCTGTCGGCCGATCCGTCAGGGATTTTAATTTTATTTATTTTCACTATCCACGGGGAGGGGGGGAGATTATTTTGGCTAGGGTGAAAGCTTATAAAATAATTCCTTAATAAAAATAAAACTAGTTTAAACAAGAACGAAAAATCATGCGTCAAGCATAGATTATGTAATACTTTCAAACACTTCCAAAAAATTTACAAACATTTACAGTTTAATAAGGTGAAAAATGATATCTAAGTAAACACTTTGGAAAACGTTTAACATATTTAAAACCCAATTTCAGGAATTACCAACAATATTCCGACAAATATCCGAATTCTTTTGTGCAGCCCTGTATATGATCCATAGATTTGTATATACAATACATAGAATGATAAATTTTAGTTCAGTTAGGAAAAGCGTAGTACAGTTTATAATTCCTCTTATGGAATTTTCGTCAATAAACGGAAATGTACTCGAGGACTTTTGTGCTGCCCTGTATATAATCTATAGAATTTATACACACCAAGTAACAGACAAAAAATGATTTAAATTTAAAAACGCGATCATCAATTTAAAACATACTTCCATCAATTATTGTTAAAATACAGTAACGAATTCTTTTGTGTGAACATGTAAATGAACAATGAACGCAACGCACAAAATATTCTATAAGTAAGCCCCTTGTAATGCACCTTAGTGGTGTTATATCAATTTCAATATGTTTGAAATAGTGAATCATTATTAAAATAAACCCCAAAAGATTTTTCTCTATAGACCGTAATGTAACGGAATTCTTTTGAGTGTCCCTGTAAAAGAACTATAAATGCTATGCACACCATATTCTATAGTAAGCCTCTTGTCGTACTCGTCAGTGATATATATCAATTTAAATATGTTTGAAGTTGTGTAACAGCATTAGAATACACCGCAAATGATTTCTTCTCCTAGACCGTAATGTAATGGAAATCTTTTGAGTGTCCCTGTAAAAAAACTATAAGAGCTACACACTTCATTTTCAGTACCAATCATACTATAGTAAACCTCAATGCCATATATAAATTGCATGACAATCCGAATATATTTACGCGAGTTAGAGCACGTACAGACAGACAGATGGCAGAGAGATAGACAGACAAACCGAATTCATAAGAGCACTTTTAAACTATGTTGAAAGTGTTAAAAATATTAAGTCAAAACTTAACTAATGACTTTTAATTAGTTGTTATTGAACAAAAAATGCAAAAGAATTTTAAATTGCTTAATTGTCAGTAAAATGAACATTAGGTGTCAGATGTAAGGACATCCACAGACGGGACTTTCAACTTATATTCATTAATAGCTTAATGTTAAATATTAAAATTATTTGTCAGAAATGTGTTTAATAGCTTACTCAAAATTTAAATATATATGTATATGAAAATATAAGGAAAGTTGCTACCTTTCCTAATATTTTTTGCTTCGGGACCTAAAATTACCTTTTCGTGAGAATGACCAATACAAGCAGTCAAACGCCGCAGGGCACATTCTGATTGTGGCGAGAATGCTGTCACAATTTGGGCATCCAGAGTATTTCCATCCGCTGCACTATATATTAAATGAATAGTGTTTGCATTTTCCTGATAACCATCTACCCCTTTTGTAATCTATAGTAAAAATGATGATGTGTGTGAAAAATCATCTCTTTTGTGTGTAATGGCAGCGCCATCTAACGACCCACCGCTTGCGATAGGTCCATACACTTTATGTTGAAAAATGCTTGTTTAGTTGCGTTCTATCACTCCTTAATATATTGCCCTGCTTCACTCTCGATTTCTGTGAAGAAAATTTGTCCCAATTTAAAATCCAGTCCCCTTCTCTCTTGAGATCAGCTGTTTCTCAAATAAAGTTATTTACTTCTCAATTTCTTGGTTTCTTCTTCAAATTTTCATCAGTATTAGCATTTAAGTTAGTAATAATATTTCCTCATAAAATATCAGCAATCATTTACTAATTTACTGTAGTAAACATGGTTCTCTCCACAATCAGGAAACGCTCTGCATCATTTTACTGTTTGAGTCATGACCATGCTGTTGTTCCATGCAGTTCGACCATGCGATCATTGAGTTTTGCCCATGAGTTCAGATTCATACTGTATATGTATATACAAATACTAAATGAAATAAAACAGCGCGATATCGTGATGCAACGTATCTTTTAACCAATTAATTTTAATCATGATATTAATTTAATGTTCAAAATGAAACAAAAAGCCGTTAAAGATTTCAAAATAGCACTAAATAGCAGCCTCTTCTGATTAACTGATCTCATGATTAATCTTCGGTATTTAGAGCCATAGCCAAATGTGATTTGGCATAAGAATTTTTTTCAAAAATTTTAATTGTATTCACATTCACTTTTTCAAATATTTATGACGATTCACAAAGGAATTAATATGATTAAATAAACGTGTCCGAATGTTGTTGTAGAATCGAACCAAACCAAACAGTTGTGAGTTTTGGCAGTCGTCTAAAAGACTACATATTTTTGACGAGGACAGCAAAATTCGCAGTGAAAGAAATGTGACTTTGTCGCTAAAATATTTTGACTTCAAACTTGCACATTTAAATACTAAAATATAAATTTTTGCGAAAAGAATAAATAAATAAAAAATATAGAAATATTGAAACCTACTTCAAAATTGGATTCAAAACATTCACAACCTAATTCACAATCGGATATTTTATTCTTTTTTTCATATGAGGAACTCATGTTTTATTGTCGTCCCTCTTTTCTGTAATAAGGTAAATAGGATACATGTTTCATTTTAAAGATTTATTTTAAATGAATATATAAGAAACAATTACCGAATAAGATAAAATACGTTTACATTTATATTCTTGGATGACTTAAAATAGGTGGAATTGATGAGAAATATAATTTTGTATTAAACACTTTCTATGAACTGACAGGATTAAGTACATTAAAAGTAGCTAAATAATACTATAACTTGTAATGCTATGTAATAATAATTTCATTATATGAACATGAAAAGAAATTTCTTAATAAGTATTTGACGCAAATGATAAAAAACATATGTCCATGTTAAAAAGCAATTCTATTTATTTTTGTTTTCGAAAATAAATGCTATTGAAATTGTTTCACTCGTATACCTTTTGATAAAAATGTTTTGTTTTTACTATGCTACTTCCAAGTAAACTCCACAACAGCACTTTATTTTACTACTAAATTTCTTGGGATACAGTTTTGTACACCAAATTTATTATGATACAGCAGCTGGAATACATTTTTATGACATAAGAAACATCAAAATCCTTCTCGGTAATTTTCTTTGATATCAAGGAAATGCTTGAGATGTTTTAATCTAGAAAACACAGTTCTACACGAAACTGACATTTAAGTCAGAAATATGTGATTTGTATTTTATTCTTTTTTCTTTTCTGTTTTTGTTTCTCGTGTTTGATTTTTCAGACGCTTTTCTTGAGATTTTTTAGAATGTTCTTTTCGCTTAAAGGAGTACAGGAGAACTAGCTTAATACGAGCACTTCTAAAACGAGAAAAATGTTAAAACGAGAAATTGCCACTTTAAGAATAGTTCATATTATAAACTACAGAATAATCAAGTTCCCACTCATCCTCCATAAGTGCATTAATTTGGCCCATGTTTAATACGTTTCTAACCAGAAAGTTTTTTAAAGAAATGTATTTAAATAAATTACTCGTAGAAACCTGAAATTTAATAAATATTGTATACTTTTTTTAATTGATAAGAGGAATAAAATAAAAAAAATTATAAACAGAAAATAAGTTTTATTAGACTGTCAACATATTTCAGCTCAATCTTAGCCATTATTAAAACAGATAAGAATGTTCTATAAATGCACGGTCTTTGAAGTTATTTGAAACGCTATCCTTTAATTTTCCTCGTAATTTTTAAAATTACGCCCGTTATATTTTATTCTTTACTTGGATGCTTATTTGCATATTTGTAACCTTGGAGTAACTCGTTTATATTATTTGTTAAATTTTTAAATAAAGATTGATCAAATAAATTTCCTGGTTCAAAAACGTTGTTAAACTGGGTCAAATTAAACCACATATTACGGAAGATTAGTGTGAGCTTGGCACAGTAAGCTATATTAAGATTTTCACATATTTTACGAGTTACAAAAACACGATCACGGCTAATAAAGAGCAAAACAACTGTTCATTTCAAATTGAATTTAGACGGAATGTAGGCCAGAATTAGGAAACAAAATAACTTTCTTATTGAACATTGTTCTTTCCCTCATCAATAATTTTTCTGCATTACAACTGTCTGTCAAAATCTAGTAACTTATTAGTTTTACCAAAATTAATTAAAACTTCTAGGCGGATATTTTATGTTAACTTTATGATACTACGCTAATTTCAGCTATGAGCTAATTAGAGTAATTAATAATACTAATGTTTTAGTTATATGTGAGTTGTTAAGATTTTTATTATGTTCATCGGTATTACGAGTAACGGTTAATACGAAGAATTACTAAACCACTTTACCAAACTACTAAACTACTAAACTACTAAACTATTTTACTAAACTACTTTAAAAAA
The DNA here is from genome assembly GCA_963931845.1 of Maratus michaelseni. Taxonomy (NCBI): domain Eukaryota; kingdom Metazoa; phylum Arthropoda; class Arachnida; order Araneae; family Salticidae; genus Maratus; species Maratus michaelseni. The sequence goes on from OZ007591.1 coordinate 309,589,388, forward strand.
CATAATGCAACCTTCTAGGAGGATATTTTTATGTTAACTTTATGATATTAAAATAATTTTAGCTATGTGCTAATTAGAGTAATTAATAGTACTAATTAGTTTAGTTATATGTTAAGATTTTTATTGTCTTCACCGGTATTACGAGTAATGGTTATAACGGGGAATTTTATAATTCGTTTGCTCCTCGTATTAATCGAGTTCAACTGTATTTTAGTGATCCTCTGAAATATACCTTTTGTAAAAAATGTCTTCTAAATTGTAATGTAGTTAAATGCAATTAAAATAATATTCTTCTAACAGCACGAAGGTCGCGCACGCGTAGTTACATCCTTTAACTCGAGAACAAATTAGCATAGCCATTTTGTTTGATTATGTGAACGTTTGATGTAATTGTTTGTCGGTAATCATGTTTAAAACAATGGATCGGCCCGCCGTGCGCCAGCTGTGAAACAAGAGCCCTTATAAAATTTTTGAATGCGAGAAATGCTCGACTTAGAGAAATTTAACGTCAGATAAGTGAAACATACGGAGAGAACGCGATGAGTGAAGGTATGATGCGAAAGTTTGTTAGGGTGTATAACGAAGGAAGTAAAAATGTCCACGACGAGAAGAGCAGTGGACGACCATCGTTGATCACCGAAGTATTTATGCGTTGCATCGACGAACAAGTTCGTTCCAATAAGTGATTCACGATTTCTGATTTGCCACTTTGGAAGTGATGATAAGATCAAGGTAAACGTCTAAAACTGGTTCAGATCGTAGGCGGCCGAATTCTTCGAAGCGAGTAAGTTGCAATTAGTGCCAAGATGTGACACATGCCTTAATTCGCATGGTGAATATGTCGATAAGTAGTTTAAAGTATGTAGATTTTTCTGTAATAAAATACATTTTTTTAAATATCCAAACAGTACTTACTTTCTGGATGAGCTTAGTATTTATTTTTTATTCACCAAAAAAAAAAAAAAAAGTTCTATTGAGCTTGGTAGATTTTTTATTATGCATCTAGAAAAATGTTAAAAGCACTTTCGTTTGTACTATGTTACTTTTGCGCAAATGATACTACAACTTTTTATTTTAATACTGAATTTTTTGGATACAGTTTTGTTAGATGATATTTATTATGGTAGAGCAGCTGAAACGCATATTCATGTTATGATATATGTTACATTAAAAACCTCTTCGGTAATTTTCTGTGATAAACAGGAAATGTTCTAGTTGCTTTAATGCCAGGCTTTAATGCCATTTCTACACGAAGCTGACATTTAAGTTAGAAATGTATGACTTGAATTTTATTGGCGTTTCGCTTGCTATAATTTTTTTTTTTCATTCTAGATTTTCAGATGATTTTATTATAAAATGTTTTATTTTATTTGAAATTGGTGGTTTATAATAATTCATTTTTTCTTAAAAATTCCTCCTAATTTAAAAAAATGTAATTAAAATCTTTAAAAGATTTTGTTTTCCTTATAATTGGTTGGTAATTTAACATATCTGAAAAAAAAATAAAAGCTTTATTCGTATGTATATGGGTTTAATGAAATGTTTTAAAAGCCGTTGCCAATATTCTTTTTTAAATTTCTAAAAAAAAACCCGTTAAAAATGAAAACCTTTAAAGTTACGCATAGGAATAAATGTGAATATTCTTCGAGAAAAAACACTGTTAATGTTTTTTTTTTAATTTCTGTTTTAATTTCTAAATAAAGTAACATTACACTAATCGAAAAATATTAATCATCTATTCGTTTATAATATATCATATAATACATTAAATATGCTTATAATATATATATAAAAAGAAAAACTTTTAAGGCATGAATGAATGCGAAGATATATATGTATATATATATATATATATAACAAGGCTTATAATGATTTTCTTCGCTTAGCTTAATGTCTACTTCATTTGGTAAATTATGTAACATTAAGTCAAGCTAAAATAAATGGTTATGATACGATTCCTTAAACATTTTGTAATTAAAAGAATCAAAATTTTAAATGTATGCACATGAATCAATGGAAATATTTTCACAGAAAAAAGATTTGTTAATTACTTTACTTAATTTTCACTTCCTCTGGTAAATTATATAATATTAAATCAAGTGATTTTTTTTAATAATATATAGAGAATTCATGTATTTTTGGAAAAAAATTCTCTAAAACCAGGAATGAGTGAAATAAAAAAGAAATAATTTTCCAGGTATTTATTTGTATTTTTTGTGGTCGAAAGTGTATTAAAGATTTCAAATATATTGTTGTTAAAATATATTTTCTATTAACTATAATTAAATATACCAGTTCAAGAAGGAATTATGTAAAACATTTTCAAGTAAAATTATCTTTATTGTAATTTGGTTTTTAATTTATTTTTCTCTTCCTAATGTTTGAATTGTTAAGGAAAGTGGTATTAAATAGTACAACAAATACTTATTAACATTTAATTATTAAATGCAAAAATATGTGTACTATTTAAAATAATAAATATAAAACTATTAAATATTTTAAAAAGTAATGTCTCATACATTCAAGAATATTTAGAATTTTATCATTTTTGCTTCACTATATGATAGTTTACCTCAAGGATTCCCAAAAGATGGATCGTGACATATTTATGGAACGCAGGTGATGTTTTAGTGGATCACGCAACGATTGATGAAAATTCATTAAAATATTTATGTTCTGTAAAAATATATGGCATACAATAGGTTACACCTTTAAAGGAAAAAATCATGAAAATTATTTACACACAATTTCGCGAAAAAATAGTGTTTTATTATTTTTTTTCTTTATTGTTCTACTAAATCAACAAACGAAAAGAATACCCAGATATATAAAAACTAAAACAGTGGGATTTACTACAATTTATTCGTGTGAACGTACTTTTTAAAATTTGATGTTTGTAATAAACCAATACGGAACCAAACTTGGTATATTGAAAGACTTGAGGATAAAATCAACAAGTTTCAACACTGATTAGGATTCATTGGTGCAAAACAAAATCCCAAATCACATTGTTATTTTCAACAATAATGCATTTTTACTTCCTTCTAACCTTACAAGAAGAAAGTATTGGATTCTCGAAAATTTTGATTTCCGGTTTTTGATGGATTTATAGGTTTTAGGAGCTCTTGAAAAAGATTTCACTGTCTTTCAAAAACATCTATCCGTGAGTCTGTGTGTGCGTGTCTGTCCCTCTGTATGTGACACAAATGTTGTGGGCGCTCATACTCAAGAACTAATGCAAGGAATTTCAACAAATTTCATAATCGATTAGACATTGACATAAATAGACGCTGATTAAGTTTTGATGTAAATCTTCCGACAGGTGGCGCTGCTATGTTGCATTTTTCATGATTTCTGCGATAACTAAATCTCAAGTAATGCACATAATTTCACCCAATTTTTATTGTGTTAGACCTGGACATGAATAGATCTTTATTAGGTTTGATTGTATACCGCCCAACAGGTGTCGTGTTAACACTTTATCCGATAGTTATATCTTCAAAACGAATAGATTGCCATTTAATTTTCGTTGCAGACGATTTGATTTATATGGAAGATCACAACATGTTAGTTTGTAAAACAGTCATTTAAAAACCTTTTTTTTTTTTCATAATAAAAGATAATTTTGTTTTTTGATTATACCACAATCACATTAGGATTATCAATCATTATTTCGTGTGTATGTGTTGTTCGCCTTTTCTGTAGGAAAGACTCCACAAAAGGATGTATATACTACTTACACATTATGTGTGTTACGAGAATGTTTCAACATTTAAAGTCGGACCCTAAAAATGAATTTTGAAAATGCTGTATTACCTCACAACACCTTCATACTTGAAAAAACGTCTTTTGAAAAAAGTAGACAAAACACTTTTTTACACCCACATCTTTAATTATGCTGATTTATTTATACTCAAATAGTTTATCCTCGACACCAGTGATTACAGTGAAACAATATTTTATCTGCCGCAATGTATGTCATCACGAGTTTATTTATTAATGTCCTCAAATGGATCAAACAATATTAGGCTGTTTTAATGAGAACGGAATATAACTAAAATTGAAAAACTTCAACTTTTAGCCTAAGCAGTCGTATGTTATTTTGTTACTAATTGTTAATAAAAAAAATAAACAAAGAAAAATGATGTTGCAATACAGCTATGACATATGCTGATGAATTATGTTACATTAAAACTTTGAAAATATGCTACTAGAGCGAACACAGTTTCTGAAAACACAGAGAAACTTTTACTTCTAACAAAGCTGATGGTTCTACATTAGCACAATCCAAAATACATTTTCAATAAGCACCTGTTAACTAATTTTTATGATCAGCGCATAGTAGAGAATTCAATCAGAGCATTACAAAAAACATTTTTTTTTTTTTAAATCGAAAACTTTAAATAAATTTATTTCATTTAATATATTTTTTTATATAGCCCACTAACAATACCAAAAATCCTTTTTATATGAGAATTCGCAATTATGTATTTAAATTACGTTTCGAAATTTCTTAAAAGTGACACTTTCACATTGGCCTAGTGCCAAAAGTTAAGATCCGAAGAAATCGCTATTCAAATCTTTAAGACAGCAGCCTTTTTAGTTCTGATAGTTTCAGTGGTATAAGCGCATAGTTCGATTACATGTCTTAAAATTGTGTTTGATTTATATTTTATTATTTTATTTATTTATTTATGAAGTTTTAATTTCGTTATGGATATAAGCCGGAAACAAATACTGAACTATAATTATATTAATTTTAGTTTACATGGATTTATCATTCATCGGCTGCACACGACGGACATACACATTTTAAACAAATTGCGATACAGTTTTAAAACAAATTGCATTTGAAAGTACATTTTGTTCCTATTCGACGGTGTTAAAATTGAAAATGTGAGATGTTTAGAAACTTAAAATATTGCTCTAGAACTGAATTTAATCGTCAGTTGTTTCCAACGTCAAAATGACGTCAGACGGACAAGATTTTTCTTTATAATATAGTTAAGCGTGCATTTTCGAAATAAATTTTTTTATTCAGAAATTCAGAAAGGAGAATTGTTATTTTATATAACAACGAAATGTCTGTCATAGCATAAAACAAAAATTACTATTAAGAATTTCTAGTACAAATTCGGAATTTCTGAATAAAGGATTCAGAAATTCCTGAAATACGCACATATATGCGCTAATGCTGGAAATGGGTTAACTATGTATGCTATCCAAATGTTATTGCTGTATAAAAGAAATAATGAACATATGTACACAAATTTTCCAAACAATGTGTATTTGTAGTATGAACATTATCTACGCCTACATAAATATGGATGTATGAAGACCCTATTTCGAACTGAAATTTTTAGTTTTGTCTGCGTTTGAATTCGATGCAAAGCACTACTCATTTTAAACTAAATTTGACGTGAATTCTGACATTAAAATTTCCAGTTTTTAGTAATAATGACATGTGACTAAACTTTTAAGACTCTTAATTTTTTATTTAAAAATAAATTTTAAACAGATAATAAGTAATAAATGAGGATTTTACATTGCATACACTAATGTGAAAGCAAAATAATAAGTTGCTGTCTAACGTAAACTTTATTCCGAGTTTTTAAACAGAGATGTAAAAATTAAAATTACAAAAATAAAAATTATTCTCGACGTTTCGGTTTATCTTTAAAACCATCATCAGGAGTTAACTTTCTTAAATACAAAACGGCAAAAAATTATTTACACGTTACATTATCGAAGCTACACTGTAAAAAATGACCGATGTTTCTTATTTTATGAAAGTATGCTATAACCACGAACGAAAATATAATATAATCTTCTGAGTTATCCGAAATTTCAAATAGCATGTTACATTGTCTTTTGAATCCCCAGAAACAAATATATCTTCAAAATTTAAAGAATAATTTATAAAAACAAAATATTTTTAGCTGCCCGAATTTTTCAGAAACGTTTCCGAAGGGTTTTTATAGTGTATTAATTAGTGTCCTCAGGCTGGAATACCTGTTTTTCGAATGTTATCCATTCTCAAGTACACGTTTTCAGCCGCATAAGTTAATTTATACATGAAAGAGTAAAGAAATAAATCTTAATTTTAATGTTATTGTTAGCGCTGTTAATTTTGCATGTTTGTCTGTTAAACATTTTTTTGAGCATGAAAATGTTTACTTCAGAATTAATAGCATTCGAAAAACAGGTATTCCAGGCTGAAGACACTAATTAATATACTATAAAAACCCTTCGGAAACGTTTCTGAAAAATTCGGGCAGCAAAAAATAATTTGTTTTTATAAATTATTCTTTAAATTTTGAAAATGTATTCGTTTCTGGGAATGTCGAATTAAAAAAAAAAATCAAGATCAAAAGCCGTAAAACTTCATAAAATCGAAATCGAAAGTCAATGATTCTTAGCCTTGAATATTCTTCAGATGAAACATTTTAATGAAAGCAAAAATATTTACAGCTACTATTTTACATATATATACAAGTTTTCAATCATAATATCGGGAAACTCAATGCTACACTTTCATATTTAATAATGACGATAAAACGTCATATCATTCAATCGCAGCAAAATCAGTCTATTCTAAAACAGCGTTCCGTTGCGTTCTGTTTTTTTTTTTTTTTAAAGAGAAAACTGTTTTGGGAGTTGAAGTGAAAGTTGTAGTAAATAGCACAAAGAGCAAATCTAAGTGTACTCCATTTTTTAACACCGTAGTATGCATGAATTATTAGCATTTATTGATATACTTCCAGGGTGGGATGAGTGGACTCAAAAATCAGTTTTCAATTGTACAATAGCTTTCTGTATAAACTTCGAGCACCAATATCTGATATTTTACGTAACAGATTTGGTACCCATACAAAATTTGGGAAACCTTGTTCAACATAATTAATAAATGCTCAAAGTAAAAAATACACACCTAACAATTTAATTTTTTTAAATCCCCATATATTAGTTTTTATGATGCATTTCGTAAGTACATATAAATCTAACATATAAAAATAAAACTAAACTTTCTAAAAATAAGAAAAAAACTTTTGAAAATTCATAAATATTTATGCGAAACTTCCTTCAAACTTCCCAAATTTAGGAATGCATTTACATAATTTTTAACGAAAAAAAAAATCTAACAGTAACATGAATAAAATCTTTGAAAAGAAAAATGCTGCTGTAAAAGAGTTTGAAGTTGTTGAAAGTATTTTTTTCTCGAAATAAAACCAGATGTATTTTTCTTCAAAATACATTTGTGAAATAGTCCACCATTATACAGTGATGTAACATATTCTATTATTGTAATTTAAAAATAAGAAAAATAGGATCATGAATTTTGCGGGTATTTTAAACAGTAAATTTTTCCTCCTTGGTATGAAATTTGACATGCATGAGAAAAGTTTTCAAAATGTAGGTGTTTCATAAAGGACTCTATAAGTTTAAAATACAATGATTTATAATCTATTATAAATACTAGGTCATCCAACTCGGACTTCCCGGAAGAGAGAATATAGATGAAAACCATTTAATTTTTTTTTTAATTGAAAACTCTAATAGATTTTTTACATTTAATAATTTTCTTATATTGCCTCCTAAAATCATCACAGAGCAATTTTATATGAAATATGTCAAATATGCGTTCAAATAAAATTTTGAAATTTATTAAACGCGGTAATTTTGTATTGGCCTCGTGCCAGAAGTTACTAGCAGAAGAATTGACAAAAAATTTCGTTATACACTGCAGTTTTTCTTATTCTGATAATTTCAGCGGTTTTAATCGACTATTTTGATTACGTGTCTGTTGAATTTATGATTTATTTATACTATTTTATTTATTTCTTAATGATTTTTTAAAATTTCGTTACGGAATATTAGCTGGAAACAAATGCTGAACTTTTTATATTATTTAAAGCGCAACCGGATTAATATTTTATAATCGTCTGCAGGCGATAGAGATAGATTTAAAAAATATATGCTTGAAATATAATTTAAATGCTATAATAAATGAGTAAATTGCGATACAGTTTTCGAACAAATTGCATTCGAAAGGATACTTTTTTTCCTATATAACAAAATAATAAATGTGCGATGTTTAGAAATTAAAAAAATTGCAGTAACAAAAATCGCAAAATCGCAGAACCAAAATTTCATCGTCAAGTGTTATCATTCGCAAAATGACGTTTGTGTTACCATTACCTACTATATGTAGTAGGCTATGGTGTTACGCATGACATGTTTGTCCTTTATAATATAGACTAGGGGATCCAACGAGGGCTTCCCGAGTTACAGAATATAGGTGTAAACATTTTTTTAAAATTAAAAACTGTAATGGTTTTTTTTATATTTAATACATATTTTTGGGATTGTTTACTAGTGACACCTAAAACCATTTTCATATGAAAAATATCAGTATTTTATTGAAGTTGTGAAATTTATTAAAAGCGATACTTTCGTATTAGACGTATGCCAGAAATTAATAGCCGAAGAAATCGCCAAAGATTCGTCAAAGATATTTAAAGCATCGTCTTCGATTCTGATGATTTCAGTGGTTGAATGCACCTAGTCGGTTCCGCACCTAGATCAGACTAACTCGAGATGTCCTTAGATCCGCTAAGCATGATCAACGAAAGTCGACCACACCCATGGACCTGGAAATGGTACTATGACAGTACCGGTTCCTGTCGCAGACCATGCTTTAGCCAAATCTTGAAAGTGAAACCGGCCGCCACGGCGTCCTCTGCCAGGCGCCCGGTCATCTTCCCGCGCATAAGCCGGGTTGATTTGGGACCACATAGAGGAGAAGCCTCACATCTTTGAGTAAAGCTATTATTTCTACACAGTTTAGATACTTTTGTACCAATAAATAGCACAATTATTATTTAATTATGCGCAAAAGTGGTTTAAGACAGAATTTATGTATTTTCATATCGCTATAACTTTTTATGATAAAATGCTGAAATTTTGTACATGATCTTATTAGTGTATGGGGCATATTGTAAACAAAAATGGATTTTTTATGGAAAATTTTTGGAATTTTTTTGTTTGGGGGTCGTATACGTATTTCTTTAAATTTAATCACCAGAAAATTTTAATCGATTTCAGAAAATTTTGTACTTTTTTTAGATAAAACTTTGTAATCAACAATATATGTCTGTGATCAATATTTACGGAATAAAAGCCGAGGTTAATGTTTTTGGGACACCGTGTATAGTTTCTACACTAGCAGTGCCTTTCCTTTTTTCATATTTAAAGTAATTCCCAAGAATGTTTTTAAACGATTTTATATATAGAAAAAAGTATTTTAAAAATTTTTACTATTACGCTTATGTTTATCAAACTTATATATCTATAAATTTATCAAATTGTTATAATTTTAAATTAAACTTAATATTTATTTAAAAAATATATAATTCAATAAAGATGTTGTAATAAAAGGAAATTTCGAAAAATTCTTGGTCAGGACATTTGACACATGAACAACAACAAAAATATAAAGTGTAAAAATAAATACAAAAATACGTATTTTCTCATGAAAGATTATGCAAATTAAATAAATTTCATACGTTTTCCATTAAATTAAAGTAGTATTTACATTAAATTAAATTACAGCTTGAGTAAACGTACATAAATATTCAATATTTGTTTTGCGCTATAATCTCTGAAGTGCATAAAATGTAGGCATAGTAATCTGATTAATGAATTAGTTGTATCTTGCAATATCTTAGGCAAACTCAAATTTTTTATAAAAATTGCAAAAGCGGGAATTCAATATTGCTTTTTATACATAATTAGCTACTATATATGTTTATTTAAGAATATAATTTTAATTTTAATATTATAAAATGTATAATATATATAACTTGAATAAAATGGTTAAATAATAAAACTTTTTTGAATGTTGAAACATGCATAATACTTTTTTTCTCAAAATGAAATGTTTGAAATGTATTGGTAAATTATTAAGAGGGACATTAAAAATGCATTTTCATGAGATTAAAAACCTTGCAAAAAAAAAAAATATGTATAATCAAAGTTCTTGAAACTTTATAAATTAAGAATATATTTATACATAGGTAATGAAAACTTATTTCTACACCTAAGGTAAATGAATAAAATGAGGTAAAAAATATTTGCAGAATAAGTTTTTTAAATGAAATCATTTCAAATATACTAGGCCTTTTTAAAATCTAATAAGATTTATGAGTTGATCCAAAATATTTCGTAATTTACTAAAATTAATTATTTTCTTCGCTATCTTATCATTAGAATGATTTTGAAAGACAGTTTTGAAATAATCATTCAACTGATTTTTTTATTCAGAAAATGAACGTGTCTTCAATCAATTTTTTTCGAACTGTCCATGTGAGCTACGTTCGGGAACCTTTGTCGAGCCCCCGAAGACATTATCACGACCAGTGGCCATTATCTGTAATCGGGTTGCCTTTCATTTCCTTTGGACTGGAGATTTCTCTTGTTCCCAAAACCGCATCCATCGCTGTTGCAACAGCTGACTGCTATTTTCATGATTAATTATGTAAGATAAATTCAACATTTGAAAATCTGCTTGTATAAATTGGCTAAGTCAAAAATGTCGCTGCCTCCTAGACTTTTATAACGCATAGAATAAAAGTTTTCTGTAAAACGCTATAAGAAAATTGTTTTAAATATGGCGTAAGTTTCACCTTTAAATGATTTTAGCACGTAATAATTTAATTATTTAAGAGTTTTTTTTTTCATATTCACATGTGATTATACTTTCAATTGAATAATATTTGGAAATATTTTTACATTGGCTTTTTAAATCTGGTAGCAGTAAATAAAAACGGGTTTTTCAAACTATAAATTAAATCTGTATTCAGATATTGAAATTTTGAATAAAGAAATGTTAAAAAAGATTGAAAAAATTAGACAATTTAAAAAAATGACTGGGAAAAAAAAAAAAAAAAAAAAACCTGCAAGTCTAATGTATGTGTATTAGAGTTGAGTGAAAAAAATAAAGTTCACAATTTTGAAATACGATAGAGATTAAAATTTGCCTCGTCAATTCCTACTTAACAGAAAACAATCAGGTCAATCGATTAATGTCTTGAGCCCTCTAAACAAACCATGAAATTTAGAAAATTGACAGCAGATGGTGATGTATCATGTAAACAAAAAGTTCATAATTTCGAAACACAATAGTCATCAAAATTTGCTTTTTTACTTCCTATTTAATGGAAACAAATTTCCGGTCAAGTTATGAATTAATTTCAATTAAAAAAAATATACATAAAAGACAACTTTTGCACCCCGCGCCGATTCGATTATCCACATTTCGATTTTTCTATCTACACTAATATAGTAATAATAGATATATATGTGTGTGTGTGTGTGTATTACAGTCAAATAACGATATTTCTAGTTAAAACTGTTTTTAAATAGGCAAAACTAGTTATATCTAACACGTTTAAGATAAAACTAGAATGAACAAAGAATAACGTAATTTATGGTTTAATAAAAGTTTTCTGATTAATTCAGTTACTTCGATAATTTTTTCTTGTCTTTTCTTCATAGTACTTGATTGATACCATTTTTGAAATCATAATATTTTCCTTATTTAATCGTTCATTAAATAAGACATTAACTACGGCGAAAATATATAAAACAATCGTACCAATCAACCGATCTGAAAAAAAAATAAAAAAAAACCTGCCTAACTGGCAACACTGCTAAAGTAGGAAATCCTGCCATTCTTATAATATGGGTTAATAATCCATTTTAATTATATTTTAAGTGTAACACATATGATTATCAAAAAATAAATTATCCACTACACAAGACACTGGAGTGAGTTCGACTGATAAGAACCAGAAGTTGTTAACTACTACAGGATGCGGAAAAAGTTTTGGATGGTCATAAAATCCATTATTTTAAAGAAAACCGCAAACTTCAACAATATATTAACAATTATATTAAAATTAACATCATATAAATGGAAAAGCAGATTAGATATCAAAGTATTCGCCTTGTTCTTTGATGTATGCCCTTAGCCGTTTTAGAACATCATTGACTGTGGCACGAAGAATCTCATCGGGAAGGTTGGTCCCTTTCTTAATCAATTTTGGTTTCAGACCATCCAAACATTGATGGGAAGTAGCCAAGACAAAATTGCGCCTTTAAAATTCCCTATATGGAAAGACCCTTTGGATTGATGTCGCGCGAGTTAGTAGGCTATTCATATGGAGAAATGAAGTCAGTGTTCTCCGCACTAAGTTAGTCAAGAGTCTTGCTTGCGCGGTGGGTTGGTGCAGTCTTGATGAAACACCCAATTTCGTCCTGTAAAGTGTTTTTGAGCGTGAAAGGCTTGAGTACTTTCTGCAAAATCTCGTCCTGATAGTAAATCCATCCAAAACGTTTTCCGCACCCTGTGCAGGTACTTCAAATGATGTGCTAGTCATATGTTAAATAAAAATATGGTACAAAAAAATCAGCAATAGAGGTTTCAGTGCCAGCTATGAAAGACAACTTTCGTTGCCATGGTTTATTGGAGTTAGGTAGACTCAGATTCTAGTCATTAGAAATATGATTTTACGATTCAAGTAGGTTGTTGACAATTTGAAGAATTTATTGCAAACGTATTAAACATATGTATGGATGCATATTGGATACTGAAAAATATAATCGAATTAAACACGTATTTAAATGTTTTATCCGCTTAAAAGTAATCAGAGGATTAATAAATATACATATAAATTGAGAACTATTTCCCAATTATAGTTTTCATAAGTTTTGATAATAATGATGTTTCATCAAACATAATTAATAACTACAATGTCACTACAAATATAGGAAATGTAAAGCTTGTGGAAATATTTATCAGTTATTAATGTTCGTGATCCTTTACTTATACATCTAACGCCAAATTTCCTGTCATTGAAAACAAAAGCTGCCCTGTCACTAAAAGTAAACCACAATAAAAAACATTATGACGGTATGAAAAAGTTATGAAAATGACTTCGCGTATTGAAAATACTAAAACATAAGTGATTTGAAATGTCTGAATTACAGAGTGTTTTACTGGGTAATTTTCAGAGTTCACATGATCCGTGAATTTGAATACCACTATATCCGAATATAGCATTTTTCTTCTTAAATAATCGCAGAATTACTGTAATTAAATAGGGCAAAATTACTATTTCGAAATAGTGGAATTCGAATTCAAATATTGTATGGACACTGTGAACTACTCGTGAAACATCAGATATATATCGGTATAATGTGCTGTCTATCGAGAATATGATCTTCAATATGAATAAGATGTGTCATAGGTAAAAATCCTCAGCATATCACAGGTTCAAATACTAATCTTTCTTTTGGAAATCACATGTTATGGCGTCTGTCTTATAAGTTCTTATTTTTTTGGTAAAAAGATAGAAAAAAACCCTACTCTTGCTTTATGGTCTGTCAAAGTACCAGGAATGATTCTTCTGTAACATGACAGGTTATGGAAAGAATGTGATTTGGATAGAATATTTTATGGGTGTGTATAAAATATTCATTTTTCTATCTGTTGTGGCTTACATTTTCTGATGCATATATTTTGATAAGAATTTACATCTATAAAAAATGCAGTGAATTGTTTAAATTAAAAATCAATTTAAAATAATATATTTTTGGAAAAATTTTGATTTTTTTAGTTTTATTTAGTTTAAGGACTATCAGTATTTTATTTTTTTATTTCAGAAAACTACGTTAAAAATTGATAGTTTTATTGTGCATTTTATGAAAGCAATACCTAAATGAATAAGGAAACAAATATCTATATACATATTAATACGAAAATAGATAGGCTCAGAAAATGTAAAGTCTCAATCGTTTACAAATTTACAAGAAATGAGCAGGTATGGAAGAGTAAATATTATACTAACGTCGAACCTAACGGATTTCGCCAAAATTTTAATATATTTCTTTGATAATAAACATGTAGTTTAAATTTTCCTGTTAATAACTATGTTTTGATATGTAGTCAAAAAGTTGAAAGAAAAGTAGCTTATCTTATATCAGAAAATAATGGAAATCAACGAAAGTAAATTTTTTTTCCACAAATTATGGAGTAGGGGAAACTGTGAATGTGTCACTACACACGAGATTTGACTCATGATTCTATTTTCTTAATATTTTTTACTTATAAACACAAGATGGAATTAATAAGATATATATATTATAAATTTTGTCTACTATTTAACGTTGTTTTGTAGCCATTTGCGGTGATAGAAAACAATTGTGGTGATAAGAGGTGGAATTTTGTAATATCCTCTTCAGAAAAGTCAGTTTTCGATTTACAAGACGTTAGCTCCTATGCTTCAAATAATATTGTTAAGAAAAAAATATTTTTAAAAGTTATGTATACATTCTGTAGAGATCTAAAATATAAGGTAGTTAATTCGAACCTTTTATAACTACCACTATGTGTTTTTCGTACTTTTATTTCAAAATACCAGTTGCGGATGTTTGACCGTGGCAAAATCTCAAGTTTATCATCTACTGTAATCGAACATCTTTTAATACTTGTGATTTACTTTATCAAAAATAATAGTAATAAACTTATTTCAGTAATTAATAGCATAATTTATATGTATATATATATATTTAGATGAGGACTATAATGCAATATATCAATTGAAAATAAATGCAAAAATACCTATTAATTAAAGATGTGAACTATAAATTCAAGCAAAAGTATTTTTCATTCGGAAAAATGTTTTAAAATACAGCTATTTAAATCTTAAATATCTATACATAATTATCTATATGTGCCTTTCGCATAATATACATATATCACAGCTAAAGTTATTTAGTTATAATTATAATTTCTTCTGAGTATATTTATAAGCTACTATATTCAATCACGATTTATGGTTTTAAGAGAGTAGCTTTAAAATGATATATGACTTCCTTGTTTATCAAAATATTCATTAATTGGAAAAATTATGAATGTAGGATATCAACATATTGAGAATTATTAACTTTACCCAGCGCACATTGGAGTATTTAAAGCAAAATCCTGGCCAAAATAACTTTTACTGTTTTTTAAAGTTAAAACTATTGCTGTTGACTTACTATTAGTATATACACTTAATTAATGTTATGCATACATAAATGTATGCATATTTTATATACATATGCATTATTATAATTTATTTAAAAAATAAATATATAATACAACATTAGCTTAATTGTTTACCGTTTATAAGAGAAAAAAAGAATTGTTGATAGGTTTGTTTTATGTACAATCAGTGTTTAATTAAATGTGGTTAATTTTACTACACATACCAGTTTAATTATTTATATAAGCCAATGCGTATAATATATATTACTTAATAGATTTTTAAAAGTACCAGATTTCAAAACCCCCAAAAATCTTGATATCTACAAATGATAATAATAGGCGGAATTTTCTTTAAAAAAAATTGCCTTCAAAACTATAACCAGTACGATTATAATTCAAAAATGGTCCGACAAACAACGACACAGCTTTAAAAAGCGTTGAATATATTAGATAATATATTTCCATAAACTAAATCTAAAAAGGCTTAAAAACAACACATTTTCAATTTTAATTATTTTTTATGATATGAAAAGTAAAATTATTGAAATCAGATGTCAAAGTATACATTTAAACACAATAACAAAGCTGAAACATAACAAAAAGCACGTCTTCTCACAAAGAAACTTTCATTTCAACTGAGTCTATGAGCCAGATATGACTCATACTTCTGCAATAGACATAGATCGACACACCAGTTAGTCAGCTATTATAAAATATGCTTTTTACAATTGTTGAGTACATTTTAATTTCTGCTTTTATGGCTTGGATTTTGCATTAAATACTCCACTGTGCAGCAGTCAGATGAAATAAATATGTTTCGTACCAAAAAATGTATTTAATCAGATTTTAAAGATAATTGAATGCGAGGTGTCTGCGGCGAATGACATACATCACCAGTGCATAATACAAATGGCAGGGACGGCGATCCTTTTCCCGCCCGTGTGCCAGATTTTTCCTAAAATATATTTTGCTTGATCTTGAACAAACGAAAAAAAATGTGGACCAAATAATAATGAGTAAAAAATACTTAAAATTTTATTGTTAGGATTAACAAAACAAGGATAACATTTGGTATTATACTTTAGAAAGAATATTTTTTCAATACTACTTCTGTTATTGCATTTTAGATACCAAATAATTTATGTCAGTTTCGTAATTAGTTATTTTTAGAATAATGCAAGCTGAATTGGAGTCTTATGATAAGAAGATTCTAAATGAGTTTTTCTTATTATTCATTTCCAAAAACAATAACTCTCATAAACAGTTATCACAGATCTTCGTTTCTCGAATCGATTTCGAAGTTGTCATAATTTTATCTTCGGTTTTTTTGCTTATAATACCTTATAGTCTTTCCTTTTCCATAATCTTTCAATCTGAAATTTTTTCTGAGCCAGGTATTGTAAAAAAAGTCCATGGATTGAATGAATTCGTCTGTTGATTATATTTTGTTAAAACACAAAAATCCCCCCCCCCTTCCCCAAGAAAAATAAACGAAAATTCCCCAACGTAAAAATTGCCTTAAATCCACCAATATATAGCTGCATTTGCGTCAAATTACAAGGGTGTTTCGGCTAGTGTGCTGCTTTTGGCATTAGAAACGGAAATTTTATGCATGTCCTTTTTTCCTCAAAACACGAAAAATTCGTGTTCAAAATTTCCTAACTCTTTTCATTCAAATGAAATTGGAGTCTTATGGAATGTTCAAATAACAGTAAAACCTCTTCCAATAAAGGAGTGTACCCTCAACTCACTGAATGTACTTTTTACGTTTTTGACGAAATTCTTTTTTAAGAGTTTTAGACTGGGATTTTTTAAGTTGCATTTCAGTTGCTCCGATCTGTATGACAAGGAAAATAAATCGAACTAATCGAATTCAAACAAACTCAGCTAGTCAAAACCAATGTATTTCGTGCAATTCTATCGTATTTTGATTCTAGATTCTCTAGTTTCTAGTATATTTTGATTCGAAATTCTTTACTATATTGTGATTTGACTACTTGAATCTATACCATGCCAAAAATAATTTGTTGGGTGCCACTTATGCCACGCGTGTTATAGGTTCGTCATCCCTGGCATGGGGTAATAACAGTGTTAGCAATTTACCATGCACTGTGGTATGCCTTAATCATGGTCAAGAAGTTTAATTTTGACTTACAGATATAACTTACTTTTCATAAAATAAAATTTCTGGTGCGAGTGCGCTTTTTTGATTTAGTGGGTTACACCTCCTTTACAGTCGGACAAACGTCTCTGTAATAGGAAGTTTGATTCAGTTTACAGATCTATGGAAAACAAATTTCTTTAAAAAAATAATTTAGTGCTTTTTAAAAATTATGACGCTGTAAAAATATAGTATATAATACATCATTTTTATGTGGTAAACTGAGATGCTGTTCTATGTCAAACACAAAATAGAGCATTTTGGTTAAAAGTGGGTTAAACATCTTCAGTTTTCCCTATATAATTTGTTGATGTCCATAATTTACATAAATAAATATAATGAGTGATATTTTTCATTACTTTAGTTAGAACATTTATATATATAGAAGATATAGAATACAGTTGTAAAAATCTAATTCATTTATTTTTTATCTGATTGAGTAAAAATGTATTTCGAATTGCCGCAAAATGTTTTCATGTGTTATACTATACCATGGTTTGGATAATTTGGATAATTTTAGTTTATCGCATTTTGTAAGCATGTTTTTCTATATTATGCCAAATTTCCATTATTATTATAAATTGTAAACTAACAGTTTTAGGTATATATAACGGTAATAATTCTCTTACTGATTTATTTATTTATTTATTTTAGAAACATTCAACATATAGAAATAAAAATTCTTTTTTTTTCTAATGTTAGAACATTAAATTCACCCTAGTATACAAATTAAAAACATGAAAACATTTAAAATGAATCACAATTTATTTATTACTAAATTTGGTGTAAAATGACATAAAGGTTTTAAAACATTAAAACCCCTTTAAAGATTTAAAATTTTCGTCGGAGTCCCGAGCGCTTCCGACCAGAGCCCGACCATCATCGAAGGGCAAAAATGAGAAAAAAAAGTCTGTAACTTCCGGAATGTACGCTGGTTAAATATTAGAATGTGAAACCGAACATGAAGAAACGGAAGTACAATAGATGTCTATTGAGCGAGATTGGTTATTCCAAACCAAATGTACCATTGACACCAACTACATTAAACCAGATTATATTGCATGATAACACATCATTACAGGATTTCTTACCCCTTCTTAGTATGTCCACAGACTCCATCAGTATTCATGTACTGTAATTATATTGATTGTATATACATGTACTATAATATATTGAATTTTACAAATATTTTAGTAATAAATAAATTGTGATTCATAATGAACAGAGGAAAGTATATTCAACTAGGTAAATTATATCCAATGGTTGAAGTATCATATTTAAGATTTTTCCAAATGAGCGAAAATATGCCGGGACCAGGACTCGAACCTGGGTACTTTGGTTTGCCGTACCAACGCTCTCCCTACTGAGCTATCCCGCCGATATCCTTGGCTGGCATATTTCACTCTTATTTGTTTTACAAGTCTGCGAACTGCAACGCTAATTTCATTCATCCGAGCTATAACTATAGCATTTACAGGATGAATCTTGAAATAGCACTGAAACTGCTGTATACCATGTAATTAGGTCATAATGAACAGAGGAAAGTATATTCAACTAGGTAAATTATATGCAATGGTTGGAGTATCATAGTTGAGATTTTTCCAACAGAGCGAAAATATGCCGGGACCAGGACACGAACCTGGGTAGTT
Source organism: Maratus michaelseni (assembly GCA_963931845.1). NCBI lineage: Eukaryota > Metazoa > Arthropoda > Arachnida > Araneae > Salticidae > Maratus > Maratus michaelseni. The sequence continues at coordinate 309,608,289 of OZ007591.1, forward strand.
TGGTCCCGGCATATTTTCGCTCTGTTGGAAAAATCTCAACTATGATACTCCAACCATTGGATATAAATTGTGATTCATTTTAAATGTTTTCATGTTTTTAATTTTTAGAAACAGTTGTCAGAATACACTATTAAAATTTTGTTCTTGGTTGAATGAACGTTTGGGGCTGCAATAACTGCAACCATAAGATAAGGAATTATCGTTCCAACATTGTAGGTATGGTTCAATCGGAGCTACAAATGGATGAACGAGATTTCACCACTTATGGTTGCAGCTGCTGCAGCACCAAAAATTGATTTTAATGCAGTACAAAATTTTTAACAGAGTATATTTCATATTTTTTTCACATCTATAATTCAATGTGAAATTGAAAAAAATTAAAAATTGCAAGATAATCTCATTAAACAGAGTTTTTATTTGAAATCCAGAATCATATAATTGGTAATGTTGCTTAGTTGTTTTTAATAAGAGGTATTTTGAATCTTTGGTATGTAAATAAAATTTGCAGATTTTAATATTTTCAAAAGAAAATCTCTGTGCAAATTTTCTTAGCCCCCTCCTCATGATCAACTATAAATCATATCCCTTTTAGGTGCATTTGTAATTATATGGTTTCCATGGTGATTACGTCCTATTTCAGATGGAGTCATATTATTTCCGTATGACTGAATTTAAAAGCCGAATTTGTATACTGAAATTGCTTAATTATAGTAATCATATATAATCTACCGAGTTTTTTTGATAGATGTTTCCGGAGAAATAGATATTAAATGGAAAAATAGTCTACATTTGGATTTCATGTTCTGAAATCTTCAAAGCTAGGCTTAACTTGACGATGACAGACATATTATTTTCTTTACCTTTTCGATTCTGTTCTGTTTTCTTTTTGCTTCAGATAGTTACCGTCGCGGTTTAACCCAAGGATGAAAGAGTTTGCAATGCTTATATAATAGGATAATATATTTTTTTTTTGACAGAGCAAATTAGTCTGTTTTTACAGCCTGCGAGATCTGGACGGGGGTTGGCAAGCGTAGTTTAAAGGGAGTGAAGCCCCCTCCCAGTATTAAATAAAATAACTTACAACCAGATATAAATTTATGAAAAGTTAAACAAAAATGAAAATGCTCAACTGAGCTCTTTATCCTTTATACCCTAGAAATCATTGTAAATACACCAAAATTTAACACTGAGTACGGAAGAATGATTTATTTAACATATAAAAGATATTTCAATAGAATTGTTATTAAAAAAAAATACGATTGTCAAAAGAAAGAGAAGAAAAGTGAGATTTATTTTTAAAGGTCCTTTATACTCTAAATATCCATATTCCTGCACTAAAATTATACACGGTCATCGCATACATATTTTATATAAAAATAAGAAGTTTTTTAAGCTTTAGTAAAAAAATAAATATATTTTTAAAAATAAAATGTGCACAGTAACTTTCATGCGATCTTCAACCGTGGTAGCCCCTCCCCCCTCAGGGGTTGGGGAGTCTTGACCTCTGATCGATCGTCTGCCGGTAGTTTTTTGCTTTTTATTATATATATATGCACGAAATCTCATACTGTTTCTGGATGTGAAATATTGTTACGCTAACTCCACCGACTGTATGAAAGTAAAACGTCATCGTGACTTTGGATAACGCCAGAAATGCTTGTGGTCTATTACATCACAGTTGACATTTATTAGTAGATATTTTATTTTAATTTTAATTCTTTTATTGCACGTGTTTTTTTACTATTTTATTTTTTTTAAATGCTCTTTGAGAGAGCCGGGCTTCTGGTAATTTGTACCGGCTGTACCCACCGTTCTGTAGCCCTGCATTTAAACTAATCTTTGTTCCTAAAACACTTTCTGTAGTGTTCGCTTTACAAGTTTTTATATCTTTAGTAAAAGTAGGAAAAATATATTTCCTTGCTTCACGATATGTCAAAATACAAGAAATGACTCGTCTGTAACTTGACAGGTTATGGAGCGATTGAGATTTGAATGGAATATTTTATGGGATAACTATAAAATATTTATTTTTCCATTTTTCCTGGCTTATCTTTTCTGATACCTGATTTTTGACGTACAAACATGCATACATAAATAATATTAGTATGATTTGTTTGAATTAATACGGAAATAAAATTAAATAGTTTTAAAAGTTTTGACCTTTTAACTATATCTAATTGAACTCGACTCTTTGAGAAAAAATGGTAATTCGAATGATCGACATTCTATTGCACTTTTCCTTTATTTTAGAGCTAAAAAAATATTTCCCATACATTAATCTTTCTTTTTATTTTTTCCGTCTTTTTTTATCTGTATTTTCATATACATTTATTGCTCAAGAAGTTGTTTCTAATATTATGGCGTTTCCTATATGCAATTCGTTTCCCCTTTATTTCCGTTTCATTGTTGATTTATTTTTAATTAGTTTTTATTTAACGCGTTTAAACAGCAAAACATTAAAACGAATTATATTTTTTTCAGAATGTTCTTACAATTTTCACAAGGTTTAATCTTTGCTATATAGATAAAAGAAGAGCTATATTATAAATTATGAATTAGTATTCGGTGTGTTTTTAGTCTAAAATTGAATACTTTTAGACATTGTATAATTTTAAAACATATGATTTTGTAAGCTATTGCTTTAGAATAGAGTAGTGAAATAATAGCTTCGAAATAACATATATATGATAAATATTAAGCTTTAAATGAAGGATTAAAAAACTTTCAACAAAATAAAATGTAGTATAATAATAATGGAAAGTATATATTTTTTAATCCTTCACCGCAGTTAAAAAGTGCTTTTATTTTAGATATTATTAAAAGCAATTTTTTAAAGTTAAAAACATGTACCAATAAAAAAAAAATTGAAGAGAACATAATTTTTACATTAATATGTTCATAAATATATTTAGAAACGTCTTTAAATATAATCTAAACAATTCAATATATTCTGGAATGTAAATAACTTAAAATTAAAGACGTTTAAATTTCCATCATAGGAAAAGAGATTTTAGAAAAATAATCTGATTTTAAGTTTGTTTTGAACTTTAAAATTTTAAAATAATATGTTTAAAAATGCCTAGATTTTAAATGAAAATATCTTAAATCTGGGATCAATTATGTTATCACAAGCATGCAATTACTGCAATTTTTTTATTTTATTTAGAAATTAATTCTTAAAAAAGCATAATTATTAGCGACCGAGTATCTGTTCTGTAGGTTGTTGAAAAATCATTGTTAAGAAACTGACACTGCGATTATGAATGATTCCCGGATATACATTTACTAGCAGGCTTTGCCCGCTTTGCTGGTCAGTTTCTCCAAACGAAATATGCCCGTGAATTTCATCTTTTGTTTTAAAGCATAATGAACCTTTACCTTGATTGTCTTTCCGCAATGCTGCGAAACGAAACGAACGCCATTGCGTTGTCATCTTTTGTGTTAAAGCATAATGAACCTTTACCTTGATTGTCCTTCCGTAATGCTGCGAAACGAAACGAACGCCATTGCGTTGTTATATTTTGTAATTTTTGCACAAAGTTTGGGCAGTTAAAGACAGACTTATTTATTTAATCACTTACAGTAGGATTTGTTAAAAAAGGATAGAACAATATGCAATGTACTAAAACTATCCCTGGAAAATAAACAATGCAAGTGGCATCAAAATCCATTCTGTAGAATAAAAAAAAAATTCATGGGTTCAACTGATTACAGAACTTTCTCCTTAATTCAATAAGTAAGCAACGTAGAACGATTATACGATAATTGTTAAAGAATATGCAATATCTCACGAACTATATCTCCCTCGCCTCGACAGTTCGAATTTCTCCTATTGCTGTAATAACGAATGTATTTTTAGAAATAAGCAATTGTATTGTTAGAATTTTGATGTTTTGACGCCAAACACATCGCCAAATTAGAAAAAATGCAATATCTCATGAACTATCGGACTTAGAAAAACGTATTTGATACCATTCGATTCAGCACACAAAAATACATACAAAAATGTTATCATTTGATACATAAATATAATACCTAATTTTTAAGAATTTTTTAAAAAGTTTGTTCCCTTTTTTATCCCTCTTAGGGGTGGAGTTTTTGAAAATCCCTTCTTAGTGCGCCTCTACATTCTAAGAAGTATTTTTCATCCAAATTTCGTGTTTGTAGGTTCAGTAGTTTGGGCTGCGCGTTGATCATATCCCCAGTCAGGACTTTCATTTATATATATAGATTTAGTTATCTTTAATTGGGATTATCCTCAGTTGGAAATATTTCTCATTTTTCACAGAATGGTTTCTGGGAGGTTCATTTTTTAAAAAACACTGTTTTATCTTTTATGTATTCGATATAATATGTGTAGTATAAGCTACATGTTGCCTGCATTGTAAATTGTTTTATGCAAGAATATTTACAAGGTGTCTCTGAAGTCCCGTTACCATTAGAAAACTTTATAACTAATTAAGTATTTTGTATAAATATTCGCTGTTCTTTGCCAAGCATTCTGCTGTACCTAAAGTTTGTGTATCATCATTTCTAACACTTCAACGTGTGCTCCGTCAGGTGTTGTCAGGATCTCAAACTGCTATTCTCTTTTCTGCCTTAAAGAAGCTAGCATATCGGCATCACGTGTTCGATAGTTTGTATAATCCGTTTATTCACCATCATAATGTCATAAAAAAATTTATCAGTACTCATGATCCGCCACAACGATGCTTATGTTGGAATGAAATTGGTGATTTATTCTCAGCATCTTGTGGTATAATCATCATGTGTTAGTATTGATTCTCGACAGGGACAGAAAATAAATTTTAGTTACTGAAGATGAATTCCCAAGCTGCACAATTTGTCAGTCCATCGTTGGCAATTTGGGGAAACCGTTGGGAAACGGTAAAATTGGGAATGGTAGAGTTGGAATATAAACGAGAATTGGCAGGTGCGGATATCCATCTAACTTGAAGCGTGGCTGATCAGGATTCTGATAAGCGATCAGTTTAACCAGTGTTGTGCCTTTGTTGGAATATGGTTTGTTGACAGATTGTTTGGCAAGGCGGACATTTCTTTCCGTTGTCCAACGTGGAATGACAATTTACCAACAATTAGCCAATGTTGGCACAACCATTTTGTGCTACTTGAGTTAGCGAAGCGATATTCTGTGTTCCTGCCATACAGAAGCTAGCATGTCAAGCGTCACGCGTTCGATAATTTGTGTGATCCGTTTATTGAGCATTCTAATGCCATAAAAGATTTTATGAGTTAGCATAATACGTATCATTGGTGCTTTCGTTGGACTGTAATTCATGTTATACTTTCAGCATCCTGTGGCATATTCATCATGTGTTAGTATTTATTCCTTACAAGGACAGAAAATAATTTTTTGTCATTGCAGAAGAATTAGCAAAATGATGTTTTGTGTTCTGCAATACGGGAGCTAGGATGTTAAGCGTTACGCGTTTAATTGTTTGTGTGATACGTTTATTTAGCATCATAATGTCATAAATGTTATATGAGTACGCATGATCCGTCACAAGGTTGCTTATATTGGGCTGTAATTGGTGATTTACTCTGAGCATCCTGTGGTATAGTAATCAGGTGTTAGTATTGATTCCCTACTAGGACAGAAAATAAAAATTAGTTACTGTAGGAGAATTAGCAAAACACATACATTATTCATATCAAATATTTCATTAGTTATAGAGTTTTATATTGATGACGGAAATTTAGGGATATCCATTACATGCTGTATGTATTTGACAAGTTGTATGTATGATGGGTACATGTATGTATGTAAGGATGTAAATGACATGTAAGTATGCTGGTCATGTACAATGTATGGGGATAAAAGTATTATAGTATGAAGACAATGAAGCGATATAAGTTTAAGTAATAATAAGATTAGTCACTTCGCCACGCAAGTAAAATCTGTCAATAATTGAGATTTTATATATTTATATATCTTAAAATATTAATCTAGATTTAAAGCCATATTCATTTCACAAAATTAAACAAGAAACTTTTATGTATAGTTTTGGTGAAATGGAAATTAATTAGTATTTGTTTAATTTATTATTTTTTAACAAAAAATATGAATTTTACGGCAAATATTACATATTTTGAAAAGTTCATATATTGAAAATATATTTCATACGAACTAAAAGTTAGCATATAAATATATAACGCATTTTAATAAAGATATATCATCTAGTATTTCAAAACATTTATACTTTACCTGTGGTATTTAAGGCTACTTACAGATTTATATTACAAGTTTTCCATGAATTGAAATATACTTCCCCTAAAAAGTTTTCTACATTCATATTTTTATAAATAAACTAATTTAATTTTGAATTTTTCTTATAGATATTCACCCGCTCTCGACGTACTTTCATCGAATATAAACAAATTCTTGTCTCCTATATATTATAATCGGGGAACAAACTTCAGTTGGACATTGATTTGAAATGCAGTTCATGTTCCATAATTTAATAATATTTCCTACGAGACTTACGAAATAAAAAAAATGTCAAGGAAATCGATTTCGTTCCGAACAACAAGCTCTAAGGAATTTAATTCACAAAAATATATGAGATTAGATGATTAAATTTGAACAAAACTCGTGTTATTTCTGGAGGAAATATACTTACGTATGCACAGAGCAGAAATATATTAGATGATGAATTATTCAGCAGTTGTGATCAATAATATTTAGTCAAGGAGAATTCATAGAATCTTCGTGAATTTTATTATGCATATGTGTAATAATATTATAATGCAAAGTATATAAATCTATATTTTAGAGCAAAACCATCTCATCGACTAGCGCCTACATCATATTAACGGTGGTAACACCTGACTATTAAACTCCGCCTTTATTGTAATTTCTTAACTTTTAAACATCGCACAATTTGAACTTTTACACCGTCGAATATAAAAAATACTTACTTTCAAACGCAATTTGTTTGAATTTTTAAAACTCATTTACGGATGCTGTTAAAATTATTTTAAAGCATTATTTAGAAAATAAATCTATCTCGATCGCGTGCACCTCGATTTTAAAAGATTAATCTGTTTGAACTTAATGTAAATTGTTCAACAATTGTGTCCTGCTAATATTACATAACGAAATTTAACTTTATGAATAAATAAATGTAATACTAAAATAATATAATTAAAATATAAATATTTAACAGACATGTTAAAAAACTGCGTGCTTAAACCGGTGAAATTATCAGAATAAAAAAGGCAACTATAAGTAAGGAAATCTTCGGCGATTTCGTCGTCTTTTAACTCCTGGCTTGAAGCTAATAGGAAAGTACCGCTTTTAATGAATTAAAAAGCTTTATTTAAATACATAATAGATATTTTCCATATAGATATTATTTTTGGTGGTGTTAGTGGACAATCTACAAAAATGTCTTACATGTAAAAAATCTTAGAATGTTCAATAAAAAAAAAGATCTTGACCTATTTTCTGAAACCCGAGAAGTCTCGGTTAGATCTCCTATTAACTTTATACTGAAATAAACTCCCTGTGTCATGTTAAAATATTAGATGACTCTCTGAACATGTGTAAGTTAATTCCTTTCGGGATGCATGGGTCTAAAACGTCTATTATTATCAATAATTGGTATGTATCCTACGGAAAAAAATATAGCTAATAGATATTTTAAAAACCTTTTTATTTAAACAAATGAACTCAGAATATTTCAGACCAACGTTTGAAAATTTTGAAAGTTTGCAGAGTACGCTGTAACAATCAATTTTTGTATAACTAACCAGGATCTCGATCTATATTTTCAGTCAAATTTTCAGATTCTCCCATTCTAATCCAAACACTTATTTTTGTTAATAATTTTTATAATCTTAAAGATATTTTAACGAAAGTTTCAACACTTACTTTACTTTTTGTGAAATATGATGACTCTACAAATGCGACTGGATGCACATAGTGATTCGGTCCATTCCGAATTATGAAGCATTTAGTTAAGAACAGTTTGAATGCGTAAGGTGGTTAATTCCATTTTTCTGTTAGTATCGTTATATTTTACAAATAAGAGCATAAAATAAGAATATGTTATTGGGAAAAACCAATATCTCGTAAATGTCGATATTCTCCGGCGAATGTCCGCATTCACATAGTCGATTTGTGTATCTCCAAAAAATTTGCCATTTATCATTATTTCTAACTTTCACTGGCAAATGTCGAAATTCAGCATACACTGATGATGAATGTTGAATAGTAATATTTTTTTTTTTACGTTACGAAAAAAATGAAAAAAATTAAATCATACATCATTATTAAAATATTTTATGATATATGTGAAAATAGGAGAAAGCTTAAGTTACAGCTCATGTATGTAAACTGTTGAACCTGAAACGAACAGGTCATTTTAAATTAGAAAAGAAAATATTACCAATAATAAGTTTACACATAAATTATGTGATTAAAGTTATACAATATTATTTATTACAACAACTGAAACTGTTGTGATACTTTGAACTGCACAAGAGTCCCTTGCTTTTACAACTGCAAATAGTCGTAAAACACTTCTTTTTGCAATTACAGCATGTATAGCCTTATTTTCCATTTCTCGAATAAGTTGCAGCTGCTCTGCGACATTTCTTGAGCAAAAAATCCCTTCTATGGAAAATAACTTTTCTTTGCAAACAACGAACTGATTACGGGTATAAACGTTTTGAGGGTACGATTTTTGTTTGCCAATTTGTAAAAATCGGAGTCTTGTATTACAAGAACAACCGCTCATCCAACATATTTCAGGCATCTGTAGGGCCACGGTCAAGATCAGTGACTTTTATTCGTACGGTGTCATCAATTTGAGTAAGAAGAAATTTTCTTTTTCAGGTTCATTATATTTCGTTGCGTGCAGGAGAAGATTCTCATTATTACTTTTTAAAATGTCAAAACATTTTAATAGTCTGTAATCCAAATGTGTACTCCACAAAATCTAAATTGTTTCTTAATTGAAAAATGAAAATGAAACAGAAGGAACAAAATGAAAGTTTTAAAAGTGAACAATAGAACGAATTTGATAAAATTTATAAATATGATATTCGTGCATGTGTGTATGTTTTTCAAGTATATTTGTTTTTCCCGATTACAATATTCGAACATATACTTTATTTAAACAGCATAAATGCTACTTTTTACAGGCATTCTGAAAGTATATGCTGTTTATTTTCTAAAATTATTTAAGAAATTTAAATTCTGATGAATGATAACAATTAATTGGTACAAAGAGGCTTATATTTATTTATTTTGTATTTTACTTTAAAGCGGAATGTCAGCAGGTTTCGATTATTTCTACATTCTGCTTATGCTTACATTCTTAATATTTTACATAAAACCTTTTAATATAAATTTCTGAATCTGATATACTTTATATGTCGAATAAATAATACTTAGATTATTCTATTCACCTATATACTATTTTATCCCATGCACCTGCTACGATAAACCATAGAAATCCTACGATAGCAAACATTTTAAGAGAGGATTTTGTTGATACAATATCTTGAACTCTCATAAATTCTTAACAGCGTATGATCTTTGAAGACATTTTGAGCAATATATTTAGAGTACAGTTACTTTTGTTTTGATAAATGTGTGGGATTTTTATATTTGTTTATATTGCCAGGTTGATCTTATAAAAATAGCTTAAACTTATAGACATATTTATCTTCAAAATACCAAATGAGCAAATTTCTTTGTTTAAATTATAAAATAATGCTAATAAAACATTCTTGCTGTTTCTCGCAATTTATATAAGTCAAATATAATTATCAAAATGAAAATGATAAATAAAATATAACAAGAAAGAAAAATCATGTATCATGCTTGGGTTATGAAACATTTTCAATACCAGGAAATTTTTCTGTAACGAAACTTCACTACTGAATAAGGTGAAATAAGTTATTGAAATAAACAATTTATAATTAAATTTCACTTGCAATGAATAGCAAACAGTGATGAATCTATTCTATTTAATATCACAGAAATGGTATGAAAAAGGATTTACTCTATGATGGGGATGTTTTTAACATGGATGTTTTCCCGGCAGTTGAGAGCAAAAAGAACTGTGTTGCTTATCAAGTTGAAGGTGTCCTAAATAATGCTACACATTTTCCAGAGACCTGGGGAAACAACTATTCTCACATTTGCAAGAACGCTGTAGCAAAACAGTCACGAAATATAGGCAGTTTCGTAAGAAGATGCTCGGAATATTTTAAAGAGCAAAAAAGGCGTCTTTTCTACTTTAAGACTTTTTCTACTGTGATACCATAAGAGCTAAAATACAGCATAGCACGCCATACGCGTACCTTTCTGATGCTTATATTGCAATCACCCATTTGAACATGTTTTGCTACCATACTAGATAGCAGCAGACAATGTTGGCTATCATACTGAAGATGCTTTGTCCTTATTAGACTGACATATTGTGTTATCCATGCTGTATATATTCTGTATAAAGATATTATACACCCTCTATCGATTTAAAAAGAAAAAAAAAACTTCCTTTTTCTCTAGAATAAAAGGCCATCCTCTTCTTACGACACTACCCAAATTTCGCAATTTCTGATTAATAATTTTTACTGCAGCTCTCTCGAAAATGTATAATTTATTTTAAGACATATTGCTTATACTCTATACATTAATAATACAACTGAAAGAATGTTTTGTCCGAAGTAAATCCATAAAATGGAACTAAAATCCGTTGCAAAGAGATAAAACTGATTTATATGTTCGATTTTTATGTTCATGCAAGAACAGGGTTATTACAGTTCATCTCTAAAATGTAAAGGGAATTCCGTGTTACATTTACCATTTGATTTGGACCGTAAACTTTGCATATCATGGACTGCTAATTGGTATATGCTCGTATACAATTTAGGCATTATCAGTTTGTAGAATTGGATTCCGTATTCATTTATTGAATGGACTCGGATGATTAGATGTATGTGGATTTTAGTATACCTAATTTTAAGGTCAATTTGAGAACCTTGCAGGTAATGTTAGTCATTTGTGTAACAATTTAGTGGTATTTGGAATTTCTTCATAAAAGCCTTTAGAAATCAATTAATGCATTCAGAAGGTATTATTTCTTTATTAATAGTATATATTAATGGTATATTAATATAATGTATTAATAATAATGCGTAAAAATATTAGTAGGATGTTATTTCTATAACATATATTAATGGCGTTTACTCAAAATTAGTGTACAGTGATGTTATTAGTATTAAAATACTATTGATAAATGCTAATTAGTATTACATAGCATTCTTTAAAAGACTTTAAATCATAATGAGTAACCAAAATAAATATAAAGAAAATTTATTAAGAAAATAAGTAGGAAATTATGAACAGATATTTTGCTTACTATTCTATTTTTTGTCTGTTTCTTCATATGCATAAAAAAAATATTATAAATATTTTATTTAATCATCATATTTACTTAAGTTAACTTTTAGAATAATAATTTTCGGATTTAAAAAAAATTAAATAAATTATAACAGGTTCGAATTTAATATCCAATTTTACAGCTTGCATATTTTTAAATAAAAGAGTGAATGGATTTGCCGTAAAAAGAGTTTAAAAATATATGTTTAGAGTTAAACATGTTCAGTTTCGTCTTTTAGTCTATGCATACTTGAGTTGTTTTCTTAAATCGAAGATATGAATCATGTGCATGGATTTTAAGTAGCTTTCATTACAAAAGGCTACCTATTGCAGCCATTCAGAGGAAAGCAATTCCGAAAAAAATTTGTATATTTTCACCGATTTGGACCCCCAGACCGTCAAACCACCCTACGTCCAAATGTTGTTTTATATATGCAGGGTGTCCACGTATAACCTGACCAACCTTTATTTTCGATACCGTTGGTCCTAGATGCATACTTCCAATTACAAAAATGGTTTAAATAAGGTAAAGAATTATTTTCAAAGCGATTTGGGTCAAGATAAACATTTATTAAAAAATTACGAAATTTAAATTTTTATACAGTCCCGCTGTCCTATAATTGATATTTAATAAAAATTTACTGTGACACTAACAAGTAAGATAAAAAAGTCCCACTCATCTAACATTAAAATTGACCGAATTATGAAATTTTGAAATGCATGGCTTATACCACTTTTTTGCATCTCAAAACAGATGATTTCGGCCGTGCTTTCAGGGGTCGTCTATAAAGTACTTAAACTTATTTCAAGGTATCTGTGTTTTGAAGGAAATCGTACAACTATTACGATTGACTTAAATTTTATTAGTTAAGTTTCAGATTAGTTAAAATAATTGTATTTTAACATATGTTTTATTTCGTAAGGATTTGAGGCTATGATTTATTTTAACAAAAATTATATTATTTTCATAAGGTTTTATTTAACTTGCAACGATCGTCTTTCCAATTTAAAATTTGTTCTCTAACTTTAACTCACTTTGAAATGTCCGATCGAAGTTAAATTTTACATACTGACTTAAATCCGATGACAATGTAATATTATTATGATTTTCGACGCTTACCATCTTAATAATACTCATATTAGAGATAACACAAAAAATACGGATAGATTACCGTCAACAAGTTTAAGAAAAAGTTTTAGATTAGATAACATAAACCTGGTTGTGTTTTTTAACTTTTATAATTACGTTTTATGCATTTTTAGAGATGAATAAAAAAATTACCTTCACTTTTAACCATCATGTCAAAATTTTTCGCAAATCGTACATTTCAAGGTTAAAAAATAGCGAAAAATCTGAGACTATAAAATAGATGTAAGACTTTTTTTTCAGTTTAATTTTATTTAATTCAATAATTTATTCAATTTTTTGGCTTATAATGGTTTTTTACAACTAAATAGCTCAGGGGTCCGATGAGGTTGGGAGGGGAGGGGAATCTATTTTAACTTTCAGCTTTTTAACTTTGAAATTTTCGATTTGAGAAAAATCCTGACGTGATGGTTTAAAATGAAGGACATTTTCGTATTCAGCGTAAAAAAATACATTATAATCAATTTTCAAAAGCTAAAAAACATGGCACAACCCCAAATTCAAAAGACAGTGCAATCTAACAGCATTTTAAAATCTTAATTGAGGCTGTTGTTTTTCATCCTTTTATTTAACAAAATTTTTGTTATTTTTATCCTCTTATATGTTCAGTACAAATTGTATATTTTGCATTAATATGTCAGAATGATTATAGATTTCACATTTATATTAGATTGCAATGTTAATTTTGCTCTCAACTATTTTTTGATAGATCTGACGATTATTTATATTTCTACTACATTTGTGAATGACCCCTATTTCGCAACAAAAAATATACTCCAACTTTAAACAGCTATTACTGGGTCAGTTTTAATCGTAGATGAATGGGACTTTTTTTTTATCTTACTTGTTAGTGTCACAGTAAATTTTTACTAAATATCACTTATAGAACCGGGGGACCGTATAAAAATTTAAATTTCGTAATTTTTTAAGAAATGTTTTTTTTTTTTTTTTTTTTTTTTTTTTTTTTTTTTTTTTTACCCAAATCGCTTTAAAAATAATTCTTTACCTTATTTAAACCATTTTTGTAATTGGAAGTATGCATCTATGACCGACGGTTGCGAAAATAAAGGTAGGTCAAGTTATACGTGGACACCATGTATATATCTTGTTTCAAAATGGCGGCAAGTTAAATTTTAAATTTTAAAAAAATCAAAAAGATGCATAAGAAATTATAAATTGAAAAATTTGTTTTTCTTAAGTGTTAGATCTTGATACAAGGATTCCGGAGCAATTTTTGTTTTGGTTTTATCTTAAAAAATGGCAGAGATATGGCAGTTTGAAATTCTAGGGTTGCTGACATTTTGAAACAATCTGATTTTTGTTATGGTGTCATTCTCATTCTGAAATTCGCATTCAAATTTAGTATAAACGAAAACCGGGATTGAATTTTCTATAATCGAGTTCCAAGCAATTTAGCTTCGGGTGTTTGAGTAAAATGACTTGAACTTTTAAAAACATGGACTATGAAAGTTACTTTTTCCTCCCTGTACAGGTTGGAAGGACTTTTTTATTTTGTGCTGGTATGTATTCAGTGCCATCAACAATTCTTTCTCCTCATAATTTAAAATTGTAATGCATAAGAAAAAAAATGCAATGTAAATTAATGTTTAATTTGTAAAAGTAAAAATATGATAAAAGTTTAGAAATTACTAAGTGATATTGAATAGAAATATATAATTATTTACCACAAGTGCAACATACATATACAAAAAATTATTTACAAAAAATAATAAATATTTTAATGTAAAGTATGTAATGTAATGTAAATTTTAATGTAAATTTGCGTATATTCTCTTCACGTATTCCTGTACTACAATATTGTTTCAAATATTTTAATATTTTTATCACATTTTACGAATAAATATTGATAAAAGTATATAAAAGTAACTTAAAAGTCAAATTATCTGGTCTTATCCCACCAGTGGGGTGGATATGTTAATCTTACAGGAAAGGAAAACTATAGGCTTTCTTTTAAAAAGATTATATGTTTTGTTTTATATCTTTAACTTAGGAACTAAACTGATAATATTTTAATTATATATATAATTATTTAATATTTAAAGACAAATGATAATTATCTTCATTAGCAGTTGAGATAGGGCAGAAAATAAGTTTATCTTTTTATCAAATTTATAAAAATAATAATTACTCTTGTTCATTAAGTTTTGACTTTATTTTCTCAAACCATTCTTTACTTGCTCTGGACATAGTACTACTGGACATTGCACTAAACAAGAATATCATTAAAAGGTATTACTTAGGTATTAAATGCCTTGGCACATACACTACGCCATCCGTGTTTTTAAAGGTTAAAAATAATTCGTGTATATTATTGTTTAATGTTATTGTGTTTCTTCCTTTAGGCTGCACTGTAAGAAGAAAAAAAAAACCCTGAGGTTACTAAAACTTATTTAGTAGATTTGTATTCCACAGAATTTTTTAGTAACTAGTATTATAAAACTGATTCGTTGCTAGATGTTTTCTAGTAATTCTTACAGGTTTTCTTGTAACTGAGTAAGCATACAAAAAATTTTTAGTAATTGCAAGGATCAATTAGGAAAACTAAAATTTTTTAGTAGATCGATCCATTTTATTTTTTTATACAATCTGTCCTTCACTATTGTAGCAAAAATTAAATATATTTTTTAACATGATAGTTTACGTCTTTTATTAGATTTTAATATATTTTTTGAAATGCATTCTTTACGTACTTTCAGCACTATATGCTTACTAAATGAATGCCAGAAAAACTTATACATAAAGAAATTAATATTCAAATCTCTATTGCAAATTTTACAAATCAATTAAAACGAAAGCTTGCCTAGAAATATTGTTGTACTAGTATATAACCCCGTCAAAAATGACAGATTGTTGATCTGCGTTTCTTTTTCATAAGACTTCATACAAACAAACAGCATGAAGACTTTATTATTGAAAGGTTTGTACTGTAAAAAAGTACATTTTAAAATGACAAATGATTTCTACAAATAAAAATGATGAGGATATATATATATATATTTTACTCAGTATTAAATTTCGGAAGTAGTTCAACAATTGGACAAAACATTCAAATTAAATATTAACAAAAAATCCATGTGCGAAAGTTTTTGTAAAAAAGTGTTATTAATGAGTTTCTAAGCCGAGTGACTCACCACATAACTTATTGTTTGATTACATAAGCAAAACTAAATGCAAATTACGTTGTACTATGTATTCCTTATATTTTAATTACGTTTGATAAGAAAGAATCATTTTACAGTATATGACCCTTTATCCGGAATTCCAAAATCCGGAAAAACCCGAAATCAGCAAAAATATTTCAAAAATTTTCTAAATTTGTATATTTTTACAAAAATTTTAGAATTTTTGAAATTTTTCGAAAATTTTACAGATTTCTAATTTTTTTTTCAGTACATTGTGTTTCAGTGTGTAATCACTAAAATATTGTTACTTCGGTAGCGGGTGAACACGCCCCCACCCCCACCACCCACTTTCTTCCCGAAATTAGAAACAAATCATTTTTCTCTCAAATTTTAGTTTAAAATTAATTTATATTACGATTCGTTTTGAAACAAAAAATAGTTATATATTTATTTCATCAAGGGTGATTCTGTTCCGAATTTTCATAAAAATTTAAGGCATTCGGTTTCGAAAATTTTAGTTTTCAGTCCAAAGATTCGAACATAACAAAATCTCGAATTTTGAGCGATCGTCGCCGAAAAAAACAATTATGTGTATCGTTCGAAGAAAAAGTAGACAATTTCTTCAAAGGATTGCGGAAACAACTTGAATTTTGTAAAGGATTGACAAAAAACGCAAATTTCGTCACAGAATTGCAAAAAAACGCTAATTTTGTTAACAAATCGCAGAAAATACGCGATTTCCGTCAAAGGCTTGCGAAGAAAACGCAAATTTCTTCCAAGGACTCCGAAAAAATGTAAAATTTCTTCAAGGGATCACAAAAAAAACACAAATTTGGCTAAAAGATCGGAAAAAAAACGCGAATTTCGTCAAATAATCGTTGAAAAACATGAATTTCTCCAAAGGATCGCGAAAAAAAAACCGCAAATTTCTTCAAAGCACTGCAAAAAAATTTCTAATTTCGTTAAGGGATCGGGAAAAAAGTAGAATTTCGTCAAAGGATCGAAGGAAAAAAAAAACACAAATTTTGTCAAAAGATCACAGAAAAAATGCGAATTCCGTCAAAGGATCGCGAAAAAAAACCCCCGCTAATTTCGTCAAAGAATCTCAGAAAAAAAACTCTAATTTTGTCAAAGGATCGTAAATAAAAGGTAAATTTCGTCAAAGAATAGCAAAAAACGCAAATGTCCTCAAAGAATTGCAGAAAAATGCAAATTTCTTCAAAGGACCACGAAAAAATTATATTTCGAAAAACGCAAATTTTGTCATAGAATAGCAGAAAAAAATGCAAATTTTGTCAAAGAATCATGAAAAAAAAGCATGAATTTTGTCAAAGAATCACGAAAAAAAAGCATGAATTTTGTCAAATAATCGTGAACTTCGGAAGGACCCAAAATCCGGAAAATTCCAAAACTCGGAAAGCCTTTGGTCCAGAGGATTTCGCATAATAGGTCCTGTACTGTATTTAAGATGGAAGCAAAAATTTCAAAATACGCCAGTAGATGGCGCCAATGTACTGGATTGATCACTCAAATTCTCCGTACGAAAGAATTCACTGCTATTTCTGAAAAGAAAAGTCCTGACAGAAAAAAATGTAAACAGAAATGTTGATATACGTGTTTTATATGAAATAGTTTTTGAAGGTTTTAAACAAAATTAAAATATTTAAAAGCTCTAATGTGCTTTTACAAATATTTTAACAACAGAATCGGATGAAGAATAGCTTTTTCATTAAGCCTAACATGGCGTTTAACTATGGTCGATTCGCAGATCAGAGTGGTCGAGCCCGGAGCCGTTACAGACACTTTCTTGCCTTCGGATTTTATTATAAGTAATATCACTGGGAAACGCGAATTTCATAAACGATCGTGAGAAAAATGTGAATTTCTTCAAAGTATCGCTGAAAAAACGCGAATTTCTTCAGAGGATCGCTGAAAAAACGCACATTTTGTCAAAGGATTGCTGAAAAAACATGTATCTCGTCAAAAGGCAGTAGAGAAAGTGCGAATACCGTCAAAGGATCACAAAAAAGCAAATTTCATCAAAGGACCACAGAAAAAACACGAATTTCATCAAAGGATTGCAGGAAAAACATGAATTTCGTCAAATGATTGCTGAAAAAACACAAATTACGTCGTAAGATTGCTGAAAAAATCATTAATTTCATCTGTCGGCACATAAATATCATGAATTTCGTCTATCAGGTGCATAAAAATCCTTTATTTCATCGGTCGGGTGCAGAAATTTTTTTTTTCATCAATCGGGCGTGTAAAAATCTGAGTTTCATTTATCGGTCACCTAAAATTCACAAAATTCTTCAAACGGGCACATAAGAATCAAGAAATTAGTTGATCGGGCACGTAAAAATTATTAATTTCCTCTATCGGCACATAAAAATCATGAATTTTGTCTATCGGGTGCATAAAAATAATTAATTTTGTCGGTCGAGTGCAAAAAAAAAAAAAAAATCGTCAATTGAGCGTGTAAAAATCATGAGTTTCATTTATCAGGCATGTAAAAATCATGAAATTCTTAAATCGGGTGCATAAAAATCATGAATTTTGTAGAACGGCCACGTAAAAATCACAAATTCATCAAGTGGGTGAGTGAAATCACGAATTAGTCAAGTGGGCACATAAAAATCACGAATTTCTTCAATCGAGTGCATACAAATCGTAAATTTTGTCCATCAGATGCAGAAAAATCATCAATTTCATCGATCGGGTGAGGAAAAATCACGAATTTTGTCAAACTGCATTCAGAAAAAACGCAAAAGGGAAAAAGAAAATCAGAAAATCCTGCATTTGGCAAGTTTTTTCCATTATTTTAATCGCCAGTTTTTCAAGTTTTATCGCCGAGTGCTTATTTTCACCTTTAGGTGGCAATAAAGTCAATCGCCAACTTACAGTATTGCTCGCTGATAGGCAAGTGCTAATTTTGTTCTGACAAAATGGTTATCGTATCAATAAATGGAAAAGTGTTTAGTGTATATAAATGAATTCTGCATTGACTGTCACCTTGTATAATGACAATTGTGTACAATTTATCGCGTTTAAGTTTCAAGTTTATATTATTATATTATTAGGTAGTTTTTTCATTTTATCTTTATTTAATTTTATTGAATCATTGAAGATAGAAACAGATATCTATTTCTGTGTTGATGATTGAGTTCTTTGGATATGTTTTGATTCTTCGTATATTGTTAGCGAAATTATTTAATGCACATAATATAATTGTAAAGCATGCTTTATATATATTCTGGTGTATTTTATTAGTTGAATTTTGTTACATTTTCCCAAATGATTGTTGAATTTTGTGATTTTTTTCCCCGCAACCAATCAATAAATTTCAAGATGTTTTATTGGTGATTGGTTGCGGGAAAATATTGTGAAATTCAACAATCATTCAGGAAAATGTAACAAAATTCTACTAACAACAGGAGCCTCTAAACAAACCAGTTCAAAATATGCATTCATATACATTAGATGCTTTACCATCTGTCCATTTACATATAAAAATGTGTACTAAATGATATAAAAAAATTTAAAAACTGAAATTTTACACTTACATCTTAATTGTAAATTTCATTGTTTACATGAGTGGATTTTAAGGAGTCTACTGCATACATATACACATATACTAAAATTATCTATAAATTGTCAATACTAAAGTTCCAAAACCTTTAAAAAAATTGTCAACAAACCAAAAAATTCCATGCAAAACACATTCATACACACTATCATAACAAAATCATCAAAATGCACAGGCAGTAAAGCTGTTTAGAAGCTCCTGTTATTAGTAGAATTTTGTTACATTTTCCCGAATGATTGTTGAATTTTGTGATTTTTTTCCCGCAACCAATTAATAAATTTCACGATGTTTTATTGTGATTAAACTATGAATTTTGTTATTTTTTTATATATAAACACAATTGCCGACTCAGCAAGTTTCTGGATTTGTCCATGTTAGTGAAAGTTCTTTTTTTCATGCAACTGCTGGTCGAATTTTTAATCAATTTTTTGTCAATTTTTACAGCCGAATGCAACTATTAAACCATCTGTAATATTATATCCAAAAAGGTAAATTTCAGCTTTATAAATCCTAATAAAAACTCGACCATTACTTTTTGGTTTAAGAAATTTAAAGTAGCAAAATAAACATACGACATAAAAAGAAAAAAAAATACACCAAACCAAATCCAAAGAATTCAATCATGAACACAGAAATACATATGTGTTTCTATGTTCATGAGCTTAATATAACAAAATAAATAAAGATAAAATGAAAAAATACCTAATATTTATAGTAATCCAAACTTTGAAACTTTGAAAATTGCTAACACCATCATAATCATCTTTCCTAAAGATCTTTAGATAGGAAATAGCCCTCACCTCATTGGCTCCAAATCTGTCTCGGGACAGTAACAACCTCTCACTTGATTGGCTGAATGCTGACGCATGCGTGTAGAACCCAATGCGACAGCAGTTTACAAATGCCTTTAGCTGATTGGCGGAATGCTCACGTATGCCTATAGAACCCATTTTCGTACGAATTGACAAAAAAAGGTTTAGCTTTAAATATATGGATTAAAGAAATCCTTTAAATTATTTAAAGACTTTAATATGCTTTTACAAATATTTTAAGAACATAATCGGATATTTTAATGAAACGTTCAAAGAGTCATTCATTTGGAATTTGTGATGGAATTTGTGTTTTTGAATGGCAACATTATTCGTTTGTTTACATCAGGTAATCGGATGTTTAATCTGTTATTTTTAATTTAAAACTTAAAACATTATAACTGGATATTATATACATGTTTTATACGAAAATATGCTGAACAGACATCATTTCAAGTAGAAGAAATTATCAGTTAGTGGTTATGTGTTAGCATATCTTTTTCAGTAAGCCTAACATGGCGTTTAACTACAGTCGACTCGCAGACCAGAGTGGTACAGCCCGGTACCGTTACAGACAGATTCTCGCCTTTGGATTTTATTATAAGTAAGATGATTATTTTTTTTCATGCATCATTAAAATATTGTATTTTATATAAATAAATTACATAAAAATATTGCATAAAAAATGAATTTAAAATGTTGATTAATAAATTTCATCATTTTAATAAAATAAATTAAAAAGGATATTATATAAAATATAGTATAATATAAATATATATACATACAAAATATACTTACAATTTCAGCAGCGCAAATGCAATAAGTTACCTGAGCGCAAGTTATTCTGATTATATGAAAAATGTTGGGTATAAGAACAAATTTCAGTAGATATATACTTCACTTTTTAGATTCACAAGATAAATTAACTAATAGGGAATAACCCAAAATAAATATTATAATACAATAGGCGTTTGATATAATTACCATCTATTTGGTTATGCTTTTCATTACAACGACAGATTCTAAAACTTCTAAATATTTATCCCTCAATGTAATTTTTACATATAACGACCGATTAAACCAAACGTTTCTTCATAATCACTCTTTCTCAACCTTTTTACTAGAAGATTATTTTAGTGTAAGAAAAGTGAGAATTTCAGTCAAACAAGAAAATAATTTCTCTTTCTTACTTAAAATTAATTCAATTGTTTTCGCCATTCATGAGCGATTATTATTGAAGAGACTAATTATAGTTTTTCATATATAACCTGTTTTATTTTATGTCCAGTGAGTAAATTTATGGTGATTGAAAAATATAGGAAAAGTGCATTCCAGGTTTCTCTGTTTGTTCACATTTTTCTTTCGCATTTTTTTTCTTTAAAAACCTAAAAGCAGTTGAATAAAAAGCAAAGAAAAATTCCTGAATATTTTCATAGAAGGTAAAAGAATACTAATTTATTTAGATTTTTAATTATTATTAATGATTAAATATCATAAATAATTTAATTATACAATATAATTACAAAAGAAAATTACAGCAAAGTATCAAATAATTCAACCATGTTTATAGATATCGGTTATTTGACAATATTATGAAGCGTTCTCGCTGGCCAGAATAGAGATAAATTACGGTTAAGTAACCGTTTTCTATAAAAAACGGTTGAATACCTAGGTAGATTGCTCGAAGTTGTGTATAGTGTATTATATTTACATTATAAATTTCAGAGATTTCAATTTGAAATAAATTTTGATTCTGAAATATTACTTTTCTATACAGATAAATTATTTCAATCTGTATTAAACGAAGAGCATTTTGCTATCCAGATCTACATACATTTCATTTCAAAAAATTAATATTGACGTGATACAGTAGAATGTAAAGAGAAACTTTTTAAAAATATTACATTTTAGAGATCTCGCATTATAACGACATTTCCTATTACGAAGATGGTTTACGTGAATCACTGAATAAATAAGATAAAAATTTACATGTTGAAAATACTGAAACATAATGATTTGAAAAGGTTAAAAATTTTTTATAGTAGAAAGCGCTTCTTATCAACAATGTGCGGTTCAACATGAATTAAGTGTGTTACTATACTATATTGCCAAAGGTGACCTGTCACTTGCGATTTTAGACGTTTTGTTAACTATCTAGAAAAATACATGAGGAATTAACCTGAAACTGCAGGTGTGTAAACAGTATAGTATAGGTTATATATTTCCGCGAATATTTTTTCATGAAACCCCATAGGGGACTGTGAAAAAATCGAAAAAGAACGAATATCTTTTGGATAACCCTGTAAAAACTAATGTAGCAAAGGCGTTCAAACTCGAGATTATTAATGAGTGGGTTATTGTAATATACTGTGTTCATTTTTATGAGGAATCGTAGAGAAATTAAGGTTTTTATAAAAAGAGCCCCAAACTTTGCCTAGTTTTTTGCTTATAATTTGCAGAGTTCTTAATATAAAAAAAAGTTTTTTTCAGAAAATATGAAAAACAACATTGTACATAACACTCTGCAATCAGAATTAAAAAATAATAAAACTTGAATGGAAAATGAGAGGTCTACTAAAAATGTTTCACTGCGCATGCGCGAATGCAATCAAAATATAAAAAAATGCAATAAAACACATAATGTATTAGCTAAGTATATAGAGCAACTTTTCTGAAAGTCTCAAAATCATAGCTTGAAAATTCTGAAAATTATCATCGATAGAATATGCTCGAAATCCGTTGTTTCCAAAAGGAAGCAAAAATATGAAGGGTTGTATCCAAATACGTGAAATATTGTGTACGCTATCTTGGCACTAATCAACAGCTATTTGATACAACCCCTCATTGTTTTGCTACTTTTTGGGAACAACGGATTTCAAGCTTATTCTATCGATGATAATTTTCAGAATTTTCAAGCTATGATTTTGAGACCTTCACAAAAGTTGCTCTATATACTTAGATAATACATAATGCATATTATATTTTGATTGCATTCGCGCAAGCGCAGTGAAACAGTTTTTAGTAAACCTGCTCATTTTTCATCCAATTTTTATTATTTTTTAATTTTGATTGCAGAGTATTATGTACAATGTTGTTTGTCATATTGTCTGAAAATAACTTTTTTTATGTTAAGAACTCTGCAAATTATAAGCAAAAAACTAAGCAAAATTTGGGACTGTTTTTATAAAAACCTCAATTTCTGTACGAGTATACATGCTATCCTCATAAAAATGAACACAGTATATTACAATAAGCCACTTATTAATAACCTCGAGTTTGAACGCCTTTGCTACACTGTAAAAAATGACCGATGTTTCTTATTTTATGAAAATATACTATAACCACGAACGAAAATATAATATAATCTTCTGAGTTATCCGTAATTTCAAATAGCATTTTACATTGTCTTTTGAATCCCCAGAAACGAAGACATCTTCAAAATTTAAAGAATAATTTATAAAAACAAATTATTTTTAGCTGCCCGAATTTTTCAGAAACGTTTCCGAAGGATTTTTTTAGTGTATTAATTAGTGTCCTCAGGCTGGAATACCTGTTTTTCGAATGTTATCCATTCTCAAGTACACGTTTTCAGCCGCATAAGTTAATTTATACATGAAAGAGTAAAGAAATAATCTTAATTTTAATGTTATTGTTAACGCTGTTAACTTTGCATGTTTGCCTGTTAAACATTTTTTTAGCATGAAAATGTTTACTGCAGAATTGATAGCATTCGAAAAACAGGTATTCCAGGCTGAGGACACTAATTAATACACTATAAAAACTTTTCGGAAACGTTTCTGAAAAATTCGGGCAGCTAAAAAATTTTTGTTTTTATAAATTATTCTTTAAATTTTGAAAATGTATTCGTTTCTGGGGATTCAAAAGACAATGTAACATGCTATTTGAAATTTCGGATAACTCAGAAGATTATATTATATTTTCGTTCGTGGTTATAGCATATTTTCATAAAATAAGAAACATTGGTCATCTTTTACAGTGTACATTAGTTTTTACAGGGTTATCCAAAAGATATTCGTTCTTTTTCAATTTGTTGACAGTCCCCTATGGGGTTTCGTGAAAAAATCTTCGCGGAAATATATAACCTATACTATACTGTTTACACACCTGCAGTTTCAGGTTATTTCCTCATGTATTTTTCTAGATAGTTAACAAAACGCCTAAAATCGCAAGTGACCGGTCACCTTTGGCAATATAGTGTCTAAGTAGAATCAATGCTAAGTCACAAACAGAAATCTAAACTAATCATTAATTTGGAAATGGCATGTTAAGGTTCACACATTTTATTTGCTTGGTTGTACACAGAATCAAGAAATCTTTACGCAAGAGCTTTGTACAAGGAATCTTTTCGCACTTTCTTATCTGTCAAAGTCAAGGAATGACTCTTCTGTAACTTGACATGTTATGGAAAGATTGCCATTTAAATAGAATATTTTTAGGAACATCGATCAAATATTTATACTTCTATTTATTGTAGCTTATCATTTCTGACGGACATTTATTCTTTTCATATGCACGTATACATCGATAGATAATAGTTTTATGATTTGATTAGATTTGATTATTTATTTAATTTATAGTTTTATTATTAATTTGATTGCTAATAATTTTGCATTTGATTGATAATAATTTTGATTGTTATTGATAATAACTTTGAATTTTATTGCCTGATTCATTTTGAATTTGATTCCTAAATGTGATAGTTTGATTTAAAATCCTTATTTTGGAAATCACATGCTAAGATTTACACGTTTTAACTTATTTGGTTGTATACAGAAAATAAATCTTTTCATGCATTCTGATCTGTCAAAGTACAAGGAAGGATTCTTCGCTCACTTGACGGGTTATGGAAAAATTGTAATTTGAATAGATTACTTTAAGTAATAGTTATCAAATATTTATACTTTCATTTATTGTTCCTTATGTTTTCTGATGCATGATTTTTGGCATACATCCATGGCATGCATCCATGGATAATATTACTATGATTTGATTAGATTTGAATATGTGATTATGTGATAATTTGATTATTAATTTGATTGACAATCACTCATTAATTTGAAAGTCACATGATTAGGTTTACACTGTTTTTCTTTAGCTTTATAATCAATAGAAATCATTTATTATCTTCTGATCTATCAATCGTAAAGGAATGACTCTTCAGTACCTTGATAATTTATGGAAAAATTGCCATTTGAAAAGAATATTTTATGGAATAGATATCAAATATTTATGATTCCATGTACTGTGGCTTATGACTTTTCATACATGCATTTTGAGATAGAAACATACATCCGTAGACAATATACCTATGATTGCATTGCAATATAAATTTACTTAATATTATACAGTTCGGAATCTTTTGATTTTTTAATTATATATTGTTGAATTTTTTCCTGTTATTTAGTGCTTCTTTGAGAAAAGAATGCTCATTTTGAAGATCGACATAGAACTGCATTTTAATTTTAATTTTGGAAGTAAAGAGTTCAGGTATATTTGCATATATTACATATATATTTATTGCTAATGAAAATTCTAACAATAAAAGGATTTATCTACTCATAACTTATTTTCTTTTGGTACTATTTAGTGCCTCTTTGAGAAAAGAATGGTGGTTTTGATAATCAGTATATCATGTAGTTGATGGCTGGGGTACGGATAGATACGGATGTTTTGGTTTTCGTGATCGATAGTACGTCCTGGATGCGCGGCTGGAAAAGCATCTGACTAAAAATGACCGTAACAGATATGGTTGTCCGCAAAATCTTAGAATCCCGTTTCCTGTAAAAGAAATCAGTAGAAATGCAAAACAACAACAGTGAAGGGTTCATGAGTGCTTGCAAGGTTTTCATGTTTATTTGGACTTTGACTACGATGTTAAAGTTAGGAGGTGGTCTTTTCACATAACAATAATATGACCTCTTTAAGCAAAGATAAAGTGCAGTCTGACTAATTTTTGCGGTGCACATGTGCTCCCTGATTTATCCTTAATTTCGCCAGATGTACACGTTCATCAATTTAATTGCCATTTAGAATTTTAAGACCGTTTAGTAGATAGCAATATTAATTTTGTGGGGGAGTTACAAAACAGACATGCCATACTAGGCGCATTATCAAAATAGCATGATTTTCAAGAGCAACCCTGAGGCATGTTTTGAGAACAGCGAAAAATGTAATTTTAGGGTGTGAATAGATTTTAATGAGAAATGCGAGACAATCGGCTGTAAAGTATGCACAGTTTTGCATTCTAGATACAACAGATATTTGAAGATTGACAGAAAAGGAACCGCAAATGTAAAACATCTGTAATCTTTAATAGAATTACGGAGTGGCTTATGCTAATATAAGAATACTAGAGTATCTACGTATATGTGAAGTAACCGTCGTCGCATTTTAATTTAAAAAGGAAATAACCTTTATGCGGTTAAAGAAAACTGCGGAATAAATGAAAGATTACGTGTACAAGATTAAATAGCATATATCATGGAATAGTTATGACTTTACTTTAGAATGAATAGAATTTAAATAAAGATATAATTTAACTTTTAGAAAATATTAAGAAATTATAAATTTTGAATGAAATTACAAATATATATGATCTTTACATCATACGGTATTCTATTCTATTTTACTTTATTTAGAAATAAAAGCAACGTTCTTTTCCATACTTTTTTATATACTTATTGACGATGAAAATTTTAATATTATAAGAATTCAAGTATAGACGTTTAATTTTAATTATTTCCTTATTTACTTTTTATGCATTTATTCTTTACTTGTTTAAATGACATAAAATAAAAAATAATAACTTAGAACTTTTTTCCGAACTGCTTTTCTTATTTTTATACTGCTTTTATTTCAATTTCTAAAATGTTTTACTGCTTGAAAAATAAATAGTACTTGCATATACATAATACATCACTATTCAAGCGGGTTTTTTTTTTAAATTATTTTTTCACCAATAATATATTAGTTTGAAAGTTATTTCTTTAAGAAAACGTAGTTAAGCATATAAACATAAAGCTTTCAATGACTGCATAAATAATACAAAAGATAAGGTCAGATTGTACACAAAACTTTTATGCATGGAAAAAAACTAATGAATATAATTTTTTTTCTATTTTAAATTATTGCAGTTAAAAATGTCTATTAAACAAAAATTTGTATTCATTATTTTTTATTGTTATGCAAATTGTTTCTCATCTGTGATTCATTTCGTTTGAAATGTTTTACCAAAAGTGTGTTTTCTTTTTGATAAAGGAAGAAAAGGCAAAAAATAAATATATTCAATTTCATAAATCAAGCAAAAAATAAGATATTTTTCACTAGATTAATTTTAACACAATTATTCAAATTGGTAAAGAAATCATACGAGTTGTAATTTTCCAACTGGACGAAAAATGTCCGGGATAGGATTCGAACCTGGGATCCCTTGGCTGAAGCTGCCACTCTCTACCAACTGAGCTATCCCGGTCCAATCTAGAAGGCATAATTCATCCAGTTAATCTTATTGATCATAGCATCTGGTCTGATATTTTAACTCTGATATTGATATTGCTACTGATTATTGATAACTTATATTCTGTTGAGCTGATTAAAATATCAGACCAGATGCTATGATCAATGAGGACCGATATAACTCAGTTGGTAGAGCGTGACAGCTTCAGCCAAGATATGCCAGGTTCGAATTCTGGCCCGGACATTTTTCGTCCAGTTGGAAAATTACAACTCGTAAGATATTTTTATCTAAATGTACTTATAATTATATTTAAAATGTATTTAAATATATTGACATATTCAAATCTGTAAACAGTTTACAGTTTTCGACTTTGGAAAAATCGCTTTAGCTAACTTAATCACTTGTTTTTGAATTCGTTTTAAATTACATAATTTGATAACATATATGAAAGAAAATGCTCAATATTATATTGAAAACATTATAGTTTTAACTTTAGTTTTTTTACTTAAAAATAGAAAATATCCATTCATTGAAATTTCTACTTCAAATATTTTCTAGACCTCATAGTTGACAAATTAAAAATATTCTTTTACGGAAACTAAATGGCAAACTAAAATGACATATAAAAATATCCTAGATTTATCCCATTTTTAAAAATATATTCATGTCTTTTCTCTAATATTTAAAACTAACGTTAGATGTAGTTAATTTCTCTATGGTTTGCGGAGCGTTTCGTACATTAAATGTTTCTGCTCAAAGTATAAAATTAGCACCTAGTTTCTACTATTAGAATATCTAAATGTATTATAAATGTGTTATAAAATATCTAATCCCATTACTTTTCAGACGCGGCGCTCATGTAAGCTAATGACGCCCGGTGCATGTAAAATCCGTCGTGGGTGTAAAGTCCTCCAAGTTCCCTGTTAATTACAACTCTGGGGGTGCCTAGTCAGGTGAAGGTCTTGTCATCAGATCAAGGTTCTAAATTACATGTATGGTAAAGATACCATATATATTCATTATTTAATATGGCGGAGTTATCGTGTTCATTCAATGCATATAGAAGAGTTATCGTGATAAGTAAGTTCAGGGGGTGACTATTGAGAAGATGTCAAAGTTGGCGAATCCTTTGAAAAGACCTAAAGGATTTACTTTTACGGAGTGAAACAATTTGTTAAAACAAGAAGGTATAGTGGCACTTGGTTGTTTTGGCAATCCGCAGAGTGCGTTTCCTGGGTACTGAAGTACTAAACTGGAGTGTAGTTTTCCCTTTTATTTTGTATGGTGAAGCAAGGAAGACGAAAATCACATCATTAGAGTTAATAGTCTTTAATTGGAGAAACATGTCACAATTCAGAATCTTCCACAATAGTGAGATTTTGATCAATCGAAGTTTCAGATTTTTTAAATGAATCTGATGAATATTGGTGAGGTGACATTTTAAATTTAAAGTCAGGGGTGAAGAACACAAACATAATCCAAAGAATAATCCAGAAATGCTGTTGAACGGGTCCGATCAAGTTCACGTAATCCAAAGAGTTTTAAGAACATCAAGGTGATTTTTCGTTATAAAACCAAAGGGTGGCCAAAGGGGCCAAGACATTTTTAGATGTTTTTGAGATGAAGATCAGAGGGCAAGTGTTTTTTTGTTAATGACAGCGTGCGTTGGAAAATACGCCAAACCATTTACATTTTTAGAGCCAAGAGTATTATATTTTTGCGTGGGAATTGTAACCGTTACATATACATCAGATCAACTTCATAATTGACGTCAGTGGAAGGGAAAAATCTTTTGGCGAAGATTGCACTTTGGCTAAAAAGAGAGATTAAGAATTTTACCGTTAATTATTGTTTTGGGAACAGGGCTTTCGAGGAATGCAGCAAAGGCGCCGTTTAAATGTTATAGACATCTGGAACAATATGCGAGACAAAGCTGACCATGAAAAGGAAAACATTTTATGCCTTGTATAATTTCATTTCTTTTGATATGTGGGAGACCGAATAAGTACGTTAATGATAATTTAAAAACAATATGCATGATTTTGACTAAAAGTCTTTCGTTGAAAGAGAAAGATAAAAAGGGTGCGCTTTTTAACAGCCGGGAATGTATATGAATTACGATTATGCAGAAAGGGGAAAATATATTTGATAAAATACATAAAATATAGATTGCTTTAATTTTTTGAAAGGAATATATATGGTATCTTTACCATAACATGACCAACTCGAGTAGCGATGGCATCACGTATGGGTGTGCGGTGCAGCGAGGAATTGATAAATATCCCAACATCTCACATCCATCCGGTATTACTTCGCTACACTGTACAGTGCTGAACCGTCTCATCCAAATCAATTAGCAACCAGCCAACTAAAAAAAGGCAATTAAGAGCCTACATCAGTCACGCGCGCGATTTCTCGCTCGCATTTTATTATTTTTAAATGATTTTTTTTTGCATAGGATAGCTGAGGTCGATCCCTAACGTTTTTAGTTTTTATTTTTTCGATTTTGGTTCCAGTTTTTTTTATATAAGGGTACTTTCACTTTCAGAACCGGTTCCGAAATTAGAAATGTCCGCTTATAAAAAAAACTATAACTAAAATCGAAAATGTAAAAACTAACAACGTTAATGATCGACCTCAGCGATCCTATGCAAAAAATCATTTGAAAATAATAAAATGTAAGCGACAAATAGCGCAAGAACCTTCCCATAGACTTAACATCAACTTCCGCGTTTCTTCGCGTGACTAGCGTAAGGCAACAAGAAACACTGAAGTTACGTCGGCCTATAGTTTTATCAAACACATCTTCGGCATGCGGAGAGCAGGGAAATCCTCGCTGGGCAAAAGCCTGGCAGGCAGGTGCCTGGTCAGCGATCTAAAAAAAGTATCTGTATAAGCAAGCAAATTTAATTTTAGATTTTGTTCTTTTAACTATTTCCTTTCCCATATTCTTTTACCTAATATATATAAAAGTACTTACCTTCTATAAATTATAATCTATGAATAAATTTTAGTTTGACTTTGTTTTGGAATGAATTTTATGTTTCCTAATCTAAATTCACAGTACTAGGCTTTCGATTAAAAAAAAAAAAAACCCTTAAAGAAATCGATTTCACTTCAAACAAAACATCAAAAAATTTCAATTCAAGAAAATATATGGGATTAGATGATTAAATTTTAACATAAAATCATGTTATTTTAGGAGGAATCATACTTATGTATGCACAAAGAAGAAAAACATGAGATAATGAATTATTCAGTAGTTGGGATCAATAACATTTACTATGGAAGATTTCATAAAATCTCCATAAATTTCATTACGAGTATGTGTAAAAATGTAATAATGGAAATGTGTAAAAATAAATGTAATGTTTAAATAAACTTTATGTGTGATGTGAAAAGACACCGTTACTGTCTAGAAGTATAGTTCAAATTAAATGATTCAAAGTGAAATAATTGTTTATCTGTGTGGTTAATTAATGAAAAAAATATTAATAATAAAATTTTTTTTTTACGCGAATAAATCAAACTATATGATTCATATTTTAATGAAATTTCTTTGTGAAAAAAACATCTGTATTAAAAATACAAAACCTAACTTAAAATAGTTATATTCGATTTGACTAGAAATTTGCATGCATAACATATAGTTTTCAATCATGTGAAATCAATGTACAATATTGGATACCGAAATTTATTATAAATAAAAATTATACATTATGAGAAAAAAACGAATCATTTATTAAAAGTTTTTCTTTTTGAGGCATAAGATTTTATAAAGCATAAATATATTTTAAAGACTAACTAATGAGGATTGATTAATTGAGCATGGTACATTAAGAATGAAATTTGGAAGTTTTTTTTCTTTGTTTTTGTATTAAACATAAATAAATGTTTCTTATACAGTTTAATTTCATTGAAATTTGATGCATGATACAGTTTGACACGAATTCAGTCAATAAATTCACAATATCATACAAATGTGTCCGAGTGTTTGCTTTTATTTTATGAAAATAGTATGTAATTGTATAACTTTCACTAAAATTATAAAGAAAATATTATATTTTTAACTGGCTTGAAAAAGATAGAGATATTGAATTCGATTTAATTCAACTAAATTCAGATGCATAAATTTCATGCCGTGAGTTATTGCTGCGTATAGTCTCCCGCATGTGACGTGTCAGCGTCTGTGAACATAAACAGATAAAGATTTGAAGTAAACGAAAATATTACGTCTGAACATATTTATATTTATATTAAAATCATTAAAATTACAGACATTACATTACAATTACATAAAACATTAAAAACATAATAAAATTGGACGTTTCGGATTTACATGAAAATCCATCAACAAACATTTTTCTTAAACACATAGAAAATGCAACGTATCAAAATGTCGAGGCCAAACAACTTTAGATAAGACTAAAGGAGCACAGATGTGCATTTCAAAATAAAAATTTAAATTCCAAAATAGTGGATCATTCAATAAAAAATGACCATTTTCCACATTTTGCTAAATCTTTTGTAATCAGATCGAGGTGCAGCGACTACAGAACTCGTACTTTCTTAGAAGCATGGTATACGAAAATTACAGATTTACCTCTTAATGACGCAGGTACAATCCCGAATGAATACTCCATGTTATTGTAACTGTAACTTATGCCTCGAAATTTTGATACGTTCCATTTTCTATGTGTTGATATTTTTGAACTGTGACTTACGTTACAAAAATGTTTGTTGATGAGGGATTTTCATGTAAATCCGAAATGTCCAATTTTATTATGTTTTTAATGTTTTATGTAATTGTAATGTAATGTCTGTAATTTTAATGTTTTAATATAAAGATAAAGATTTGTTATCTGAGTAAAACTATTATATATTTTTTTTATTACCTGTGTGATTTACTTTGCGTTTGTTTTATATCACCGATTCTGAACAGCTGAAATACTTTTTAACGTTATTTATGTTCTTTAACTCTGAAAATCATTTTGTGATAAAAAAAAAATTGGGTGGTGCCATTTGAATTTATCAAAATTATGACACTTTAACCGTAACCTTGAGGAATTAATTGTTATTTCTTTACCTCACTCTCGAATCTATGCCATAAAATAATCACATGCCAGATAATATCATTTCCTTGAACGGTAGTGTCACTAGGGGCTCTTATAGTTTTTGTTAATAATCATCCTATACATACAATATATATATTTTTTTTTATCGCCAAAGTAAATCTCAACTGATTTTTTCACAAAAATAAGACTTTTATATGTGTACGGCATTGTAAAAAAAAGTTTTTTTTTCTACGAAAGTATAATATAATCACAACGGAAAATATATAATAACCTCTTCCTAGTTATTCATTATTCCGAAAAGCGTTCTCTATCTTTAGAAACTTCAGAAACCAATATTTTTTCGACATTTAAAGAAACTAGTTTTTTTTAACGTTTTCGAGTAGCTGTTATAGTGTGTTGCCTTTAACTACCGCTAAAGTGTCCTTGAAATCATCATTGTAAACGCGTTTGAAAATGTTAGATATTTAAATTTGGATAATTTTTTCCTTGTCATATAAACACAGAACACGAATATCGCATGGAAGCTTAAATTGTGCCAAAAAATAATCATTATGAACAAATTTAAAATACATGTAATGTAATGCGCTTTTACGGAACTTTCCTTAAACAAGAAGTTATAAGATGGGTGAATCAATGGTGGCCAGTATTCCTAAGGTAGTCCACCCTTCAAAAGTAGAATTAATTTAATTTTTAATCACAAAATTATGCTACTGCATTGTCAATCATATATCTGCAGTGCACGTGGCTGAATTTAAAGACATCACCTTGATCCTCCGACATTTTATGCAGTGATTTCACTTTTGTGGAGTAGTCGTTCTAATTTTCAGGTAAGAAGATATTTTAATTTACACGTGTTTAAATTCTTAGAACTTTGATTTATGATACGTTTTCTGAAAGCATATTTCTTTTTCTTTAACTACATTTGTTTCAATTCTAAGAAATTTATCAGATTAATACTGTTACGTCGTGCAATTTGCGACCATGCGCATGTTCCCAAGGTGGCCACCTTAGAAAACAAATGTGGAAATCAGTGTAGTAAGGGTGATTTTCAAAATTTCTACGTAAATATCTGATTAAAACAAATTACCATTTATTGTTAACACCGGAGATCAGTCAAAAGAAGTCAGTAACTACGAGAAGAAAATTCCTGAACTTCTGTGCACAAAAAATGCTTCAAGGTATTTTCGTGTCATAAAATAACAGGATTAAGAAGAAAAACTCGAAAAATATCAAAAGAAAGAAAGGATCATCAGAGCATAATAGTAAGCAAAATAGTCTGTCTAGTATTTTTTCGCATTTTAAAAGTGATTTCAATACATGGGCCACCTTTGCAACACTATGCGCCAGAGGTGGCCCACAAGCTACAATTTTGAAATTGTATTATAAAAGTAATTAGATTTTACTTTTCAAAGAAAAGTATGCTTGACGTGTGTTAGAGGTAAGTGTACAATTTTACAAACAAAAAATCAGGCACACACACTCATCCAGAAAATAATAAAAAATCCTCAAATCTTAAATATGGCCACCTTTGGGACACCTACCTTATCTTTTTTTCCACCAGATGGCGTATTTGAGAGCTTGAATCGTCAATGCTTTTACAAATATTTTAAGAGCAAAATCGGATGTTAACCGGTATTTGTTTTAATGAAACTTTCGAAGAGTTATTGATTTGCTCCTAGATTTGGTATTTGTAGTTCTGAATGGCAACAGTATTTGTTTGTTTATATGTTTATATCTTTTAATCCGTGATTTATAATAGCTGGTTATCCGTTATTTTTAATTTAGAACTTAAAACATTATAATTGGATAGCTTTTGAAAGTTTTAGAAAAAATAATGAAGACTAGATGTATGCAAAGCATTATGTGTATATTTCCATAAGTTGAACATTCGGCATACCTAAACCATCGGAGTACTTACGCCTAACATGACCGAGATGCCTTTGTCTTTGTTCTAAGATGTGTAAGACCTGGATTGTCACCTCACTTGCGTATTATATAAAGATATAGATTAAGAAATATTTGTCTTTTTTTACAGTGAAGGATTTTCAGAAAAAGCTATATTCTCACTAGGAAATTAATTTAAGCCACATTATTAGGCGCTTATCCTTTCCAGGTCAAATAAAGGGAATATTCCACATTAATTCAGAAAATTTTCATATTGTCATTTATAATTTTACTTTTTATACTTTAGTACTTTTGAAGAGACATGAATAAAAAATAGATCGAAGGCATGTTTTCATCATTTTGTGAATATAATATAAATAGCAATTTCTAGCATTGTTTGCTTTACAATACTTTTCCGCCTATTTATAACACTAGGAGGCTCTGCCCCATACGAGTTACGGTTGCCAACCCCCATTCTGACACCGCAAATTCTGAAAACAGGCTACTTTAATCAACTCTAAAATGTCTATGGAAAATTGAATTCTAATTAAGCGACCAGTGGTGATCTGCTGTAATCGGGTTTCCACTGGTTTTTCTTTCAGTGAGGGATTTTAAGGTCGAATCAACTGGCGTCGAAAGAGCTAACAATTGTTTTCGGGATTTATTAAATAAGATTAATTAAACATTTAAAAATCAACTTTTGTAAAATAGCTAAGTAAACAATGTCACTGCATCCGGGAATTTTATAATGGTGTTATAAAAAATTGGGTACTTATCCGTTTTTCTGTCAACCACTATCCTAAAAAGAAAAAAACTGTCACCAAAATATAGGATTTAACGCAAAAAGTGCGTTACCATGG
The DNA here is from genome assembly GCA_963931845.1 of Maratus michaelseni. Lineage (NCBI taxonomy): Eukaryota > Metazoa > Arthropoda > Arachnida > Araneae > Salticidae > Maratus > Maratus michaelseni. Next base: position 309,643,689 of record OZ007591.1, read on the forward strand.
CGTCACATTCAATTGACATCATATATGTGTCTAGATGTGTGCGATTTACATCAGAGAACGTGCGTGTTATGTCATCGAGAGATTTTTATTCGACATTTATGTGTATTTTGAATGATATTTTACCCATTTATTAGTTATTTCATTCATTTAAATTATTAATAACGACCTTAAACGGCGTGCCATGATATTGAAAGAGAAAAAGCGTTGGAAAAATGTTACTATGCATAGTTGCGCACAACAGATCCGTTTTATCTGACATCGTAAACACTTATCCATCAGCCTAGAGGGATACTTAAGAAAAATATTGTAAATAAATAAATATTTAAGATTACATTTTTTTTCTCTTTCGATTAATGTATTATAAATTTTATTGTTTAAAGTTACTCATAGTTGACACTTTAGTGAGTGGGGCTTTAGATTCGAATGGCAACATTCTTCCATTGTTTTTTTGAGCATTAGAGTTTGGCAAATAATTTAGCAATAGTTTTTTTTTACTGGAAAATTGTCACAGGTATAATGGAGAAGTACCGAAAATTGTTTTCAATATGAAGTTTTAAATGTATCGTTTCCAATATGACGTAATTTTCAAAGTTTTCTTCCTATTATTAAACGTAAAAATATTTAACTGAAGGGAAATATTATTATTTACTCTGTTTTAAAATTTGCAATAATAGGTAAATGATTAAGTCGAAATAAATTAATCTCTCGTGTAAATATATTTTTTAATTTAAACTGTTTGAAAATATTGTTATTTGAGCCTTTTAAATATGACGTACGTTTCTCCATTTAATGCTTTGAACGCGTAATAATTTAATTATTTCTCTTTTTAATATTTACGCGCAAGTATATTTTTTATTACGTAATTTTCTACAATTACTGCTTCTAACACGTGATCATTTAATTATTTTTTTTAAGTTTTATTTCTGCTTTTGATGTTCACGTAAATACATTTTGTAATTGAAATGGAATATTATTATGTGCACTATTTTACAAATTGGCAACAATTCAAATAATGGACATTTTCAAATATGAAATAAAGCTCCATGAACATGATGCAAATTTGAATAAAAAATTGAAATATAACCTCAAAAAAATTTACTCAAATTAAAAAAAAATTGCACTCTGCGCACTGCAAGCTTGTCAACTATATACTTTCAAATTATGATAAAATTCCTGTGAATAGTTTTCGTCCCTATAAAACTTTTTTAAGATAACTATTTTGACCAACTTTAATATTAAATGTAAGTAATTCTTCGATTTAAAAACTGTCTTCTTCAATGTGTTTATCGAACATTTCTTTATAAAACTGCGAATTTTCATATTTGTATGTAAAATAATTTTCTGGATATTAGTCCAGAAAGACCTCATGGCACAAAATCTTAATTGGCAGCGGCTGCTTCGGAGGTGGTTACTTTTTTTAATATAGAGATATATTTAATTTAAACATCTAAAAAAACAAAAACGTTGTGAGTACAAATTGTTATAAATGTAAAATTAGTGGTTAGAAAATTATAAGTGTACAAAAAACAAGTAATGTTAAAAAGAAACATCGGTTAGTTAGATATAGGTTATTTTTTCTCAACATTTCTTACCGCACGGCACACTTAAATTTCCGCTGTACACGTAAATGATGGTGATAAAAAAAAAAAAAAAAAACATGTGAAACTTTTTTTAAATTTATTTACTAACACAAACAGTCATAAACGACAAATTAATTTATTATAATTTATAATAAAAAAAATAGAAATTCTTAAGTAATTATTATTTTTTATTATTTTCTTTAATATATATATATTACAAAATTTAATTTTTTCCGCAATCTGCTAAATTATTCTATAAAATTTTTCCATTTAGTAATGTTCCGTATATAACCCCAGCTTATTAAAATAATTATTTTTCTTAAAATAGTCTTTTACTATCCATATGTAAAGCCAGTTTATCCTAATCCACTTAATAATATTTATTCCAAAGTAGTTAGATCTAAAAATGGCGATAACTTCTTAAATTTATTCTTTAAATAGAACATCTTTATTTTTTAATCCCTTATTAAAATTCATTATTATTATTCCCGTGTAGTCAAATTGCTATAACTTATTTATTTAAATGCTAAAATATCTCATCTCTTAAAACTGTTCCATCTTTAAAAAAAAACCTACTTCCGTAAAATCATTCTATTATTAAATATTAAATGTCTATTAAAATATTTCCGAAAAGCTTTCGTTTTTTTTTTCTACATCAAAGATTCATTTTCTATTTTTTTCTTTATGCGTATTACATTCGAGCTAGTTTTAACCACACTCTCAAAGCAGAGACTTTTGGTTTGTTTATAAGGCATGCATCTGTTAGCAAGAGTATGGAAGCCGATAGAATATTTTTACCGCCAGGAAATTGATTTACTTCAAAATAATTGCACCAGAAATGCGAATGCAGTTCTTTTAAAAACCTTATGATTCGATGAAACGATGTCATGTGACGTATGTTTTAGTCTCACTCGAAGGCAGTTAAAACCGCATGCAGACTCGATTTTCGGTGGAATTTTTGACGTTTGTTGTTGATAAAGAAAAACTTTGAGAGGGCATGGAACGTTGTCATCGAAGAGTCTATTAACTGATATGTTCTGCAGCAAACAATGAAATTTTCGAGAGTTAACGAGAGCATTTCTCCGAATTCGGACCTGTTTAATAAAAGAATGTGACTGCCATCTTTGTGTTTCATTGAAAGCAATCTGCACTTTACTCGGCTACTAAGATGAAAAGTTATTTACGACTGCATTTAAATCAAGTGTGTACCAGACATGTCTTCAATTTTGTGACATATATATGAACATTTAAATACATATCTAAACTTTTTTCTATACGATTCTGTGAAGTTAAAACTAGTATGCTGTAGCCATCACAAAACTTTCTTCGATAAATCACACCTCTAAATCAAATCAATTAGATGAATAAAACAGTATGATTAAAAAACAAAATTTATTGAATAGGGTTTTTACACAATGTATTCCCATAGTCAGAATGTTAAGCATGAAGTTTCGTTGAATTCTGTACATTTAAATTGGTGATATAAGTATCGCATATTACGAACAAATCGTCGAATTTCGGAACCCTCTTTTAGATGACCGCAAAATTGAATGACAATCTATTCCCATCATGAGGATTATAAATTTGATGTTTCGTTGAATTCTGCGCACACAAACTGGAAATGTAAGCATCACATAAATCGAAAAAATCATCTATTTGCGGACCCCCTTGGTGGAGTGTGCCCAGAAAACTAATCAGCACCGGTTCATATAAGGATAGAACTTCATATGAAATTTCCTCCTGTTCTAAGCAGCAGTTCTTGAATTAGAAAGCCCACAAAATTTGTGCCACATATACTTAGACAGCAGGACAGACACACAGATTCATGAACAGACAATTTTAGAACGATTTAAATTGTGTTCAGATCTTTCTAAAACGTATAAATCCGTTCGAAACCGAAAGTCGATTTTTTTTTTTACAATTTCCAATACTTTTTTCTAGTTTAAATAGAAGAAAGTAAACGAAATGACAACTTTAAAAATTCCAGAAAGCATTACCGAGGATGTGACGAAAGACGATTATAAGGCCTGGTTGACGATCGAAAACGAGATTCCTGTCGTTCCAAAGCTCACAAAAACTAAAATTTTTCAAAGAGTTTGGAAAGAAATGCAAAATAAAGAGGAAGATCAGAAAGAAGTTCAGAATAAAATTATTGAAAAACCATGCACATACAAATGCGGAAATGAAGCACATGTTGAAAATTTTGAAACGAGATGTACAACGTCACTCGAAGAATTTTTAAAAACAACATGAGTATAAATAATTCATTTTTGATCTTTTAAGAAAAAAATATAAACAAATAAAACTTACTGAAATGTTCCACTGAAGGTTTTTATCTTTTTAAATTAAAAAGCTATCATTCAGTTAAGGATAAGTTATCATTTCCTAAGTAATACTAGATGTTTTAATTAGTATTATGTATTTTCCCAAATAGATTATTGTTATCAATCAAGTATTGTTATGAAAACCCGTGTTCCCGAGGCGATCACATTAAGCGGAATCTACTGTAATTTGTTATTTTATGTTAAATTACTCAAAAAACAAATGTAACGCAAATGCATGTTTAAAAATAAAATGTTTCAAATGTTAATCATTAATTAATAATACAATTTTTTTTACAACAAGTTAATGAAAACAAGTACTGCTTTGATCACTACTACGATCAACACGGTTGAAAAAATTTATAATATTAAAATTATAATATTTAAATTTTCCTATTTCACTATAAAATATTTTGTTAGCAATTTTTTTATTGCTTATGCAACCTTTATAGCATTTTGATTATAATGTATATAAAACTGTTAAATATAAATACCTCAGTTTTATGGTACTTCTTTATTCAGCAAATAAATCATGCTTAGATATATTTCCCCCATATACTATTTTATCCCATGCACCTGCATTGATAAACCACATAAATCCTACGATAGCAAACCTTTTAAGGGAGGATTTTACTGATGCAATGTCGTGAACTCTCATAAATTCTTAAAAGCTTACGATCTTTCAAGAAATTTGCGAACTATATATCTAAAAAGATATTACTTGTGTTTCGAGATATCTGTAGATTTATTTATGTCGATAAATATATCGTTTTAAAGATATTGAAAAAATATACGTTTGTAGTTAAAACTCTAATTAAAGAAATTGGTTTCTTTAAAATTTACATTTATTTTCTTTAAATTTTATAATTCTTTTCTTTTAGTTTTACAATTCTTTTCTGTTGATTTTATAAGTTTTTTTTAAACTTTTAGATAAAGTATTCTTAATAATTATCATATTACAAGGCGGCCCAGAAAGTAATATTTGAGGCAAATGCATTACAGATTGTGCTATGTTTGAGAGATATAATCAAACGTAGTGCACACGTAATCTTCATAGTGGGGAATTGTTGATGTATTCTATGATATTAGTGAACGGCAAAGTTAAGTTTATTTCCCTAACAAACGAAGTGACCGCTACTGGGACAGAAAAATGCCTAAACTCGCTTTTAAATTGAAGTCTCTATATAAGTAAACTTCTCATATGGCATGTAATAATATCGAATGGTCGATTAAAAGTGGACAAGAAACATAATGCAATGATATTGCATGCCGTATGAGAAATTTATTCAGAAGAAGAATCGACCCTACAGTGAGTTTAGACCTTCCTCTGCCTATGACGTTGATTGTTGGAGTATAATTCCACGTCGGTTGGGCTGCAATAAAATAATTTGATTAATATCCAGTGAAACAGAGCACAGAGTGTGGATGGATACGAAGTCAACAATTTCTTGATAAACAAATATTTTTATTATAAGATGAAGTTGACCACGGGTTCAGGTACAAGCATCCATATGCATAAAAATGCCCGAGAGCACTGGAGAGGAGGCACGAACGATTACATGTCTTTAATCACAGACAAGCAGCGAGAGAATCTGAGTTGTTACATAATTTCTTTTCGTGGTTACAGTGCAGTCATGGCGATAATTACATACGGCAATCAGCCAGATAACGTACAGTTTTGGCGAGAACAACGTGCTGAGAAACAGGTGGTGCTGTCCGTTAATGATAAGCCTATGGGGGAGAGATGAAGGAAAAATATGAATTTATGCGCCAGAAAGGAGATATGGAATTTTGGTAAACCAGACAAAACCGCATGGGGCCTTTCTCATGGGGTTAGCTTAAAGAATTGAGAAGTGGCATTAAAAATAGAATTGGTACATTAGAGATATTATATATTAAAGGCAGCTGGACAATTGGGAAAATAATGAAATACGTTAAAAGGAATGAAACCTAGACGAACAAAAGTGTAGGCGTAAAAATGTGAGCAAAGTTTAGACGCCGATAGAAAAGAGCGGATTGAAATGGGAATAACTTCATTTTCTTTTTTTTTTTTATAACGACCTGACTTATGCGGTGAGAAAAGAGATCCGAATGAATTAAAGAACGCTAAATAAAAGAGAAATACAGGGAATAGCTAGATTTTATAACATGAAAAATAAAGTAATTTTAAAGAAAGAAAAAAATAGAAAAAGTAAGGGGAAGGGGAATTAATTTTAAGAAAGTGGAATATGTGAAGTTAAATCCACTTCACATATATCTCCCCAACAACCGAAGACGAAAAAAATGAAGGTCCATAGGAAACGGAAAACCACCTGTGTCTTTTCACTAATAAGAAAAATTAGATGAAAATTATGAATAAAGTAATTGTTATAGAACCCTGGTTACTTTATAAAATAATTAAAATGACAATACACAAAAATAATCATGATAAACAAACAAATACATCATGTCTCAAATATATATGCATGCCTCCATAAGCATGACACAAACCAAACTGGGTCGACCTCTTACGTTTGAAAATTAAAATATATGAATGAGCTCAAAATTTTAAATATGTTTCTGGATTTTATTCTCTCTTTTCTTTTCTTTAAGTGTGCACACGTATTATAAAACATAACCAGAAACAAAATGAAAATTAACTTGAAATTCAAATTCAAGAAAATAGCAATTTTTTATAAATTGCAAGAAATGTTGGTTGTTTCCAACATCAAATAATTTTTTTTTTGAGACATGAAACTAAATGAAAAATGAAACACAAAACAAATAATACATCTAATAAACATGAGTACTCCATAGGTGAACAAACAAAAAAAAATTAAAGTGAAATTAAATACCAAATTCTTTTTTTTATAAAAATGTAAACTATTCCAAAATGGCATGAGAATGAATAAATATGGAAAATTAGAACAGATTGTATAAATATGCATGTTTCTGTGATGGCTTATATAAGAAAATTTTTTTAAACTGATAAACAATTTAGAAATCATATGTCATGTGTGTTCTTTTTTTTTATTAAGAAAAATGTAATTATGAGAACTTCTTGGATGTGTATTGAAAATTTAACAAAAAGTTTAGAGAGGAACTAAAAAAAACGTATATTGCGAACTACGAAACAGGCGACACTGCAAAAGAAATACATTGTGTGTGTGTGTGTGAGTGCAACTTGCACTAACATCATAAGTTTGATGCTATATGTACATGATCTGTACCAGGTGAAGTATGCACGAGTCTGTAAGAAGAGAGGAGGTGTACACCTGTTTGAAGAACGAACAAAAAAAAAATCGTGAATAAAGAAACCTTATCACGTGAACAGTGTTTTCAGTGGTGAAAACAGCAAAAAACGAAAAAAGTAAAAATTCTTTTTTTATAACGATATGTCCAAATAGAAGCAGATAAAATTCTATAGCATAGCAAATGAGTATGATATTGCAGTAAATGAGTATATGTGTAACCCTGAATTAAATCATTGAGTGATATTGCATATGGTGAAATATGACAAATAGAAAAAAAAATAGAAGTCCTCTATGTATTTAAATAATTTGAGAGGGAAGGGTAGAAATTTAAATTCAGAAAAGAAAAAAAATGTGCATATAACTGTAAATGTAAAGAAAGGAGCGTCTAACATGTAAACAAGTTTAATGTAAAATGTTTAGTGCTAAGTACCTCAATGAAAGTATCTTAATTGTTTCTTTTTTTTTAAAAAAAAGAGAGGGTGGTAATTAAGATGAAAAAGAAAGCACAGTTATTATAATTTTAAGTGTATGTAAAATAAAAACAAAAAACAAAAACACAAGTACTATACCTAAGTGGGACAGAAAAAGTCAACGGTATGTGTGTAAACAAAACCCAAAAGTTTGAGTTTTCTATGAACCACAAATAGCATACGCTATACGATGAACTAGCGTGTATGTGTGTATAATCTATGAACTATGCTATGAGAAAACTATGAGCAATGATTCCCCGTGTATACAAAAAAACCCCGAAAAAAAACAAAAAATAACAACTATGAACTATTCTATGAGCAACTATGAGTAACTATGAGCGAATTTTTCCATATACACAAAAAAAAACCACAAACAATGAACTACTTGTGTATAAAAAAACAAAAAGAATACCGTCGAAAATGTCTATCAACCAGTACCTATATTAATTTCTCTCTCTCTCTCTTTTTTAACCAAAATTAAAGATGTGGTAAAGAGGAAAGCAAATGTAATGGCCTTCTGAGTAAAATGTGGCAAACCAAGTGAAAAAAAAATACATATGTCTGTGTATAAAGATGAGAAATATATAGTAATCAGAACAAATGTTAGGACTATAAATTGAAAAAGAATGTGCTTGTTTTACCTTGCCATACGAATAGTTTACAACATTATTAAGATAATATAACTATATTTTACCTTTACCTGTTTTTTTATAGACCTAAAAACAAGAACTTGAGTTGTTAAACTTATACTCGGAAAAAAAATGATGCGTAGACATCATGGAGTGTGAATTTATTACAGGTTGTCTCCCTTATGAAAAATGCATCTGTAAGCTGTAGACTACACATAAAAAGTGAAGAGTACACTCAAAATAATGTGAAAGAAGATGTATAAAATATAATAGTATTAATAAACATTTAAGGTTGCTTGATAACAATATTCAGTACAATACCTAAATTTGAGAAATTACGAGCGTAGGCATCAAGTAAAAAAAATGTTGAAATTATATTGGAGTAGAGGAATGTATTGAGTCACCAGTAAAAAAATTTAAAAAAATAGGACAATGTAAATAAAGGTATGTATAAAGTAACATAAAAGATATGTTAAATCGAGTAAATTAAGCAACTAGGTTGTGAAAGAAAATGTTATGAAGAAAAGAAAATGTGTAATGTTCATGTGAACCGAGATACATATTTACCTAGAATATTAAATTTTGAGTACCAATGGGATATTTGACAGTGCGCGTGTAAAGTATTGAGTGGTCACAATGAATGAAATTAGCATTGAATTGAAATGACATTGCATGTGTGACATTAGTAAACATCAAAAACATTGAACTGTAAACGAATGTGTAAATAAATAAAAGGGGCACTGTTTTCGTATCTCAATAGTGGGTGTAAGAAATGTTAATTGAATGAAAAAAAAACAAGTGTTTGAATATATATAAAAAAATGTGATATTTAAGTAAGTCTAAATACTTATTTAAATTTATTGTGAACGAAAATCAATTCCTATGAACATGCATGTAACATATTCCATTTTCAAATCAGCAACAGGCCTTATTCGCTGAATGAAAACAAAATATTTATTTCTGATATAAAGTTATTCCGCGAAAATAACTCAATGAAAGAATAACAAACATGAAACACAATAAGAAACGAAATAAGAATGCAGTTGATTAAATTTTGAATTTTAAGCTCGACAATATAAAGAGTTTGTATTTATGAATTGAACAGACGTGATAACCGCAAGCGTAGATGTATCGTGTCGTAGAAAAGTTGACTGGGGAAAAAATGTAAGATGCGGGAAATTTGAATGGACTTTAGAAAAAGGGGTGACAGGCATTATCAGTTTAATATGAACAAGCTAGAAACTCGCGTTCGTTCATCCCCTTTTTTTGTCTCATATGACATGTAATAATATCGAATGGTCGATTAAATGTGGACAAGAAACATAATGCAATGATATTGCATGCCGTATGAGAAATTTATTCAGACGAAGAATCGACCCTACAGTGAGTTTAGACCTTCCTCTGCCCAACAAACTTAAAGTCACTGCTCTCTAATATCATCGCACTCATCAGCAAATACCCACTATGAAAAGCACGCTTTCACCATTTGACTTATCGTGACCTCGAATATAAGACATTTTTTCAAGTATTACTTTCTGGCCCACTCTGCATTATACATACAGAGTTCTCTTTTTATAAATAGAATAAGATATTCATTAAAGATATTTTCATATATTCATATTCGTATGTTCATTCATTCATAGTCATAGTCATACATTCATTCATTCATATTCATATTCATATATTCATTCATTTATATTAATATTCATATATTCTTACAGATATTTCATATATTCATTCATTTATATTAATATTCATATATTCATTCATTTATATTAATATTCATATATTCATTCATTTATATTAATATTCATATATTCTTTCAGATATTTCATATATTCATATTTTTATATAAAAGAAAAAATATATTTGTGTAGGATAAATTCATTGTGTTCTACTTTGTATAAATGTCAAAGGAAACAAAGTTTATTATCAGAATCTTGACAGTCTAAATAAAAGAATATAAAAGTACACAGCTAATCAAAAAAGGAAAAACAGGAATTAGAATATATTTATTAATCAGAAAATATATTAACGATAGTCCATCTACATATGCTGTTTGTCAAAATTATCATTTAGTAATTGCATTACTGAAAAAATAATAATCAGGAAATTAAAAAATAACCGATTTGTTACTCGAATCTAATTTCCTTTCAGAATTATTCATCAAATGTTTTTTTTTAATTTTCACCATTATCACTTCATTTTATCTTTAAATATCAAATTATGATTTATTTTGAATTTATGTATTTTATTCTAATTAAAAGTAAGAGTACGCACACCGGTTCTAATAATGCCCTAAATGTTCACTTTCTCTGATAATAACATGAGTTAAAATCGGAATTGTCCATGCGTGACAAGAATATATGCTTTAATGCAGTTAATGAGCAATTGTATCATTTCGATTGAAAGAGTGGAATATTAAGGTGTATTTTTGAAGCATTGAGGCCTGAAAGACCTAGCGCTACGGGTCTTACAGGTACACTAAAAATACCGATGTTTCTTAATATAAGAAAATATAATACAACGACGAACGAAAATAAAAATAACCTCTTTCGAGTTACCGCCGATTCCGCAATGCGTTCTTTATATTTAGAAACCCCATAAAGCAATACATTTTCGATATTTAAAAAAGCATTTATAAAATAAAAGCTTCTTTTTCTGTTACTGATTTTCAGAAATATTTTACAGTAGATTTTACAGTGTATTAATAATTTTTCTCAACTCGGAATATAGGTTTTTTTGGATGCTATCAATTTTTAAGTAAACAGTTTCATGGTCAAGAAAATTACACATATTTATAGACAAACATGATAAATTAAGAGCATTAACATTAAAATGAATATTGTTTTGTTCCTCTTGCATGTATAATTTAAGTTACGCAGCTGAAAATATTAACTCGAGAACTGATAGCATCACAAAACCCAATATTCTGTGTTGATAAAACTAATTAATACACTATAAAAAATACTTGGGAATGTTTCCGAAAATCAGTGGTTTGTAACTGTGTTGTGTTGGCTTGGGGGCCATCGCATAATTCATTATGGTACAATTAAAATAATTCCAGAATAAAGTGAAGTGATAGGTCTTGATTGGCACCAATTGTAAGAGGATTATCCTAGAGGGAAGAAATCCTTTGTTGATTTCAAGTAAGAATAAAAGACTTTTATACTTTGTATAGCCTTGCTAAATATGTGTGAACTTTTTCTATAAGAAGATTATATGAAGGAGTTTAAAATGTGCCATAAAGGTATTCGTATGTATAGCATGACAAAAGAAATGGATGATTTCGAAGAACCCTGTGATAAGAACAGGTAAGAGAATGGAAAAAGGTGTGATCAATCAAGTCAATGAAGTAAGATTTGAGGCATTATGAAGAGGGGGAGGATATGGAGTTTTTCGCCATTGAGAGGTAGACTTGTTTAAGTGTTCTGGGGTGACAGACCTGGTTTTTGGGGTTTCTTGGACGTACAAAATGTCTTGTAATATCATCTAAAATTTTGCTATCATTTGTTTTTTACAATTGTTGTTTTAAATAAAACATTTTTGTTGAATACGAACTGAAATGTTTAATTATATTCGTGTGACCACGATACCACAGTGGTAATATCAGTTTGTTAATACAAAAGAATAAATTGCCCAGTAAAAACAAAATACACAAAGAAATACCCGTATTTGCATATTTAAACTTTAATTAGAAAAATCTTTTGCTGTTAATTCTTGCAATTGTTGAGCAAATGATTTTTTTTTTTTTTTTTTACCACATCATTTTAGAGTTTTGCAATATACTCGAAAGTTTGGTCTGTTACATTACACTCTAATTAGCAATATCGGCGAACTGCTCTTCTTAATATTTGATGAGGTCCCAAGGAGACAAATATTTACATACAAACACACCCTAGAGAAAACACGGGACCGATGTCAAAGAAAATACAAATTCATTCCTTCTGCCCTGGAGCTTTTGGAGTAAGAAAAAAAAAATATATCTTGGACGGCATTATTAAGACGATGCAACGGGAAGTTGACATTGAACCGGACCCGTGAATGCTAAGTCTCCGAGCCCGGTACAAGTCAACGCCTGAGTCAAGATACACTATCCAAAGGTTCTGTTCGCGAGGCCAAGAATGCTAATTCTCCAAGTCCGGTACAAGTTAACGCCTGAAGATACACTGTCTAAAGGTTCTGTTCCTGAGACACGGCGAGTATCTGGAAGTATAAGCAGACTCCGTACTGCATGATGCAAGTGCACTGCCATGAATGCCAAATCTCCGAGTCTAGTACAAGTCAACACCTGAATCAAGACCCAATATCCAAGGGTTCTGTGCCCGACGCAAGACCACTGTCTGAAGATTCCGTTCCAGATGGAAATAGATAGTAGAAATACTAGTGAACTCTGCGCTGTGTGAATATTTTGTGACATTTAGATAAATCGAGAGTTGAACTAAATAAAGGAAGGGACACTACAGATGTTAGTTAATGATATATACAAGGAATACACCATAATTCATATGGTTGCAGAATAACATGTGGCGAGTGATATATATCTATAATTATTTTTTTTTTGGCTACATGGATAGTTTTTATTATTTTTCTAAAGCGTATAAGCTGAAGTCAGTTAGCTATTGTATTAATCAGGGGCATATGCTTTTATTTTTCGGTGCTGTGATTTAATTAATCATGATGATTATTATATTTATTAAATTCTCACTAATTTTTAAATAATAAAACAAACGGTAATTCAGCTCATATTGTTTCTTTTTTTTATCTTGTTATTATGCAATAGTCATGTTAAATGATCAAAATATAACTTCAATCCTTTTCAAAATAAATTGGAGGGAATTTCTCTATGTATGAGTTCAATCGGTAAAACAACACGAACCACCTGTCTTATCTCATTTCATATAGTGTTTCACAATGCCGCTATACGACAAGGCATATAATAGGGTACTAGACGCTATTTCTTCTTTTGTTTATGTTGGACCCCTCAGATTTTGGTCTAACACTATCCTTTTGTAGTTGTTTTTTAAGCACGATAGCCAAATCCTGCCCCTGTTTTGTTTATTATAACTCGCATAAGGATGAAATCGTACATATTGTGAATCTAAAGTAACTTGGACTTTATAAATCCACTTTTAGATGCCACAATTTTTTACTTTTTTGCAATATTTTCATATATATATATATATATATATATATATATATATATTCACCCCATTGGTTTTGTATTACTCTACTTTATCCAACTATATTTTTTATTGAAACTTCACTGCAAGCAAACAATAACAGGTAGCTGTTTACCCAAAAGATTCAAGGAAAGCTTTTGGAAAATATCAGAAACTTTACTGGCATCATCTAAGAAATTCGATTTCATCAAGAATGTTTCAGAAAGGAAAGCCAGAATTTTCACGTAAATTATTAATTATTATTAAAACGCATGAAAAGGTAAATAATTCGGGGATAGATGTGGAACGCTATTTTATTTTATTTATTTTTGTACAGTAAACGATGCAATTTCAAATGCATTGACGTTTATTCTTCTATATTCAAAAAATAATTTTACGTTTTAGAAAAAAATCCATATACAAAGAAAGCGTGAAAAAATACTTCATTTTTTTATTTTTATTTTAAAACAATAACAAGTTTAATTTTGAAAAACATGATTTCATTGAAACTTATTGGTGATCTTTTGGCTATATCGAAAAATAAATTTCAGTTAATTTGAAATAAGAAAAGAAAAAAATGCTTGATTAAAAGATTTTATTTAAGCGCCAGAATGTATTAATACAGTGAAAAATGTATATATTTTTTAATTTCTTTCATTCGGTATACAGTTTGTTTGCAGTGTATTGTGAATATGATGAAAATCATCATACATTATAGTTTAAATTCCGTAGTCAATAGAGCATATTTTTCTGCACACAAATATAATAATATAAAGATCCCCCTTGTATCTAAAAAAATAATCTTTTTTTTTTCACCTACCCTTGAATGAATAAAATAATATCTTACTATGAAATTATATCAAAGTAGATATCAAAGTATGAAAAAAATCATTTTCAATCATCTGTTTCCAGGGTTGCTTGCTTTAAGATATTAAAATTTGCATTTTTTTTTTCACTCTTCGCTTTTCATTAGGGTTGTGAACATCTTATTAATGTTGAACCACTCCAGAATTATCTTTACCTTTTCTTATATACCACTGGATTATGTGGCTTAAACTCTTTTTAGCATTACACTTAATAACATATGCTTCCTATTAAAAAGAATTTCTGGATGTATTGGAACAACGTAAAATTGTAATATTGTGCAATCACTATTAAACATGCTTGCTAATGAGTATCTACCTAAAAGCTCATTGCCAAGGGATATGTTTAATTTATACTTTTTATGCGGCAGGATTGTTGTTTGCTTCCAATGGCCGGAAATTCGCTGTTTCACTTATGGTAAAAGCACTTATAACATAGGAAAAGAACCTAATGTTGGAGCGATTATTATATCGTGAACTAGTGTTGCGAAAGATCCCCCATTTTTCATTCATTCTTCACCTCACCTATTCCTCATTCTTCATTAGCCAATTAATACATTATCTTGGACGTACATCAGTTCTAAACTTTTATGCTCTAATACGTATTTCTTTCATGCTTGTATCTTTTTTATATGCTTACACACATACTTACATACAACAACTTTCAATATATAGAATAGCTGTAACAAGTCTTTTTTAAACAAATGACAGTTATATATGGAATGCTCAAATGAAAGTGGTACTACAGTCGGTTTGATTAATGAATTAATGGTATTAATATAAATTAGTATACTATAGAAAGAAGTAATTCAGACGTAACAGGTAGGCTAGACAAAGTCACCTTGGCAGGTCGTGACCTGTAGACTGTACTGCTTCTTCTACTACGAAAATCCCTACACCACTAGAATACCGATCTGCATGACATACACTCCGTGCCATACACATTTTGCATTCCACGATAGATTTCACTAGCACTCACATTTTCCGCTATTAAAAATTGCACGACCGCGCGTTGATACCATTTGAGACTTCAAATGTCGGAGTTATTACAGCAATCCCACTTTCATTTGGGCGACCTTTATAATATAGTGGACATTTGAATGCTTTAGTAAAAATGAGGAAAAATCGTCCATAATCCTAATACATAGCGCAGCATTCATTACTGCGATGAATTTCTTCATGATCTGAATGCTTTTAAAATAATTAATTGACACGCATTTTCTCGGCGATTGAATAATAAGCAACTCTGATCTTTAAAAACTATACTCTTTATATTTCTTACACTATACAATGTATTGTTTTAGATAAAAAAAATAAAGAACGAGTTTCAACCATAAACCTTGCATATTTTGGAAGGCTAATTGCTATATGTCGGTTTATAATCTAATGAATATCAATTGCAAAATAATAAAAATAATAGCTACTATTATTATATTGGAGTCATATAACTAAACATCGATGAATAGAGACAAAACTGTTTCATGTATTTATTTTTTCTATTCATATAATAAATGGATTATTGCAGTTAATCTCCAAAAGCGTAATATGTTCTCTATTAAATATTTGATTTGAACCGTAAACCTTGCATGTATACTAGACGGATAATTGATATCTGCCTGTTTATAATTTAGGGATTATCAGCTTAACATTGGATTCGGTATTCATTTATTTAATGGTCTCAAGAGATTACCTGAATCCGGGTTTGAGTACATCTAATTTTATGGTCAATTGGAGTACTTTGAAGCAACATTAGCCATCTATATAGGACATTACAAGGCATTAGTTTCAAACAGTTAAACATCTATTCAGCGATAGTTGGAATAGAAATAAAGAAGATTTTAGAATGTTAAACTATGCATTCAGAAACTGTTATAACTTTATTATTCAAAATAAATATTAATAACGATACATAGAGACAATGTTGTTTCACATATTCATTTTTCTTTCTGCTCATGTTATAATAAGATTATTGCAGTTCATCTCCAGAAACATTATGTGTGTTCTATTAAATATTCCATTTCATTTGAAACGTAAAACCATGCATGTCCTCGACGGGTAATTCCTATATACTCATTTATAATTTAGGGATTATCAGCTTAGTATTGATGTCCGTACCCATTTAGTTAATGGACTCAAGAGATTACCTGAATTCATGTTTGAGTATACCTAATTTTACGGTAAATTGGAGCACTTGGAAGAAAATGTTAGCCGTCTATATGTCATTCTCAAACAAATAACTATTATATAGCGTTATTTAGAAATATATATAAGGCAGCTTCTATAATATCAAGCGATGCATTCTGGCGTTATTATTCCTTTATTATTTAAAAAAAAATATTTGATAATTTTCCAAAATACGAGTTCAATATTTTTTTTACTATTAGAGGTCGAAAAAGAATTATAGTTAATAATATATGATACATTCTTTAAAAACACATTACTTATAATATATGATATATTTTTTAAAAACGTTCAAAATTAAGATCTTAAAGATTTAATGTATAATAAAAATAAATTTTTAATATAAAAAAGAGATAGAAAATTAAGAATGTTTAGTTTAGTTTTGTCTTCTTTACATTTTGTCTTTTTTATGTGAAAAAATATTATTTTGAAGATTATTGAAATTTTTTATTGAAATAACAAGATTATCAGAATAAATCACAGAATAAGATCCCTAATTATAATTAAAAAAAAATGCTTAAGTGATACAAATAGAAACAACAAAAAGCTTATAAAAATCTTTTAAAGATAGACATACATTCCAACGCTCATACGGCGCCATTTTCAAGATATGTAATAATAAACAAAAATATTCTGGCAAATTTTTGAAAATAAACTTGAAAACATGTTTTCAAGTATACACATGAGTCGCCTTAGTTGTAGCGTACAATGTTCTGTAGGTCATGTTGAACAATTGCTACTGCAAGAATAAATGGATGGAGCGTACTGTTGTCCTGTTCATTGTGTTCCGGGTCGTCAACGCCCTCTACCAGAGACATTTTTAACTTTTTTTTTTTTTTTTGCTGCTAAAAAAATCCGACTACCTTGTGAGTTTTTTCTTGCAAACCGCACTTCTTTATCATAATTTCTTCCTTTTTTATGAATTTTTCAAGTTTTAACGAACTTTTGGTTCACCCGGTATTTATATCTATTGAAAACATTTTTATATTTTGATTTCTAATTGTTTAAAGATTTTTTTGAACAAAAAAAAAAGAGTATTTTTGCTTAACAGATATTCTAAGAAAATAAATTTTAAGTAAATACTAAATTTCAAAGAACCACATTCGATAAAACAAAGCATCAGAATTGTTACAGTTACGAGGTGTGGCTATTAAATAACGAGACTGGTTTGAGAAATGATACTTATTCCAGATAAATTTATATTTAACTTTTAACCCCTTCAACATACATTTCTCTTCTATCTATACACAGCTGCATAAGTGTCTTCCATTGTTCAAAACAATGCTGCAGCTCAACAGTTGTTAGACTCTTCAACAACAAGTTTTTTGCTTTTACTTGTTCAACAGACTGAAAATGTGTTCTTATCAAGTGCTTCCTTTCCCCTGTGTTCCTTTTTCACTTTTGGTAATAGGTAGAAGTTACACGATGACAAATACGGAGGATGATCACGTACAGGAATTTTCTTTTCCGCTAGAAACTGCTTCACAGATAAGGCATAGTGAGCTGACGCGTTGTACAGGTGCAGAATCCTTCCACAAATCCGATCTTTTCTTTCTTACTCTTTATCTCATCTTGATTAGCGCTTCGTTATCCATCATCCAAACGTTCAAACGTTGGTGTTTCCGTAAAGTTTCGTTAATTTTCTGAACATTTCCTTCACTTCTTGCCGTCACAGGTTGACCGGGACGTTCATAATCTTCGCCCTCTTCCCGACCTTCAGGAAACCGTCTGTGCCATTGAAAAACTCACTCACGTGACACAACATTCTCACCAAACACTTCCTTTAACATTTGTAAACATCCCGTTGGGGATTTTTGTACGTTTTCATTTCAGTCTGTCGAACTAGTAAAAGCAAAAACGGCAAAATTGTTGAAGATGATTACAACTTATGAGCTGCAGCATTCTTTTCTACAATGGATGACACCTATGCAGCTGTGTATAGACAGAAGAGGAATGTATGTTGAAGGGGATAAAAGTTAAATATAAATTTATTTGTAATAAATATAGTTTCTCACACCAGTCTCGTTATTTAATATCTAGTATCATATGAAAAGAAAATATTACTTTTACTTGCATTTAAGTTAATGACTATATAGTTAGTTGTACTTAATGGATTTTTTAAATAATTTTATTCCTCAAAGTTTAAAAGACAAATTAACTGTAAGTTAATTTTAAACATGTTTAATGTATTTTAAGTCAAAGATAAATTAAAAAATGGAGTTCTTAAAAACAAAGTATATAAAAATATTTTTTTTCATTTTTTTATAATGTAAAGCACATATAATAAATCAAGAATGTATTTATTTATTAACTATTTTTTGTCAAAAATCTTCTTAAAATGTATTTTAATAATTTAGTTTGTCTGTGATATTTAAATACTCACATAATGTGTATAAAAAATGGGTTGCGTTTAAATTATTGGGGTGTTGAAAATGTAATGGTCAATTTTAAGGATGCATTGGAAAAAAGAAAAATACATGTTTAAAAAAAGCATTTTGTGATGGCATTAACGTTTGCATCAGTATTGGCATACGGGTGTACAACAGTTTTAGTCATATCACTTATTATTATTTTTAATTCATTCGCTCTTTTTAAATAATTACATTTTTTTTTAAGAACGAGTTGTGTATGAATTATTGTGTTGTTGGAAATGTAATGGTTAATTTGTAAGGATCTTATACGATCTGATATTTTTATGGATTTTCATGTTAAACCGAACACATATGTTTCCAATTAGCCGGCTGTGGAGTACTTTTCAGCATATACTTTAATCTGCAACAAACCTTATTTTTCCGAGAAAAAAAAAGTAATTTCAAACAAAAACAACAAGAATTTTTTTTTCAAAAGTTATTTTGTGTTCATTTAACAATGTATATATATATATATATATGAAATGAATGTGAAAAAGTATGAAAAAATTTTGAATGTGAACGAATGTGGATTGATATGAAAGGATAGTTAGTTAAACCCATTCCAAATCAGAAACTAAAATATAAAAATTCAAAGTTTAAAATCCCTAAATCGTGTGTCAAAATTTTAAAGTTTTGCCTTCATTTCTAGTTGCCCCTGTAACTTAACTTTCCTTACGATACATTTATTACGAACAGATATCAATTTTGAATCCTCGTTAAGATTAAAAGTGCTGACGGTAGCGCATCTCTCTTCTCCCGGTGGCTAGATCTTGCATGTTAATTATCTGGGCTGTTTACCCAGATATGAGTCAAGGGCTAATTAGCCAATTAAATTACATTATTTCATAAGTTGCAAAGCGGTCTCTGGCGGTGGTCCGGCCGTATATAATGTGAGGAGCACGTTTTTGCGTGGCTTTTGACTCTAATCACTCTCCCCAATAACTACGGCCGTTATAAGTCTGATAATTCGCGATCTCCGGCCGATAAGACGATGTTTTCCCGGTGAAAGACTCCACAAACTCTGGCCTGGGCCTAGCTTAATCAAAGAGACTTGTAATTAATTGGAATAAAAGCTAGTTCCCAGGAAAATGTCTGCTGATTTCTCCTACACTCGTCCGACTACATACTTTTATCTTCTAGCCTATGAATTACACGGTGATTCGACGAAAGAGTGCCGTGAAACTACCTTAACGGCGCTAAATATGGTCCTTCGAACATCGTGATATCTAGTAATGGGATGTGTGATAGCGGTGATCGACGGCTCGTTACACAGAGATCGATGTGTGTTCGTTATATCGAGGTGCGCCCGTTATACAGAGGCGTATCTTACACATATATATATATATATATATATATATATATATATATTTTAACCGTATACAGATAGAAAGTTTTGCTAGATGGATGATGATGCTTTGTAATACGCCAGGGATATTTTAATTATCTGATGTAAAAGTTCTATCTTATAATACTTCGATAGAATAATACATTTTGAGCAATGCTCATTAAAAAATACGAACTCCCGTGTGACCTTCCTCAACTACAGAAGATAAGATATCTCTCTGTTGCAACCTAACAATGGGGTTTCTTGAGTACATGCCACAAGGGTAAAAACTTATTTGTAATGTTTTACACTCGTTTAACTTTTACACAGACTTGCAGATTTTTATATAATTGTTCGTGTTTTATATTTTATTAATTTACCTAGATTTACATTATGCTCTTTGTCATCTTTTTATCACTTGAGCACAAAAATATTTAGTGATTTTTTACATGCTTTTTAATTTTAAATAGTTTACAGCAGAGGTTACTTCATTAAAAAGTTATGCACACTAATTGAATTCTACTTCGAAATAAATAACTAAATGTGAAAATAACATAAAAGTGACAATTGCTGGTAAAATTATAAAATCAATAATATTATTATTTAATTAAAAAAAAAATACAAATTACATTATCAAATAACTACTTTTTAATATTAAACTTAAAAATAAAAAATGAATTCAAAGATTGACTTGAGATAAAATTCACGATATGAAAAGATCTATAATAAAAGCATAAAATAACATATTATTAATATAAAATTAGAAAAAAAAATATTTTTATACAATATTAATTAGTCCACGGCAAGAAGGGACACCCCTTCTATATTATAAAATAGTTGATTCGTTTAAATTTTATTAACATTTTCCCAATAACAAATTATCAAAATAAATTGTTATTAAAAGTATTGCCGGGTAAATCACACTTGTTAATATGTACTTTTTATTTAATTGCAGATTATACTGTATTGAATAATTATATTTGTTTAAGTTTAATAATAATGAGAGAGTTAATTAAATATCTTTAATAAATATAATAGGCAATGCTTATTATAGTACTCGGTACTTCTCCATTATTCCATCGACTACTTTTCATAACAGAAAACAATTCCAAACTGTAACGCCAAATAAACAAATTAAAGAATGTTGCCATTGGAATAGAAAAATAAATAAATAAATAAGTAAATAAAATGCAAGAACTTCGGAAAAGCTACACTCATCAAATTGTCAACAATCAGTAAGTTTAAATAAAAAAATAAAAAATCTTGGATATTTAGTTATTTACATCATTTATCTTAATTATGCCTCTCGGCTAATTAATAAATGTTTGTGACGTCAGCTAAAACTGATTTGCTGATATTGCACGTAACTATGCATCGCAACATTTTTTCAATGCTTTTTCTCTTTTAATATCATGAACAAAATAACTAATAAATCAGTAAAACATAATAAAAAATACAGGTAAATGTCGAATTAAAAACTGCTTTATGACATAACAAATACGTGAAATGCTTCTGACGTCAAGAGAATAGGATTGCATTTTTGGCTTTAAATCGATAGTTTGGTGATTGTATTTTGTTATGAAAAATGGTCGACGGGATAATAGAGAAGTACCATTACTCTTTCAGTGACTGAACTTTCACAACCACAGCAAACTAGCTGTTGCTCTTTACAAGAATCATTCTGTAGAATATGAGCAATAATGTAAACGACCGATTTGAAATTTATAATATTTGTTACATCAAACATAATTATTCGATATAAACATTGAATTTAGTGTATGGTTAAAACAGAAAATAAAAATGAATCTGGAAATCATAAAATTAACATTATTCAGCACAGAGTCAGATAAAAGATTACTTATGCAGGGCTCCCAACTGGGCCACTTTTTGAATACCAGTATTTTCGTAGAAAAATTTCATTTTTAGATTTTTCTTGCAAATTTTGCAGAAACCACCTTCAGAGGTAATTTTTTGCGGAAATGTTGTAGAAATAAACCATGAAATTTTCTGCTAAAGAAAATGGGTATTCAGTTGGCGGACCATTTGAGAACCCTGCTTATACGCATAAAGTGATATTTGACGATAAAAATAAAGACAAAGTATTTATATAAAATAAATGGTTTATTATTGATTCACATTTTCTATTTTTTGCAGTTTCGAAGTTGTAGTGTCATCTATGAACAATATTTTGAACTAAACTTTTGGTTAAAGCTGTTCTCAAATCGAAACTGTGTAATTTCTGACAAAATTTTGAAACCATTTGCTTTGCAAATGGATGATAATTGCATGTCCTCTTATTCAGAAACTATGTAATCAAACAGTTAAAATAAAGATATTAAAAAAAAGAAATCTCCACCTTTCAAACAAAATCTAAAGACTATATATTTGAATACAAAGGATGTGAATTATTACTTACTACACAGCATAAAACCAACAGAATGAAAACAATATCCAGATTGATGTCACTCTGTTGGTTGTACTCTGTGTATTGAGTGATAATTCACATCTTTTGCATTCATTAATATCCAGGGTAATTTCAACTCTGCTGAAAATTTAATTTAGACGAGCAGGGAAGACCGAGCTATGCTCGGTCAAAATTAAATTTGAGTTCAAATATCATGACCCATGACCAAATGACCCACTAATTGAATTTTCTCGAACATGTGACTTAGCCCAACAGTCTTCTCGTGCCCGAAAATCATAGGATGCAAAATTTAGTGTAAATTGTCTGAGCCGTTTTTAAGATAAAATAGCTTGACCCATAATGACCCATGACCAAAATGACCCACTAAATGAATTTTCTCGAACATGTGACATAGCCCAACAGTCTTCTAGTGCTCGAAAACCATTGGATGCAAAATTTAGTGTAAATTGAGCCGCTTTTTAGATCTTGACCCACAATGACCCAGAAATGACCCACTAATCGAATTTTCTCGGACATGTGACCTAGCCCAATGATTTTATCGTGCTCGAAACTCGTAGGACACAAAATTTAATCAAAATCGTTAGAGCCGTTTTTTAGATAAAATTAATTTGACCCGCGTTGACCCAAAAATGACCCACTAATCGAAAGTTCTCGAACATGTGACCCAGCCTAATAGTCTTCTCGTGCCCGAAAATGGTCGGATACAAAATTTCGTCAAAATCGTTTGAACCGTTTTTTAGATACAATTAGCTAGACCATGACCAAAAATGACCCAAAATGACCCACTAATCGAATTTTCTCGAACACGTGACCTAGCCCAATGGTTTTCTAGTGGCCCAGAACGGTAGGACACAAAATTTGGTCAAAATCGTTAGAGCCGTTTTTAAGATAAATTTTGCATATATATATATATATAACCACGAGCAAGATTTGCTCGTATTAGAATATATGATATATGAGTTTATAATTTATCTTCACTGAGAAAAATGACACTTTCAAATCTGAGTAAATCGATGTTTTTATTTTGTTATGAAACTTTTTGTTTCAAATGTAACAACCCAATGCTTTCAATTCTGAAATGCTAGAAATACTCAGAATATTGAAACATGGATATACTCATAACTGAGCACATAGAGATCAGTTCATACTCATTTTTGAACCATGGACATACTCAAGAATGATTAGAATCAGTTCAAACACATTTTTGAAACATGGACATACTCAAAAATCAGCACATAGAAGTTAGTTCATACTCATTTCTTAAACATGGCCATACTCAAATATGAGCACATGATGTTTTATTCTTCAGTGTGTGTATGTTTTCAGAAATGAGTACATAAATGTTTCAAACTTGAGTAATTTTTATTCGAAGTGATTTTGACTATGCGGCATACTCAGATTTAAGTATTTTTTGCTCAGTTTTGAAAATGTCGTTTTTATAGTGTTTCTTTACTCGAAGAAAATAAATGTATAATAGCTTTTAAAAATCATTTAAAGCATTTGATCCGAGAGTTATCCACTCAATTTTTCTTTATTTTAAATATACAAATATTTCCATTGACATTTGTTATCAATCTATGAAGACATATTTAGTATTTATTGTTAAATTTTTGGTTGTTATTTGCATGGAGAATATCGTGTCAGTGGAAAGCGGCTCAGTCAAGTGAAGTGAAAGTTCATAAGAAAATACCAAATCTTTAGTAATTAAACATTATGAAATAAAAAACTAAGTGTATTAAGTAAATAGTGACAAATAACTTGCAAAATTTATACAGCTGCTTTTAAATTCCATGTATACAGTCAAAACACAGGATTTATACTGTTTTAACTTTGGGCACCAATATGTAAAGTAACTGTTTTTAAAAATCAATTTTTGCTTTATTTAATTACAAATTTCTGTAATTGAATTAGGCAAATATTACTTTTTGGAAAATTGTGTTAAGGTCTCTGAGAAGCTATGTTGCCAGGAAATCGCAATATTTGAAATAAATAGGAGAATATTTTCTTTGTTGGGTCGACACAGAACTGTGTCATCCTATTTTCTTCTGATTATCTAGTTTATCTTTCATATATATAACAATGTTGAACACCAACCAGAGTGAGTGTTACAGACTGTTTTTCTGGCTATATTGATAAAATGACAGAAATATCATATTTGTACTGCATAAAAAAGTTTTATAATGAATTTTTTAATTTAAAATTAACTTAAAAGATTTTACTGCCCTTCAGTGTTTTTTTCTTGACTTTATTTTCCAGAGATATTTATTATAAAGTTTTGAAAAAGAAAAGTGTAATTAATAGCTCACAGCTGTTTAATTTGTTGCTTCGCCAACTTATATTTTAACGTTATTAACCCACCCACCCGCGACCGCTGCCGCCCGAGACGAACATAGAGCTCGAAGCCGCAGGAGTTCGTCGATAGCCAGAGAGCCTCGAGCTCAACATTTCCCGCATTGCGAGGTGTTTAATTAGTTCAGTTTTCCTTTTAAAATTGTCCGGTTTCAATTTTCATATTTTCCCCTTTATACCTGGCTCCCGCAAGTGTCTCGGTATAAAAGGGACGTAGCAAAGGACCATCACGCGAAATGACGCGCTCCGCGAATTCTGCGGCAGTATTGTTGTTCCTATTTTTTTTTAATTATTATTAATCATTTCTCACTATTAATTTTTAATTGCATGTTTTTTATTTAAATGCATGTTTTTTATTTAATTTAACGAATTAACTTCCGAACTTAATCTACTAACTTTATAGATTAATTAAACATATTTTAATTATACTAATTTTGAAAAACGAAAGAATATTTTTGATAAGCAGCTGATTTCTTAGTAAAAAAGTGATAAAACCTAATGAAAGCAAAAGCCAATTTATATATATATATGTAAGAATGCGCTGATGTCGATGAGATGGAGTATTGAGATTGGATGGAAGCAGCATTGTATCAGTCGGCAATTCCAAGTGTAATACTATTAATACAGTCGTATCGTGACGGAACAAGGCAATAAATCAAAACATTGGGTGTTTCTCCAAGATGAAACAAAAACAAGACGATGAATAATTCCACGCTTTTACTAAACCATCATCGAAGAAGCAGTCCACACATGATTTCCGTCTCTTAGAAATTAGATGTCACAAGCAGTTACTAAAAAACATCGAAAAAAATATTAGTTTTAATCGATTGGAATACATGGTCAGTCAAACGCACAGCCAGGGAACTGCTTACAATTGAAAATTCGGCCAAAATCTGATTGAAGAACGATTGCACCTGCTTTTTGTGAATAAGCGGAGAGATACAAAATCATGACGTAACGCGCGCTCTAGCCAATGCGAGAATACGGAATACGCGTTCAATCTACATCATGGCCAGTGAGAATGATAAAGTAAAGAGTTTTGACAAATTCTAAGCTGACGCATTTTATAGTAAAACGAACCCAAGGCGCGAAAAATCTCGGAATTAGGAAAAAATGGCTGTCAAGAAAACATTCTAATTCACAGAAATGATCAGAAATCATAATATAATTTAGGAATAACTAAAAGCTTTATATTTAAGTAAATCGGGCAAAATAATAATGAATTTAAGGGGAATTTAATAGAATTAACAATAGATATTATTAAGGAATAAGGAATTAGTGAAACTGGTGGTAATTTATCATAAAACAGAGAAACATAGCGAAAGAAGATTTAATAATGTAACATATATATAACCATTATAAAGACAACACAGAAACATCGTATATATACATAAACAAAAAGAACATTTCTTTTTTGTAAAAAAAAAATTGCTCCACAAAATCCTGCTAAAAAGCTGTCTGAAGAAAGAGCCTCATTTCACAATGTATATAATATACCAAAAATATTTCGCATTTCAGCAGGAAAGAAAAAAAAATGTCGAGCTTTCAACTCTAAATATTCTATGTATCACCTTCCTTTAGTAAAAAGGAAATGTACACCTGCATTTGAAAATTCATTTAGTCTTTTCATTGTTCGGTCTGTATAGATAAATGTCAAACTATTTGGTTCTGGATATCTGTTTTATGTTTCATTTACATAACAATGTCGAACTCATAAGAGTATATCTTTTTGAGACCATATATTTCTGATGTAGTGATAAAACGACAGGAATGTGTTTTTCGCTGCATAAATTTAAAGTGATTTTTTTAATGTTTATGTTATTTTAAAATTTTAAAAAAAATTAACATGACTTTGTATTTTCATACCTTTTGTTTTATATACTTTGCTCTTAGGGATAATTATTGTAAAACTTAAGAAAACATATAAAACTTACGATATACCTTGGTACTGTTTTATTTTTATTAATTAAGTGTGATTTTAACATGTACTATTTTTTTATCTAATAGCATTAATTTATGATACATTTAAAGATGTTTATAAATGTAGTAATATTGAATTATATTGCTCTTATTATGGTCAAAATACTGTTAAATTACGGTTATGTAACCGTTTTCTATAAAAACGGTCAAATGACCGGATACTTTGGTACAAATGTTTTACAGTGTATGCATTATTTATACGTACTTCGTAAATTAGAAAAAAAAAAAAAAAAAAAAAAACAATAAGCAACTGATTTCTTAGTAATTACTTAAAAACTTAAAAAATGGTAAACTGAAACAAAAAAATTTTTTTTTGACTGTAAGCAAATTCATAAATACAAAAGAAGGTACTTTGTAAATAAAATAATGCTCTATAAACTATCGTGATAAAAAGATTTTTGAAGAAGAAACCTTATTTAGCAATGTAATAAGTAAAGTCTTGTCCTATTTTACTATAAAAATTAAACGTAAACCGGCAATGAAAAACCCGTTTAATGTGTCTTTTGTAAGATCGATTCAGATATACGTAAAACTACTTGATTCTAGCTGTGTGTTTTAAGTTTAATTTACATAACAATGTCGAATAGATACACATGTGTGCTTTTCTTTCAGACATCGTTTTTCTGATATATTGATTTAAAAAAGGAGTATAATATCGATAATAACGAAAGAAAATATTGCGTTAGAAGCTGATTTCTTAGAAAAATATCGAAAAGTTAATGCAAACAAAATTATTACAAATACAAGCAAATTTGTAAATACAAAAGGAGATCACAATTGTTTCTTGTACATAAAATGATGCTTTAAAATTATCCTGATAAAATACTGTTCCAAGGAGCAGCCACATTACGCAATTAATGTAATAAATGAAGAATATTTTTGAGATTTCAGCAATAAGAATTGAAAATGTGTAGCAGTCAAACAAATCCGAAATATTATGTATATGCTACTCTTATACTGTAAAATGGAATTAAAAAAAAAAGAAAAACTTCTTCTGTACTGTTTACTTTGTTAGACTTGTACAGAAATATGTCAAACTACTTGCTTCTGGATACATTTTTAAAGTTTCATTTACATAACAATACCATATAAATGCGACTTCTTCAGACTTCGTTTTTCTCGTACATATTAATAAAATGATGGGAGTATATACATTGCATACATTTAGTTTTTTTTTTCAATATATATTTTATTTTTTAATTCACAGAAAAACTTTCAATGACTCGCCGTATTTGTTTCTTATATCTTATTGTATAACGTTTACTTTCAGAGATAACTATTCTAAAATTTTAGAAATACATATGTACATAATATACATTTCTTCTATTTGACTTTTACTAATTAATTTTGCTTTTAATACTTATTATTATTTATTATCTTGTACTATTAACGTTTGAGAATTGCAGGATGTTATATTAATAATATTTAATAAGTTTAACACATTAATTATACATATTTTGTAAAAAAAAAATGAATAAGTTGTTTCTCTTAATAAAAAACGCAAGATGAAAGCATGGCTAATGCAAATAAAATGATTATGAATGCAAGAATAATAAAAAATGCAAAAAGAGCTAATTTTTGTTCTTGTACATAATTTATTGCTCTAAAAATATAGTGATAAATAGAGAAACTTCTTTCAGAATGCTTATAATAAGTCAAAAATATATAAAACATTTCTGCAACAAGAAATGAAAGTGTCTAGCTTTCAAACAAACTCTAAAGAATATCTATATTCTTTTACTGTAAAAAGGGAAACATATACAAGCATTTAAAAACTCATTTAATGTTTCCTTTGTAGAGTCGGTTCAGATATACGTCAAACAACTTGTTTCTGGCTATCTATTTTAAAAGTTTCATTTACATAACAATGTCGAACACATACAAGCATGTCTTTTTGAGACTACATTTTTCTAATATATTGATAAAAACGACAGAAATCTATTCACTGTATAAATTGAAAGTTTTTTTTATATATATTCCATTTTAAACTTTACCAAACCCCCAAAATGTCTATTTGCGTTTTTCTTATCTTTTATTTTATATAATTTTCTTTCACGTCATATCTATTGTAAAACATAAAACAAAGTATTTAAATTTATTGTTGAAATCTAATATTTTTTATTATTTAATAGCATCACTTTGTAATAAATGAAGGGTACCTTATTACATGAGTAATGTCGATTTATATTTATCCATTAATTAAACATATTCAACGGTTGGAGTATCATAGTTGAGGTTTATTCAAAAGAGCGAAAAAAGGGACTCGAACCGAAGACCTAATTACATAGTATAAAAGTGTTTCTATGTTCTATCACACATTTATCTTGTAAATTCTATAGTTATAGGTTGGATTAATGAAATGAGCGCTGCGGCCCGCAGCAGTGTCTAACGAATAAGAGTGAATTATGAAATCCAGTATATCGTTAGGGTAGCTCAGTAGGAAGACCATTGGCACGGCAACACAAGGTACCCGGCTTCGAGTCCTGGCCGGGACATTTTTCGCTCTGCTAGAATAAATCTCAGCTATGATACTCCAACCATTGAATATGATTTACATAAGTTTGAAAAAAAAATTCGTTTCTTTGTTATGACTTAATTAAACATAGTTTATAAAATTCTAATAATTGCAAAATAAAAATGAATTTTCAATAAACTGCTAATTTGTTTGTAAAATAAAGCATGGTAAATGCAAACAAAATTGTTATGAATACAGGTAATTTATTTAAAAAAAAAACTGCTCTAAAAATATCGTAATAAAATGCTATTTGAAGGAAGTGCCTGATCTCGCAAGGCATATAATGTATCAAAAATATATCTGAGCTTTCTGCAGCAAGGAAAAATATGTTTGTTTCAAACAAACTGTAAAGGGTAGATGAAAGTAGGTAAAACAGCATACCTTATTATTAGTTGCATCTTGAAGTTAGAATTTTTATCAGAACTTAACGCAAATTTACGTGCATATTCTGCATTTATCCTTTATCCTTGTACCATAATATAATTTTAAATATATGATTAGTTCATCACTTATTTATGATTAAATGATTGTTTTTAAAAACTCAAATAGGTCGTTTTTCCTTCACCGGTGGGGTAAAACAGCATGGATGCATTAATCTTACAGGAAATACTAAATATTAGTCTTTTAACAATATATTATATTTTACATCTTTAATAAAGCAATTAAGCTAATAATATTTCAATTATAAGTCTAATGATTTCACATATTTAAAGACAAAAGGCTAATTATCTTCATTGTAATTTTAGAAATTGCAGAAAAGACGTTCATCTCTTTATAAACCTTATAAAATTCCTAATCACCCTCGTCCATATAGTTTTGACTGCATTTTCTTCAAACATTGTTTACGGACTCCTCAATTATTGTTTTTATATGAAGGGTATTGATGCAAAATTCATACTCTCCATTTAACCTAGTTTTTAGAAAAATGCCAAAAACTGACTATTATGAATAAACATGACATATTGGCACAATTGTTTTGTGATACATTTGTTGCCATAAATTATGGCAATAAATATATCACAAAAACATTGTGCCAATATATCATGTTTATTCATAATAATCAGTTTTTTGCATTTTTCTGAAAACTAGGTTAAGTGGAGAGGTGAATTTTGCATCTACACCCTTCATATATCCTATTTTATCCCATGTAGAATGTCCGAATTTATCCCAGGCGAATAAGGGTCCCATAGAAAGTCATAAAACTGTTCCGATAATTGTTAGCAAAAGTTTCATTGAGGGGAATTTCTCAATAAATAAGCTATACACAATAACATAAAAAGTTCAAATAACTTTAAGTGGTTTGCTCTTTGAGAATTTTGCAAACTAGTAAACATACAATCAAAAAAATGATAAAATAAACTTTCTAACACACGAAGTACACAAATGCCAGTATGGATATAATATTAATTTCTTCCTTTTCTTGCATAGAGCTAAATATGTCAACTGCTAGTCTCTAGAGGGCTGCTGAAAATGAATCAAATTGAGATATTCGGTTTTCACCATACTATAATGATTCATATGTTATATAATTTTTACAACTGAGCGAAACATGGCCAGATCAGGATTCAAAACAGTGACCTTTTGATTGAAGCTGCGAATGCTCTGCCAACTGAGCCATTCCGGACGAATCTGGTGGATCAATTCACCCATCTAACCTTACTGATCATAGCTTATGGTCTGATATCTGAATCAGATCAACAGAATAAATCGCAGCTGATGGAAATCCCCCCTGATTTGTCCGGTATAGTTCAGTCGGCAGAGCATTGACAGCTTCAGCCAAAAAATCCCTAGTTCGAATCCTGGCCCTGACATTTTTTGTCCAGTTGGAAAAATTATACCTCATATGATTTATTTACCAATTAGAATAATAGTGTTAACATTAATCTACTATAAGGATTCACCCTACTTTCGCTATATATCATAGTATACGACATTAATTACACTGGCGTAGTTCATATAGCATGCCGTGCATTATGTTTACACTAATCCATTAGAGCCCCTTTTCTTTCTTTTTGTATCCAGAATAATGTTATCATAAAATCGGACCACAAGATGATTTTGTTTACATTACTCTTGATTGTAGAAATAGCTCATTAAATTAGTTTTACAAATGAAACTGCTGCACCTAATTCTATTTTTCGATTAGTTATTAGCTTAAAAGTCGAAACTCTGCATTTTCTGATCATTAATTTGTGACCAGATTTTGATACAGATTTGCAATAAATTGCCGTTCCATTGGCTGGTTCCTACGCGTTGCAACTTGATTATTATTGTAATTTTTAGTAAAATACACATACTTATTTCAATATTAATAATTAATTGTAAGGCAGCATAAAATACTCTTTATTACACAGCCTGTTCGTCCGACAGACAATATCTTAGTTTAATTATAATAATCACAACTTTTCATTAATATTTTTTCTTTAATTACAACTGCGATTACTAACTCCAAGAGTTAAAATACACCGAAGACCCAAAACACTATAACCTCCCCACATTTTGCAATGAACTCACCTGGATGACGTAGAGGGCATGTGATCATGTGGGAATGTTGCTGGTGAATTTAATTGCTGCTCGGGAGTCTGAAGAAACATTCTTGCCCTTACTTCTGCGTGTGGTGGGAAAGGCTGCTTATCTAAGCGACTTTAATACAGGGCAAATTGTAATGGCCCAACGGCTTGCAATGAGTATCTTCGAAACTGCATGGCTCGTATGTTGTTCAAGACCTGGATGGGAACGTTGAACGTTAGCACGTTAACAAGGAAAAAGGACGTCAGAGACTATCTCGTATCGTGAAGAAAAATCGGTGACAGACAGTGGCTCAGATTACAGCTCAATACAATGCAGGTTCAAATAGAAGTTTTTCGGAGCACACAGTTCATCAGACACTGTTGGATATGGGACTATATGCAGCAGACTTCCACTCATGCGTCTGTGTTGACCAAGCGTCATTACCAACTACGCCTACACTGGGCACGAGAACATCGTGACTGGACCATGGATCAGTAGGACAGATTTGCCTGGTAGGATTAATCACGATTCGTCATTCATCACGTCGATCACCGTGTCTGGGTACGCCGTGTTTCAGACAAACAGTTGCTCCCCCAATGCACTGCAGATCATTCTCAGGCCGGTGGTGGTGGTATTATGTTTTGGGAGACCTTTTCAAGGACGTCTCTGGGATCCGTGGTTGTGGTAGAACAAATCATGAAAGCTGCGGACTTTCTGAACATCATTGCGGACCATTTGCACACTTACAAGGCACCTGTTATCCCAGCTAGAAATGGAGTCTTCCAGAAGGACAACGCTCCATGTCACAAGGCTCTAATTGTGCTGTATTGGTTCCAGAAACATTATGCTAAATTCCAGCTAATATCCTGACCGCCTAACTCATCGGATCTTAATCCGATAGAGCACATTTTTTATGTCTTTGAAAGGTAACTCAGAGCTCAAAAATCACTATGTCAGAATATCTCAGATTTACGTGATCACTGCTTGAACATCTGGTACCATCTGTCTCCGCCCATCTACTAAGGACTTGTGGCATCTATGCTAACATGTGTTGCAGCTGTTTTCGGGCCAAAAGTGAACCAACGTGTTATAAGGTAAGTGGTCATAATGTTTTGGCTCTTCAGTGTATACTCTATATTACTGACAACACTTGTCACTTAGTGACATCAGTGAAAGACTATCCTCGTTTTGCGTCTTTTTTCTGTTAGCATATAACTAACACGAATATCCTTTTCGTACACGATGTTTTTACTCAAGAATACGGATTGATGATAATTCATTTCTGATTTCAACTCAATAAATTTATCAAAAAGAAAATGTCAAACCAATCTAGAATATCTGCCACTATGATCAGTTTTATAATGACTCTCTATTTTGTACTCTTTCATTACTGCTACACACTTTGCAGATAATGCAAACTGTCCTATTTTTGTGCTCAGTTAAAAAATAAAGAGACGACTACTTTGCTTGAAAAAAAAATAACGTTCTTTTTGACTTTTCTTTTTTTTTTCGGATCAGAGGTCGCCTATTTGCATATACTCAAAAATAATATATTTCTGAAATGAAAAATCTAACTAAACTTAGTATCTACTTCACAACTGTCAGCAAATCTATTGGACAAGTTCATTTTTTCCAGGAGAGAATTATTCCCAGCCACATTTAAGTAAGAGCATGTCCTGGTTTGTTTCTAAACAATCTTCGGACGCTTATCAGTCGGTAATCATTCGCGTTGACAATTTCTTTTTTAGATTGGTAACTTAGTAAAGAACAAGACTTTATATCACATGTAAATATTTATTTAAACGTGAATGGATATATCGATTTACTTCATGAAAATAAAAATAAAATATTTTTTAAATACTACTGGAGGTACTGTTTTCTTTCAAAATACATTTAAAATGCATCTCTTTTTTTTTCTACCAGAAAGTGAAAAATCCTGATATTATTTCGATATTTATGCACTCATTAAAAAAGAGGAAACATCGTAAACTTTACTAACAAGGCTAAAAGAATTTGAAATACCGTAAACCGGGACAACTTTACCACATTTTTTTTTTGCCTACCCATTTTTTACTTACTCTTAATGTTTAATAATACTTCGAAATCTTCTTAAACCATTAGTCCTGAACTCTAGTTTAAGAATCTGTAGTAACATGTTAACTTAAGTAACCATTTCTATATTTTGCGCGTAAAACCGCGTTAGCAAAGTTACCTAGTGTGATGATGGGATTTGTTGAGGATGAAGGAAATTTTGTAGATTATAGAAGTATTTTCCATGTTCAGAGATTCTAATAAAAAAACTCCATAAATAAATATTCAATGCTTTTTATTAATATACCATGATCATGTAATTTATTATACGAGAGCTGTCTCTTAAGCAGGGGCCAGAACACAAACAACCCACACAATGAGTATTTAAGCAGAGAGTGATTGTGACATAAAATTATTGCCAGAGATTTACATTACTTGGCGAACAAAAGTCGGTGCCAAAACACATTATTAAATACATTAGTTTGGCGTTAGAATTTGAAAAGACAAGATAATTTTGGCTAGGCGTGGAATTTCCAGTAAATTAAAATAATTGCCTGTCTGAAAGACAGAAACCTGACCATACTATACTTGGATAGTTAAGCTAAATTTAGAAAATGACATCTTCACACATTAATTTTATTGGAAGATGAAGCATGAAGAGCCGTTACTTCGTGAGTAATCAAAAATTGAGAAAATATTTATTATGCATAATCTATTTGACAGCTTTAAAAGGAAATGTTATTTTTATATGAGATGAAGAGATATTTATTTGATATAATTATTGTTATAATTTGAACTGTCAACATTTGCAAGATTAATGACTCTGAAATGAAAGTTAAATTACATTTTGGATTATTTATGACAGATCAAAAAGCTAAATATTATTATACTTGTATAATAAACTTGTGTGATACTCTAAAAGCATAAAAAAAATTCTTAATAACACAGTAAAAATAAGGAATGCGCTAGGACTTTCGAAAGAGCTTTTTCTTTCTTCGTCAGGCGCAAAGAAGACGAGCAACCACTTTGAAGACAGGAGGAAGATTGAAAGGAAATGGGAGGGAAAGAGAGACAAGTTAAGAGAACAGCCAATAGGAATTCAGAAGGCATCAGCCAATCATAGAAGACAATTACCTAGAATGCAGAACATAAGAAAAATTATGAAGAAAATTGAAAAAAAAGCATAAAAAATGAATGTAAAATGGGTATTAAATATACAAAATATAAACAAACATAAAAGTTAATACCAAAATGAAAAATAAATAAAATAAAAATACTTTTTTATTATTCTACGGTTAAGCTGAACAAGTTTTTTTCAAGCTGCAGAGAGCATGGTGGATTTTTCATTAACTATAATTATCAGATTTTTCATTAACTATACTTAACAGATTTTTCATTAACTATGACCTCGCGATTAAGATAAATAGCTAAATTTTCAAGAAAGTCCAATTAAGAGGAGCTATTGGCATTAAATATAATTTTAGCATTTGGAAAATCAAAATTATGGCCGGAATCCCAAGAATGCTTGGCAAGAGAAGATTTAGAAATTTCCTGGTTAGTGACATAACGGGGGTGTTATTTTAAGCGGGTTTCAAGATTTTTTTTTAGTTTGACCTATATAAGAAAGATGACAACCATTCCAAGGAACATTATATATTCCCCATTTTTGAAGATGTGGAACGGGAAACTTAGTGAACGGGAATTTAAATTTATCGACAGGTTTAAAGACAACACTAAAGTTGAAACGTTTTAAAACTTTAGCTAATTTGAAACATAAAAGAGGATGAAAAGGCAGAACAATTCAATTATTAGGTTTGGTTTTATCAGATTTAGAAAGGGTAGATTTACTAGATGGCTTCTTGAATTTATTAACAGCATTATCGATAACAGAAGGGTTGAAACACACATTTTAAATAATTAATTTCATAATTAAAGGAAACAGAATCCAAACAAATTTTGAGTGCATGGTTTACATAAGTGTAAAAAACACCGATTTTCTGGTTGACTGGATGATTTGAGAGAACATGAGGGGAATTAGAGACAGAAAAACTTTACTTTTGAATTATAAAATTGTAATATACTCCCCTTCCTTGATGTTTTTGTTACCAGATGTGATTCTTTTTTCAAAACCTGTGTTTCTAGAAGACTTTTTTCTGTTGAAATCATTGCAATTTAATGTATACTACAGTATTTTCTATTTGAAAATAGTAGGAACATCTGTTGTAAGTTTTAAGAGTCGATCATCAGCTTCTCAGTTTCTTTCTTTTCTCTTTTTTTAAATCCATGCTTGAAAGTAAATTCCTCACTGTTATAATTTTGAATAAAAAATTACAAATAATACATAAAAAAAAATATTTTCAATTTTATTATTTTTTGCATATAAATAATTTTAAATTAATTAATAATTGTTTGTAAAAGCTCGAGGTAGTTTTTTATTTAATTTAACAACCTCTTATTTAAAGAATTAAGCTACACTATTAATCCTAATAAAAATAAATAAAATTATGTTTTTTCTTCTTTTTCAAATAATTTTATTTTTTTATATTTACACCGTTATTCATTTGCACGTAAAATAGTTATATGAAACATTCACATTTTCCGAGCTCCATAAACTGATTATATATCACGATATACAGGGTGCGTCAGAAAATTTACGCATACACTCTTTAACGGGTCATAACTTTCTAATTATTCTTTCTTTTGTTAGTGTAATTAATTGGAAAAAATGAGTGGACCAATATTAACTTTTGAAAAAAAGTAAATTTATTTGAAAATACTATTGTGCGTATTAAAATGTAGCAGAAGTACAAAAACAATATCGCAGGGAGTTTTAGGGAGATCCATCTATATCGACTTACAATGCATCGGATAAAAGATAAATTTGAAACCAATGGATGTTCATAGACAATTTTTCTCGAACCTCAATTGAGCTAGAATGCGCCACATCGCCAAGTGAAATGTTTGTTGAAATTTGTGGATCAATAGTCTACCGTTATAAATGGTGTATTGACCAGAACGATAATAATTTTGAACATCTGCGGCAGGAGGAAAAGTTAAACATTTTATGTAGATTCTTTTGAAATTTAAATATTGAGTAACTGGCCGACCGGCGTTGCTCATGCCCGTGATAATATATATTTTTTAAAAATTAGTTTTTATTATTTTGAATCTTTAACCCGATAAGTGAAAACAGAAATTTCCGGTGCGAATCGTATACCATTTGATGCTCCCCGAACACACGCCATTGAATGCATACCCGATTTTCGGACCACTTCTGTATGAAATTATATTTTTAAATGAAAAATTTTTTAAAAAAATACTGATGTTTAGTGATAAAAGCTCTCATTTTCTTGTTCTTTGTGTCCGAACTTTTTGAAATCTTTAATGGTTATAAATAAAACGTTTTTACAGCCCGTGTAAAAATTTCATGATAAAATATTGTTATCTAGTTGTAAAATAAATGTTTTCTTCTCCCTTTTTTGTTGTTGTTGTTTGTTTTCGCGTCGGCTTTCTTTAACATAGCGATAAAAGAATAGTTCTCATCTTCCGAACTCTTTGAAATTTCAATAGGTTATAAATAGAACTGCATCCAAGCTTTCTTTAAAATTCTACGAAAAAATATGCATATTTAGTAGTGAAAATATGAGTTTTTTTTTTTAAATGCCTCCAACGCAATGGCCATATTACGCCATTCGTTCTCATTCAACCCTTTTCAATTCCCCTAGGTTAAACAGCTCTCGGCTAAACAGGTGAGGACAAAACACGTTTCCGTTTTCTAAGGGTAAAATCCTTAAAAAAAAAAAAAAAGCGCAAAGAGACGATTTTCGTGTGGAAAAGAATGTGTGAATTTGTCAGAATGCGCTTTTCGCTTTAAGTATATAGATTATATCTGAATAAAAACTGGAGTTATAATCATTCAAAGTGTGTACACATATTTCTGATGCACCCTGTATTTTATCAGAAGAAAGGTAAATAATTGCATACTTATTTTCGGTAATTTGCGTTAACACTTATACGACATGTCACAATCTATTTTTTATTTATTTTTCTGCCGCACTTCCTATCTTATATATATTTTTGAGAATTCTGACACTAGAATAATCTCACTCGGAAACACAACAGATGTATTTTGCTTCTTTTATTAATGTTTGATCCGAAAACCATTGCTTTTCCAATCGATTATCGCAACAGAGTTATCGACTGTTGCATCATTTTTAGGTGCGTTCGTAATTATATAAATACGTAGCACCTATAGTCGTCGTTTGGTCCGTCCGTCTGTCCGTCCGTCTGTCTGTCTGTCCGTCCGTCTGTCTGTCTGTCCGCATATAACAACGCAAAAACTACCCAACCAAATGGTTTGCAATTTAAAATATATTATCTTTGCAGAATTTTGTCGAGACATTTCAAATTTTATTAAAATCGAATCAAAACTTTAGGAGATATTAATAAAAATATTTATTAAGAAATTTGAATTTTTTTTTTTTAAATCGGTGCTTTTTTGTTATCGAAGTTTAATCGTCAAGCGACCAAGATAGTACTTATTTTATGACAGAAATTAATCTGCAGACGATATAATTCATTTCACAGAATTAAAAATCATCAAGATCTGAATATTTATATAACTAGCTGATACATATATATCTGAATATTTATATAACTAGTTAAGATATTTGTATGAACAGTGTCATAAAATATATACTTAACTAGCTGTTTAACCCGTTCTACGCACGGGATATCATGAATTTAATTCTAAAACGTGCGTACGAACGCACCTCGTTTGTAACGTTTGACGTACAATTTCCAACTTGTTTGTTTTGTGTTTGTTATTTTATTTCATGAGAAATAAGCTTACCTATTTTTCTACAATAAAAGTGGCAATACAGTAAAAGAAGCTTGTGGTTTTGAAAATAAATATGCGTTAGATCAAATAATATTAAACTAGTTTGGTGTAGTCGTCACAAGACTTTGTTCTATATTGTTCTACTAATATATTAAATATCTCAGTTACACACGAAAGATTATAAAAAAATAATATAATGCATTATTTTGAAATTTAACCGAAGAAAAAACACAGCAGCAAACCTATTGGATATTTAAATCCATAATTGAATCAATACATAAATTTTAATTACAAATAGCAATGGTAAAATTTGGGGCCTTTGTACTCAATAGAAAATGGGGTACAGATATAATATTCACCGCAAGAGAGAAATCGGTTCTACAATCAAATAGAGCGTGCAAAACGAATGATTCTGGCTAAAATGTAGTTGACAGTGTATGAGAATTTGAAGAATGATTAGAGCAACTGTGTTAATTATACGGCAGACCTCGTTGGTTAAATTAGAGCAATCGAATGTTGATCAGAATGTGAAGCTCTCCTCAAGCATGAGATTGCAGCGGCTACTGTTGGTTGAAACAGTTTAGTATTTCAGTAAATGTATCTTATATATTAAATATAAAGTAATTTCATCCAAAAGATACCGGGATGTATACAATACGACAATCGATAAAAACGCAGCCTAATAGTGCCACCTGTTGAGCAATATACGCTAAAATCTAATCAGCATTAATTTATGTCAAGTTTTAATTGAATATAAAGTTTAATAAAATTCCAAACTTTAGTTTTTGAGATATAACTCAATAGAAGTTCGTCAGGGGGTATGCAGCCACTTTACTTCCTGTATTTTAATATGGTTAATAAACGATTAGCTAACGATTAAGTATGGTCTAATTTTATATACTAAAAATCAGATGTTAAAGTGACTGTAAACTCCCTGACGAGCCGCATCTGATATAACTACAACCAGAAATCGTTAAAAACACAGCATAATAGCGCCACATAATAGACAATATACACTAAATATAATTGACATTAACTTACCGCCATGACTTAACTGAATATAAAATTCGACGAAACTCGTATTTTAGTTCTTGATATATAGCTATGACAATAATTGTGAAACATTACTGTCAGTGATGTCACTAGTACCTCTTCGGAGACATACACAAAATAGTAAGTATTACGGAGCATGAGCTTTTAAAATATATTCAAAAAGCCCCTTTAAGCAATTCACGCTCATGCTCCGTAATACTTACGAAAACTTTTGTGTCGTTTCATAAGTTTCTGTGCTATCTGTTAATTTTATCATCAACATTACTCAAATGATATCTTATAACTGCACCAAGTAAAAATGGACTACAAGTGGCTCCAAAAACTACTCTATTGTGTTGATAAACCTGAAACTCGTCAGGATTCTTCCACCACAAAAATCGCAAGAAATGACGATCTGATTCTTTGACTTCAATTTGAAGAAAAGCTCTTCTTATATCGGCTACTACGCCAATAGCTTTCTCACGAAATCTTATTAACACTGCAGGAATTTGTTCAATGAGGTTTGGTCCTTGAAGAAGACAAATCATTTAAAGAAGGTGACCCCCCTACTTTACACGATGCATCAAAAACTGGTCTAACACTGGTAGTAAGACTATCTGGTTTGATGACGGGATGATGCGGTAAAAAATGTCCTTTAATATTTAGCGTTTGATTTGAAACTTCACTGATGACACCTTCTTCTTACCATTCACAGAAAACCTTAGCATATTCTTCAAATTTTTTCATAGATTTTAATTTCTTCGTTGAACTTATCAATCTTCGTTCAGCTATATGTTTATTTGAAGCAATCTCACGTTTGCCGTTTATCCAAGGAAGACCTACAATATAGCGACCTTCTCTATTTCTATCAACTTTTTTTATGAAATTATCATGAGCTAATCCTTCTTCTTCTGCTTTAGACAAAGTATGACTGGGATCTGTTATGCCGATTGTCTCTAATTTCCATAAATCGGGAATCTTCATCTCTTTCAACGCTAGGTTCGTAATCAGCATATTTCCATAATTTAAACAAGACTGTGATGTACTTTCTAAACGACCACAAAGTGTCCATCCAAGCTTCGTCTGTATTGCTGTAAGACCGCTCTTTAGCTGTTTCACTCGAGCTGTGAGAAGTTGTCCATAGTAATCGCTTCCTATCAAAATTTCAATTTTAGGACTCCCGGTTCCTATATCTTTATTATCCTTAAGTATGGACTCTTTCGGTATGCGAGGAATATTACTGCAAATTATATCTTGATCCAAAAATTCTAAGACTTCTTCAGTTTGGTTCCGATTACCGGAAGCACTTAACTCAACTTGGAATTTATTGTGAGATTTGGCTTCTGTTTGTGTACCACCAAATAATGTGTGTACAATCTCTTCAGAAGAAATGGGATGTAAACCTAATTCTTTGGCTGTACTTTTTAAAATATAGCTCTTTTGTGACCCACAATCTAACAGTACTCTTACTTTCTTTGCTATTTGACCTTTAATAACGATTTCTAAAGTCATAAGAGCTACTTCACCAGAACACTTATTATTGGCTATGGTGCTTTGGATTACTCCTGTGGCCTTAGCTATATTTTCTGGTTCTTTACGCATTGAAATTTCAGGGCATAATAACTCGGTATGGGGTTTAGAACATACATGGCAACGAATAAAAACTTTGCAAACTTTAGCTTTGTGACCAAAACGAAGACACTTTAGACAGCATTTTTTATCCCTAATTTTAGCTTTCGGTTCTTCAAACGAAAGAAATCTAGCCCTAATACAGTTCTTGTTTTCATGTGATTTATCGCAAAATAAACATAGGCGTTCCTTTGCGCTAAATAGCCTTGCCGCCGTAGGTAATTTATTTTCACCTTTTCGGAACTTTTCTTTAGGTTTGTCTTTAGAGACTAACTCTGCAAAATCCGATTTAGCTAATTTTAATCTTTCTTCTCCTGCGACTTCTTATTTCAGGAATTCCATCAGTGTTACTATATTTTATTTTGTTGACAATGAATTACTAGCACTATCAACGCTTGATCTGTTCGAAATATTATACCGTTGCCATGCTTTCATTACATCTTCTGACAAGCTAGATTCAATCATAGGATAGAGCCAAACGGAATTACTTTCTAAACTTATACCCATGGATTCTAAAGATCGTAAATATGCCTTGACTTTTGTGAATAGATCCGATAACGGAAGTTTATCTTTTCCGTGTGCCTGTACATTAGCGACAACCAATTTTAAAAATTCTCTGACATATACTTCTATCAATAAATCTTTACTCCCAAAACGTTCTTGAAATGCCTCTACAGCTTTTGGGTAATTTACCGAAGTCATTGGATAACTTTCTAAAAGACGCCGGGCACTCGTTCCAGGTTCTACCGACTGTATAAGATACTGAAACTTATCACTATTATCCAAATTTATGTCTTCATGAATTTTTTCAAACTGGGACCAAAACGAAAGATAATTTATTAACTGCGAATCGAATGGCTTGATATTAAGCTTAGGCAATTTTTAAGTCTTAGGTTTAGAATAACCGTAATCATTTTTCCTAGCATTACCATCTTCTTGATTATATTTATTTATGCTCAATACAACTTTACGCTTAATGGTAATAAATTCATCTGAGTAACCTTCATTTTCCACAACTTCCTTTTCAATTTCTTGTTCATCGCATTTATCATCATTCACCAGGGCCTCTATCACAGCTTCATCTATCGCTTTTATTTCATTCATCAAATTTTCTAATTTCGTAAAACTGTCTAGAACACTATCCTTATCTATCGGGTCTCCGGTAATTTTTTTTTAAAATATATTTAAGGTCCTGGTAAATGATGAACGTAGCGGTGTACGCTTTTTCTTTAACTGAATCATATTAAAGAAGGTTTTAGTAGAAAATTAAATCAATGAAAACGATATATATTATGAAAATAATTTAATAACCCATCATCATTATTCAATAGTCCCATGTTCGGCCGCCAGATGTTTGCATCTTATCAAACACTATGATGGGTTCGATATATTTTTATATACAATCCTTTTAATTATCACAAAATTTATTTACACAATAAAATACAGATGTGGGACATTTTGACGAGATGTTGATATTAGACAATTATTTACATATGTACAAATTCTAAATTAATTTTACCTTGGTTCTGATCATCGTACTATATCCAATAAAACATGATCCTAAATTATTTTCTTTAGGTTACACTTTATTCCTTGCCGTCATTCTTTTTCTGGAAAATAGACGGTATTCTTTTAATTTACATTTTCGTAGCTACTTCTCACAAAAACATTCTTTTTCACTTCACAACAAAAAAACAGATGCCAATTTCCTTTTCCTAAATTTTTAACCTCTTGAGATAATAAAATGTAAAAAGAAGGCAAAAGAAAAAACCAACTACGTTGCTATAGCAACGAGCCGCATTTTAATAAATAAAATAAAATATAAAAGAAACAATTTTATCGGCGTTAGCTAAAAGTCGTCTGCATAAATAAAAATATTAATTCACCGATTCCTATCATACACCATAATTAATATAACGGAATTATTTTGAGTGCCCCTGTAAATGAACTGTAAGCGCTACACATAATATATTCTAAGGTAACTTTTTGTAGTGTATCTCAATAATGCATATAAATTTCGTTATATTTCGAATAGTGTAAAACTATTAAAATACACCGCAAATGATTTTTCTACATAGACTATAATGAAACGAAATACTTTTGAGTGACCCTGTAAATGAACAATAAAATCTACATAATTAATTTTCAATACCAAACATGTCACAGCAAAATTTAACAACATATCTAAATTACATAGCAATCCGAGTATATTTACGCGAGATAGGGTTCAGACAGACGGACAGACAAACTGAATTCATAAAAACTTTTCAATTATGTAGGAAAGTGTTAGAAAAAGATACGGAATGAAACAATTTCCCGCATTCAATAATTTTTCTTATCTATATAGAAGGAAGTAGAAAAGACTTCTAAGTTCTGTAACATAAAAAAAAAGTAAATACCAAAATCCTATGAAATCACTTTTGTTTTAAGGTCACTGTAGTAAATTTTTACTGTTAATCTTTCAGGCTATAATTTTTCTCAAGCTACTTTTTACGACAAGAGTGTTTCGTTTAGTTACATTGTTACGATTGCAAGATATTTTATAATATAGTAAAACAAGAACGGAAAATCATGCGTCAAGCATAGATTATATAACACATTCCAAC
Organism: Maratus michaelseni; assembly: GCA_963931845.1. Lineage (NCBI taxonomy): Eukaryota > Metazoa > Arthropoda > Arachnida > Araneae > Salticidae > Maratus > Maratus michaelseni. Next base: position 309,687,781 of record OZ007591.1, read on the forward strand.
ACTTACAAAATATTTTTACAAATCCTTACCGTGAAAGACGATATATAAGTAAATAATTTGGAAAACGCATAGCATACTAAAAAAGACAATTTCAGGAATTACCAACAATATTCGGGAAAATATCAGAACTCTTTTGTGCAGCCCTGTATATGATCTATGGATTTGTATATATAATACATAGATTGGTAAATTTTATTTCAATTAGGAAAGGCGTAGCACAGTTTAAATTTCCCATTCTGGAATTTCTGTCAATAAATGGAAACGTACGCGAGACGATTTATGATGCCCTGTATATGATCTATATAATTTATACACAACAGATAATAGGCAAAAAATTAGTTAAATTGAAAAATCTTTCAGCAACTGAAAAAAAGCACTTCCTGCAATTATTGTTAACAGACAGTGCCGAATTCTTTTGTGTGTTCCTGTAAATGAACAATTTGACGATTTAACATTTGGGCCGACTAACAAAAAATGCCTTAAAATTAATTTATTAATTTATAATTAAGTTCTAAAGTAATAAAATGTTATATTGACGTACGAAACACACTTTTGAGCATAACTTTTTATAATTCTAGCATATCAAGGAATGAGTGAAAAATTGATTACAAAATTCCATCTTTATACACAAAAACTAAAATTAACTACAATAGTGTAAAAAGAAATGTGAATAATTTATATTAGTCACGAGAAATTATATATTCTATCATAATTCAATTAACATTTAAGTTGAAACTTATCTTATTTTTTGAAGCAAAATTTCCGGTGAACAGTGAATCGTAAAATTAATCTTAATTCAATGAAAATCCAATGCAGTTCTGATAACGCTATTTCGTTCATTACCTTCCATAGGTATTGCGTAAATGAATAATTAAATGGGAGGTGCTGAAGCAGAATATTTTACACAGCATATTTTAATTTTACTTACCCATCATATACGTAGTATAGGGTCAGTCTTGTAATCGTTTTGAAAATCGAAATTTTTTTTTGACGGATTTACACGTTTCAGACACTGGAGATTCCTGAAAACATATTTTTAGAAAAAAAAATTTGCCGTCCGTCTGTGTGTCTGTATGTCTGTGTGTCTGTAAACGCTCTATCTCCCAAAAAATTTGAGATAGAGACTTGCAATTTTGTATGTACTTAGTATGTAATAATGGGAAGAAGCCTATTTCATTTCAATAACCTCGATTAACCGGAACTATTTTTTCGGACTCTCGAAATATTCGTTCTGATAAAAGGTACATACAAATTTTCGAAATTGTTTATTTTAAGAAATGAATATAAAATACAATAAAAAAAACAAATTTTGCATAAAGCATGATGTCGATCGAATAATTAGTTGCCGAGATATTTGGAATCCAATTTCCACACTCTTCAATTTTTCATGACCCTGTATTTCATCCAAATTTCCCTTCAAAGATATATTTTAATTGGAAATTTGACGCTTAATCAGATGCAATAAGCCGCTAGTTAATATGACGTCATCAAGCCACGATTTTATTTGAATTGCAATGCATTTTATAAGTAGTTTACACATTTTTATTTTACTATTTTACTTTATGCATATCCATGATGGGTTAGTATTACGGTGGACCCCCAACGACTAGTTCTTTAAAGTGATAGAAAATGTAATTACAGCGTAAAAATATCTACTGTATATGGTGCTCTAAAAATATTGAAACGGGCTGTAATTTTTTACGTGCTGGAGATATGTAGGAAATGTAATTTGTAAGCAAATGTATTTAAATAAGAGACTGAAATTCAGATGACGTTGATGGAATAGTTTTGCCACTAATTTTCAAAATCTTTTTAATATTTTAAATCGTCCATGTGTCCTATAATTGAAATGTAAAAACATTTTTCCATGCCCTGACAACTACAATAGCAAATATTCCACTCTTCTATGACCAAAATTCACCCAGTTATAATACACTGCATAAAAAAAAAACACCGCGTTCCGGCATTAAAATAGCGTATCTTTGTATTTACAGACGGAAAGCTGCGAAATTTAATAAACTAAAAATATCATATTTCGCTAAATTTTTGTCGCGGAAGAGTGGAATGTTTACTGATGTGCTTGCCAGAGCATGGGAAAAATATTTCTGAATACAGTGGAACTTCCATTTAACGAAGTCTCATCGTTACACTTAAAAACTTCGTTACGAAGAAAATTCGTCAAATAGAAATTAACTTAAATTCATGACATTTTTTCTTGAGATATGACAAACAGGTATCGGATTCAGAAACATTTGATTCAGTTTTAATTATGAAGCCGTCTTTTACAGTTGTGTACGGTCGATGAAATCACGTCACATTTCCAAGCTTTGGCCCAAGCTTTCATCAGCTCTGATACACAGAATCTCAAACTAATGTTTTCACTACATCGGCTTTTCTCTGTCTTTTTCGATAATGTGCTTCAAGGTTTTTTATTATTCCTTAGAGTAATGATTGAAATTTAGCTGTATTGGCAGGAACAAAAATAACTTTGATGTTCTTCGATTTGTATTTTGAAGCACGTTCTTTTGGATGTACAAAGCAATTGTCTATCAGCAATGGAAAGTCAGAATGGTACCTGTCTGACTCTAATAGATATTTTTTGTTTCAATGCATCTGACGCCATTGCGACACCTCATCTTCTATATCATTGAAGGTAAAAAGGGGATTTTGACTTCCCCCAACTGTCAGCGCTGGAGTCTCGGAGTGGGAGAATAGTGATAACAAGTTTTTTTCTTAGTATGAAAAAAAATTGTTTTATTTAGCACCAAGCAGAATGGAAATTATTTAAATGTGTTCATTTTCATACAATCGAATCCGCTGAAATAAATTTGCATATCCATCGAACAGCAATCGCTTAATTTCGAATTCTGTACACGTACAAAAGTGGAATAAACTTCGTTATATAGAATATATTTTTCGTAATGTGGAGATTACTTTACATGCTAATGGTGTTAAAAGTCAAAGTTCTGCAGAAAATTTTGTTAAGTAGAAAACTTCGTTAAATAGGGACTTCGTTAAAGGGAAGTTCCACTGTATAACTGATACTATAATGCAAAAGTAGAGAGGATCACTATCATCCATTTTTTACTTTCTTCTATATAATTCTAAATATTGAATTCATGAAAATTTGCGACTTCCGGTTTTCGGCGGATTTATACGTTTTAGAAGGCCCTGAACACGATTTGACTGTTTTTTCAAAATGTCTGTTTGTGAGTCTGTGAGTGTGTCTGTATGTGACAAAAATTTTGTGGGCGCTCTATCTCGAGAGATAATGCACGGAATTTAATAAAACTTTACATTCAGTTAGTCCCTGATATAAGTTGGTGCTGATTGGTTTTTGGTATAAATCGTGCAACATGTGATACTGCTATGCTACAGTTTTCACGATTTTCAATATAGTTACATCTCAAGAAATAATGCAAATAATTTCATCAAACATCAGATTCGGGTATACCATGTCATAAATAGATGCTGATTACGTTTTGGTGTAAATAGCTCAACAGGTGCTGCTGTTATGCTACATTTTTCATGATTTTCATGGTACCTATATCTCAAGAACTAATGTACAGACTTTGATCAAACTTAAAATTCTGTTAGATTTTGACATAAATAGATGCTGTTTGGTAAAGTTTGTGACGTCATCAAGCCTCGATTTTATTTGAATTGCAATGCATTTTATAAGTAGTTTACACATTTTTTATTTTAATATTTTACATTATGCATATCCATGATGGGTAAGTATTACGATGGCCCCCAACGACTAGTTTAATTTTACAATAATTTTGCAATTCCAGCAAAATTTTGTTGTTTTTGCAAAATTTAAATTGTTGTGTAGTAGCCATAACTCTCTCACGTAACTCGATTTATTTGACTTATATAGCTATATAACTAAAGGATTAACATAATTTTTGGATAATTAAAACTTTTCTTGTCATTGGGACGGACCAAGGTAGTTTTAAAAATCCCCCTGTCCCATTTATTACTTTCTTCAATCTTTACAAGAAGAAAGTATTGGAATCATGAAAATTTTCGACTTCTGGTTTCTGACGGATTTTAGAAGGTCCTGAACACGATTTGACTGCTTTCAGAAAATGAGTTTCAATGACTCTATCTGTCTGTATCTGACAAAAATTTTGTGGGCGCTCTATCTCAAGAACTAATGCAGGGAATTTAATAAAACTTTATATTCAGATACTCCCTGATATAAATTGTTGCTGATTAGTTTTTGGTGTATATCACGCAACAGGTGGTGCTGTTATGTTGCATTTTTCGCGATTTCTGCAATAGCTCTATCTGATTTTCAGCAGTGAATTACGCCTGTAATCTTTGAATAATAACCAGTGAATTGTTATCCTGCTTTTTTCAGGCTTAATTCACTGCTGAAAATGAATTAAAAATTATCTATGTTTTGCCGTATGCTGAGCTTTGTATTGTAGTCTCATGTTTGCCGCAGAAATTTGTGTGCTCCTTGCGTGACATTTCCATCTTGTGCTGCGGTTGCAGCCGTTCCGACATATATAAGAGTGAGAAATGCTGATCTTAGATATCGTTCCTCGTAACTCAGTGGTAGAGCCTCAGAGCGCTGTTCTGAGGACCCGGGATCGACTCCCGGCTTCGGCAATTTTTGCTCTCTCGGTTTGAGCTTGAAAAAAAGCAGGATGGAAATTTACTTGTTATTATTCAAGGCTTACAACCGTAGTTCACTGCTGAAAATGAATTAAAAAATAGTTAAAATTGCATATTTAGATTGGTTCATTTAACAAAAGTTTTTGTAGTACAAGCAAAACAAGTTCGTAATATAACATATTTTATTATTTAAACAAACAAAATAGATTTTGTTGAAAAAAGAAAATAGATTGTTAAAATAACAAATAGCATATATCTATGTAAAAAAATGAATTTTGTTAATTCAAGTAAAATGGTTCAATTTTACTTCAATACACAAAACATTTTTCATTACAAAACATTTTTCTGCTGACGATACAAAATTTTTATTTGGAATTGTAAAAAAAAATCGACAATATTTTTTTTGTTGATTCAAACAAAATTTCCATTGACCCATATTTAAACGAAAAGTTTTGTTGGGTCAACCAAATTTTTGTTGATTCAAGAAAACTTTTTTCTGGGTGTAGTATGATACTTTATTCGCACTCCTTGCGTAAAAAAATGAAATAAATTTTAACAGCAATATATTCCCTTTACCTACGGCTCAGTTCTCTCATGATCGCTTTGAAAAGTCTATCAATAATATTACTCTAATTCTTTCTGGTTCGTTCCTATTTTTGTAGTAGTTGTACATTATTTTTATCATTTTATATAAGATGTATTTTAATCATGTGTGGAAATGATATTTCTTTTTGCGAATTTAACTTTATATTACTATTATTAAACTATTTAGGCGGAATTTACGCAAGTCGCATTACTAAGGTCGTTGTAACTAAATGTGATGACCATTAAATGCGATAAAATTCTTGCAACTAAAATCATAATACAAGAACCGTTTGTAAATGTAACATAATATAACATTCGTATTTCAGGAACAAAAAGCGTAACATGTTATTGCAATTAAAGCATTTTCTTCTAGGAGAATTTCCCATCGCAATATACATCGCTAATTACACTGTACAGTAATGAAATTGCTTCGGAAGTGAAAGTAGACAATTCTGTATGAAACCAATACGCGGAAAACGGATATCGCCATATAAAAACATTGGCTCTGGTTTTGAAAGTACATATATGCAAATTTAATATTGTTTTCAAAAAACAAATTATTTGAAAATATTAAGCGAAAAAAATATGAATTATAACCAACCAATTTTTAAATAGAAACCTATTTATAGAAGCTTTAAATTAGCGAATCAAAAACTACCGCTATTTCCGCCAAGTAGTTTTCGAGTTATGCTTAAAAAACACTTGAAACTTATCCGTAGTTTGTTTTGAAACTAATAACATTGTACTTAGCATTAGGTATTCCAAACATGACATTTATATAATTCCTAAACTACATCAAAGAATGACTTTTCATTTATTATCCGAAAGTAAAATTTATCAAAAAAAAAAAAAAAAAAAAAAAAAAAACATTGTCAAAATTGTGTATTTATATTTAAAATTTCCACGTTTGTTGCAATTTTTTTAAGGAGCAAAACCCTAAGCTTATATATTTTTGCATATATTGAAACAAGCCATACTTACCAGTCAAATGGTTATTTTCGTTCTTCTCTGCGACAATTTTGTGATGAAAAGGTATGAGGTATTTTTTCTTTCTTTTCTTTTTCTTTTTGACATCTGTACATATCTCAAAGATAAATTTAATAGAAATGTAAGGGAAAAAGCATCATGCTATATAATTTTAATCGTATTATGATAACAATTATTGTTTTTGTTAAGTTAATTCACATTTATTGTTCCTGATTGTAGATATTTACAAAGAAGTCTAATCTGACGCACGCAGTATACACTGGCATAGAGGTAATATGGTATACATATCTCTAAATTACGAACAAATTGTAGCCAATTCCCCATTTTATGATCATATTTATGATCAGCGGCATCGACATTATTAAGAATAGCGCATTTTTACATCGAAAGCCAAACTCCTTCAAGACTTCCTAAATGCGAGGAATAATCTCGAAATCAAGTTTATCATTTTGCTTTTTATCTGTTGCAAATAAAACTATCAACGTCATGGCATTGAAGAACTGTTTCATGTATCGGGAGTGAAAGCGAAAAACAAAAACGAATACGGTTTCAGCTAGAATTGTTCTGACATTTTCATCACATTTTGATTTTTGATTTATTGATGGAACAATTTGCGACGAATTGGGGCCTTCAAATGAGAAGGAGCTTTAAGCAGATGTACTAAGGTCCAGACAGTGTTATATTAGTGATTCTATTTGGCTGGATACTTAATTATATATTTCAAATGACAAAAATAGGAAAATGCATTCCTTTATAAAAATGAATGCAAAATGCGATATAATAATAGTGATTATATTTAAGCAAAAAATAAAGAGATAATGATCAATGGATCAAGTTTTTAATTCAAGTTGCAGGGGGTCAACGCAAAAGTATCCTTTAAATTTTCCTAGAAACATGGGGCTTAAAGTAAATTACCAGAAGCCTTTAGCAATATTTAGCTAATTTTGTAAAAAAAGAAAAATACTATTATGGAATAAATATGGTACATTTAATACACTTCTATCCCTATTTTTAATTTTCTTCCAGATATAATTTCTAGCTAACAAAAAGCTTAAGGTAACTTCACATAGGTCCTAAATGCTAAACAAACTGTTGCGGTTGTTAAAGATGGTCAAATGAGATCATTGCGAACCAACAGAAAATATAATATCCCTCACTCAACAATGCTTCAACAAGTAAATGGATGGATTTTTGGCAGCAGTTATTTTAGCATATCCATATCATAGATAATATAGTAATTGGAAAGCATAACGAAGCTATTAAGTTTACCAGCTGTGTATTTGTTGAGTACGAGTGTGACGTTTCCCAGGTACTGTTGGCATTTTTAAGGTAGATAAAGAAGTCAAAATAAGCACAATGATAACCACTGGTTCCAAAACTTGCAAGTAGCCAAAACGATGTGATAAAACTTTTTATAAACTAAACAAAATTAATGTCATACCTGGTTTTTAAAAAAAACCATATAAAACCAGAAATTTTATACAATAATAAAAAATATTCATAACAGCATGTTATATTAATTCTTAATTGTTGAACGTACATTTCTTTATTATATCTTATATTTTATAATTTATTTTTATTTTCATTTTAAATTTTTATGTTTCTCACGGCTCTTATTTTGCCTCGCAAATCGCTTACATTTATCCTGGAAGTTCAGTTGGTACGCAACTAGATATTCCATTCTGTTAACTACATTGTTCTCTCGCAAGTCACTGACATTTATCCTGGAAGTTCAGTTGGTACGCAACTAGGTATTCCATTCTGTTAACTACATTGTTCTCTCGCAAATCGCTTACATTTATCCTGGAAGTTCAGTTGGTACGTAACTAGGTATTCAATTCTGTTAACTACATTGTTCCACTGTCCTAATTACATCTATTCGACTTAAAACAAAAAAAGGGTGGGATATATGACATGACCACATTTGTTAAATTTCAGAACAACTTTTGCGTTTCAGGAATTCCTAAGTAAGAAAAAAATATTAGCTTATAAAATAGTTCTGTAAAACATGCTGTCATAAGCATTCTTTTGGTAAAATTAATGCTATAAAAATCATTCATCTATTACTTCTTCTTTATTATTTGTCAATGTAAAGTATTTAAAATATGAATTTTAAATTATTAATTGTCTGAGTGCAACGAAGACTCATACACAGCGCAGTATTACTTTGCCCCATATATAGCTACAATGGATATTAAAACCTTTCGTCAAGCATAACTCAAAAAATATTTAACGGATTTCGTTCAAATTTTTACAGCAGGTACCTATAAAGGTGACAACGACGTCTATTTATTACCAAGAATAAATGTCAAGCTGTTTGGTAATTATATTTAAAAAATAGATAAAAAAGCACAATTAAAGTACATACGTCACGAAATTTTGTGCGTATGTCATTTTCACCGGCGGGAGATTTTCGTAGACAATCGGAATTGAAAAGTTCATGGAGTACATGGAGCAAAAAAATATGCACGCACTAATATTCAGCACAATAAAATATATTTCAATTTAGTAGAAATCGAAAATTAATCTGGATTTTTTTCTGTTTGAAAAAAAAACCCCGCAATTACTTGGTACACTTGGTATTAGAGATTTGGCGCAAATCTCAGCAATAGCAGCTTTTTTTATTTCGCGTGTGTAAATTAAAAAAAATTTCTTTGGTGTTTAAATAAAAGGTTTCGATTTATGGCATTATTTCTTTTCTTTTTCTCTTTTTAGCATTTTAAATGGGATTAATGAAAGGCATGTATTTTAAATTAAATGAGTGAAAGGTTTATATTTAAATAAAATGAATTCAATGTGAAAATGTTATAGGAACAATATTTGGTGATTTATCAACTGCGCCAGGATAACATAACAGTACCAATATATAAAACAGTATGTAGTATGTGAAATGAAACAATTATATTATAATCGCCCATCGTACAAGAAAAAAAACTAATATTCTGCATTCAGAGGGAAAAATCCATCTCCTGTGCCGTAAGATTTGGCGAGTTCTCTTTTGGTGATAAGTTTTTAGATGTGATTGTTGGGATCTACAGGATTTGGCTTACTTTCTCTAAATCTTATTTTTTTGCAGATGTAGTATTATGTAAATACGTTTTTGCAGATATTTTTCTATTTTGTATATTTGGCATTCTATTTTGTGTATTTTCTATTTGGCATTTGGAAAAGAGATTTTTACCTTTTTATCTGTGCCTTCGGAAATATTAAAAAATAAAAAAAGATTTACATATATCAAGCGTATATTGTTACGTTTTGCATTTTTATACGGACCACTTCTCCATTTTTAGATTTTAAATGCTATTTATTATTTACTAGCCGTTTATTAATTGCTTACAATTTACCCCCCTGACAATAACAATTATTTATCACAAAAATGCCTCTTAGGTTTGTTAAATAAGTTTGTTTATGTATTTTCATTACTTATTAAAATATCGAATATGGCGATAAAATTTTATTTTAGCATCGTGCTTAAATTTTTAAGATGGTGCAAAAACATGCTTTAATAAACGTATGTTTGTAAATATTTGAAAAACATGTTTTACCGCTCTCTTGAAAAATTTTGTAAGATGCTAAAACTACCTCTTGGCACCATTTTAATTTTTTTCGCCAACTGACATAGGATACGAAACTTTTCCCCATTCAGATACACAGGCAAGGCTGGTCTCAAACAAGAGTAAAGCTAGCAACAATATTGTTTTAACTCTATAAGAGTTACAATAATGATATTAAATGCTCCGATGGCTTTGAGCCCAATTACTAAAGTTTCTCCTAAAAAAACTGTAGAAGAAATCTTTTACATTTGTTTCAAATGAAGCTCGGTCTACAAGGTATTAGTTAATAATACAAACAACACTAATAGCATGGAGGCAAAAGTTTTAATTTAAATGTATATATTTGAAACCCTTCCCTCCCCAACCCCTCCCCCCCACCCAAAAAAAAGAAAGTTACAGCAATGAATTTAAAATGGCGTTAAGCCACGCTTTCTGACATAAGCAATTGGCTGCAAACGCGATAACGAAACTTTCACTTAACTTAATAACATGTAGCTAATGTAGTCCTCAGAGTACTTTGCAGTAATACAGACCTTGTGGGTTTTTTTTTTTAAATCTTGAGATAATTCAGGTTTAAGAAGTTGAGATTTACTGTCAAATGATATAAACAAAATGAACACAAAACTGATGAATTATTATTCAGGTTTATGTATGAATTAAAAAAAAATTGCATCTGATTACACTTATTAGATAAATTACTTCTGTTTGCAATTAATAACTGATAAACGGCTTCTGTATATTAAATGAATTGTTTAAATATTGGGAAGATGTGGCGAGAGGTAGAAAGACGAGTAAACAAATGGGTAGACAGACGGGTAGAGGGACGAGTAGCGATATAGGTAGGCTGACGGGTTACAAAACGAATAGACAGACGGCTAGAGAGAAAGGTAAAAAGAGGGTTGGCAGAGGGGTAGCGAGATGGGTCACGAAACGGGTAGCGATACCGGTAGACAGGAATGTAGCGAGAAAGGTTGCGAGACGCGTAGCGTGGTAGATAAAGAGACGAGTACAGAGATGAGTACAGAGACGAGTTGACTGACGGGTAATGAGATTGGTAGCGAGTCGGGTACAAAAACATACGGATAGTGAGACGGGTATACCGACGAGTAGAGAGACAGTAGATGGGTAAGAAGATGGGTAGAGAGGCATATAGCCAGACGGGTAGAGAGACAGATAGACAAGTTGTGAGACAGATAGACAAATGGGTAGCGAAGTGGATAGAGACACGGCTAGACATACAAGTAGTTAGACGGATAGACAGACGGTTAGAGAAATAGATTGGCGGCTAGCGAGACCGGAAAAGAAATATAGAGACAGGTAGCGAGACGTGTAGAGAGATAGACAATCGGTTAGAGAGACGGGCAGAAGAACGAATAGGGAAACAGACAGATTGTGGAGAGACAGACAGACAGGCAAAAGAAAAATTTGCGGATTGGCACAGTAAAAGCGCAGGGGGCAGAGCCTCCTAGAGAATAATCAAGAAGTATCTGTTAAGCTTAACTTTGAAATATATATAATTTTCAATTTTGCCGATATGGAGATTTAATGTAAAAGTTATTTTACAGAAGTCATCGAAAGATTTTTTGTATACTTTAATAGTAATTTAGACTATAATTTTGCAATCTGGTTTGTAGCAAAGCATGCTATCAATGTGGTTTGAAGTGTAAGAGTTATTATAAACAGTTATACAAATAATAGATATGTAACCAAGGAAGAAAAATTTTAAATTCACACACGAAAAAAGGTGCAACAATGAAATTAAATTTGCGTTAAGCCACGCTTGATAGAATAATCTATTGGCTGCAAATCCAATTACGTACACTCAGAAAAAGAAACTGATTAAAACTACAAAACATATTTTTTGAGTACATTTTGTTGTTTTAGCGAAATTGGAGTAAAATTGCACCATTTTACTTCAATTAACCAAACATTTTGCTGACGATACAAAATTTGTTTTTGGAATTGCAAAAAAAAATTTTTTTTGTTGATTCAAACAAAATTTTTATTGACCCATATTTAAACAAAAATTTTGTTTAAATATAGGTCAATGGAAATTTTGTTTGAATCAACAAAAAAATTTTTTTTGTTGAAAACCACTTTTTTTTTCTGCAATTCCAAAAAAAAAAAAATTGTATCGTCAGCAAAAATGTTTTGTTAATTCAAGTAAAATGGTTCAATTTTACTCCTATTTTGCTAAAACAACCAAAATGTACTCAACAAAAATATTTTGTAGTTTTAATCAATTCCTTTTTCTGAGTGTAACTTTAAAAAGCTTGGCGTTTTAAAAGATCCGGCATTTTTTTTTTTTTTTCAAGTTTTGCGCAATACGCGCTTAAGAAAATGAGATTCTTTGCCACATGTTAAAAAAAATTATGACAACACATCTGATGAACGGTACTTCTTTTCTATTTTTTTAACAGTGTATATGAATTTATATATGGTATTTTGTAATTCTATCATTTAATTTGCTCTTTTTCTTTATATTGTAATTGTTAACCCTATGTTCTCAGCAATATCACTCAGACTAATCCCTTTGAGGGAAGTCCTAGTTATATAATTACAATGCAGTATTAAGGGATGAGATTTTTCTAAGAATCAGCCAGTAATTGCCTTCAAGGAGTACTTTTGTGGGGAACATCATACGAATTCTCGTACAAGGAAAATCTTGAACAATAACCCCCCCCCCCCAGACTGCGTTCGTTTCGAACCCGGATAGATTGATTACGAAACCTCATTTTGTGGCCAAAATGCTAATCATTGGGCTGCGTTGGCTTTTACTGTATTAGTAATTTAAACAAAAACGAAAAATCATGCGTCAAGCATAGATTATGAAACACTTTCCAACACATTCAGAAAATTATAAGGAAACTTAATCGTTACATAAGGTGAAAGAAGATATGTAAGTAAACAGTTTAGAAAACACATAACACATTGAAAAATACAGTTTTTGAAATTACCTTCTAGTGTCAAAAAAGTAGTCGAATTACTTAGTGCAGCCCTGTATATGATCAATAGATGTGGATATATAGTATGATAAAATTTAGTTCAGTTAGAATATTCACATTAAACAATTTTTTCCAATCGATGGAAATGCACTCGAAATCTTTTGTACAGCCCTGTATATTATCTGAAGAATTTTGTACACACCACCTATTAAGCTAAAAGGCAACTTAAAACTCACTCTTTACAATTACGAAACGTAAACGACAATGTATCTTTATCTCGTAGTCCTGTATATGAATTTATTTATATTCCTCAAACTTCTATTAGTCTACTAAATGTAGCTCAGCAGGAAAATGCGTAAACACAGTTAAAAACTACCCTTAAGCAATTCACTCCCATAGACTGTAATACTTACGAATGTAGTACTTCCTTGTGTAGCCCTGTATATGGAAACCGAATTTATAAACACACACGTACTATGAAAAAAAATGCTAAAAATGCAAACCAAAGTTGAAAACTCACATATATATATGCACACATAGACTGTAAATATCGCACATAAGCTGTAACCAATATATTTTTTGTGTGCCTGTAAATAAACGTAATGCTCACAAGAGAGCAATTTATAGTGCACCTCAGTAATGCATGTAATTTTCATTATGTTTGAAATAGTGAAATATCACTAAATTATACTGCAGACGATTTTTCCCCATATAACGATGTGTAAAAGAATTCTTTTGTTTGACTCTGTAAATGAATAATAAATGCTTTGCAGCCCATATTCTACAAAAAGCAATCTTCAATGAGCTTCATAGTTATATATCAATTACATTATGTTTTAAATGACGTAGCATCATCAAAATGCGCTTGAATCGATTATTTCAAGTTCACTGTAATGTAACGGAATACTTTTGACTGTCCCTGTAAAAAAAAAAACTATAAGTGCTACACATTTCTGTTGAAATAGGGAGCATGCTATAGTAAACAAAAATAACATACAAAAATTTCAGGACAATCGAAGCATATTTACGGGAATTAGAGCACGGACAGACGGCAGACGGCAGACAAACCGAAGTCATAAACACTTTTCAACTAGGTTGGAAAGTGTTAAAAAGTGATAGTAAATAAATTGATACAATTTAAATGAATAACTGGTCCCGCATCGCTTCGCCCCGTAATCATAATAACACGATACAATAACCCAGTAATATGACGATTTTTATACAGAAAAATGCAAACATTGCTTAAATTCTAAGAATGTGTCAACTTTTGAGGATATTTTTGCACGCATAATTTTTGAATTAAAACATGCATTCGTTTGACCGAAATGTCAGAGAACTAAGCTCCACAGAATTAAGAGACTTAAAATCCTTTTTATATTTTCTATTTGGTGGTATAATTTCTATTTGGTGGTAATACCAGTAACCGCTGTGAATTCTTCATTCTCAAGTTTTTATTCCGTTGTTTGTCCTTTATTCTAGTTTAGCATCACTTATTTATAGGAGTCATTTTCCTTCTTTTACTTACCCATCATACGTAGTATAGGGTAAGTCTTGCAATCGTTTTGAAAATCGAAAAAAAAATTTTGACGGATTTACACGTTTCAGACACTGGAGATTCCGAAAAACATATTTTTAGAAAAAAAAATTTGCCGTCCGTCTGTGTGTCTGTGTGTGTGTGTGTCTGTAAACGCTCTATCTCCCGAAAAAATTGAGATAGAGACTTGCAATTTGATATGTACTTAGTATGTAATAATGGGAAGAAGCCTATTTCATTTCAATAACCTCGATTAACCGGAACAATTTTTTTCGGACTCTCGAAATATTCGTTCTGATGAAAGGTATATAAAAATTTTCGAAATTGTTTATTTTAAGAATTGAATATAAAAGACAATAAAAAAACAAATTTTGAATAAAGCATGAAGTCGATCGGATAATGAGTTGCCGAGATATTTGGAATCCTATTTTCCACACTCTTCGATTTTTCATGACCCTGTATTTCATCCAAATTTCACTTCAAAGATATATTTTAATTGGAAATTTGACTCTTAATCAGATGCAATAAACCGCTAGTTAATAGGATTATTATTTTTGGAGTTATAAGGAAAAACCTCTTTCAAGCAATTCAGTAATCGAGCCTTTAAAGTTTGTGACGTCATCAAGCCACGATTTTATTTGAATTGCAATGCATTTTATAAGTAGTTTACACATTTTTATTTTAATATTTTACATTATGCATATCCATGATGGGTAAGTATTACGGTGGCCCCCAACGACTAGTTTTGTTTGCAATGATATTTGATTGAATTATAATAAACTAATAACATTTCAATTAATTATAACATTAGTCATTATTTTATATTGCGTATTATATCCAGCTGGAAAACGCATTTTTAGTTACTAATGTTAGTTAACACATTTAACATTGTTTCGATGTTGCATCACATTTTTTTTTATTAACATGATAACTCCCAAAATATTATTCCCGTTGACGCTAAAATGAGACTAATATTCGATAGCGCCAAGATTTCACCGGCAATTTAAAACTAAAAAGATTCATAAAACCAAATATACCAAAAAACTGCGGACATAAAATTACATAAAAATTGATATATCAATACGAATAAAACGTGGTAGATTGACAATAGTGTAAACCTAACAATGATAACTAACAATGGAAATACGACGGCCGACTGACAATGAGCTTTATTAAAAATGAACCTAACTAACAATGCGGGATAACAATGGTAATCCTTTTTAGTTAGGGTAATTGTTAAAAACACTCTCGTCTTAAAATATTTAAAGCATATTAAAACACATATATTATATGTATTGGAAAACATATATGAACACATATATTTAGTTGATACACAAGATAAATTATAACGCAATTTAATTTTCATTTAGAGCATTTGGAAAAAAATGTCAAAAATTTGGTCATTGAAACACTCTTTTTGAGCATTGAAGTAATAGAGAACAATCAACGAAACTATGTCAAGGCTGTGTCTAACACTTTTACAATGTACAAAGACTTCGTTTAAGAAATTATCAATAAATACAAACTCTATATTATAGAAGACACAGACTGGTACTTTTCAATATGCGACCTGAGTACAGAATCTTATCTTTGCTACATGTACTAACGCTTTGTGATGGAAATTATCTTCACTGAGAATGACGATCAAAAACTTACCTGTAGCTTATTCCTTCTCCCGATTAGCGGTCCCAATTTGTCCCAATTTTTTTTTTTTAACACAGAAACTTTCCTGTTACACTTTACAACTATTAGCAACCTTAATTTATTTTAATTGTGACTGAACTTCAGAAACTTTCCTGTTGTTTATTTAATCTCTTAATATGTGCCTTAAGAAGAGAAATTGGCCTGATGCTTCTTACTACTGATTTAAAATTGTACTTTAATAATGTGTGAAGCTCCGAATTTTTACAGCATCTTATTTTATCTCTCAATGTATGGCTCAGGTACAGGAATTGCCCAGTTGCTTTATATTACCGATTTATGACTTAATTTATCTTAATCGTTACTAAACTGCAGAGACTGTCCTATAACTCATATCATCTCACAACGTACGACTTAAACACTAAAACTGACCTGCTGCTTATATCCATTATTTACGGTTTCTTATCGACTCTAAACTCAGAAACTTTCCCTGTAGCTTATTTTTAATCTTAAATAACGAATTATCTATCTTCCTAACTCCTATGTTTTAAATAAAAATGAGCCAAATAGAGAAAGTTTCTGCAACAACCAGCGATTGATATATTTTGTTTTACTATTAGTAAATGTATTGCTTCTCGACTATGATAAACATTCAAAATTATAGATTTCAAGCTAAAAAAAAATTGAAAACCTTTGCTACTTCTTATATTCGATTAGTGACAAATTCTTCCTATTGTGACTGAAGCTCAAAAACCTTCCTGCAATTTATTTCATATTTTAATATATATGTCCCAGGAACAGAAAATGTCCTTATGCTTTATAGTGCTGATTTGTTACTTATTTTTTTATATTTGTGACTGAACTTTGGACAATTTTCTGCAAATTATTTGATCTTTTAATGTGTGGCTCAAGCACAGAAATGTCCTGTTACTTTTAACCATTTATTTGTGAATTAAATTATCGCAATTGTGACTGAGACTCAAAAACTTTCATGTAATTTATTTCATCTCTCAACATGCTACTTAAATACACAAACTGTTTTATTGCTTATGTCTACGATACCTGCATTTTTATCTCTTATTTGGAACTCTGATATAAAAAAACCCAAAATATATAGGTGAAAATATAAAATTATTCGTAGCTAGCTTCCATCATATAATATGCATTAATTTTAAATTAAAGTACAGTTTATATGTATGTAGGTCTAACTTTAAGCTGTATTTAATTGTATGTAATGTTTATGTAAAAATATTTAGGCTTAGATTTCAGAACAACTGCAAAAATGTTATTAAATATACGTTGTGAAAGATTAAGGTTTTATACATTCAGTTTCATGCAACTTATCAGCACTTTATATGGTTATATTATTATTTTTCATATACATAGCTTATTTAACCCGCCAGTACACGGGTTGGGTCTACTAGACTCTGGCCAAACTGTTTGTTTACGTTTTTCAGAGAAGACAGCTGCTACGCACCTGCGATATCCGGTAGCTTCCAATTCCTTTCTTGTCAGTTGGTGGCAAGCAGAGGTTGTCCTAGATAGAGAGAAATCGGGTTCGTTTATATGCGTTAAGTATTTTTTCAAAAGGCAATATTTTGAGATATGCATACTTGCGAATAAATACAATTTTTATTTGTTACTAAATTTTCAATTATGAAATTAACAAGAAAAATAAAAATATTTTTAAAAAAATCATTAAATAAAACTAATTCTAATTTCAAATTTTACCACGAAATAAAAATCGTACTTGTTGGCAAGTATAGATATGTGAATTTATCTTTTGCAGACAGCTCCTTTTTAGTTCCAAATGAACTGTAAGACTGTTTTTTTCTCCCATTTCAACAGGTCGAAGAGGAAAGAAATTTTAGACTTTGAAAAGCCACACGTTCGCCAAAGAGCCCTTGCTATTTTAGAGGATGACGATGTTTCAGATTTTGATGACTCTGATGATTTTACAATGTTGCAAAAAAATACCAGACGCTGGACTATGGTAATTTTTTATGTCTTGCCAAATGTCGCTGATTTTAATTCATTTTTGATTTTTGCAGAAAATAACGCAGATTCTCCGGAATCAAAAAACAGAAGAAAATTTCTAAAAAAAACTGGTGTTCACTCTGACTGACGAACAGATTAAAAAAACATATGTCAGCAGATATCTCCCAAAACATGTTAGGGATACTGCTAAAAAGTTAACTGGCATGAATGATTGGTTGGTTGGTTGGTTGTATAGGGTTTAATGGCTCAAGGCCCCATTAGGGACAAGCTGCGCCAAAGAAAAAAAAATCATTAAAGAATCCGCAACTAATGCTAACAAAAGCTAAAACAGAAACAAAGTTTAAAGAGAAAATTATCTGGATGGGGGTACCCATCCAGATATAGTCATACAGTGAATAAAACAAAATTAAGAATTCTAAAAAAACACAAGTATAAAATAATACTGTTAGAAATATGATCTGGATGGGGTTACCCCATCCAGATGTCAAGTTAAAGAAGTATAAAACATTGATAAATAAAACATGAAGGATATATAAAAACTATATCTCAAAATAAAAGCCAGAATGTTTCAAAAACTGAAAGAGTGCCCCATGAGGTTTTTCCCCAATGAGGTTTGTCAAAATTGGTGATGATGAATTAAAATATATTCTATACAAGTGCCGGAGGCCCGGACAGTCAGTTAAAACATGATAAATGGTCAGGTAATCAAAATGACAATGTGGACACATAGGTGCATCCTCCCGAAGTAAGAGGTGTTTATGAGTGATCCTTGAATGTCCAATTCTCAGACGAGTCAGAAGAACATCAGTTTTCCTTGGATAACTTGGAGGCCAGGTCATGATTATAGGTTTGATATGGTGCAGCTTATTATTGTATTCTAAATTCCAACTTTCTTGCCAATTATTATGTATAAAGTGTTTTATAAATAGTTTAACGTCTAAGAATGGAATTTTATGGTGTAATGGATTAAGAGCAAGTTTTGCCGCCTCATCTGCTTTTTCATTTCCAGGAATACCCATGTGTCCAGGTACCCAGCAAAATAAAATATCATAACCACGTCTAGTCAATTTATTATAAAAATCCAGGATGGCTGAGACATAGGGATGCTTTTTAAAAGATTTCATTGCGTCAATAGAACTATTTGAGTCAGTATATATGATAAAGGATGTGTTATGATGATGAGATATATGTAACATGGCTCTCTCTATAGCAATCAACTCTGCCGTAAAGACAGAAATTGAAGTGTGAAGCCGATAACTGAACTTAGTATTGTCAATAAAAACCCCGCAACCAACAATATTCCCACTCTTGGAACCATCTGTATAGATATCAATATAGTTATTATATTTTGCACGATGTGCAGCAAATAGTTGTTGGAAAACAGTAGAAGCCAAGTTATTTTTGCCATAACCTTTAAAAGGATGGAGAGAGGTAATTTTAGGAGGATTCCAAGGAGGGAGCACATGCAAAGGACATGGACTCACCTCGATATTATTCAACAGGCCATTATTGATTATGTTTCTCATTCTGACTCCAAATAATGGGATGCATGATGGTCGATGCTGATAAAGAATATCATTGTCAGTATTTAAAAGATAGGTATGAAGAGGATGACCAGGATGAGAGAGGACGCGGTAGTATAATTCTAATGAGAGTTTTTCACGAGTATGGTGTAATGATGGTTCATTACAGTCAACATAAAGACTTAAAATTGGAGATGTACGAAATGCACCAGAGCAGACACGGAGTGCGCTGTGGTGCACAGTGTCAAGTTTTTTAAGAGCAGATTTACTGGCAGAACCATAGACCTGGCAGGCATAGTCGATTTTTGTGCGGATCACAGCTCTATAGATTTTAAGGAGATAAGTGCGGTCAGCTCCCCAAGAAGTATTTGAAAGTACTTTGAGTAGGTTAAGGGATTTTTCGCATTTTGTCCGTAACTGTAAAATATGGGGTAAATAAGTAAGTTTACTGTCAAAATGCAGGCCAAGATAACGAACATTGTCCACAATAGGAATTTGGGATGAACTGATATAAATTTTAGGATCTGGATGCAGACCCCTTCGTCTACAAAAATGCACACAAGATGTTTTGTCATGAGAAATTAAGAAACCATTTTTGTTAGTCCAGTTAAGAATACTTTTAATTGCAATTTGCAGTTGTCTTTCAATAAAACGAATATCCTGTCCCATACACATAATATGGAAGTCATCAACATAGAGATCCCCCTTCACAGAAGGAGGAAGTTGTTTAATGATGTCATTTATTTTGATAGCAAAGAGGGTGACACTCAAGACACTGCCCTGAGGTACACCCTCTTCTTGTACATAAAAACTAGATAGTATTCCCCCAAGTCTAACTTGAAATCGTCGAATGGCAAGAAAGTTTTTAATAAAAATTGGAAGGTTCCCACGAAAGTCCAGGATAAAAAGATCGGGAAGAATCCCATAACGCCATGTTCTGTCATAAGCTTTCGCCATGTCAAAAAATACTGAGACCAAATGGCTGCGTTTTAGAAAGGCTGTCCGTATGTGATGTTCCAAATGGATTAAATTATCGATAGTTGACCTACCACGTCGAAATCCACTTTGAAATGCAGTAAGGCAATTGTTAGTTTCTAAAATATGGATGAGGCGGCAATTTACCATTTTTTCAAGGAGTTTGCAAAGGCAGCTAGAGAGTGCAATCGGGCTGTAATTATTGAGATTTGTAGCATCTTTTCCTGGTTTTGGAAAAGGTATAATTATAGCTCTGCACCAAGCATTAGGAAAAGTCTGCTCCATCCATATCCTATTATAGAAGGAGAGAAGATTATCCAAGGATAGTGCAGAAAGGTGCTTGAGCATAATGTATGTAATCCCATCGTGACCTGGGGCGGATAAATGTCTGTCTCTCAAGCATTTTATAATCTCTGATTTAAGAAATGGCTCATTATATGCATATGAGTGATGAGAGTTAAAAGTAATCCTGGTTCTTTCAGTTTGTCTTTTGTATGATAAAAAGGGTTCTGGATATGAGTCAGAGCATGAAATTGATGCTAGGGTACTCCCTATTGTCTCAGCGATGTTTTTAGGTGATGCAATGGTTTGACCGTTTTGTTTTAAAAGAGAAATATGATGATCAGAGTAGATGCCCAAACATTTTTTCACTTTGTTCCACAGTTCTTTACTTGAGGTATTGGAATTAATGCTTGAGATATAGTTCATCCAGGATTCACGTTGGCTTTTGCGTCGCACTCTTCTAGCTTCAGACTTTGTTTTTTTATATGCTATATAATTAATATTATTTGGATACCTCCGAAATAGATTCCATACTTTCTGTTGTTTTTTCTTTGCATTTTGGCAATCACTATTTCACCATGGCTTTCTATGTTTATGTTTAGATAATGTTTCAGGAATGCTAGAATCTGCAGCATTGATAATATATTGCGTTATATTATCAAGCGCATTGTCAATATTCCCTTGTATCATGTCAGCTGTGATATTTGCAAGTGCTGTAAATGTTGGCCAGTTGGCTCTGTCATATATATAACGATTGGCAGAATTGTTACAATCACTAGCAGGAGTAGTCAGTGTAATAAAAGTGGGAAAGTGGTCACTGCCGTGCAGGTCATTAGAGACCCAGAAATTCCAGAATGGATAGAGTATTGGGGAGCAAATTGTAAGGTCTATTGCATGGAAAGTACGGGTTGGCTCATGAAAATAAGTGTGATCACCATTATTGATCAGGCATAAGCCGTTGTCAGAAATAAATTTTTCAATAATATCACCACGTTGGTTAGAATCACGGTTGCCCCAGAGTTGACTATGTTCATTAAAATCTCCAATAAGTATGTATGGAGCCGGGAGTTGGAGAAGCAGGTTATCGAGTTGTGCTGATTGAATAGTTTGGTTTGGAGGTAAATAAATGGTGCAGATTGTTATGAGTTGTTTAATATGTACACGGACTGCAATAGCTTGTAGATTTGTATTTAAAGAGAGATAAGAATGGGGTAAATTATTGGAGATGATAAGAGCCACTCCACCAGTGGCCCTTCCATTAGCTGTAAAATCTTTTCGGTATGTAGCATAGTTACGTAATTTGCATTTGTCATTGGGCTTTAGATGGGTTTCTTGTAGAGCTAAACATAATGGTTGATGGTCAGATAGGATATTACGGATTTCAGCATGTTTATTTTGATAACTACGGCAGTTCCACGAGATAATATTAGTCATGATTAATTTTTTAGATAGAGAAATCTGCGTCATTTTGTTCGGAGGAGGTAGACATATCATCTTCTCCATCGTTCAATTCAGCATCCGATTCTGGATGAAGTGTTACAGCGTCTTCATCATGCATATGCTTCTCACCTTTATTATTTTTATTTAGACAAGTTTTTTTTTAGTTTGTTTAATTTTCTTTTTCTTATTAGATGGGTTTTCAGATGATACAGTGGATTTTATTTGTGGTAGGCCATGTTTTTCTGAATCAGATCTCAGATATGCGACTTTGTTTTATAGGTGTAGTTTTGTTGGTATTTTGAGAGGATTTTTTATGGATTGGAATTTTAGGAAACATTGATTGTGATGACTTTGAAGAGATTTCTTGTGGTGATTTAGGAGGAAGAGAATTTACTGATTTAAAAGAAACAGATTGTGTTGATTTAGTTGTAGTAGCAGTATTAGTAAACGGGGTTTCTTTTTGCTTTGATAAGACACTTATTTCTGTAATGGATTCAGTTTGAGTTGCTATATTTTTACAAGTTTTGCAAGCAGTTTTTGATATGGCAGCATCATATGATACTCCAACTTTGGATGTCCTGGATTCAACTATTTTTCTGGCTTCAGGGTATGATATGTTTTCTTTAGTGCGTATTGTCTGTATGTCTTTTTCTTTTTTCCATTGTTCACAAGATTTAGAGTAGGATGGGTGCTCTTTTTTACAATTTATGCAGTGAGCTGGAGCGTTACAGTCAGTACTTTCGTGACCAACTGCACCACACCGACCACAAGTGATTTTACCACGGAATGCCGTTTTAGATGACCAAAACTTTGGCATTTAAAACAGCGCAGGGGGTTTGGGGTGTACGGTCTAACGGAACATGATAAATATCCAGCTTTTATTGTTTTAGGTAAATTAGGAGTATTGAATGTGAGGATAATATGCTTTGTAGGAATTTGTATTTGATTAGGTGGTATTTGTTCATCACGACGGAAGATTTTTATTCTTCTTGCTTCAATGATATTTTGTTCTTTCATATTATCAACTATTTCCTGTTCAGTAACATACAATAGATCAGACTCAGAAATTACTCCGCGAGATGTATTTAGAGTTATGTGTGGGGTTATGCTGACTGCGATGTTGGCAAAATGAGTACATTTTTTAAAATTAGATGCCTGGGTAGAATTGCTTACCTCAATTAAAAGATCGCCTGACCTCAGTTCTTTCACTGTCTTAGGTTCACCGACCAACCCTTTGATTGCTTTATTAATCAAGAAGGGAGATGTCTGATCAAAGCTCCTTTCTTGGCGTTTCAAAATGAAAAATCTTTCATCAGTTTTACTAGCGTTGTGTTTGGCATTATTGTATTCCATATTGGAAGCAAAAAAGTCAACTCTCTCTCCCCGTGAATTAGTTTGGCCCTGATTTATTGCTTTTGAGCCAGAGGCCACTGCATTACTCCCTTTATTTGGCTGTGGGGCTTCCACATCACATATTTTATTTCCTTCTGTTGTAACCATATTAGACAGTATAAATAGATGAAACGTCATGCGTCGGACCTGGTCACCGACCCTTCTTCTTAACCTTACTTCTGGGCGCAGGTCTCAAAAGGGCGAAAACTATTATCAACAAACCTCCACGTTTTTCGAACGTTGGATTAAACTCGGTAGCATTTCCTAATATCTAGTTCTTTCGCATTGGAATCAGGTAGTCAGTAGGTAAGCCTTTACAGCTCTGTCCAACCTACAACCCCTTCCACCGAAAGGCACCAGTCTCCCGGTGTTGGTCCTAACAGCCACCATACAATGTATGGCGTCCTCCGATCACGGAACCGGAATTCGGAAAATGCCCTGCACTCTGGGACTCAAGATCAGCCTAAAAAGGTCGAAGAGATTAAAAAACCTCAACACCCAGAGTGTCTCACGTGAAAATAAAAAAAAACCACTATTGATTAAAAAAAAATAGAAGCAATGTGAGAGAAACTTAGAAACAAGGTGTATTTTTTGTCTTTTTTAAGCTTTTCAATTTTTTTCTTTTTCTAATTTTTAAACAAAAGAACGAAAACAACGTTAGTAGAACAAAAGTGTTAGTAAAACAATCAAACATGAACAAGAACAAAGAGGTATAACAAACTGAAAAGAGAAGATTAAAAAGTGTGAAACAAAGAAAAAAGGATAGACAACTAAAAAAAGAAGGCATGAAAGGAGAAAGATCGCTCAGGAATCCGGGGTCGCGAAACCCGTAAATACCTACAGAAGGTATTCCCCTGGGGGAGAAGATGTACAACCTGAAAATGTTGTAAATAAGCGAGGAATAAGTGCTTTTTTTTTTTTTTTTTTTTTTCAAAATCAACACAACCTAAGATCTGCTGATCTTGAATTTCTACTTGAAAAGTAGTAACAATCCAAATGCGGCTGAGGGACCTCAGCCCACACCCTTCTTCTCCGCCCCGAAGGACGCGGTCATGTGTTGAAAGTATCGATGTGCTGCAACACCACCAATGAGGGCCCTTGACGCTATAACTTTAAAGTCACCCTTCTTCAAGATGTGGAACGCTGTAAGTTCTTTGTACGAGGACTCCGCCACAACCCCCCTCCAATTTAATGTCAGGGAGTCGCAACGGAATCCCCCGGGACGAAGTCCTTGTAGTTGACCTGCGAGAGAGGCATATTTATCGCATTTCTGAGTATGCGTGCGCTGCAGCGGAAATTGATCATTTATTACTTGTACGTCAAGTACATGCACTCTCTCCAACGAGTATAGTACCAAGTCGGGTTTCATTACACGATCATCAACAGTAAACCTTGGCTCCAGATGAACTGTAATGCCACGATCCTGGACGATCCTCCTCACGTATTTTACTATGTCATTATGCCGTTTAATTCGAGCGAAGTGCGTTGCGTAGCAACCCTGGATTATATGGTTCAATGTTTCGATCTGGCCGCATCCTCTTCGGCACGACTTGTCTTTCCGCTCCCTTCCTCTAGCACATCTGCTCCTATTGAATAACACTCCGTATCTGACGTGAAGACATTTGATAAAATCCTTCCCGCTCAGAAACGAGGAGCCGTCATCGAGCCAACGATGCGCACTAGGACACTTAAAAGACTCAGTGAGCCCTTTTCCATCAACATGCTGGTATAATTTGTTCTTAAAGAATCTGGACAATTGTTCTGTATTTCTCAGCATCCTGCTTTCTATCTGTAGTAGGTTTGTCCGAGGTTTATTGTAAACCAATCGCTTATTGGCTATAATTGGTATTAGAAATCTAAGGGCTGGCACTCCCATGCCTCCGTCAGACACCTTCACATGGAAGGCTGCCTTCGGGAGGTCATGGGGAAGATGTAGGATCTGTCGTACTGCTTTTCTGATAATAATATCGGATTTATTGAGGTATTTAGCAAACAACTTTGAAAATATGTAACTATGATAAAACGAAGGGATTAAAAAGTTCTTTAACATGAATAGTTTTTGCTGTGGTTTAGCAGGAGCACGAAGTAAAACTTTAATTTTTTTCCTGTAAGGCCACATGATCAGTTTTAACAAGTCCACTTGGGGTGAACTTCGCACCCAAATAAGTGAATTCTGCATCTACTTCACAAATTTTAAAAGGAAGATTATTATACGTTAAAACAAAGCTATTGTCATAAATCATTTTCTTGCACTCCTTCTCCTTAATCCAAGCGAATGCAAAGGATTTCTGGAGGTTTATTTTGAGACCCACTTTCTCAAGGCCAGCTGATAATAAGTCCAGTAGTCGCTGCAGTTCTTTAACAGACTTCGCCATCAGCACGAGATCATCTGCGTAGGCCATGTGGTTTATCAGAGCTTGCTCAAACTCAAAACCCAGTTCTGGTGGTAAAAGATCAAGAACCATATTGAACACCATCAAAAATAGAGTCGGTGAAAGGGGGTCGCCTTGGCGGACCCCCTTCACAGGATGAATCAGATCACTATCTTCACCTTTAAATATCAACGAGGTCTTAGAGTTTAAGTAAACATATTTCAGATAGGATTTCAAGCTTGGAGGGATTTCTAATTTATCTATTATTTCAAAGATGGCGGTATGAGCAATCGAATCGAAAGCTTTTTGCAGATCTAGTATAGCCACAGCTATAGGTTTAAAGTCACTCTGTACAGCACGAAGTATGGCTTGTAATTTATCTATACCCTTTGCGACCCCGTCAATTTTCTGAAAACCATATTGGTTTTTGGACTAAGTTTTACCTTCTCTGCAATTCTACCACAAATAATCTTATGAAACTGTCTCGTAATGTTTGAGGATATAGAAATCGGTCTGAGGTTTGCTGGTTCAGATGTATTTACTTTTTTCGGAATGAATATGGTATAACTGTTTAATAAAATCTCAGGCATCCAAAAAAGCATCAAAAATAATGAGAACAGTTTGGATTTAATCCTGCTATTGATACGAAGCGTGTCAAACACCGACAGGCCATCAAGCCCCGCGGCTGACTTCCCCTTAGGGTTATTTTGCTTAACTTCCTCAGGGTACACAAGTACCTCTGGATCAAATGAGGGAGGAGCACTGTCAAGTCGTAGTCCCCCAGAATCTGGTTCATCTATCGACAAATGACACAAAAGGTGCCTCCAAAAATCAAACACTGTTTCAGAATTTAGTTCATTTGATAAACTGTTATTATTATATAGACTGTCATATGATTTTTTCCGATTTTTTCTATATAAGTTTTGAAATTTACTATAATTCTTTCTTTTTAATTTTCTATTAGACAAATGTTGTTCAATCGGTCTTCGTCCACGTCCTTTCCTTCTTTCCGCAACCGGCTTGACCAGAGTAAGAACAAAAGATGTTATCAGGTTCTTACATTTATCTGGATCAGACAAATTATAAAAGGCTGTATCTAATAGATTTATTTCCTCTTCAGACGGAGGGCCCCCAATTCTCCTATCTGAGTTTAATAAATTCAAATATATTTCTGGGCACATGTATATTTCAGTCTCATCCTGCAAGTAATCTTGTTGGTCGACTGGCTGTGCCGATGACACTGACCCAGACGAACTAATTTTGTCAGGTGGGGTCTGAGCATCTGCGTTACCCCTTTCAGACTCAACTTCACTAGATGAACTAGATGAACTTGAATCCTCAGTCCCTGGGGCGAGACTGGCAATCAGTTCCAAGACTAATTTCTTGTAACTTTCAGGTCTTCTTTTCCCCTTGATTGATTCTACTGTTCTGTCTGGGAATCTTTCATGCAGAAGCTGATTGATTCTATCCGTCGGGCCAAGCTCCAGATGAATCATCGCCTCCGCTCTAGCCATATTCTTCACTTCCTCATCCGACCATCTTCTCTTCACACTGATCTTAGACTTGGCCACCTCAAGGGCTTCCTGATGGTACTGTTGGGGGTGCTTGGCCCTTCTATGCACCCCCAGCCCTCTCTTGGTCTTGAACCCACGTTGGCAATCCGAGCAGATCAATACGTCAACAGGTGCGGGGACCTGGGACCCCCCAGCGGCGGTTTCATCAACGTGCCTCGAATTCCGAGGCTCGCTTTTTCTATTTTCTTTTTCTGTAGCAACTGACGAAACTTCCACAGTAGGGGAGCTGGCCCGACCGCGGATGGCTGTAAGGACAGAAAATTCGGTACAGCTGTTCCCAATGCAGATAGTATCTATGATTGGAGCATTCACATTTTTTATGCCAAGAGTGCAGGCGTGAGTTGTAATTATTTTTTCCATTTATTATTAAGTAAACAAAGTAATTAAGGCATTTTTTTTTTATAATTTTTTTTTTAATTTTTACTAAAATGCAATGTAAGTGAAATATTTTATATGTTCTGTGGAAAAAAAATATAATAAACGTAAAATTTTATATTTCGTATTTTTATTGCGTGATTCAATTCTGTGTGTGTAATATTATAAGCATTCAAATAATGGAAGAAAATGGTGTATTATTATCCAAAGAACAATAAGTATACTGCATTGGGTATGTGAGACCCAACCCACTCATTTATGCAAGTTTTCCCAACCCGCGTACTGGCGGGTTAAAAATTAAGTTAATTGAGTGGTCAAATAATGTTCGGAGTTTAATTAAATCTATTGAGAAATTTAATTTAATTTTTATTGTTTAATTACTTTTCTGGTGTACAAAAATGATCTAAAAATTAAATTCGTATAGTGAAAATTCATTTTCCCTTTAATGAAAGATATAAAGGCCCGAACAGGAAAAAAGGCCTCTGTCGTTCTTACACAAAGCCTTCGGCTGCAGGTGAGACAATAGTAATGTCTAATATTAGATGCAGAATGTAATTGATATTATGTAGTTCTAAAGGGAAAAAATTGTATTAACAAATGATATCACAGAAATATTTGGCATTTAAGTTAATTGCATATATATTTTATATAATAATGCATAATCGATAAAAAATGTGTATGTGTGTAAATAAAATTTTGCTATTTTCGTGAATTAGTGTAAAATTATTAAAGCTTCTGGAGAAAGAAGCGTAGGTAAATTTAAAATAAAAAAAATTCCTTTAACATGTAAAACTGGATAGAAAAAAATATCTAAAAAGTTATTTTGACTAGTTAAAAAAATACAAATTAAAATAGACTTTGGAAACATCACCGAATATTTTGAATGAGAAATTCAATGTAAGTTCAACCGTCAATAATTTTATATGTATAAAGTGCAAGGACTTTATGTTTTCAATATTTACACAATATTTCAACTTAACTACAGGGTGTATCAAAAATGTATACACAATTTATTCGCTAATAATTGGCATGTTCTTTTTTTTTCTTTTCAGATTTAACTACCTTGCAATAATGACGAAAAGCAGACATAAGCTTTGAGCAATGATTTATCTGAAAGATTTACTGGAAATTTGAAAATATAGCTCAAGTGTAGGGGAAGTTGAAGATAGAGTTTGAAACGGATCCCCTAAAAATTTACAATCGTTAGAATTAAAGATAAGTTTAAAGCAGATGGAACTGTTTAAAATATTTACAAATAACTCTTCGGAAGACACTGGTTATCAACAAACCCCACAGAAACCCTGATGGAAACGTATGAGGAAAATTCATGCAAATCTATTTGGCAAGCATCTTGTGAGAAATTACTTTGAAAATCAAGTGTCCATTGTATTTTAAAGTGTCTACATTAGAAAAGTTTCATCCCAAGAATTGTCCTTGCTGTCAGTGAAGATGGTCCGGACTAGAAAGTGCAGTTATGTATACCTGTATTTAGGACACAATATATTTTATTTGTAATTTAAATTCAATAGTGTTCTCAGTGCTATTCAATATTGTATTCAAGTAATAATTATTTATTTTCTTTGATATTTTTGAATTTATTGTTAACACACATTTAATGTATGAAGTGTTTGTGCTACGTTTATATTATAATCTATGTTTGAATGTGGCGTAATGTTGATGAAAATTATTATAATAAAATAGTTATTTTTAATTCAAAATTACATTTTTGTTGTTAATAGGGGGATGGCAGAATTATTTCTGTACCACAGGTGATACGTGAGGTATAGAGGGTATTATGAGCGAATACGAGAAATGTCGTTTATTTTCCTTTTGTTTCTTTTTTTTATCGTAACATGGAAGACTGTAGTAACTGAGCTGTTACTGCGTCTTACAAAATTGTATTTTACCATGAAAATTGTGCTCTTGCATAATATCCTAAATTGCAGAAGAACAATATAATAATAGTAGATAATAGTAGATAATAATAACTTATATAGATAATAATAGTATATTTAAACTATTAACTCTAGAAGTTAGTTTTGCGAATTAGACATTATTATTTGTAACGAATCATATGTTAAGACGCGCATCTAATTTAGAAAATCGTTATAGCTTCAGTACTCATACATTGAGACACGCCTCTAATTAAAAAAATCATTATAGTTCCAGTAATTTAGTTCATTGTCCTATGTATTGATGCTCTTTTATCTTTATACATTTACTATCATAAAAGAATGAAAAAATATATATATGCATGCTGAAAAACAAATTTTCAGATAATAGCAATGCTATAAGAAGAAAACAAGATTATTTATCAAATAGTTTTGTTCCTGTTTGAAGCCGAACAACTTTTCTTTTTTCTTCAAGCCTTCGAAAGGACTCTGCTTGGAAAACTTGTCTTTATACTGGTCAATTTGGCGAGATATTTATCCTATGCTGTTTCATGTTTTCGGTCTACAAGTACTCATACATGCGTTCTGGTTCCATGTTCACCGAATCAATTTTTTGTTAAGATTAACAAATTGTTTATTTTTAGATTTTAACAAATTTTGACTGATTCACTGGTTTTGTAAATGATTCATCTTGTATCATACGCTTTATTATGTTCTCACATACTATCTCCACAACGCATGCTTATAAATATCCATTTCAGGAACATTGTGTTTATACAGTTGATTTAGATACATCTAATCGG
This sequence comes from Maratus michaelseni, assembly GCA_963931845.1. Taxonomy (NCBI): domain Eukaryota; kingdom Metazoa; phylum Arthropoda; class Arachnida; order Araneae; family Salticidae; genus Maratus; species Maratus michaelseni. The sequence continues at coordinate 309,718,279 of OZ007591.1, forward strand.
AAATTACGATTAATCGTAAAACAAAATATTATGTAACCCACTCTGCATGTTAAAAAGAACAAAATTGCCTAATATTTCTCAGTTTAATATTCACCATGTTTCCAGACCCCACTTTTATAAGTTTGCAAAAGTTTATAAACAACTCTTCATAGAAACTTGCATAGCTTTGTGAAAAACACTGTATTCTTGTTGCATTTATGATAGGTTTGTGAAACACCTTATATCGGTATATTTTAAAAACTGCTCTTAGGATATACAATATATTTTCATTAGTTATTGAAGAATCTCATATCGACAAATATGACTTTTTCCGTAAAATATTTTCTTTATTGTCAAAGCTGTGATAAAAAAAAATTCGTACTTCGAATTGGAATGAAACACTCTGTATTTCTCACTAAATAGTCTATACTATTCATCCGTAATAAGAGAAACCATAGAGATAGTAACACGCGCAACTACATTATGTAACGATGCAGCATCTTTTAACTTACTGAAATTGTGGCTCGAGTTACTCAATGGTTACAAATATGAAAATAAACAACCAAGTAAAAATAGAAGATAACCTGCCCAATTTTTAAAACTAGTCGGATGTGTCAATCCCAAAACTTTCTTCTATCTCACACAGGTTTCGCATACACTAAAAAGAATCAGCACCAATTTAAATCAAGGTCTAACTGAAACTCCAGTTTTATTAAATTCTGTGCAATATTTCTTGAGATATATATCACTATCGCTATAATCGTGTAAATCCTGCAAAATGCTGTATAGCAGCGCCACCTGCTGGGCAATTTTTACCAAAAACTAATCAGCACCAATTTATATCAGATACTAACTGAATATAAAATTTTATTAAATTCCGAGCAATATTTCTTGAGATAGAGCTATTGCGGAAATCGCAAAAAATGCTGCATAGCAGCGCCACCTGCTGGGCGATTCTTACCAAAAACTAATCAGCACCAATTTATATCAGAGACTAACTGAATATAAAATTTTATTAAATTCCGAGCATTATTTCTTGAGATAGAGCTATTGCGGAAATCGCAAAAAATGCTGCATAGCAGAGCCACCTGCCGGGCGATTTTTACTAAAAACTAATCAGCACCAATTTATATCAGAGACTAATTGAATCTAAAGTTTTATTAAATTCCTAGCATTAGTTCTTGAGATAGAGCGCCCACAAAATTTGTGTCACATACAGACAGACAGACTCACAGACAGACATTTTCTAAAAACAGTCAAATCGTGTTCAGGACCTTCTAAAACGTATAAATCCGTCGAAAACCGGAAGTCGAAAATTTTCATGAATCCAATACTTTCTTCTTGTAAAGATAGAAGAAAGTAAAAATACACGAAAATTAAATGATAGCATTTCAAATAATAATTTCAAAGATCGTGCAATTATAGAACATTCTCATTTTTTTTCAAAAATGGCTCGAAGTGAGCCGAAACATGTCAGCAATCTAATAAAAGTTATTTAACTGCATATTATGTTGTTAATTTACACGGTTTAGCATTTAAAAGGAATATATTATTACAAGGTGTTATAATTTATTATATTTTTAAATACATTGGTTGCAAGTCTAGTTTTATTAATAATTGCATTTGTTCTAGTGTGCTTTATCACAGTTTAATTTTTTTCTCTGAGGGTGCTGAGACATCCTTTATAGTAAAATAATTTTATTTTTTTTTTATTGAACTAGTCACTAATTACTCTAATTACTTTAATTTATTTTCAGTGACAGAAAGGAAAATCAATAATTTGAAGACTTTTTTTTTTTTCATTCCACTGTGCTTCATATAATCCCATCGACAACGTAGCCATTATAAGAAAGATAAAATATTAAATTTCGGAAAAATATTAATGAAGTGAATTAGGTTTACAAACGGAATTAAAAACTATAATTGTATTTAGTTTTTCTATGCTCATAAAAGAAAATTGCACTTCCTATTTGTTTTCTAATTGATCATTAAGTTTAAAAGCGATAATTTTATTCGCAAACAAAATATACTGAAATTATTTGAGTTCATTTTTTACAGGTTCTTCCTATAAAAGATTTTATTCTGTTATGTAACATGTCTGCTGAAATAAAATATATCAGTGATATACTGTGTTTATTTCGCATGGAGTGATAATAAAATTTTAGTGATGCGTTTAGTAGCGTTTTTAACATTTTCCAACATATTTGATGAGGGAATACGACTTTGGTTAGCCTGTCTGCCGTCTTTCCGTCGTGTGTCTATACTCCAACTTTCGTAAATGTGCTTGAATTACCATGTAAATTAATTATGTTATTTAGGTTTACAGTGACAAGTTCGCTATAGAAAAGTGTGTACCATTTATAACGTTTAGAATTCATTCAGAGGGACACTCAAAATAATCCCAAATTATACATTTTTTCGAAATAAAAATTAATTATAACATATGATATATTTTAAACAGAAATCGATTTCCAGAAGCAAATATACGAATCCAAAATTACAATTCCTTCCGCCATGTAGTTTTTATGTTATGTTTTAAAAAAAAAACTATCCGTTTTGCTATCTATTTTGAACGATTAAAATGAATTTAGTTTAAGGAGTTCCAAACTTTAAACCTATATAATTCCTAAACTACTTGACCGAATGACTTCCCGTTTGATACCCGAAGGTATAATTTATCGAATAATGGAAATGTAATGGCAAAATTAGGCGTTAGTAATAAAAATTGTCAAGTTTGTCATATTTTCTATACATAGACATCCGTCTAAACTAAATATAAGTAACGCAATTATTTAGTAGATGACTGATACTTGTCACACGTTTATACGACGATTTGAGGCAGGGTTAGTAAGCGGTAATCACGTTTTTCTTCGGACATATAATTTCCGGAACTGTAAATATGTTTGTATTACTGAGAAATTTAAACACGCTATTAAAAAAAATAATATAGGATGTACTCTACTAAATATGGTGTGCATTAAATATGAGTAGCAGTAAATTGAGTTTACTTTTTTAAAAACAAATCATATGAATTACCGTCGTTTACTGGTAATTGTTTGAAATACAATATAAATATGTTCATAAATTTCAAACAGAACAAAACTGAGGTGAGGCATTTAAAAACTTTCCATTCTGTCAAGTTTTAAATTAGCTGTACAAACAATAATTTGCTTAGTGTCATAAGGAGAAAGATTCTAGAATGAATGTGTGAGCAGCACTAGTCTCCTACGAGGGTCGGCTAATAAGTTCTCGGCCTGACGGTGAAAAGTGAAAGCACAGGAATTTTGTCAAAATTTCATATTATTTTTCAATGTAGTCCCCTTGCAACTCAATCGATCCCAGATCCCTTGGTATAGCGCACCAAGTGTTTTACCAATTAAGCCATCCGGACGACATCTGGTCTAGCATTCTCTCACTCTTTTCACACTGTTGGTTGTACGCTGTTTAGTAAACTGATAATTCACATCTTTTGTATTTCAGTAATTTACAGCGAATTTTCAGCTCTGCTGAAAAATGAATTAGTGTATAAATATTCACTGATACTGGGTATGATTTGTCTCATGTATGCCTCCATGAGTTGTGCTCATGATTGACATTCCGTCTTGTGCTGCAAGGTTGTAGCCTAGCCATATAAGAGTGATAGAATGCTAGACCGTATGTCGTCCGGATGTCTTAATTGGTAAAGCACTTGGGGCGCTATACCAATTGATCTGGGATCGAACCCCGGTCTGGACATTTTTTCACTCTGTTGGTTGTACGCTGTTTAGTAAAGTGATAATTCAAAATTCTTTGTATTAAGAGCCTACACTAGTCACGGGAAGAAACACTCAAGCTAATGTAAAGTCTATGGGAAAGTTCTTTCGCGACTTCTCGCTCGCATTTTAATATTTTTAAATGATTTTTTTTTGCATAGGATAGCTGAGGTCAATCTCTAACATTGTTAGTTTTTACTTTTATGATTTTGGTTACAGTTTTTTTATAAACCGGATATTGTCAATTTTGGAACCGGTTGGAATCGGTTCTCAAAGGGAAATTACCCTTATATGAAAAAACTGGAATCGAGATCGAAAAAGTAAAAACTTACAACGTTAGAGATCGATCTCAGCTATCCTATGCAAAAAAAATCATTTAAAAATATTAAATAGCGAGCGAGAAATAGCTCAAGAGCCGTCCCATAGACTTAACATTAGCTTGCACGTTTTTTGTATGACTGATGTAGGCTCTTAAGTATATATTTTATAAATATTCAGACAACTAGTTGAAAAAGAGATATTCTTTAAAAAGAGAACACAGAAAAAAGACTTCAAAAATGTTAATTTCCTGAGGCGATATATCAAAAATACGAATGTATTACACGTCCACAGATTTAACGTTAGCGAGTGGAATTTGATATCTCTTTGACTAGCAGCCTTAAGACATAGTTTGACGTTTTTGTATGATAAACAAAATTGTGCGACACAAATTCGCCGTGGCATGCACTAACTTTTGAGAACCAAAATAATTCACACGCTCCAATGATTATAACACAGAAATCAATACTAACGAACGAAGATACTTGGAAACCAGATAAAAAGAAGTGCCTCATATTCGTACCGAAAATGGTAATTACAAGTGCTCAACAAATTTTACTATTGCAAATAAAAGTTGTACCGTATTTTACGGTGCACAAGGCGTACTCCCCGTACCACCACTCCCGTAAACTGCGTCTGAAGCATAGGGTGTGTCTGATACAATGAAACTACCGATTTTTTTTTCACACTCCCTTCTCATGTTCCTATGATGTATATTCGTCTTTTGGTTGTACCGTACAAATTAATGGAATAAAAATAAATAATTAGTTACATTGATTGACGTAATTTATAAATAAAGAATCATATTTAATTTTAGAAAAATAATACTTTTTTAGATTTCTCTTCATTATATGTTTATGTGTTACTGAATTTTTAGCATAAGATAATTTTTAAATGTATGTTGAGTAGAAACTATTTTTGCATTTAAATAAACATTTGAACTTTAAATATAAACAAGTTGGAAATCGTACAGTAAACGTGACAAATGAGGTGCGTTCATTTCGTGCTATAACTTGTTTTACAATGTAACAAAATCACCGTTATTATTTCAGTGAAATAATTTATATCGTCTGCAAGGACCGAATTGAGGATACTTTTTTTTCTTATTAGTACACACTTCTTCTTTTCTTATTTAACACCCCATATCTTTTAGAAAAAATCATGAATGTATACGAACAGAAAAAAAAACATTTACAGCACATTACTCTAATAACTTTTGAACACAACACTAAATGATATATTCTTCTTGTCATCGACATCAACACACACTTACAAATACACACAGAGAGAAAAAAGAGAATTTTTTCTTATACTTGTTTCACAGTGTAAAAAAATCACCGTTATTATTTCAGTGAAATAATTTGTATCCTCTGCAATGAGCGAATTGAGGATACTTTTTTTCTTATTTAACACCCCATTTCATTTACATTTACGTATGCCATGTTTACAGATTCGAATTTTGTTTTTCGACAACAGACATTGCTGTAAAATTCACCATGGAGATTTTGCTTTGCAAATGATTACCTCCATGGTTTAATATTTCTATAAACTCACGATGAATGAATATTTTGCTTATTTACTTTAATGGATTAAGTTATTCAGCTGTTAACCTAATTTTCAAAGTTATCTCAGAATCTATACATTTTTAAATGTAAATCATCTCTCAAGCAAACAATTTTTTTGAACGATCTTTCTAAAAATGTAACTTTTATGCAATTTTATACGAAGAAATAATCTTGAATAAAAATGGCCGCTTGGTATATGGAAAAAGATGTGGTTAGCTCGTATTTGTTTTCCTCAGTCACATGACTTGCGCTTTTACTATATAGATAACGTATGATAGGATTTAATAGAATAAAGAATACTTGTTCTTTTTAACTTTTTAAAATATCTTTTCAAGTTTTGATTCAATTTTCATAAAATTTGAAATTTTAATGACAAAATTTGAAATGACAAAATTTTGCAACGATTATATATATTAAATTCCAAACCATTCGGTTATTGTTTTTACGCTGTTATATGCGGACAGACGGATGGACCAGACGACGACCATAGGTGCTATGTATTTATATAATTACGAACGCACCTAAAAATGGCTCATAAATATGTTAAACGATGTTTATTTATATAAGTAAAATGACGTGTTTCTCTCTTCTCTCTCTGTGTCTGTTTGTAAGTGTGTGTTATTGGCGATGACAAGAAGAATCTATCATTTAGTGTTGTGTCTAAAAGTTATAACAGTAATGTACTATAAATGTTTTTATTTTAAAATTAAGAATTTCCATTCGTATACTTTCATCATTTTTAACACTTTCCAACCTAGTTGAATAGTGTTTATGACTTCGGTTTGTCTGGCTGTCTGGCTGTCTGCCGTCTGTCCGTGATTTAACTCCCGTAAATAGGCTGGGATTACCTTGCAGTTCTTATATGTTATTGTCGTTATCTATAGCATGTTCCCTATTTCAACTAAAGTGTGTAGCACTTATAGTGTTTTTTACAGGGAGACTCAAAAGAATTCCGTTACATTACGGTCTATGGGGAAAAATCATTTGCGGTTTATTTTAATGATGTTACACAATTTCAAACACATTGTAATTGATATATATCACGAAGGTACATTACAAGAAGCTTAATATGGAATAGGGTGTGCATAGCACTTATAGTTACTTTACAGGGACAGTAAAAAGAGTTCTGTTACATTACGTCTATGGAGAAAAATCGTTTGCGGTTTAATTAAATTATGTTTCACTATTTTAAACGCATTGAAATTTATATATATCACTAATTTGCATTACAAGAGGCTTACTACAGAATAGTGTGTGTATAGCAGTCATCGTTCATTTACAGGGACGCACAAAAGAATTCTCTACTGTCTGTTAACAATAATTTCTGGAAGTGCGTTTTAAGTTGCTGAATACGATTTTAAATTTAACTCACTTTTTGTCTATTATTTGGTGTTTATAAATTCTGTAGATCATATACAGGGCAGCACAAAAGTTCGCGAACACATTTCCGTTTATTGACAGAAACTCCAGAAGGAGAATTTTAAACTGTGCTATGCGTTTCTTAACTCAACTAAAATTTAGCATCCTATGTAGTATATATACAAATCAATAGATCATATACAGGGCTGAATAAAAGTATTGGGATATTTTTCCGAATATTGTATATGTTGGAAATATATGTTGGAAATTCTTGAAATTACGTTTTTAAATATGCTATGCGTTTTTCAATTTTTTTACTTAGATGTTATCTTTCAGCTTATTAAACGGTAATGATTTGTAAAATTATTTTGGAAGCGTTGGAAAGTGTTACATAATGTATGCTTGACGCATGATTTTCCGTTCTTGTTACTAAATGATATGGGGTGTTAAATTTTGGAGTGCATCTTCTACAACTGAAAATAAAGGACGTATTAGTTATATTTTTATGAAAGCGTATAATCTGTACTAGCATATTTTTTGAATAATTATAAGCTTCAGCAATTACATTCTCCTCTTTATACAAAAAGCTTATGGAGTTTTAAACATTTAACATAACTTTAATTGTAGCATTTTAATTGATTAAATTGTTTTATGTAGAACTACATATAGTATAAATTTATATATTTAATCGTATAAAGAAAAATAAAATGCGAATAAGTTATATTAGTCACGAGAGATTCCCTATCAGACATTCCCTATCAGAATTCATTTAACATTTAAGTGTAAATTAACACTAGGTTTCGAAATTTCATGTGAACAGTGATGCATATAACCAATCTTAATTCAATGAAAATCCAATGTGCTTCTTATAACTCTATTTCGTTCATTACCTTCCACGGGTATCGAGTAACTGAATAATTAAATTTCAGGTGTTGTAGCAGATTATTTAAAGAGTATTCTTATATTTCCTTTAAAGAGATAGAAAATGTAATTATAATGTAAAAATGAACTTTGTACATGTCGTGCCAAAAAGATTGAAACGCGCTTTATTTTTTACATGTTGGAGATACAAAGAAAATGTAAATTACAAATGTATTTTAAAATAGACTCGAATTAAGATAGTGTTGATGAAATAGTCCTGCCAAAAACTTTTTTTGATTTTTATACGGTCCATGAATCCTATAAGTAATATTTAGAAATTATTTTTCCACTATTTATAAGCACAACAGTAAAAATGACCAAGCAAAAATGCCCATTTCTGTTTTTACATCGAAATTAAGCTTCGAAATTTCATAAAATTAAAAGTATCATAATTCAGTGCGTTTTGATCGTAGAAAAGTGGAATGTTTACTGTTGTGCTTGCTAGAACATGGAATTTTCTTTTCAAAATTTAACATATAGGATCTGGGGATCTGATAAAATTTAATCAGTCTAACATTTTAAAAATTAATGGCGGGGCTATTTCATCAGAATAATCTTAATTCATACCTAATTTTGAATACTATTGTAAATTACATTCCCTACATATCTCAAACAAATAAAAAATTAAAGCTCACTTCAATCTTTTTGGGACACTATGTATACAGCTATGCTTCTGTATATTACAGTTTTAATAAAAAAAAAACAATAATAAAAATTAAAGAGAGGTCAGTAAGAGTCGGATAGTTCCCGTTTAAAGGGTCGGCAGAAAGTCTGAATAAATTTTAAAACTTCATAAAACACTAACAAAGAATGACGACACGGAAGTAAGGTTTGCACTAAAAGCATTGGCACGATCCTTGAATTGCTTTAACAGGGCTTAACAATTACTTAACAGAATTGCTTAATCATTTTTAACAATTGCTTAATCATTTATAGGTAAAAAATAACTGATAGAGGACGGCTAACGCGAATGCATGTTCTGGAAATAAGCTAATGAAGATCATTCTAAAAAACACTGACTACTAGATGGATCTCGACCTTGTCAACAATTAATTGCAATACGTGCATTGATACACTTACTATTTGTATGTACATTTTCAGTGTATGTTCACTACTGTTCTGCTATTCTTAAACTGGATTTGTCGTAGGTAGCATTCGCAGAGTAACTTTTTAAACATATAATAAATTGATAATTTGATCGAATAAAATCAAACGAATAGTAAGTTATTTTATAATTATTATAATTTGCATACTTTTGGAGGATGAGTAGCGCATATTTTAGAAACTATTATCGGTGACTTTTAAAATTACAATCTTTTTTGCTGTTAAATGAATCCCGCATTGTGAAAATGCTTTTAGTTAAAACCGAAATTTTGTATAATTTTTTTAAATAAATTATAAAATTTTATACGGATGTTTTGGAAGTCTTTTGCGATATATTTTTCTAATTAATGCAGCATTGTGAAAATTGAAAAGTAAAAATAAGCAAAATGTACTCATTTTTCAATGTTTTCTCAGCTTATAATAGCTTTGAATATTTAAGTGTCCATTTTCAAAAATACCAGAAATATATATGTTCAGGGTCATGGAAAAAAGTTGGACAGATTTGAAAAAAATCATAACTCTAAAAGTAATTGAGTAAACGGAATAATTTTCCTTCCAGGGTACTTGGCAATTATTTAAGACTTGTTGGATGTAACTATTTTAAAGCCGTGGCATTTAGACGATGTTCAGAATCGATGATCTGAAAACCACACATTCGCAATTTTCATTTTTGGCTTAGGCTATTCGTGTACATAGTGGATCATTTCCTACTAAATCAACTGCTGTGAATCGACTAATTTTGAGGCTGAAGAACTCTGCAATTAACATTTTTTCCATACCTCCAATAGTTTTAGATATATAATCACTAAAGAATCGAAATAGGTTGAACAGAACGAAGGCCTCGTTTACCGTGCAATTGTTTCTTCGCTTCGTCTGAAGGTCAAGTCTGCAAAGCAGTTTCATCTAAAAAATCTTGGATAATTTCCGAGTACTTTTCAAAGAATGTTACTGCGTTTCCTTAATTACTTTTGGAGTTATAATTTTTTGAAATGTGTTCAACCTTTTTCGATGACCCTGTACACTACTTTCCGAATGTAAGTAAAGTATTGATATCAGGATTTGTGTGTGTACGATAATTCTCCAAACAGTACTTTTGATTGAGCTCTTATTTGTAGAATATTTTACAGGGCTCTATTTCAAGAATTGTATATATTTTCTTAAATCTCCGCCGATGGTATAGGTATTTAAATCATTTTTAAATCACAGTCAAACCATTTTGAAACCGATTTTATAGGGTAAATCTCAAAGTATTTTGACTGAATATAGGTGATGAATACTTCGGTGATGTAATGAAACATTAATAGCGCATAACTAACTACTCCAGTTTCAAATAAGGAGGTTAGCATTTAAATTCAATCTATTCAATTGTGTCAGAAATGTATATATATATATATATATATAAGGTGGGTGCACTGTTATGGCTGTGCTAAAGTTTAAGAATTTTCCCTACCGTCATTTTGAAAAAATTAAAACCATTTTATTTTTTTAACGTTCTCGGGTTAATGGACTTTCATAAAAAAATATTGCATTTCCCATTAAAATAATTTTACTTGTCCAAAAAAAAAAAAAAAAAAAAAAAAAAAACGGAATTCCAAAAGTCTATAGTGTGGCCATATCAGGAACAAGTGCACATGTCCACCATTGCTCCATGTTTCCCAAATCGTGATTTTCTTCAATTTAAAAATGCTGTTCTGATAAATTAATAATTTTGGTGTAAAATTAATAAACATGATATTTAATAATTCGTTTTTTTTATTCAAACGTGAATTTGAAACAGGTTTTTTCATAAAAAATGAAGTTGTTAACAAAACTGACATTACAATTTAAGTTTTTATTTAGAATAAATTTGAAATCTTTTTAAAGTTTAACACATTTGTTAAAACAAATTACTTATCGCAATTGGAACAATTAAAAATGTTTTTATCCTAGGTTTGCAATTACTTATCGAAATTGGAACAAATAAAAATGTTTTTATCCTAGGTTTGCAATTACTTATCACAATTGGAACAAATATATTTTTTTTATCCTAGGTTTTCATGGTGCACTTGATATAACCGCCATAATCGCCACATCAAGAGAGCAGGTCAGCTTTCACGAAAATTGTTTTGTTTTGAACAACTAGTAAAATATACACCATCAACGACAGCACCAATTGATAGAACAGAATGTGATGGTATTCATAAACAAATTATTTTAAAAATATGCGTAAAAAGGATTTACCAGATAAAAATAAGAAGAGATGACACCAAAAACATAAAGCAAGAAATTGGCATCAAATTCCACAACCTAGCTGAATAGTAAGTGATCACATGATACACTAGGAGGCTCCTTGACGGTATGCTCATGCCATCTAGCGAATTTTTTGTTTAGCTAACGTATAATAGGAATATGGCCATAACAAGTTACCTACCTTATATACTTTCTGGACATGCTCGGAGAATCGTGAGAAGTCATTCCAGTTTTTCTTTTAGTAAATACGTATTTCGCATTTCCATAATTTGATGTTTACGAATGTATTCCCTTATAAATCACTCCACATCAAGAAATGTAAATAAAACTAGGAACGGATATTTTCATATGTATTAGATACGCCCGCCATAAAACATAGTTAGTTACGTCTGAAATTCAAATACATATTTTTCAAAGTATTTCGACAAAATATTACTAAATTGTAAATACGCAATTATTACGCTATTTCTCTTGAAATCAATAATAAGTAAAATGGGATTATAAAAATATTATATTTATCAACAAGGTTGTTTTTAACCATGTATAGTTATTTATATTTAAGCATATTGTGGACGTGTGTGTAAAATAAGGTTAGGTTTGTCCTTTTGAATAAACTTTTTAAAAGTGCCGTATAACAACTAAAAAGACAATTATGTAAATAAAACTAGGAACGGATATTCTCACATGTAATAGATACGTCCGCATTAAAACATAGTTCGTTACGTTTTAAATTCAAAATACTTATTTTTCAAAGTATTCCGCAAAATATTTCTAAATTGCACATGTCCAATTATTACACTGTTTCTCTTGAAATCAATAATATCTTAAATGGGTTTATAAAAAAATCTATTTATCAACAAGATTATTTTTAAGCATGTATGGTTATTTATATTTCAGCATGTTGTGGACGTGTTTGTAAAATAAGGTTACGTTTCTCCTTTTGAATAAACTTTTTAAAAGTGCCGTATAATAACTGAAAAGCCTTTATCAATGCAGTAAATGTATTACAAATAATTCGGGTCTTACACCATTTTTTTATGAAACTGATAAAAATGTGGTTTAATTCCATTGTTCCCATATAGGTTTTACCAGAGCAATTTTCCTTTTTTTTCAATTGTTTTGGGTTCTTTAGCCAAATCAGAGAACTATGTGTAAATTTAATTAATCTTGTTTCACTGAACATGATGATGCAGCCTTTTGAAGGAACCCGAAACTAAGGGTTTGGCCCGCGAGGTTTCTGCAGTTATTTTTCCTTTAATCACACCTGTTTTATGTAAATTATTTTGAATTGTGTAATGAGCGGTACATTTTCCTGCGGTAAGGATTCTCAGGAATGTAATTCTTAAACTATGTAACATTAATATTATCTGTAAAACATATATAGATATGAAAATAATGGTAATCTTTTAAGTATAGTAAATATTACTGTGAAGCAATATATAATTACTAAGTTAAAATTAAAGTAGTTTAAAACTTAAACATATTTTTTAAAAATAATTCTAATTTAGAAAGAATACAATTTAGAAGTATTCGGATCAAAGTGATCCAAGAGCGAAGTTACGTTACGGCTTTCTTAATCTGCTATTTTCCTTGTGTATTTATGTTTATGCTGTAAATATTGGCATATAATCATTTTTTAATAAAGTTTCTTTATTCTTTGCATCATATGGATTTTCTTTAGCTTGAGATAATTCTGTATTTCAGTTAATGTAAATTCTATTTGGTACTTGTGTCATTAAGATTAAGCAGAGGATTCAGCGCAATGACACAACGCATCTTTTTATTTACTTTTTAATTATTTTTCTCCGATTAATTGCATAGGAATATTTCAGAAATCCATTCCAGAACTTAAATCGATCACATGCATGACCAACAGGTTTATTTAATCACTAACGGTAAATTAATTAGACAGATGTCTTGTATGATTCTTTTAAATCTCATAATTTTAATATGTATTCTATATGTTATTTAATATGTATGTACATAATTTTAATATGTACGCACATTTTAAACTCTTTAAAATGTGCAGTTTTAATTAATGTACAGTTCTTCCCAGCACTAATAAAAATTGTTCACTCTTTATCTAATGTGCGAAATATTTTGAAATCCGTGGAGTTTAAACGTACTAAGTAGCAGTTTATTTAATATAATTTCTACTGACATGTTATGAATAGGAGCTTCCATAAAACGCACATACATTGGACAGCTGAAATTGTAAAGTTTATATATAGTTAAATATTGTTCAAAATTGTTTGATATCTCTAACAGTTCTTAAATTCCGTAGTTTCTTAGCGCAAATTAGACATATGGACGGAGTCGTTCGTTACTCTGGCTTATAATGCTCCTGTGTCGAAATTGGCTTGTAAATGTCAACGTCTAGTTTTTGTATCTAACCTTGTTTGCGTGAATAAGTGATGGTATATTTTAGTACGAATAGGTAGGGCTTTAACTAACGAATCCGTCGATAATTGTACTAAAAATATAATACGTTCACATTTACAGTTTAAACACGAACAGTCTAAACATATGCAGACGATACTTCATACAACATTAATCGAAATTAAACAACAATTTCTAGACAATTTTGTCCGATTTCTATCACTTGTTCCAGATTGGCAATATTGGAATTAAACATAAATGAATTATACGTTATAAGGGTTTGACACTTAATAAAATTAAACAATCTTCGTATCTTAGTTATTAAATTTCTTCTTCCTCTTGTTTAAAATTTTATCATCAGGCATTTTTATTTTCTTCAGCACACACATTAATGATAATGCCGACAGAAACAATAGATTTTATTTCAAAGCAAACTTTTAATCAACGCGAAATATTCATCCATAGGTTATTAAATTTTCACCTACCGATAGTAAAGCTGAATATTTCTGATGTTAGGAGTAAACCGGCAGAATTTGGATTTTTTGGTAGTTTAAGTACTAAGATTATGCGATATGGTACACCTATTTGAATACTATAAAATGAAATATTTTAGCAATGGTGTTTGGGTGTCGTTAGGTAAATCAAACCTGAGCTTAGATCAAATAAAATATGTCTCGCAAATGGTAAGATTTATAATTTTACTACTTAAAATAAAGTTTGCATTAGAATCACGGATCCTACGTACTGTCCAAAAATTAAGGAGTAGTGACCGGACCCTTTCGCTTTTTACACGGTTTTTCGAATATCTACTGAAATTTCCGACAAATTGTTTGTGAATTTCGAAGATGAAAAGCACGTGTTTGAGTTCAAGAACAGTAGAAACAGTATACTGCAATTAAAATATTAAAATATTGAATATTTGATGAGGTATGGGAATTTGTATAAGACAATTTTTACTGACCATGCGTGAATTATACGAAAGAATTTTTTCCTGACTTGGGGAGTAACTCATATAAATAGCCCAGTCAAATATCGTGCAAACTCAGAACGATATCGGTAGTACAGTGAACTAATTGACAAATTGGATGGAAAATCCAATTGGATCATAAGGGAACAAAGAAATAAGTTATCACCTTCGGATTTTTTTCATCATATTTTTTTTACATTTCCCTTATATGTTTACGTTTTTGTGTGTAAAAAAACAAATAATATGTCTTGTGCGACGGGGAGCACCTGCAGCTGCGCGTCGATCCTCCGAACGTTTTTATCTCCTATCACAAGCATCTGAAATAAATTGGGTCGCCAAATTAGAAAAAGGCATTCAATTCTCTAGAGCTTCTATCGATATTTAATTTTAAAAGTTGATTATTGACAAAATGGCGGTCATCTGAACAAAAAATGTCATTTTTTTGCTTTTTTTTTTTACTTTTTGCGAGCTCGTAAAAATAATTAGGCAATTAAAATTATACTTTTCGGACATATAAGCTCCAGAAAAAACAATTAGTTTTCTCTTAAATAAAAAATGAAGAAATCGGCCGAATAGTTCTCGAGAAAAATTGTCGTCCAGTTTCAAAAACATTGTTTCGAGAAAAATAAGCTTAAAGTTTTGCATTAGCGTTCGGTTTAACAAGTGGCCGTTACAGTCAATGAGCAAAAAAATGTCGTAAGGAATTGGAATACGATGAAACTTCTTTAGGGCATCAATATACACACTTTTAAAAAAATACAACATTAAAAAATCGAAAATTTTGACCCGAAAAAGTGAAACATCTGCTTATAGCATATTTAGCGAAAGTTATTGTCTAATTATACTCGTACATAGTAGAATTTATATAATAAAAATCTAAGCTTAACAAAATGCTTCACACCTAATCCCCCCTCTTTTAAAAAATCTGCGCACGTTCCTGGTTGAACTAAATAGTACTTTATTCAAAACAAAGAATTTTTCAATAGAATATGAAAAAAAATATCCACTTCAGAATGAATGAAGTTCAAGCATCAATGCTACGTCACCAATATAAATTCATACAAAACAAACTTTTGAAAATCTCATGTCCATATGCCTGGATTTAAGATCTATTTCTATGTAAAAACAAAAAATATACACCTTCCCTTGCTTTATGATCTGTCAAAGTACAAGAAATGACTCTTCTGTAACATGACAGGTGATGGAAAGATTCTGATTTGAATAGAATATTTTATGGAAGGGCTATAAAATATTTATTTTTCGATTTGTCCTGGTTGTATTTTGTGCATGAGATAAAAAAAATATATATATCCAAAGATAAGGACTATACATTATAGAGGTGAGTCAAAATTTCGCAAAAAAACTTTTACAGGTGGTAGAGAAATTCTGCAACAAAACAGTGTCTGTATAGAAAACCAAGGTCATAATCATTTTATTCAGTCAAAAATGCAGGGTACCCCACTATAATCGAAACCCATTAATGGTTCATAATTTCATTGAGATTAAAGATATTTTAACGAACTTTTCCAAGATTTTTTTGGTGCTTTTTGTGAAAGGAAATAGTACCAGGAACAGCGCTGTAAGTATACAGTATTTCTGGCAGTGAGAGCGTATGTAATGTTTATTACTACATTCAGTAATATGAGGAGAATAATTCAGAACTATTTAGATGGAGATGGTGCCCACTTATACCACTTGAGGTGATATTGATACATTTCACATATGTAGCATATATGTTAACTCTGTTACAAATACCATTAAAATATCTTCATTATCCTTGATCTTATGAACACAATTCCGTATTACGAACGGATTTTGTTAATAATAGAATTTTGTTTCACCAGTGTTTGATCAATATGATGTAGGAAAGATATCTTCAGAAAAGACTTTTGACCGGAGAGTGATCTTAATTATCGTTCTTGTAAAATGAAACCCCTAAAAATATTGCACAGCCCGCAATGACTGGTTTCGAAACCACGAACATCTGTCCACGATCCTCATTTTTAGCCATTGGGCTGAATGGCCTCTTTCCAGGTTAGGATTACAGTTAGACAGCCTGAATTTTTGACTAAATAAATGGATAACGACACAGATTTCTTATACAGGTATTGTTTGTTGTGGAATGCTCTACGTCTACCACTTCTTAAAGTTTGTCGAAGGACTTTTGAATTACATTGTACATCAAGAACTATTCATACATACTTCTTTTAGCTCTTTCCTCTCTGAGTGGTTTTCATTTTAATTTTAGAAAAAACTTTTCTTGGCTTAAAAATTTAAAAATATCTATCTAAATGAAAAATATTAAAGTTTACTGAGATTTAACGGATAGGAGAGGGTAATACACAATGAGACAAAAATATTATTTCTTAACGTATGGCGACTATTTTTATTCTTTTGAAATATTTTTTGCTTCATCTTTAAGCAATAGAAATACGCTACACATAAATGTATAAATGGTTTTAGAAAAGTTATTTATAAAAGCATAGAAGCATGATAACGGAGTATCGAAAATTGTCTGACTGTGTACCACAAATGGTACACAGTAAGACAATGTATGTATATATATTCATAAATCATATTTATTTGCACTCTATCCACAAGTTTCTTCAATATAATAATGTCTTAACTACTACCTGAAATTTTGGTTAGCACTTGGAATTTCATCTGAAATTTTTGGTGTCGAGTAGTTTTGATAGAGCAATAGTAAAAAAAAATATGCAAAAATTTAACACACACACACACAGAGGGAAATTTTCTTTAATTAGTATAGCTATGACATTAATTTTACTTATGCAATTTTTGAATTTCAACAAATAAATAATTTTTTTAACATCATAACGACATAGTAGGTACATGGTGAAACACGTCTCACTGTGTACCAAAACTGTATGTCTCACTGTGTATTTTCGTTTCGTTGTAAAACAATTTGGAAATTGTACGTCGAACGTGACAAATTTGGTGCGTTCGTACTGTAGCTAGTTATATAAATATTCAGATCTTGATGATTTTTAATTCTGTGAAATGAATTATATCGTCTGCAGATTAATTTCTGTCATAAAATAAGTATCTCGGTCGCTTTACGATTAAATCTCGGAAGCTACTATAACAAAAAAGCACCGTATTTAAAAAAAAATCAAATTTTTTAATAAATGTTTTTATTAATATTTTTTAAAGTTTTGATTCGATTTTCATAAAATTTGAAATGTCTCGACAAAATTCTGCAACGATAATATATTTTAAATTTCAAACCATTCGATTAGGTAGTTTTTGCGTTGTTATATGCGGACGGACGGACAAACAGATGGACGGACGGACAGGCAGACGGACGGACCAAACGACGACAATGGGTGCTACGTATTTATATAATTACGAACGCACCTAAAAATGGATGCCATATCTGTTTCATCAATTTCATCGCTTTGACAGTTTGTGTCGTTTTGTCGAAATAGTCTGTCATTTGATATTGCTAGGTTTGGTTAAGTATATTTATGCCATAATGACGAAAATAAGCTCTAAAATAGACGTTTATGTAACTTTAACCACTGTAAAATAAAGAATTACTTACTATTTTTTGAACGAGTAACCGAAGTGTTTCATCCACATGTTGCATATGATGAGGTGATTATGTGTGAGCGCGATCTAGGGGAGAAAAAGTTACAACTGTATGTCCAAGTGGCCGCTGTCTCATTGTGTACCACGTCTCACTGTGTACTACTGTCCCCTATATCATTTAAGTAAATCTAATGAATATATTTATTTTGCCGCATACTAGTATTAATATGACAATAGGTTATGGTAGAATTTTTATTGTCGATTGAAAAGTGTCGTTTTACACCAACGTTAATTTGGCATAACAGCTTTCAATTTTTGTTTCTTTGTTTTATCATAAATTATTTGTTCTGGCAAGTAGACCATATTTAAAAAAAAAAACCCGAAACACACGTTGGAAATAAAAGTTACAAAATACTAATAACTTTACAGACATGTTATGCTATTAGGACGTCAGATTTGGGAGGGTTTAATTCATACCATGTTCAACATTAAATATTTTCAAAACAAACGTCTTATCATTTAATTATCTTTACTTGAAGAATTTCTTTTTATTTAGTTCCAGTTCAAAAAAACAATGATAAAATTGATAGTTTAATCATTCTTTCAAAAAAAAAAAAAAAAAAAAAAAAAAAAAACATGTACCTGAGTAACGCTGATCTCATATCGACGGTAATAACAACCTGTACATTAAATTTCTCTTTTACTGAATTCTATTTAGCTTCTAAACATCACAAAATTTCAATTTTTACAGCTTCGAATAGCAAAAAAAAAAAAATACTTTTAAATGCAATTTACTAAAAAAAACTCATCATCAAAACCTTTTATCTATATTATAAAATAAAAACATGTACGTTATTAACGCAGAGATAATATTGACGGTGACAACGACCTGTGCATTAAATTTCTGTTTTACTGATTTTTTTAAAAACTTCTAAACATCACAAAAATTTAATTTCTACACCATTGAGTAGCAAAAAAGTATACTTTTTAATGCAATTTGTTAAAAATAAACTCTGTTTCAATTTACTTATTATTTATGGTTTTAAAATAATTTTCAAGTTTGAATATTTTTAAATCTGTGTGCAACCCAATTGCGAAATAGGATAAATCCAGGTTAGATGCCCAATCGGGTTAGCTGCCCTAGTCACTGTATTTTAGCTGTTGAACATGTATCGGAGTCTTCTACTATCAATTGTTATAAGAAAGCGTAGTAGATGTAGTTACAGCGATTTATTTCATGAAATAAATGTTTTATCCACCAATGAAATATATTCCTGTTATTATTGGCACGTTATCTACTTCCCCCCTTAATTTTAATTACATAAGTTGAACCTTCCGTAGAATATACTAGTAAATCTGCAGATCAGGAGCCTCAACATCAGCTCTGAAAGTCACTGTTTGTTAATCTCACTTTTCATAATATTTAACATCTTACAATCCGAAAATTCAATTTTTAAAATTATATACATATTTGCAGGTATATAAAATAATTCGAAGGTTTCAGAAATTAGAAACGTTGAATTAAATACGGTTTACGCAATAATATTTTGACACTCTTATAAACTTCTTTTTCCTGTAATTTTTTAGTTAAAAAAAATACATTTCTTATATATTTAAAACCTGCATATCAAAAATTTAACATCCATAAATTTACGTTTAAATCCATTATTCAAATATGCGATTTTTATTTCAGTTAAAAATGAAATTTGAAAATCGTCTGCATTCCCATAGGAAAGCATTATGGCCTAAAAAAATGTTCTATATTTTCCGAACGAATGAACCAAATGTAACTAAAAACTATACAGCCAACATACTCACCAAAAATCAATCTAATCGGACATTTTTTACGGCAGTTATCGCGGAACAGACAGACAGACAGACAGACAAATAAACAGACGGAAACCAAAAACTTTTCGTGTCTCCACAGTGATCCTTCACTGACGTTTCGGCTATAAAATATTTTGAAACATAAAAATCTAACCCATTTAATTTAAAAATATTAAAGGATCGGGGTCCATAAGAAGTGTTTTTGGCCCATGAAATAGACTAAAACTCAATTTTGTTATACTGACTTAATTATTTCACTTTTTAATGTTAGAAGGTTTATCCTGTACGATTTCAACAATAGTTTTTGCATTTTGTTCGGATTTATATGACTTACACAAGCTCAAAGTTCGTATTATTCGTAGTTTTTGATGAAAAATACGTGATTTCTCCTAATTTTAACTCAATTATTTATATGAGTGCAATCGTGCAACACTTTCTTCTTTACATATGTTATAAAATACATCAAAATGTACAATATATGCAAAAATAAAAGTGTTGCAAAGCTGCGCTCATAGTAAAATATTATAAAATATATTTAAAAAAAGGTAAAATTAGAAGAAATTGCGTATTTTTCAAAACTACGAATCAAAAACTACGAATAATACGAACTTTGAGCGTCTGTAAGTTATATAAATCCAAATAAAAGGCAAAAAATATTGTTTAAATGATACAAGACAAACCTTTTAATATTAAAAAGTGAAATAATTAAGTCAGTATAACAAAATCGAATTTTAGTCTTATTTCATGGGCCAAAAACACGGCTTATGGACCCTGGTCCTTTCCTGCCGAATTAGTTTTTAGAGTTTTTACATCGAATATAAGAAGAGGGGAAAGAGGTAATTCCTCTTAGTTTAGATTTAACAAGTTTAGCTTTCGTTAGAATTATTCGAATGCCTTCAAATTTTGCATACCCATTTATTCGAAGAATTGGGAATAGCAAATATCATTCAATGTGGGAGTGTGATGCATGCAAGATTAGTATACAGAGCATGTAAACTCGTTTTTTTTTTTTTTTTTTTTTTTCTTTTTAAATCGTAAATTGGGTGTATATAGGATATTATGTCAAATGCAAATCTAGATTTTGAATTATAAATGTTAATTTCCCATACTTCTTATTCTTTTACAAATGAGGCATCTATCCAGACAAAGTGGGGTCCGGGATAAATGGCCATTATCATTGACTAAGGTTTTGATAAAAACACTATTTTATATGGTATTTATATTAAAGTAATATTTTTTTAGAATGTTTAACATAAAATTTGGAGTACATAGGTTACATGTGCACTACAAAAATCATTGCTATAAAAAAGAAAAATGAAGGGGAGCTTAAGTAGGTCAACTATCCCGGACTTACCCTATTTACCCGTTTCCACTTAAAAAAATTAACTAATTCAGCATTGGTTTATATCCGTGTAATATTTCACAACAAAATAGCCAAACGAAATTAAAACTTCACAAATAAATAAATAAATAAAACCTGAATTTAACAGTTATGTAATCGAAATACATGCTTAAACACTAAAATATCAGAATCACAAAGATTTCTATTAATAAGGAAATGTTGCGGGATTTACCGCTAGCCATGCGCCTCATACGAATGCACCAAAAATGTTTTTTTGTGTTGTTGGTTGGCACTTTTAGAAAATATACTAAATGAAGATAAAATATATTAGACTTTGCTATTTAAAATTATTTTTACGTATGTCCCTGTGTACCGCGCAGTATTTTATCTAATCCGGGGAGCCCAGTTTGTTACTACGAAAAGGTATACGATAAAAGTATTTTACGCATATGACCAAATTATCCTTTAATGGGCTATCATAACAGATAAATATTTAAATCTTACATTTATTCTTTATTTGTAATTAAATATACAGCTATGTTCTTCAATTAAACAAAATATATCTGCATGAAAATATATTTATTGAGAATGCAAATTCTAGAA
This sequence comes from Maratus michaelseni, assembly GCA_963931845.1. Taxonomy (NCBI): domain Eukaryota; kingdom Metazoa; phylum Arthropoda; class Arachnida; order Araneae; family Salticidae; genus Maratus; species Maratus michaelseni. The sequence goes on from OZ007591.1 coordinate 309,740,176, forward strand.
TTAATATAATTCTAAAGGCAGATTTCGATGGAATGTAAAAACACCAAAAACAAATTAAAAAGTATCCCAACTATTTTCAGAGTTTAATGAAAAAAACCTTACATTATGTCTTCTGAAAACTCTAATAGTATAATAATAAATAAAAACAAAATAATATTTTTTACTAACATATCAGATAAATATATAAATGTAAAAAATCATATTTTACTTTTCATTAAAAATAAAGCAATTTTCTTTTTTTTTTTTATATATTTATTGATCATGAAAATTCATGAATAATACTAATTTCCATATTATTATTTCATTTATTAATTTCTTTGTCAGCATATTTTTGAAAAAAAAATGTTTATTTTCTTTTTGCATTCCAAAATAATAAAATATTAAAACTTCTTTTTTATTATTTTTCCTCAAATTTTTATTTTCATTAAAAATGTGAATGTTTTTTTACCGTTTATTAAACAAAGAAAGTTCAAGCTATAAAGAATAAATCACCATTCAGGGTATTTTTTTACAGTCCAAAAAGATTGTTTTTTTCAATCCTATTTTATGATATTGAAAGAAATAGTTTAGATACACATCATTATTTAAAAAAAGAATAATAAAGTAGAAAAATAAAAATGTAAGATTTAAAAACAAAAATGTATACTAAGCAGAAAGTTTTCAATTGAGAATTATTTTTTCTGTTTCATACAAATGAAAGGGCACAAGACTACAAAAATAATTATCCTTAATGTTTGTCCTTTTTAAATGTCGCATAAAAAAAAGTCATTATTGTAAATATCCAACAGGAAAATTTTCTTTCAGGTTTTGTACGTCTATAAAATATTTTCCCCTTCTATATTTAATTTACGCCTGAAATATTTTACCTAAAATGTGTTTGCTTTAAATATTTATACAGTAAGACCATTTTTAAATTAAAATCAACAAGTTTTATAAATAGACTTATAAACGAGAAACTCTGTTTAAAATTAATTATGAACACATATATTATATTCATGAATATCCAGTCTTCAGTAACGTTTGCACTTTAAATCTTAAATTATTAACCCTTTAACAAATCATTACTTATATTTTAGATTTCTTATTTTTTCATATTTCGGAGAAATGTATAAACTATATATTTTTTATTTTTATTTAATTGCAATGAAATATTTATGCCCTATTGATATACCATCGATATTTTTACATTTGCCAACATTGCACAATTATTGACAATGAATATTTTCTTTTCATTGCCAATATTTCTGTTATTCTATTACAACATATCCATTTGGTTTTAACCACGTGCGGAGAAAGACTACGTGACTTATATTCTTCCGGGAAAACATTTATAATTAAAACATTATAAAGAAATAATACATTTACAATGATATTATTGTGCATAATTGCAGTATTTACTAAATGTTTCTTTAAATTTTGTTGGATATTATGGTTTCAAGAGGCACCTAATAGTAAGGTATCCAGCTTTATGCTATTTTGTCCCAAATATCTTTAAAAAAGTATAATCGATAATTTTGTAAATGTGGAATATGATTACAAATATTTCCAATATAAAGATATTATTTAACCAATATTGGAAGGACTGTTTATCAATGCAATATTTGTGTCATCAACAATTGTGTAATAATTGTGTGTCTTCAACATAATCACTGAACATATATTGGTTGGCTACTAAGATATGTCTATACGAGACATTAAACGTGAACACTATGTAAAAAAAAGCCATAAAAATTTAAATATTAAACACTTCGATTCTTTTTCGGATTATATAAAGTGATCCTTTCTCAGCTGTAAAGCCGCACATAGTTAGAAGGCAATCGAACAATACAAATTTGCTTAACTTGTTCGCTTCCTTACTAACAACATGCAGGTTTGCATATGAGGAAGGATACACACAGGTCGGCAAGCGTTAGCGAGTAGGGGACTGAGCTCCCTAGTACAGGGTGTTTCACAAAGGACCCCTAACTTAAAAAATAAATAACCCTGAAACGGTGATAGATAGAAGCATGAAACCAGTGGTATGTTTAATAAAAAAATCGTAAGAATCTTATACATAGATCTCAAAATTTAGTTAAAAATAGCACCGATAGATGGCGCTGAGAGCGTTAAGAATCCTTCTAAAGAGAGTTCAGAAGCATAGAATGACTAGCCTTTGAAGATTTCGCCATTGAAATATGACCGCTGTTAGCGTATAGTAAAAATAAATCGCATCGGACACGTTGCCTGTCTGTTGAACTTTTTTGAAAAGCTCACGAATTATTTTCCCATCTCGGCCTTTTGCGACTTGAAAATCGCGTTTTAAGACTTATCCTTGTGGCAGTAGGACTCTGATTTAATCGGTAGTACTCCAACACCATAAACACACGTACCACCACGGTATACATCAGTTTCGGAATTATTTTCACTATACGCTAATAGCGGTCAGATTTCAATGGCGAAATCTTCAACGGCTAGTCTTTCTATGCTTCTGAACTCTATTTAGAAGGATTCTTAACGCTCTCAGCGCCATCTATCGGTGCTATTTTTAACTAAATTTTGAGATTTATGTATAAGATTCTTACGATATTTTTAATAAATATACCACCGGTTTCATGTTTCTATCTATCACCGTTTCCGGGTTATTGATTTTTAAAGTTAGGGGTCCTTTGTGAAACACCCTGTACATATTTATTTCCTTTCTGAAAGCCTATGAATGAATCGAAAATGTATGGTTTCAAAAGCTATTCCGATAATTTAATTACATTTCCTACAAGGCCTTCATGTTATTATTATTATTATTATTGCTGTTGTTGTTATTTAAATTTTTGTTATTAAATCTGACACCAATTTTAGTTCGAAATTCACAATAAAATTATATACCTGAGAACAATATGACAAAATAGATGATTAAATTTTAACATTAGATCATGTTATTTTACAAACTAATCCAGTTATATATGAACAAAGAAGCCATATTAGGTTATGAAATATTCACAATTTTTCCTTTATCCACATACTTTTATAGAACATATTTAAATATTTACTATCTGAAAGTTACAGTCTAATAATAAAATTTCTGTCTTACTTTGATTTCGAATGAAATTCATGTCCCGTAATTTAATGGTATTTTCTACAAGGCGTCCGAGAAAACATGTCTTACCTGAAATCGATTTCATTTTGAACAGTAACCATTACGAAATTTAATTAATGAAAAAGGTTGACGACTGATGATTAAATTTGAGCGACACATCATGTTATTTTTGTGAGAAACCCACTTATAGCTAATCAAGGAAAGAGTATTAGAAAAATGCAATGCATAATAACTGTACACTATTATTATATATCTGTTTTAAATAAGCGAAAGATAATGTCACATTTTTTTTTACTTTTCGTATACATTTTTATAGAGCATAAACAAATATTTACTTTTTTAGAGTTAAAGTCTATGAATAAACTTGTCTTATTTTGAATTTCGTATATTATTTCGGTACTATGATTTACTGACGTTTTTTACAAGGCTTTCGAGAAAATATTTTTTATCTAAAGCCGATTTTAGTTTAAACAGCAACCACTACTAAATTTAATTCAGGGAAAAAAGTATGACAATAGTTGATTAAATTTCAATGTCATATCACGTTCTTTTTTTGGAAGCAACAAATTTATATATGAAGGCAGAGAAAAATATTAGGTAATGAATTATTCATTTTCTGCGGCGAATAAGATTTATTCAAGGATTTTTTATTCAATATACAAATATTTCCTCATTTGATAATTTAATAAGTATTATGAGATAAGAAAATTGAATCGCTCTTGATGTTGAGATACATTTTATGTGTGAAGTCAAACTATAAATTTATTATCTGAAAACACATAACACAGTTTCTTATAGATTGTTTAAAAAACATAATTTTTCACCAACACTAGTTAAATATTTTTGTTTAATAACTGGTGCTTAGATATTAAAGCATTCATTAATGCACAATTACATGTGAATTCGAACAATATTAAAATGCAACTTATATGTATATTTACTTTGTGCTATTAGAATGTCTGTTCAAATAAACGATGGTCTTTACTATTATTTTCCAGCATATTTTCATAGAACATATACAAATACTTATTTTTAGACAGTTACAGTCCAGAAAGTTCTGAAAGTTACTGTCAAAACATTTCTATTCTGAAATCATTTTCATTTAAAATAGCAACCACTGCAAAATTGAATTCATAAAAAAAAGTCTGAATACAGATGATTGTATTTGAACATCATATCATTTTATTTTTAAAAGTAATCCAAATATAGATGAACCATGAGAAAATATCAGGTGATTATAATGTATACGTAATTATATCATTTTTAATAAACAAAGATTTTTCTTACGATTTTTGATATTGCTATATATTTTTATAGGGTATATCGAATATTTGTTTTCTGAAAGTTACAGTCTAGGAGTAAAACTTCGGTCCTACTTTGATTTAGAATGCAATATTATTCCCATAATTCAATATTATTTCCTACGAGGCTGGGAAAAAACATTCCGCCTCGTGAAATCTATTTTAGTTCAAATAGCAACTACTACGAAATTATCAATGAAAAACGTATTCCAATACATCATTAAATTTGGATATTACACATATAATTTTTGGAAGTAATCCATTAATATATGAATAAAGAGAAAAAATAGGCAATGGCTTTTATACACATTTTACTGCTTCCATACATTTTTGTAAAACATGTACAAATAGGTACAGTGTGTTTCACGATGTACCGCTAACTTTGAAAATAAATAACTCGGGAACGGTGATAGACAGAAGCTCGAAACCCGTGGTAAGTTTATTAAAAAGCCCATACAGAAACTTACAAATATTAGTTAACAATAGCGCCGATAGATGGTGCTGCAGGCAGCATTAACGAGCCCTATAAAGAGAGCTCAGACTCCAAGAACGTTCAGTCGTCGAAGATTTCGCCGTTGAAACGTGATCACTATTACCGCATAGTGAAAGAAATTCTGGAAGTGACACTGAAGCACACTGTTTACCACAACAATCCTTTAACACTTGACGAGCCGGAGGAGGCTATTTGTAAAGCTTGTGTGTTGATGTCCGGTAGTATACTACAGAGAGTCACTGACAATTTCATTCTTCGTTTGCGATATGTGTGTTGTGTGAAAAGTGCACATTTTGAATTGTTTTCGATGTGATACAGGATATTTATTGTTAAGATATCTGCATCGCCATCTATCGGTGTTACTAAAATTTTGAGGTTTCTGTATCAGATTTTTATGATTTTTTAATAAACATACCACTGGTTTCACGCTTCTATCTATCACCGTTTCCGAGTTATTTATTTTCAAAGTTAGGGGTCCTTTTTTAAACACCCTGTACTTACCAACAGTTAACTCAAGGAATAAAATTTCTGTTTTACTTTAATTGCGAATGTAATTTATGGTCCATTAGTTAATAATATATTGTAGAAGACCATTGAGAAAACATTTCTTATCTGAAGTCGATTTAATTTCAAACAGTAACTACAATGAAGTGTAATTCTTAGAAAAAAAGAGAATAAATGATTAAATTTGAACATTATACAATTTTTTGTTTTTTAAAGCAATCCTTCTTTTTACAAATATGTCCAATATATAAAAACATGGTTCTCAAACTTTATTGCAATGCGACACAAAGTCTTTTATATAATTTTTCATAAGAAAAATGTCAATTTTCGTACAAAGAAAAATAATTAAATAATGCATTATATACAATTTTTCCTTTCTCCATACATTTTTGTAGAACATATACAAAAATACATTTACTGAAAGTTACACTTTAAGAATACAATTTCTGTCTTACTTAGATTTCGAATGCAATTTATGGCCCATTATTTAATAATTTTTTTTTCCTTGAAGACCATTGAGAAATCGTTTCTTATCTGAAGTCGATTTCATTTCAAACAACAAGCACCATGATATTTAATTTAATTCCTAAAAAGATAACAAAGAGAGAACAGATGATTAAATTTGAACATTAGATGATATTATTTGAACATTATCTATGTATTTAAAACGCAAAGCGTAATCTGTCAAACTTTCCACGCGAATATCGTCTCTTTGCGCAAGCGCCAAAGTTTTTTGAATGCTTCTCCCACCAGAAAGGGGAAACCTGATGGATTAGCCCTCATCTGTTTAGCCTAGGGGGGTTGAAAAGGGTTGATTGAAAACGGATGGAATCACCATTGCATTGAAAGCGTAGACCTTCTAATATATTTTTGCTCTGAGATTGAAAGCTAAAGCTTTTTTTCTAAGAATTCATGTTTCCACTACTAAACATGCATATTTTTTCGCAAAATTTTAAAGAGAGCTTAGATACAGTTATATATTTATAGTGGATTGAAATATCAGAGAGTTCAGAAGATGAGAACAATTTTTTTATGTCTACGTTAAAGGAGTCGCGAAAACAACAAAAAAATACAAAAAAGCGAGAAGAAAACATTTCTTTTACAACTGGATAACAATATTTTTTCACGAAATTTTTACACGGGCTGTAAAACCGTTTTATTAATCACCAATAATGATTTGAAAGCGATCGGACAAAAATAACTGTTTATTTTAAAAATATGAAACGACCCTACGTAAACAAGAAAATGAGTGCTTTTATCACTAAATATCAATATTTTTTTCACGAATTTTTCATTTTAAAATATAATTTCATACAAAATCCGAAACAGTCTAAAGATATAAAATAATAAAAACTTGATGTTTCTTTTTAAATATATTATCACAGGCCCGGGCAACGCCGGGCGGGGGTGAGATAGTTATTTTTAAAGAAACCAACTTATAAATGGACAAAGCAAAATAATTATCAAAAAGTCGTAGAAGTTTACACCAGATACACAAAATAGTGATAAAGTACACACATATTGCTAAGGGATGTATTAATTTAAAATATATAAAATTACATTAAAACCAAATATCTAGAGTTTCGACCTACATTTCGAATCCATCGAAATGTTAAATATGTGGAGGGGTGTGTGTAACGATAATACGATAATATATCGTAAAGTATTTCAAGAATTTGTTTAGATTTGTTAAAGATTTAAATAGTGGGTTTTTCAGTTTAGAAAGTGTGTGCGTGTGGGTGCGGGGGAGGGGGAGTTGTTGCTATTTCAATAGTTTAGTTTTTCATGTTTTTATGGTTATTTGGATTTCTTGGATTATTATTTCAATTGAGCAATTAAAAATTGTTTAATTTAATAGATAACGTTGGCTGTCTGGTAAACAGTTTACTTAAGTTGAAGCTGATTGTTCAAGTGTCCGGGACTTAGATTTCTTAACGACAGTGCAGTCAGAATCATCTTGTGATTGATTTTTAACTTGATTATGGCATCAGATATAAGTCGACACTGTAGATACTTGTTTTTAATAGAATTTTATATATTTTAAAGTAATACATCATTTAGCAATGTGTATTTTACCATTGTTTTATTTATTAAACGAAAAATAGTTATGTAATTAATTATATACAATTTTGCATTTTTCTATACATTTTTGTAGAAAATATACAAAAAAATACTTACTGAAAGTTACACTCTAAGAATAAAACTTTTGTCTTACTTTGATTTCGAATGCAATTTATTGCCCATAATTTAAAAGCATTTTGTAGAAGGCCATTGAGAAAACATTTCTTATTTGAAGTCGATTTCATTTCAAACAGTAATGAAATTTAATTTCTGAAAAAATGAGAATAAATTATTAAATTTGTCAAATCACGTCATTTTATTTCAAAAATCACGTCATTTTATTTTTGGAAGCAGTCCACTTATATATGAACAAAGAAAACATATTAGTTGATGAATTATTCACTTTTCTTATATTATTTTGTATAACATATACAAATATTTTCTGTCTAAAAAATTTCACTCTAGGAATAAAACTTTAGTCGTACTTTGATTTCGAATACAAAATGTGTAGCTCATAATTTAATAATATTTCACAAAGACCTTTGAGAAAACATCCTTTATCTGAAGTTGATTTCAGTTAAAAAAGAAACCGCTAAATTTAATTCATGAAAAAAGCACTAACATATAAATGAAAAAAAAAATATTTCCCTAAAAATGGTGATTTGTACATTTGTCAATAATCCACAAATATTGACAAGAAATATTTCGCCATTTCATTACCAAAATTTCAGGAATAGTGACATTTCATTGTAAATATTTTCAATGTAAATCCAATATTTTTTGATAGTACAGTATATAATTACAAATATTTCCGATTTCTAGACCAGTTGTTCCCAAACTTTATCGCTATGCGATACATAAAATCTGTTATATAATTTATTCTAAGAAAAAAGAGAACCTTCGTGCAAAGCATATAAACAAAAATTTTCTTTGTACTATCAGAATGTCTTTTCAAATAAACGATGGTTCTTACTGTTTTTTTCAGCATATTTTTATAGAACATATACAAATACTTTCAGAAAGTTCTGAAAGTTACAGTCAAAACATTTCTATTCTGAAATCGATTTCATTTCAAATATCGACCACTACAAAATTCAATTCATAAAAAAATATCAACATAGATGATTGTATTTGAACATCATATCATATTATTTCTGAAGCAACCAACATATAGATGAACTATGGAAAATATTATGAAATTATATGAATACCTACATTATACATGTCGATATCGTTTTAAAAAACAAAGCTTTTTCTTACGATTTTTTCTAGAAATGGGAAATAGGTAATAGTTAATACACAGCAAAATAAAATAAAATAAAAATACGGTATAATACTGGCAACTGGGTCAGTTTTTATTTCAGTGTAGGAATTTTTAATGGGGATAATCACTAATATTCCACTAAGCATGAAAAAAATACGTTTATTAGTACGATTATTGTATAATAAACATAAGTTTATGAATTAGTGCGTTTTACAATATTGTTTTGTATTAACGAGATTCTCCATAAGAGTTGAAATTTTAAAGCATTGTTAATTTTATCATCGGGACTCTCTCAGCACAATGTTCAATTAAACACTATCATTTCAAAAAGTTGTTTCTTTTAAAGATGTAACACAGATTTTTAGAATAAATAAACTTAATAACATTTTAAAGAAAAGGTGGATCATTCCACAAATAGATATTACCGAGACCAACCAAATTATCACTTGTGACCCATAGTTTGGGAACCGTTGTGCTAGAAAATATATAAACTATATTTGTATATCATCGAATGTATTTTAATGAATGGAATATTTGTATAATATTGGGTCCCAATAGAACCGACATCAAAAATATCGATTTGTTATTACAGTATTTATATAAATATTAACCCATTAAGGACAGATTTTTGTGAAGTTTTTACCATCGTCGAAATTGTATTCCTCACTACTATTTCAGAATAGTAATTTTTGTTTTATTTTATCGCAGAATTTGTATCATCAAATAAAGTTGTCTTCAAATATACTGGTACTGAGAAAATGGGATGTTTAGCAACTATGTTGGGACCATATGGTCCCTCTAGTCCGTAATAGTGTAACATTATACTATTAAATATGTGATGATTTTTCTTGCAATGTTTCCTTTTCCCATATATTACACTAATGCAGTAGTTCCCAAACCACGGGTGGCGACCCAGCAGTGGATGCGGGAAATGTTTTGATGCGTCGCGGATTGTTTGGTCAGCTCTTTAGACAAATATATTACAATAAAGCTTGTGAAAATGTAATTTGTCTATGAAAAAATCCTACGTTAACAAATAAATTTCATAGTACCAACGGAAGAAAAACCTCATATTTATACCTGATAAAATGAAAAACTGTCTGTAACGGAATTTTTCACTTCTAATTTGCATATTATATGGGTCACGTAACAATAAACTTTGGGAATCGCTATACTAGACTATATATGCATATTTACTTTCTGAAAGTTAGAATCTGGATGTAATTTCAATTTCAAATACAATGTATGTCCCATAATTTAATAATATTTCCTACGAGACTTTCAAGAAAACATTTCTAGTCCGAAGTTGATTTTAATTCAAACATCAGCCACTGTAAAATGGAATTGTTTTAAATGTCTGAGCATAGATGATTAAATTTGAACCATATTGTGAGATTTATCAGAACACCCACTTATAGATGAAAAAATACTATGTAATTACATTCATATTTGTTTCGCAAGATTACAATATCTTTTTAAATAATCAATGCTTCTTCGTTCTATTTACTATTTTACCATATATTTTTATAAAATGTATAATATACATAAATTTGAAAGTTACAATTTAAAAATAAGATTTCAGTCTTACATGGATTTCGAATGTAATATATGGGCCATAATTTAATAATATTTTCTACGAGATCTTCAAGAAATCATTTCTTATCTAAAGTCAATTTTATTCAAACATCAACTACTACGAAATTTAGTTTATGAAAAAAGTATGACAATAAGTCACATAACAATGAAGTTTCGGGATCGCCATGCAAGAATATATACACATATTTACTTTCTGAAAATCAGAATCTTCAAATAACTTCAATTTAATATACTATGTATGTCCCATAATTTAATAATATTTCCTACGAGACATCCAAGAAAACATTCTTAATCCAAAGTTGATTTCGGTTCAAACATCATCCACTGTAAAATGTAATTTTTTTAAATGTATGAGCATAGATGATTAAATTTGAACCATATCTAGAGATTATCAGAACACCCGCTTATAGATGAAAAAATACTATGTAATTACATTCATATTCGTTTAGAAAAATATTACAATATATTTTTAAATAAACAATGCTTCTTCGTTCTACTTACTATTTTACCATATATTTTTATAAAATGTATAATATACTTAAATTTGAAAGTTACAATTTAAGAATAAGATTTCAGTATTACATGGATTTCGAATGTAATATATGGGCCATAATTTAATAATATTTTCTACGAGATCTTCAAGAAATATTTTCTTATCTAAAGTCAATTTAATTCAAACATCAACTACTACAAAATTTAGTTTATGAAAAAAGTATGACGAGTATGACATGTCACATAACAATGAAGTTTGGGGACCGCCATGCAAGAATACATACACATGTTTACTTTCTGAATATTAGAATCTCCAAATAACTTTAATTTAATATACTATGTATGTCCCATAATTTTAAATATTTCCTACGAGACTTCCAAGAAAACATTTCTAATCCGAAGTTGATTTCGGTTCAAACATCATCCACTGTAAAATGTAATTCTTTTAAATGTATGAGCATAGATTATTAAATTTGAACTATATCTTGAGATTATCAGAACACCCAATTATAGTTGAAAAAATAATATGTAATTACATGCATATTTATTTCGCAAGGTTACAATATCTTTTAAAACAATTAATGCTTCTTCTTTCTATTTTCTATTTTCCGATATATTTTTTATTAAATGTATAGCATACCTACATTTGAAAGTTACAATTTGGGAATAAAATTTCTGTCTTAAATGGATTTCGAATGTAATTTATGGGCCATAATTTACTAAAATTTTCTACGAGATCTTCGAAAATAATTTCTTATCTGAAGTCAAATTAATTCAAACATCAACTACTACGAAATTTAATTCATGAAAAAGTATGAGAATAGCTCACATAACAATGCAGTTTGGAGACTGCTATGCAAGAATATATACACATATTTACTTTCTGACAGTTAGAATCTTGAAATAACTTCAATTTCAAATACCAATTGTATGTCCCATAATTTAATAATATTCCCTACGAGACTTTCAAGAAAATATTTCTAATCCGAAGTTGACTTCAGTTCAAACATAAACCACTGTAAAATGTAATTCTTTTAAATGTATGAGCATAGATGATTAAATTTGAATCATATAGTGAGATTTATCAGAACACCCAATTAGAGATGAAAATGAATTACATGCATATTTACTTCGCAAGATTACAATATCTTTTTGAACCGTTAATGCTTCTTCTTTCTATTGTCTATTTTCGCATATATTTTTATAAAATGTATAATATACCTACATTTGAAAGTTACAATTTAGGAATAAAATTTCAGTCTCACATGGATTTCGAATGTAATTTAATAATATTTTCTGCGACATCTTCGAGAAATACTTTCTTAACTGAAGTCAATTTTAGTTCAAACATCAACTACTACAAAATTTAATTCATGAAAACAGTATGACAATAGATAATTAAATTTGAACATTACATCATGCTACTTTTCGAAATAATTCATCTATATACTAGTATGTAGAAAGGAAAAAAGTAATGAATTATTCAGTATCTGTGATCAGTAACATTTAGTTAAAGAGTTTTCATAGCATAATCATGAATTTTCTCATGCATATGTATGAAAATATAATAAGTACTATAATCAGATAAGAGACTACAAATAGTCTTAATGGTGTGATAAATTATGTGTAACGTCAACTTATCAAGTGACTGTCTGAAACATATAATTCCTTTTCAAGAAGATTCTTTAAAGAAACTGCATTGTTCACTAACTAAGAATGATTAATTTATACTAAAAAATAGAGCTTGAGTATTCAAGTACTTCTTAATGTATACACAGGCATAAGTATTTTTTTCAGTATTAAACTGCTATTTATATTTTCAGACACAAAAGCATTTCATTGTAAATTAGTTCAATACGCATTTAATTACATTGTTAACAGTATTTTAATAAATATTTTTATACCATTCTTCTTTTTAGGTGCGTTCGTATTTATATAAATACGAAATACGTAGCACCTATAGTCGTCTTCTGATCCGTCCGTCTGTCCGCATATAACAGCGCAAAAACTACCCAACATAATGGTTTGAAATTTTATATATATAATCGTTGCATAATTTTGTCGAGTCATTTCAAATTTTATAAAAATCGAATCAAAGCTTAAAAAGATATCAGTAAAAGCTTTCTTTATTCTATTAAATCTTATCATACGTAATCTATACAGTAAAAGAGCAAGTCATGTGACTGAGAAAAACAAATACGGGCTAACCACATCTTTTTTCATATGTCAAGAGGCCATTTATATTCAAAATTATTTTTTAGAATGAAATTGCATAAAAGTTACATTTTTAGAAAGATCGTTCAAAAAAAAAAATAGTTTGCATCAGAATTGAGTTACATTTAAAGATGTATATATTCTCAGATGACTTCAGTGAAAATTAAGTTAACCAAATATATGAATCCATTAAAGTAAATAAACAAAAGATTCATTCATCATGAGTCATAAAAATTTTAAACCACACTGTAAAAAATGTTGGTCAACAATTACTGTACATATATTGGCAACTTTGTGGCCAGTATATATACCGTAATTTAACTGGGCGGTATATGTACCGTAAAATATTTAAAGTATATGCACTCCGCCCTCTCCTCGGGCCTGCATTCATTACGTAACTAAAAGCAAGATCATCTTCAGGGGTTGCCGTACACAGAGGTGGGGCTACCAGCTTTTCTCTTACTGAAAAATAATTATTTTACGGTATATATAGCGATTTGTTACTGAAAAATAAAACAATCATTTTACGGTATAAATACTGTTTATAATCGAAATGGCACATATACGGCTTTTTTACGCTTAATATACCTTAGAAGTACGGTACTCATACCGAAAAGAGTGAAAAGAGTACAAGAACCGTTAATTTACGGTACATCTACTGAAATTTTCGAAAAGTTTTTACAGTGCATGGATGTAATCATTCGCAAAGCCAGATCTCCATGGTGAATTTTACAGCGCTGCCTGGTGTCGTCAAACCTGTAAACATGGCATACGTAATAAGTAGAAAAAAGGCTTCCTCATTTCGCTCATAGCAGACGATATAATTTATTTCACTGAAATAATTATTGATTATTTTAACATTGATTAACACTGATTATTTTACATTGTAAAACTAGTTATAGCACGAAAGAACGCATCTCATTTGTCACGTTTAAAGTAAAATTTTAAACTTGTGAATTTTAATATTAGAAAAAATGTATTAATGATATACATTTTAAATTTAAATTAATTATAATCAAATATTCATGAAATGTGTGTCAATAAATCGAGGTATTTACATTTGTCAATTCCATAAATATGTACGAAACAAATTTGGCCATTTTATAGCCAATATGGCCAATATAAAGCCAATATCTCTACTCCTGTTTTCGTTTAATGGAAAAAAGCGTATTTGTCTAAAAATAAATTGTCATTAATTTTTTTTCTATGTCAATTATATAATTTTATCAATCATAACAAGGACACATTAATTAACAATATCTTAAAAGTAAAAATTTAATTTCAAATAACAAAAATAAAAACTTGATAAAATGAAAAAGTAAAGTGCTTTTAACAATAAAAAAAAAGAAGGAAAGAAAGAAAATAAACCGGAAATCTCCGCCTAGTTGGCAGATTTCATTTCCGTACCGCAGTGGCTAAGATTTATAAATACTTTTAATTTTTATATTACATGCATAGTTTAAAACGGTTTACCTCTACGATTTATACATTACGTATTTAAACACATCTTTACTTACATTCAGTCATCTGACCTAATTATATAAATTTTACAATTCCATTATATTTCCACACAACAGCTTACAAAACGTACAAAACACTGTATATCTTCAATACTTCGAAAAAAATACAATAGAGCAGTTTTATTTGAAAATTTATATATAGATAATATGTACGTAAAGTAATATATAGTAGTACATTATAATAGATTAATTTAAATTCATTTATTTTTTTATTCAAAAGTCTTACTCTGTCTTTTTCATTTTCTAGTAAATCTGCTTTTGTTAGTTTTCTGCTATGCGACGATTCTGCAATTTTACGATTAAATATCAAGCAATAATCGGCAATCCAATACATCGCTAACACTCATACAAAAGGTACACTGACATATTTGTTCCCATTACGTAAAAGTCCACTTTTAAGACTTTGTTTTAGTACATTCATTAAAATATCAAAATGTCTCCATTCCTGGGCTTTATATTTATGCCGAACTTGCACATCAATCTATTAATAAACTTGAAGTAAACTTAGTTACTATCCTACAAAAAAGAAAATATAAGGGACTATTCTTTATTTATATACACAGTAGTAGATGGTTTAGGAGTTAACAACATTTTTCGGAACAGATGTCGAAGATGCACCGAGGTTGTCGCAAATTTTGCTTTTGCGTCTTTTTGGCGAAAAAAGCCCATTATCGAATACCTGTTAGACCTAACCTGCGAATACAACATGTTACTTTTATTTTATTATTATACAGTTTCGTTTATTATAAAACACACACATTTACTTTATTATAAAACACACACATTTATTTTATTTTAAGGCACACAAATTGTTTTATTATAAAACACACACATTGTTTAATTTATTATAAAACACACACATTGAAGAGAATACAATGGAGTTTTTATGAATACGCACTATACTGGTTTACCGGTCAAAATCGCTGGGTTGCCATGCTAGGCAAAATATCGCCATTTTGATGCTAGAAAGAAACCTCTGTGTATCTGCAATATCTGTACTCTTATTTCTTTTAGACTGGAACCTAAAATTTCAGCAGATTCCCTATGCAACCCAAACTCTGATTAAATCAGAATGTTACGATTTCATAGTTGAGGGTCATCATTGACTATATTAGGTTGAAAACCACCAACAGCAGCATTATCTGAATCAGAATCAGGTGAATTTTCAAATATGTCTTGTAAAAGAGTCAGAAATGCGTGGAACGTGTGCAAAAAGTGGTAAAGCTGAGAAAGATTTGGGTACTTAAATGCTTTCTTATATAATCACTAACATCACTTGAGAAGCAAAGACAATCATCAATATCGTATTTAGGTCCTCTCTATATCAATGAGACACCAAATCTGAATGCTTATTTTTACGTTTATACAACATTATTATACAAGAGGTAATTCAAGGTTTTATACAATAACATAACCCATGGTCTATTCTGAACCGCAAGATTGACTCAAAAATAAGTGAAATAATTTTTCCTAATGGAATGCCTGACCTGACTGTACAGACCTTTAAATTTCTGGAAGAACAAAATTTTTCATTAATTAAATTTCGATTTAATTTTAATAGGTGTACCGACCAAAATAGCTGGAATTCCACGCCAAGCAAAATATTGCCATTTTGACGGTAGAAAGAAACCCCTGTGCGTCTGCGACATATGTACCCTTTTTTCGTTTAGTCTGGAGCCTAAAATTTCAGCAGATTCCCTACACAACCGAAAATCTCTGATTAAATCCGAATTTTAAGATTTTCTGTATTAGATTGAAAACCAACAACAGCAGCATTATCTGAATCAGAATCAGGGAATTTTCAAATATGTTTTGTAAAAGAGAGTCAGAAAAGCGTGGAACATGTGCAAAAAGTGGTAAAGTTGGGAAAGATTTGTCTACTTAAAAGCTTTCTTATATAATTACTAACATCACTTGAGAAAGAAAACAATCATCAATATCGTATTTAGGTCCTCTCTTTAGAATATGACACCAAATCTGAATGCTCATTTTTACCTTTGCACAGCATTATTATACACGAGGTTACTCATGGTTTTTTACACTAACATAACCCATATTCTTGCCTGAATCCCAAGTTTGACTTCAAAATAAGTGAAATGTCTGTACAGACCTTTAAATTTCAGGAATAACAACATTTTTTGTTAATTTTATTTTTCATTTAATTTAAATTAATCGTTGTAATTGCAATAAGCAGGTTGTATAATAGCTTACATATAATAAAAATCAACTTTGTAAAAAATGACACTTTAACAGCAAGTTTTATTGTGAATTTTAAATTCTGCACCAAAAGTTACATTAAGAGTGTTAGTCACTCCTCGCTAATGTTAAACCTATTGGCATGTAATGTATTCGTTTTTTTTAAATATCTCCTCACAGGAAATTAATATTTTAAATTCTTTTTATGTACTTACACGATTATCTTTTTTAACACTCTCCAACATAGTTGGAAAGTGTTTATGAATTCTGTTTGTCAGTCTGTCTGCCATCTGTCTGTCTGTCTGTCTCTCTGTCTGTCCGTGCTCTAACTCGCGTAAATACATTCGGATTGTCATACAATTGATGTATGTTATTGAGGTTTACTATAGCATGTTCGGTATTGAAAATAAACTGTGTAGTACTTATAGTTTTTTTACAGGAGCACTCAAAAGAATTCCATTACATTACGGTCTATGGGGAAAAATCATTTGTGGTTTATTTTAATCAGGTTACACTACTTCAAACGTATTGAAATTGATATATATCACTGAGGTTCACTAACTGAGGCTTACTATAGAATATAGTGTGTATAGCACTTAAATTTGTTTTTAAAGGAACACAGAAAAGATTTTCGCTGCATTACGGTCTATGGAGAAAAATCGTTTCCGGTTTATTTTAAGGATGTTTAACTATTTCAAACATATTGAAAATTATAGATGTCACTAAGGTGCATTACAAGAGCCTTACTATTGGAATATTGTGCGTATAGCATTTATCGTTCATTAACAGGAATACACAAAAGATTTTGGAACTGTCTGTTAACAATAATAGCTGGAAGTGCTTTTTCAGTTGCTGAACGCGTTTTTAAATTAACTCATTTTTTGTCTATTACTTGGTGTGTATAAATTCTATAGATTATATACAGGGCAGCACAGAAGTTCTGGAGGGAATTTACGTTTATTAACGGAAATTCCAAACCGGGAATTTTAAACTGTGCTACGCGTTTCCTATCTGAACTAAAATTTGACATTCTATGTAATATAGTATATACAAATCTATAGATCATATACAGGATGCACAAACGAATTCGGATATTTTTCCGAATATTGTTGGTAAATCCTGAAATTGGGTTTTTAAATATGTTATGCGTTTTCCAAACTCTTTGTTTATATATCATCTTTCACCTTATTAAACGGTAAAGATTTTAAAAATAATTTTGGAAGTGTCGGGAAGTGTTAGATAATCCAGACTTGACGCATGATTTTTCGTTCTTGTTTATTTAGTTATCAAAACATTTTTTAAAAATATATATACTTAATTGTATTTGAAGTGAATGATTTTTTAGTCGTAACTTTTTTTTTAATGATTTTACATTTAGCAATACCTTTAGAAAAACGATAATTCAAAAAATAACTATTATTATTGTAAGAATCTACATTTTCCACACTTCCTGTCAACGCTAGTTAGTTATTTCTTTTTTTACAGGGACACTTTCAGTGTTTTAGTGCATCAAAATATTTATTAAATGAAGTTTTAAATATTGAGAAATAAAAATAAGCATTAGATATGTTCTACTTTAGATATTTAATTTTTTATATTTTAGTTTAAAGCTAGGCGTTAGATATTTTTAGTTGCTTTGCATAGCTTTATTGTAACAGTCTAAAAATGTATATCAAACGATTTAATACAAATATCTGAAATATCAATGATCTGTTTGATACAGCAAATAAATCAAGTTTAGATTATTCTTTTCTCTCATATACTGTTTATCCCATGCACCTGCTTTGATATAGCATACAAATCCTGTGATAGAAAACCTTTTAGGAGAGGATTTGTTGTGAACTCTCATAAATTCTTAACAGTTTACATTCTTTGAAGGGATTTATAAATAATATATCTAGAACAGAATAACTTGAACTTTGAGAATCGGAAATTTATTTATATGGAAAGATAGTTTTTTTTAGTAAAAAACAAATATATATATACATACATAATATTTGAGTTTTTGTCAACTATATAATAGTTTTTCTTAACATTTAAAAAATTGGGGTTGCAACTGATGAATTACATGTAAATGCGAACCTAAAATGTATTGCAATAACTCCACTTATGATGAAATTTTGGATATTAAATTTCAAACACACATTAAAAGAGATGTATACTAATGTTTAACGTTCTGAAAAAGAGGCTTGATGTATAAAATATTTTTTAATTTAATTTGAAATTTAATGAATTAAAAAAAAAGTAATTTATCTTATGTACCTTGCGCGCAGGATTTCTCTTAATTTATTTGTAACATTGAGCCATTTTTTTATTGGATAGACATATAATATGTGTTTTACTACATTGAATGAACTACACTGAAAAAAATAAAATAATTAATTCTTGAAAAAAAAAATCCTAACAATTTTGAATTTTTTTAAAATAAAAATAGTCATAATTTAGGAATTTGTACTTGATGAACATAATAATACAGTGAAACCTCTCTAAGGAGACCACCCTTTAGACCATAAAAAATCGGTCTTTCAGAGAGGTGGTCTTTGAATAGAGGTGATGGGTAAAGCAAACTTTCGTGAAATACATATTACAAAAAAATATGTTGTTGAATTATTTTATTATATTTCATGTCTACACAGCTTTAAAGAAGGAATTTATTGTAGTTTGCTTTGATTTTAATAATTTCTCATTAACAATTTTTGTTTCTAAACATTCTTTGATCTCTTTAAACAAATTATTAATTTTAGTATCATCTTTAGCAGGTATGGAACTTTCTATCAATCTATTGATTTCAACAAGTGTTTCTTAACATGAAATAGAAGCTTTTACTGGCGGAAGTTCGTCCTCTGAATCAGAATGGGCTTCTAAAATAGATTAAAGAATTTTTCGATTATAGTATCATTCATTTTTATAAATGATTGTGGAATTTTTTTAAGATAAAAATTTTAAAATCTTACCTTTGTCAAGATTTTTAATCATACGATTCTCCCAGTCCTCAGATAAATCATCGTAACGTTCAAGAGCATCCTCATATTCATGTGATTTTGGATCATAATCAACTTTAGCTGCATTTGATAGCTGAATCGCTTCATCTTCTAAGGCACTGATGTCATCAATAGATTTTTCTATGGATACATTGCTTAATCCACAAGTACTGAAGCAATTGACAATTTTTTGTGTCTTTATATTATCCCATGCACATTTTATCCATCGAATAGCATCGAGTACATTGATGGATTTCACAATGTCGGATGCATCTTTGGTCTCATCTATTAGGGAAATGAGCTTTCGTAAAACAAAACGTCTATATTCCAGCTTAAAACAATGAATGATTCTCTGATCTAACGGCTGAATTTTAGATGTCGTGTTAGGAGGGCGAAATTGAAGTTTCACACTTTTCAGCTGTACATCATACAAATGACATGGGGCATTATCCAAAAAAAGGATAATGTTTCTACCCTGTTTGGTCATCTTTTGTCAAAGTCATGTAACCAGTTTTCAAAAATGGTGGATGTCATCCACGCCTTCCTATTCGATTTCCAAATCACTCCTATTTTTGTAACATCAACATTTTTAAAGCAATGGGGTTTTTGAGCCTTCCGTATTATGATTGGTTTTTCTTTTTCTCCAGCGGCATTTCCACAAAGGGCTACAGTAAGTCGCTGTTTGGCCTGTTTCCCTCCTTTTGCTTCATCTGTTTTCTCCATAAGAGATTTAGTGGGCAAAGCACGAAAGAATAATCCAGTCTCATCCATATTATAAATGTCACGATCTGAATATCCTGCGAGAATCAATGGAAGACGAGATTTCCACTCCACTAATACTTCTTCATCTACATCGGCCGATTCTCCACAAATAGATTTGAAGACAATGTTGTTCCTGTTATAAAACTTCTCCAGCCATCCATTACTTGCACAAAAATTAGTTCCACTCAATGGAATATTTTTTGGTCTGGCACATTTAAACCACTGCAATACAGCTTCGTTAAGATCACTAAATTTTTCCTTCCTTTTGTCTTTTAATTCCGCAAGATTTGAATTCCTCATACTCTTTAAACAGAAAATCTTTGTTTTTCAACGTATTGTTTATTTGAGTTTTGCTACAAATAAATTGTTCCGCTAATTTCCTCTCTGATGCTCCATTCTCGTGTGCTCTTAAAACTTTAACTTTGTCTTCCAAAGTTAACAAAATTCTCTTAGACGCCATCTAAGTTGGTATACTAAGCACACAGCAAGAAAAACACGATATGAACTTCGATGCGAATAAGCACTGTGCTAAAACTACTAGGTCTCGACATAACCCCGCTCCCTACGGAGAAATCTACATGGTGTGCCATCGAAGCTAGATTTGGCTACGTATTGCTAGTTTAGCGAATAATAAGAAACTTAGCATATCTAAAACAGCTTACCGAATTTGTTTCATATTTTAATGAATTCTAATATCAATTCAGTCACTTTTTCTTCTATAGGAGTATAGTAAGCAAACCTCAAAATTTATTATTGGCCCCTTCCACCCAAAATGTGAAATTTTATTTATTATTCAAACCTACTTTCTGACACAATTTTTAATTCATTTTTGTTCGGAAATGCATGAAATTGGCAGGTGTTCTTATTCAGAAACTTTGTAATCAAAATACGTTTTCCATTTTTTTTGATAAAGGCATTAAGAAAATACTGAAGTGATAACAACATTGTCAATATCTTTCCAAGCAAAGCAACAAAACTGAGATAAACTGGAACCTGGACCCCCCATCACACACACTTAACTGCTTAAAAATACTCCTGAACTTTACAGGTGTCTGTTACTTAATTCCAGGACAGGCGACAATAGCCCTTCTCCCACCAACACCAACTTATTTTTCCGTAACCATAGTGACACGAAACATGCACGAGACCCAGCGTTTTCCTCTTAAACGGGGGGGGGGGAAGAAATGACATTGATTCATCAGGTCTAAGGAAGCAAACTCACTGAGCCTGTTTTCCGGAGATTAGTGAAATTTCGAGATTTCACCATACAAAGGAAAGTTATTCTACTCTTCGACTGAAAAGTGGTCTTTCAGGTAGGAAAACTGGAAATAGTGGTCCTTTAATAGAGGAAAATAACCATTGAGCTTATAGCAAAACATTTTAGACCATAAATAAAAGGTCTTTATGAGAGGTGGACTCCTTATAGAGGTGGTCTTTCAGTTTAAACCTTCAGTCAAAATTTCATCAGCAATTTCATAGAAATCATGACCATAATTAGAAAATTGTTCTGAGAAAATTGCCTTTAAAGATCTGATAAAAATATGATATAAAAATAGCTCAAACTGTTCGGGACATAACTTCCATTTTAAAGCGAATTTTTGCACGGAGTTTCTTTTTAAATGTTCCAAAATAATCATTTTAATTATCATACATTTAATAAATTTTGATTTTGTGACACTCTCAAAAGTACCTTATTATCAAAAGTAACCGATAGAAATTTATTAGGATCCTATAATCATGTGTTTGTATTTCTGTCTGTTTCCTTGCTTTTTTTATTTAATGGACTAGTCCATTAAATAAAAAATGCAAGGAAACAAACACACACATAATTACAGCAAAAATACAAACAAATCATTATAGGATCCTAATAAAATTCTATCGAGGCCATTATCTAAACAAGAAAGAAAACTTATGCAGCACGCATAGATTACGGAACACTTTCCAACACATTCAGAATACTGTAATAAAACTTCACCTTTTAATAAAGTGAAAGATGATATATAAATAAATAAGTTGGAAAACTCATTCAAAATTTAAAAGCCTATCTTCGGCAGTTACCATTTATAGTCAGAAAAAATTCAGATTATTTTGTGTATCCCTGTATATGATTTATCGATTTGTATATATACTACATATTATGCTAAATCTGAGTTCAGTTAAGAAATGCTTAACACAGTTAAATATTCCTTTTCAGCAATTTCTGCCAATGAAAGATTTCGCTTGTACAGCCATGGATATGATCTACATAACTTGTACACAACATGTAATATAAAAACAAGAACGAAAAATCATGCGTCAAGCATAGATTATGTAACACTTTCCAACGCTTCCAAAATAATTTTACGAATCATACTCTTTAATAAGCTAAAAGATAACATCTAAGTAATCCGAATACTTTTATTCAGCCCTGTATAGGATCTATAGATTTGTATATATACTACATAGGATGCTAAATTTTAGTTCAGTTAGGAAACACGTAGCACAGTTTAAAATTCTCCGTCTGGAGTTAAATAATACGGAAATGTGTTCCCGAACTTTTGTGCTTCCCTGTATAGGATCTATAGAATTCATACACACCACGTAATATACAAAAAGCAATTTAAAATTAAAATCGCGTTCAGTAACTTAAAACGCACTTCCAGGAATTATTGTTAACATACAGTAGAGAATTCTTTTGTGTGTCCATGTAAATGAACGATGACTGCTATACACACAATATTCTGTAGTAAGTCTCTTGTAATGAACCTTATATAAATTTCAATGCGTTTAAAATAGGGAAACATTATTTAAATAAACCGCAGACGATTTTTCTCCATAGACTTAATGTAACGGAATTCTTTTGACTGTCCCTGTAAAGTAAGTATAAGTGCTATGCACACCCTATTCCATATTAAGCTTCTTCTAATGCACCTTAGTGATATATATAAATTTCAGTGCGTTTAAAATAGTGAAACATTATTTAAATAAACCGCAAATGATTTTTCCCCATAGACCGCAATGTAACGGAATTCTTTTGAGTGTCCCTGTAAAAAAACTATAAGTGCTACACACTTCCATTGAAATAGGGAACATGCTATAGATAACGATTATAACATATAAAAATTGCAGGGCAATCCGAGCATATTTACGGGAGTTAGAGCACGGCCAGACGGCAGACGGTCAGACAAACCGAAGTCATAAACACTTTTCAACTAGGTTGGAAAGTGTTAAAAAAACGTTAACGTTCTACTCTGTAAACAATTTACAGCAAAGTATCCGGTCATTTGACTGTTTTTATAGAAAACGGTTACATACTTGTAATTTAACGCTGGTCTGACCATAATATTGCCCATATTATGGTCAGAATTATGGTTTAATTACGGTTGTTTAATTACGGTTATGTAACCGTTTTCTATAAACACTGTCGAGTGACCGGATACTTTGCTGAAAATCTTTTACAGTGTAAACGCATACCACAACTAAAAATATAGTTCCAGCAATAATCGCTCATAGGCAGTTCTGTAACAAAACTATTTTTTGTGTCCCTGTATATCAATGATAAAAGAAAGCTGTGCCGCCAGACGCCAGAGTGGCGCCTTGCCCGTAGGCGACCACCGAAAACAAGTCCTTGAGGACTTTTAACGTACCAGTAGGAGCTGCTTCCCACGGCGCTTCGGCCGGCCAGAGGACCGCCAGCCACCTGCGGACCCTCCAACCTTAAACCCACGTGTCGACGACGTAAGTCGTTTCGATACGTGGTGAAACCCAGTAGGGGAGTCACCACGAGACACTTGAGGACGGGCCGGCGTCCCCCAACAGCTTCGGAGCTGAACATCCAGAAGGGAACCAGGCCCTAGGCCTTAAGTCGGGTTTTTCCGACCCCCACTTGCTTTACCAGAACTCGAGAGATGTGGAGACCTACAAAGGTTGTCACAATTCCCTCTCGTAGAGAATCTATATCAATGATAAACGCTATGCACACCATATTCAAAATTAAGCATCTTGTTATACACCTCAGTGATATACTATTTCAAATGTATTAGAATTGATATATATAATATTACTAAAATACAATGCAAACGATTTTTCCACATAGACCTTAATGTAACGGAATTTTTTTGAGTGTCCCTGTAAATGAACTATAACTATACCGAACATGCGAAGTAAACCTCATTAACAAATATCAATTGCATGAAAATCCGAGAATATTTAGGCAAGTTAAAGCACAGACAGACAGACGGCAGCCAGACAGATAAACCGAATTCCTAAGACCTTTTCAACTATGTCGAAAAGTGTTAAATAGCATTTTCTCAGAAAAATGAAAATCGTAGCACCCGTTGAAAGTTATGCTTGGACATACATTAAAATAATTTTAAACGTACAAACGATTTGTATGTCTTTATTACACTACATTATTGCAAATAAACACATTGAAATGCATATAAGTGTGTGAATATGCAAATAATAATATTTTACATTGTTTGTCTTCAAATATCGTCATTTATTATATGTAAAATGCGTTATAAATATAAGTATAGTACTCGTATAACGCAATATTTTAGACTTTTACAATATAAAGAAATGTAACTCTCAAATAAACTGTAAAATACGTGAATTCATCTTATTTTACTGCATGAAAGAAGCATATATTTGTTCACAAAAGCTCATTTAGTTCTTTCTTTGTCAAATATCTTGCAAGAATATGTCATATTGATTTTTGCTGTCTACTTCAACTTCCATTTACATAACAATGTCGAACACAGAGAAGCGTGTCTTTTATAGATAGTATTTTGTTATGCATCCATAAACCGATAGAGCTACATTCACTGCATACATTTAAAATGCGCTTTAGACATGTACATTTTTATTTCAAATTTATCTAAAAATTATCCTAAGAGTTACATATTTTTTAGAAATTATATATATATATATAACCATAAATGAAACATTACCGTAACACCAACATAAACTATGAAATTATGATTTAGTATGTAATAATTGAATTGACAACGATAGTGTTCCCCAACAAACTGAATATAGATGTCAAATACTTATTTAACAGAAGAAGAAATTAAATTAAAAATTGAAAGAATGAAATTGAATGAATGGAATTTGTGGAATTTAGACAGAATTATCAAGTCCCAAATGCCTAAATACCACAAATAAAACGACTGGTTTCATCATCATATTAGCCATAACATTGCTAAAGAATATGATTTTGGGACTACCACTCATAAACAAAGAATAAAACCTGTGAAAAAATCTTTATATACATAGGATTTCACTATATTATCTTACATTACATTACATTTTCACTATATATATTATCACTATATTATCACCATATTGATGTATTATCACTATATTATCTTACACTACATTATCTTACGTTTATTTTAGTAACATATAAAAGTCATTTTCATGTGGAAAATGTTTTTCTCATAGGATTTCAACCAAGGAAATAACTATAGAATTTAATGAAAAGTGGCTGCAGTAAAAAGAAACGAAAAATTTAAAAAAGCATTGAACATGGAAATTAAGAACTACAAACGCAATTCAGAAAACAGTTCATAGCTCAAATAATTATAAATAATAATTATAGCAACTAATTATAGATAATATGTAACCTTACAGGTTTTACAAGGCACAGCAAACTTCCATACTCCAAATATATCATAAATGTTGGAGCAATACTTAAAGAGAAGGTAGGCCAAAATTCACGAGAACGTATAGTGGAGAAGAGGAAATATAGGAATCTCACCTTACAGCGACGCGGCGTTGTGAAACACTGTATAAAAAGGTAAGGTCGCTCAAATTAATTTTTAACGATCGAACTTTGAGATGGTAGACTTATTTACGTTAATATTAAAATAAAAAAAAATAGAACAAACTAATCAAAAAATATAAAAACATATTTGCTTATTACAATATTTTGTTTATTCATTTATGTGAAATAAAAGCATGATATATACATACAGTTTACTCTGTCTCATTTAATTAAAATCAATAATAATGTATGAGCAGCACATTTTAATTGCCGAAACGTCAGTTGAATCTCACTGTAGAGACCCGAAAAGTTTTTGGTTTCCGTTTGTCTTTTTGTCTGTCTGTCTGTTCCGCGATAACTGCCGTATACAATATCCAATTAGGTTGATTTTTTGTGGGTATGTTGGTTAGGTACCAGGAATTAGCTGTATAGTTTTGGCTTGCATTTGGTTCATTCGTTCGCAAAATATAGAACATTTCTTTTTAGGTCATAACGCTTTCCTATGGGAATGCAGACGATTTTCAAATTTCATTTTTAACTGAAATGAAAATCTCATATTTGGATAATGCATTTAAACGTAAAATTACGGATACTAAATTTTCGATATGGAGGTCTTAAATATATGCAATAGCTTTGAAAATTTGCAGATTCTATTAGATTTCTATTAGAATTTAGAAATAATTTGTTTAAATTATTGGAAATTTTTTTGCAACTGTTCGGGAAATATAAAACATTTTATTTTCCTATTTTGTACAAATTTTTAAATGTATTTCTTTTTTTTCCTCTTTATTTTATTAGTTGCTTAGCAACCCTATTTCAAAGAATATCAAAATAAGAAATGCATTTTTTTCTCTAAAAAAGTTACAAGAATAAGAAGTTCATAAGAATGTCAGAATATTATTGCATAAATCGTGTTTAATTTAACGCTTCTAATTTCTGGAACCCCGACGTATTTTATATGCCTAGAAATATGGTATGTAATATAAAAAAAAAATTAAATTGTGGCATGTAAGATGCTATATAATATGAAAAGTGAGTTTAAAAAAACAATGATTTTCAGAGCTGACGTTGAGGCTCCTGATATGCAGATTTACTAGTTTGTTCTTATAAAATAACTGCGCAGCATAATTAATTTTACCTGTGAGACAAAAATGCCAAATTCTATATTTTAACACAATAATTTATTATAAACACTAGCATTCAATTATGATATTAAATATTTTAAATGTAAATATGATGCAATAATATCTTTATTAATTTAGCCAGGAAAGGATTAAGTTGATTTTCTCACCAATTATTCTTTGTGGATGGGGATTTGCTTGAAATTCTCTAGGAGATGTGGTAACGGAACAAGTCCTTTTGCGGCCTTCCGGGAGGCTGGGCTAATTCTTATCACAAGGGCGCTGCGATCGTCAGTCGCTGTACACATGGACGCAGGGGCTCCTTTCTCGTCACTGCCTGGCATGTTACATCTTAGGGAACACCGGTATTGGTATTTGCATTCTTTTAATTACTGCTGGAAACGCTGCATCTTTGAGAATATCAGTGTCGGCCATGGCGTTGAGACTACGAACCCTCGGTGTGGTCACGGGCGCTGAGCGTCTCTTTCCAACAGTCGTCGGGATCCTGGGAGACGCTTGTTTTTCAAAAAAATCTGGAAAAATCTGGAAATGTAACCTTCTATTTTCAACTGCAGAGAGAGAATGATTTTTTCTTATGCTCCACTGTGTGGGAGCCAGTTGTTCTCATTAAAAAAAGGGGTATCACATCGTAAGGACTGTCTCTTACTTATTGGTTGACCTGCTGACCTATGTAAATTTTAGGTAGATTTTGTAAGAAATACTATCTATTACATTCTCCCCTAAGTTGGAATTTTTGAAATATTTTTGCAGATCTACCCCGATCATGACTCCCAGAACCCAAAACCACCCCCAGTTCAAAACTTTATCTATCTATCTATCTATATATGTCACTTACTTATAGGCACAATAACTCCTATAATTCTGCACAAATCTCTTCCAAACTGCTACATAAAATCAAGGGGCATAAAATCTCTGTCAAGTTCGTTAATGGGCAAAATCGAACCAGGGGGGGGGGGGATGGGGGGCTTTTTGTGAAAACAGAAAAAAATCCTTAACGTATTATTTATGATACGTATCGAACCCGTTTACAGTTATTATTACTACTAGGAAAAGGTTCGAAAATGTATGTATAACAGATTTTTGATATCATTAAAAATAGCTCCAAGAGATAGGGGGGAAGGGGGGTTTAGAAGAAAAAAATACATAACTTCGTCAATTCACATGATATCAAATCCGTATAAATTTGATATAAATACTCTTAATATTATCTAAAACTTTTATATTGACAAGTTTTTTATAGAATCAACCCTTATAGCAAAAAAAAAAAAAAAAAATAAAATAAATAAATAAATAAATAATACAAAAAAAAATCCCTGCCGGCTCCGCCTGCAAACAAGTTAGATTTCGAAGAGGGTGGTCCCAACTGCCTCATCATGGCAAACGGTCATTTCTTCCACAATTCCCAACAAACAGGCGCCCCACGGTCTGCGTCTTCGATATCTACCTGTGCCTGTAGGCCGTGCCGTCAGGGATTTTTTTAACTCCAGGCTGTCTTCTATTGATGACCTTTATTGATCTTTCGGAATACATTTTTTTTGTTGTACTCTAATGATCTGTCTCCTTTATCACTGTTGGGTATGTTTTGGAGAAAAAGGGTGAGCTTTCAGATTTGCTTGTTTTTCTCCAAAATCCCTGGGTCTGCCGCTATGTGATACTGCTTTTCCGTTTCCTGGCTAAATCTCATCTTGCATATTTACTAAGTTAAATGTACATATATATTTATTTACACTTCACTAAATAATGTATTTTTTTAAACTATATACAGTAAATAATAATGAAGCAAAACAGTATGACATGTATCACTATTTACGATGCACTAAGAATGATATTATTTTTATAAAGTAAAAATTACTTTTTTATATGTAACATTTAGTCCGTTGGATATTTGGGGTAATAGTTTTATTTAATTTTTAAACAGGTGGAATGAATTAGTTCCATCAATAAAAATAAATAAAATTTCGAATTTTCTAAAATAGAATATAAAAAATTAACAATTTGTATAACTGAAATAATTTACTCAGCGAAACACAATAAATACACTAGTGTGCAAAACTTAAGCAACAAACACAAAATGCTAATTTCTGAACACGTGAGTACTCAAAGGAAAATTCTATAAACAGCAAGTGTAGAAAATAGGTACTACCCTAACAGCACAGACAGTCGATGTGAAGTCTTCTTGACATCACAAATGGTCACAATTGTCACAGTCACTACAATGAACAGAAGTGTGATATCTTTCATCCGTCTCATTTTTACTCTCATTTGGTCACTCCACTGAACAGTCACCATGACTGCTGCTTTTTGACGAGTCACCAGGTGATTTTACAATGAAGTCATCTTGTGACTCTCATGTGACTGTCATTTTGACACTCCATTGTAAAGTCATCATGGTAGTTGTTCTGTGACGAGTTCCCAAGTGACAGAAAATGAAATCATCTGGTGACTTTTCACAAAGGAGTGCAATGGTGACTTCACACTAGAGTGAAGATCACCGGAAAGTCACCATGCGACTTGATTGTGACATTATTTGGCGATGTATCACAATGTAATGCTCACAATGACTTCAAAGTTCAGTCTTCAACTGACAGTGACTTGAGAATCAAAACGTGACTTCATTGTAATGTCACCTGGTGACCCATCACAAAGCGACAGTCACAGTGACTTTTCAGTGTTAACAATCACTTGAGAGGAGTCAATGAGGCGAGTGAAATATCCAATATTTTGATTCACCGTAGCGATTGTGACACTTCTAACCATGTGTGACGTCAAGGGGACTTCACATCGACCGGCCGGGCTGTTAGGGTAGTACCTCTTTTCTACACTTGCTCTTTATAGAATTTCTTTTTGAGTACTCACGTGTTCAGAAATTAGCATTTTGTGTTTGTTGCTTAAGTTTTGCACACCAGTGTAGTTACAGAGATCACGTAACTATTGTTTGATAACGGAGTGGCATATTCGAAATGAGTTTCATATTTTTGTCAACAGTAAACTTAAGAGTAATAAATAATGATTATCACAAATTTAATAAAGAAGATTTAGTTTATATAGATCAGTTGCATAATATTTTTTATTCTCCCTGTAGAAGCAGCTTCCAATTATTCAGTTATATGAAAATTATTCTACATTAATGAAATTACAAATTAATTAAATAATAATAAATTTTATAATAAAAGTAATTTGGGACATACTGCTATTGCCAATAAATTTAAAGCCTATATTAAGAAAGTTAGAGAAATGTATTCATACAATTTTGCAATTAGTAAATATCATAGTTTTCATTTTTTTTTTAATTCCCAGATTTCACAAAAGACGAATTACATTTA
This sequence comes from Maratus michaelseni, assembly GCA_963931845.1. Taxonomy (NCBI): domain Eukaryota; kingdom Metazoa; phylum Arthropoda; class Arachnida; order Araneae; family Salticidae; genus Maratus; species Maratus michaelseni. The sequence goes on from OZ007591.1 coordinate 309,770,841, forward strand.
GATTCATTTACTGTTATTCAAGCGGTATTGGAAAGAGCTTTAATGTTAAACTTCAAGATTTTTTTAATCTTATTTATGGCTTTCTAAAATTTTAATTAAAACAAATACGCGTTACTTTTGTGCACTGACTGTAGAATAGAAGTTTTAAGCAAACTAAAAACTACTCCTACTAATTTATATACACAGGATTTGGAAAACCTTTTTTCAGACATCCCGATTGATTCATTTAACAATACTTAAAGAAATGTTTTTATTTATTGAGGAATAATTACACATTAAAAAAGATTTTTTTCTTGAGTTTGTGAAATTTTTGTTTTAATAATAATTTTATTAAATTTAATGATTCTATATACAAGGTCCGGATATTAATTTCCAGGGCTGACGTAACTGTACGAGAACGAAAAGCCGGAAGATGGCTCTAATGAATGCATATTGAAGAGCGTTTTCTTGCGCTTGTGCAGTTCAATCGGCGCCATTCTGAAGTAAATGGTTCTCGTGGAAAGGCGCATTAAAACGTAGCTCTTAAATTCCTGTTGCCGAAGTAAAAATGGAGCGAAGAATTAACATTAAATTTTGCTTAAAATGTCTGCGGGTGCTAGGTCTGGAGAGTATGGTGGATGCTGCATCTCAGCGACACCATGCTGGGCTAAGAATCGCCTCACAGGCAACGCAATGTGTGGGCGGGCATTGTCATGTAGCAGCAGCCAACTCCCATTTTGTTGAAAATGAGGCCTCACTCTACGAGTTCGTTTTCGAAGTCGGTCAAGAACTTCTGTGTAGAACTGTCCATTGATAGTCATGTTAGGAGGAAGAAATTCATGATGAATGAGTCCATCGCAATCGAAGAAAGCAATTAACATGACCTTGATTTTGGACTTTTCAAATCGAAATTTTTTCTGCCTTGGTGAACCTGGAGGGGATAATGCTTCCTCGTCGTAAACTTGTTTTAACATTTCGTAGGTTTCTGCAGCTGTCTTGCCCAATTTTAAGCAAAATTTAATGTTAATTCTGTGCTGCATTTTCACTTCGACAACAGGAACTTAAGAGCTACGTTTTAATGCGCCTTTCCAGGAGAACCACTTACTTCAGAATGGCGCCGATTGCACTGCACATGCGCAAGAAAACGCTCTTCAATATGCATTCATTAGCGCCATCTTCCGGCTTTTCGTTCTCGTGCAGTTACGTAAGTACTGGAAATTAATAGCCGGACCTTGTATTATCAAGTTTGTAGCATCGGTATGGGTACCAATTTTTCCAGTACAGCTGCTAATTATTTTTTTTATTATGAGTTTAAATATGTTTTATATTTTTATTACAATTTTTAAGTTTGTAGATATATAGATGATTTGATTATTTTTTATAATATGCTTTAGTTTTTGACCAGTGAAGTTTATCGAAAATGTTGAAAATTGAACAACCCTTTTAGCAATAGTTTACATGTTACTTTTCTTGATTTGAATTTACTTATTACTGACAACAGTTTGCACATTAAGCTTTTTTGATAAACGTGAATTTTTTAATTTTAGTACACAGTATATGCCATACTGGATTTCAAATTTAAGTGAAAATGATTTTTGAATATTATTTTGTGACAAATATATGGATTTTATAGATTTTGCAATAGTACAGATTTTTCTAAATAAACATATATTTAAATTTATAGCAAATTTATTTTTAAATAACATTTATCCGTCTGATTTTATTTTTTATGTATAAATATACTTTTAAATTTTTTTTTTTGGAATGGCAACAAGAAGAGCTCCAAATGCCATAATGCAGGTTGATGAGTCGTCTTGGTATTTATGAAGAATCACTGCTAAAGTCCTATATAAAAATACATGTTTTTGGATGATAATCCAGACGTAACTCCAGCAGACTGGAATGAAAGTGGTGTAAGTGGAAAACGGACAGACAATTCCAGTATCTTGAAGCTGGCTTTTATATAAACTTAAACATTATGTTTTCTGGATAAAGATGAATGACGTGGCGAGTCGAGCTATCAACTGTATTTAGTATCCTTTGGAAGTCCTTTCAAGCCAAGATGGGGGTATGGATCTGTTATATTAGGGGAAGGTGGGCTAAAATGATCCCCTTAAGGAAATAAAAACTTGTGTAAAATAACATAACTGTTTAAATAAAACTTCGCCCCTTTTCTAATAGGTTTTACACAATATTTTGCATCATAAACTTATTTTAATTTTAATAATGTTTTAAACCCAAATTGAGTAATGATTAAATAGATTTTTTTTTTAAATGTGTCCAAAGGATCATTTTACCTTCACCAAAGGGAAAATTATCCTTCATTTAAATATAATTGTAAATTGTTTTTTAACCGGCAAAATAAAGGATATAAAAGTAATTATGACAATACATAAGTGTAATTCAAATGTAAAAACATACTCCATTAAATAGACCAAGTCATATTTCTCTATATGAAAGACTAGTATCTAAATAAATATGAAGGTAGTACTTATCTTATAACCAATGTTATAAAACCCATTTTCTTAAAGAATTCTATTCAGACGCGTAATACTGCGATCGTTTGAATACCACCATTGCTTCTTCTTCACTTATCATAACTAGTTTATGTCTTACCCAGTAGATAGGGCGACCTGTCAGGAAAGAAACATATGTGGATCGTTTTGCCCGTTAGGATCATTTTAGGCCACCTTCCCCTATTTTTTTTTTCATTAAAGTATAATTTTGATGTATTTTAATTTGATATTGTTGCTTATTTATGTTACGTTATCTCTGTAAATATTTTTTTGTGTGTGTTTCGCCAAAATAAATATCTTAATTATTAAAATTGAGAATTTTTGTTTTTTTTATTTTAGATAATTCTAAACTTTATTTATTTTTATGTCATATTTGGAGTATGCAAGGTTGCTGTGATTTGCGATTCCTTTAAGGCTACATTTTATTGATATTTATCTGTACCACCCACCTACCGAAGTGCTAGGAACTGTTTTCCTGCACTGTTTTTATAGTTCTTAGTTTCAATGTTCAATGCATTTTTAAATTTTCGTTTCTTGTTATTGTACTCACTTTTTATTAAATTTCATAGTTATGATTTTGGTTTCAATTCTATATTGTTTGTGTGCGCAAAAAATATGCGTAGGGCTTGTTTCAGTCCTTTTAAATTCATATCTATATATGTTACGGTCATTATGATAAATCCGGTAATTATTAATAGTAACCGGTTATTATTAATAATGACCGGATTAACCATATTGACCGTAACATATATACATATATAGTGCATTACGAAACAAAACAGTGTGTACATAAATGTAAACAATGTGTACAAAAATGTAAACAATGTGTGTTCTCCGTTACATTATTATTAAGTAATTTATAAGAAACCCTATTAAGTAAACTTAGCACTAAATAAGGAAAAGTCTATATGGCCAGATCAACGTATAAAAGTTTTTCTGTGAAATTTATTTAATGAAAATTTTATGCTAAAACAATAACGTTTTCTGTAGAACGGACACACGCATACATATATATATATATATATATATATATATATATATATATATATATATATATATATATATGATATCAGTATTTTGAAAATAAATAAACGCTCATTTTACCTATATTTCTTTTAATCCTAAAAGGTGTAAAATAACAACATTATACACAGTAAAATAACTTTTACTGTGACTCACTCCGAGCCATTTTCAAAAACAAATGAGAATATTCCATATTTGCACGGTCTTTGAAGTTATTATTTAAAATGCTATCATTTAATTTTCATATACTTTTTTAAAATTACGCACGTTATCTTTTATTTTTACTTGGTTGTTTATTTTCATATCTGTAACCATGGAGTATCTCCAGCCTCAATTTCGGTAAGTTAATGATGCTGCATCGTTACATATTGTATTACTGCCAAACAACCCAATAAAAGTTATTTTACTGTGTGTTATGTTGTTAATTTTCACCTTTTAGCAAATAAAAAAAATATATTATTACAAGGTGTTATAATTTTTGTATTGCTTATTTTACCTATTATTTTTGTAATACATTTTAAAGTATACATGTTTGTAAGGCAAGATTTTGTAAAGCATGAACCTTGCAAAATATTTAGAAATTGTAAACGATCGGGTAATTTTTTAATAAAAAAATTAAAATTTAAACAATGTGTGAACAAAGTAATGTGTGTCCTACGTTACAGTATTATTATGGAATTTATAAGAAACCTTATAAAGTAAATTTATCACCAAATACTGAAAAGTCTATACGACCAACTGAATGAAAGATGGGTATGGATAATAGTATGAAAGTTTTTCTGTAAAAATTACTTAATGAAATTTTTATGCTAAAAAAAAAAAAAAAAAAAAAATCTCTAGAATTGACCTCCTCTATACGCACACACACACACACACATATATATACTATATATATGCTATCGGTATTTCGAAGATAAATAAACGTTTAATTTACCTATTATTTACAGATAGCATTACAGAGTTACAAAATTTTACATTAGAAAAAAATACTCTGTATCATTAACATTCTGTATTACTGTATTTTAAAAGAAATACTTCTTAGCAAAGACAATTGATTTGCATCCTTTTTTTAAAAATTTGGAGCTTGGTGTTTATTGTAGGCTCGTAATAATGTTATAATTAAAGCAGCATGGAATCAATTACATTTCTACTTTGCCAGTATTTAAAAAAAAAAAAAAAAAAAACATGGAAAAGTAAATGTTCATAGCGTGTTTTATACATTAAAATAGTTTGCAACAAAGCAATATCTCCCTTTAAATCGAGAGGCAATTTCACACACACTACGTTAAAAGGATTTAAGTTTGAAAGAATCAGTTAAAAAATACTTATGTCAAGGGAAAAAATTAGTTATAAAATAAATTTTCATATCTAAAAAAAATATACAGGTTTCTCTTCTTATCGTTGGCTAGTAGCTAATTCTTAAATCGTTAGTTTCAGAGATATAGTCCCAATTTAAAAATCTTTCAAACGTTGTTCTTCATCATAAGACAATTTTCTTTATATTTTAACAAGTAAAACAGTAAAAATTCTAGCACGACTAAAACTTATTGCGTTGTGATACTCTGAATTTATGAATTTTCCTAATTTACCGGCACTAATTTGTTTTCCTCTTTTAAGATAGAAAATGCTAAAAAATGGGAAGATTCAACGTCTCATAACTCTGTAATTTGTAATCGTAGAAAATTAGGCATGTTTTCGTAAATATAACCCAGAAACCTTATAAAATTTTGAATTTTGTAACTTTTTAAAAAATAATTATTTTTTACTTTAAGCGACTTTTATATGATGTAGAATAACATTTGAAACATTTTGTAATCGGAAATATATCTCAAAAATTAACGGTTTTATTGTTGGTTTGTTTCGTGTTGTTAAATTCACGCACCTAACTTTACTCAGAATAGGATATAAAGAACTGATTACATTCCTGTTAAGAAATTACATTCTCTATCACAATTCATTTAACATTCAAGTTGAAACTAACCTTACATTTTGACGCAAAATTTCTGGGAAGAAGTGGTGCATTTAATCAATCGTAACTCAATGAAAATCCACTGCGGGTTTCTGTAACGCAATTTTGTTCATTAACTTTCAAGGGTATAACGCAATTGAATAATTAAATGGGAGGCGTTGAAGCGGAATATTTTAAAGAATATCCTTTCATTTTCTTGAAGTTGATATGAAATGTAATTATAATGTGAAAATTCAGACTACTTATATTTAACTCTGTCTTTTTCTGGTGTAATTTAGATAAAAATTTCATTTTTAACAGACTTTAAGCAATGAGGTTATAAAATTCTTTTTACTTTTTGTTATTAATTATTAATTAATTATTAAACAATAATTAATTATTAAACAATAATTAATTAATTATTATTTATATTTAACTCAGCCTTTTTCTGATGTAATCTAAATAAAAATTTCATTTTTAACAGACTTTAAGGTATGAAGTTATAAAATTATTTTTACTTTTTGTTATTAATTATTAATTAATTAATTAATTACATCAATTATTAACCAATAATTAATTCATTTAATTAATTAATTTAATTTAATTAACTTAAATTAAATAATTAAATTAAATTATAATTAAGGAATTATTAATTAATTATTGTAATCTTGATTTATGTGTGTCTGTCAATGAATACGATAACTCCCAAACGGTACTATCGATTGAGTTCACATTTGATGAATTTTCTATAAACTACAGTTGCAAGAACTGTAGAGATTTTAGTAAAAATTGGCCAATGGATTAGTTATCTAATTCATTTTGAAATCATTCTCAATCCATTTTGCGACCAATTCTATAGGAAAAATCACCAAGGAAATGTGGCAGAGTAGGAGTGATAAATATCGCGACGATGTAATCAAACAAATGTAACTAGAGGTAACACCCCCAGTTCAAAACGAGAGGTCCAGTGTTCGAATCCGAAGGACTAGAGGTAACGTCTCCGGTTTCAAAAGGATAGGTCCAGTGTTCGAATCGAGCAGATTCCAGAGTGCCACAAATTTATAAAAATTCCGTTTTTTAAACTTTTTGGACACGAATACTATTTTCTGGAAAGTAGCGGGGAAATATTTCAGATTATTATTTTTTTGCCACATATGTCCATACTTAACCCGTAAACGAATGCTCATATTGTGGTAATTCTTTTTTTTTCTTGTTGGAAAGGATTCATTTCTATGGTGGTCGCGTTATATATATATTTTTTTTGTTTTATTGAGGAACCAAAATTTGTATGTTCTTTTTTCACTTTTTCTACTTCTCTTTTTTTTTCTTTCTGGTCTCTAACTTTTGTACATATTTGCCAATTGCCGGGGTATTTCACTGTTGTTAAAGTACAAAGTAGTATACTTTATGTTTTTTTAAATAATCGTCATATCTATATCTATAGTAATATATAAAATTGAAATGTCTCTCTGAGAATTTCAGTTCTGCTATTTCTATGCTTATTCGAGTATTTATATGACGTATAGTCAAAAATAAACATCATGAAAAATTTGCCCGTCTGTCTGTTTGTTCGAAATATGTTTACAAACGGTTGAATAACAAAGACCAAACATATCAGGGGAGTTTAGAGAAAGATTTTGGAAATAATATGCAGGTTGTCGCATTTTTATATCTTTATTAAGTAGTTTTTTGAGAAAAGAAGGAAAGACCGGGAAAATCATTCAATCAACGAATCTCTCAAAGCTCAATAATTCGAAAACTAATTGGTCAATTTTAATTAATCTTACGACAGTCAAAAAGGTCTAATTAATATTTATAAATGATAATAGTTATATTTTAACTAATGCTTTAGCTTTTAATTTAAAAACTGGATGAATAAATATTTCCCCCTTCAAAACTCGTTCAAACTTTTAAAATTCAAATGCAACATAACGGGTTGCTACGTACCTGGTCGTAAATCGTTTATTACGTAGACAATTTAAAAAGATTAATATATGATCGTCTACATCGCTTCAAATATTGCCAAAAATAAGATTTAAATAGAATACGATTAACAATAAAAGACTGTTGTGCCAAACAACTCTCCCTAAATACACCACCAGTATTCCGAGTAAAGATATTAGTTTTATGTAATAGTATAATTTTTGTCATAATAAACCAGACATTTCTAGGAAAAACTGGAGTTTAATATTTGCGAGACTTCGTAGCAAAGCACTTGAGTCTGTCTATTAAAAGTACACTGTCAAACTTGCATTATTTTTGGTCGATCTCAGTTAACAGAATTTTTAAAATAGCCCGATAAGATACAAGTAGATTGGCAATAATTCTAAACAGTCCCCTGAATTCTAGGCCTGCCGCTGACTCAAGAAATTGTGTCGATTGAATGCAGAAATTTATTACTGTTTATACTTTCCTTCAAAGGTGGGTAATACAGTTTTCTAAAAGTAATCTTTGCCTTAATTAATCTTAGAAAAACATAAGGTGAAGGTTATTAATTGGAAATAGTGTTACACAAATTGCAAGGATATACTAACGCTGACAAAATTAAAATCTAATACTATTTTTTTGAGTCAGCGTATCGGGCTCTTATTCAATAGGCTGTGGCCAGGGCAATACAGGTGACGCGCATATTCTTATGATATTATTGTCAGACTGACTTCTAAGCAAGCCAAAGATGACACATCTAAAACGTGGAGCAGCTTCATCTGTTGAAACCACGTGTCTTAGGTTTTTTTGTTTGTAATAGTCATCAGGATTGCACCTTATTGTCACTAACTTGCTAGGCAATGTTTTTGCCCTATTTTCAAAGACATTGGGCCACTTCTTGGATGTTTCGACGTATATCTTTTGATAAAAGCACAACGTTGTCTCACTAAGATATGGCATTCGATTGCATTTTTGCCATTTTTACCAAATTTAACAAAACACGGCAAATAAGTTTTTCTATGTACCGATTATATGCATAAATTATGGCTACCCTATTTACAACACAAATTACCAAGAGAGTAAATAGTATTTGTGACCTCAAAACTGTGAACCAAAATATATATCTAAAAATAAATTAAAAATAAATGTAAATGTTTTTAATGTCATAGTTTAAATGGGTCATCAATAATATTGACATTGTAAACATCGCTGTAACTGGAAACGTGTGAGGGTGGGTTTTTGGCCTCTTGATAAAGTAGGGCATTGTCTAAAAAATGGCGTAAGAGCCATATAAAAAGTCTGTACTATAGTCTATATAGTCATACTAAAAGTCTGTTCGTGTATTGTTAGAGCATCACTAAAAAATTACTGCATAGATTTTCGTGAGATTTTCCCTTTAATGTAGCTTGATACTCAGTTTATCAAATAGATATAAATAAATATAATAATTATACATTTTTCTTCTGCGATTTCGTTTAGAAGTTCTGAAGATAGAATCTAAAACAAAAGTTTTCTTCACTTATTAAAAAAAAAAAAAAAAAAAAAAAAAAAAAATCCATTTTTTTCATAGGTTATAATCTCGGTACAGGCGGGTTTAAAAATAATGGAACTTTGTTGAAATTGTTACAAAAATCCTTTATGGATAACAATACAATTTTTTTAAAGCCATTCTTCAATAATTTTTACTTTCAAGATGCTTGTGAAACTCAAATTACCGTAATTTCGGGTATATCACCCGCAGCTCAAATAAGTAGATTTCGGACCAGAAATTTTATTCAATAAAATGTAACTCGTTTCTACTTTGAACATATTTGACTTTATTTAATAAATAAAATTTCTGGTTCGATTTATTTGAGCCGTGGGGTATATACCAGAAATTACAGTTATGAAATAGAATTTTCGAACTTCCAGTTTCAAAGTTTCTTGTTCTTGTTGCTATAATTAAACATGTTCTTGTTCTGCATTAATATTTAATACTGTACTATCCTTCTGAGACTCTTACCATACATCTAATAGTGAAATATTTCAGGGTAAAGATAATTACCACCTAATTTTAGGTAAGTCATGTTAAGCCTATGTGGTAGCCACAATGCTCATTGATTTTTAGCAACAGTTATTTATATTTAACTATATAACAACAAAATAAAATTACCTCGAAAAGTTCAGGAAGAAATTTAGAAGTTATGGTAAAACTAGCAATAAAGACACAGTGTTTGAAATTGATATTTAAATGCTGATCTAAATTCTGCAGAAAATTTCCTGGAAAAGAACGGAGCCATTTTTTCTCTAGCGTAGTTCTGTATGAGAATAAAGCTGAAAAAAAAACTCTGTGACTGCATCTGGAATAATTTTATGCTTACGGGGTCAGGTACCCCTCTAATAACAATTAAATCGGGTGTAGCCTAATTTTTATTATATATTGATAGAAAACTATTATAGTTCCAGTTTTGTTAAAAAATTAAGTAGAAGTACTTTCCTTGAAACAATTTTATCCAGATACTAGCTCCAAACCTAAAATTCAGCACTATGGATAAGGGACTGTAAGGCATTTAATGCTACATTTTCAGCCCCAAAATCTTTCAAAACTTATTTATCTCGTAAATAATGTTATACAATCATGCAATGGCATGTTGCATAATATAAGAAATAAATGAGAACCAGGGATATGTATTAAAATAAAAAATATTATTAATGGACTTTAGAATTAAAACATATGCGAGAATCATACTTTAACGTGATATCAAATGCACCAATAAAGGTCTTTTTTTTTAATTAAAAGTCGGAAAAATTACATATTTTCGATTCAATTACATTTTTTGAGGCCATGATCTCAGTATCAGTGAATTGGAAAAAAGTGGTTGTCATTTTTTAAAATCATAATAAATTGCATCAAATTCAATCACGCTTTCTTTTGAATAAGGTATTTTCATCTGAAATCAGGGCCCGTGAATATATATATATATTTTTTGCATCTGATTTTATTTTTAGATAAAAAAAAAACACATCATTGGTACGTGTGTGAATATTGTACATTAAGTTAATATGAGTAATTAAGTTTAATGGGAGCTGGTGCACGTTAAATCTGTTCGTGGCTCCAAAGTCCTCCAAGTTCTATATAAGCGTTACCTCTGGAGGTACCAATCCAGATGCAGGTCTCACATCTGGAATTAGTTCAATATTAGGAGACCTGGGGGGATAGTACAATAGACCTCTGGTCGCGGTGCTTTGGCTTTCGAGCCACCCCCCCCCTCCCCAGTAATAATATGAATATTTAGTTAAACAGCTTTTGCAACAGCTTATGTGAAACAATACAAGAGATTCATATTAAAGTTGAATATTTAAAGGACCTTTTTATCGTTTTATCATTTTTTATTAATAATATACAAATTATCAATAAAAATCTAATTTTCAGTTCATGTTAGTGGGAACACGGATACTTTATGCACATTTTAAGCCACAAAGGCTTACAAATCCTCGAACTTTGCTAGTATAATATATTGCAAATATGTAATAATTGTATTGTTTTTAAATAGAATTATATTGCTTTTAAGTTTAAGCATTATTACCAAACGAATAGCGCGCTTTCTTTATCGTTAAGACATGAAAACTGAAGTATGTTTCGTAATTTTTCAAAAGGTTATTAATTTTTCTATTAGAAAAATATTTTTAATACAGGTGCAATGACGCAAATCTTGCTAATTTTAATGCCAATTAAATACAGATCTCCGAAAAATGTATTTAAAAATAAACAGATTATCTTTCACGTTAAAAGGTGTCCAAATACCTTCGGAGGGCCTTTTTTTAAATTATTTAAAAATATGACTTTTTTTTGCATTGTATATCATGATGTGATTAAAAAAGTAAAATAAAACAGAAAAAGTCATACATTTCAAATTATTTTCTTATTTTGGGGAAAAAATAAGCAAAAAACAGCGAAAATAATCACTTCCGCAAAACATCATAACTCAACTTTAAATCAAGATATTTTTATTTTGTAAGCATTATTATAATTATTAAACCTTTTTCTGGGGAATGAACTACTCTCATATTTCTGAGTCAAATATTTAAAACTATATAGAAAGTTAATCAGTGATGAAGCAAAAATTACTAAAAATTTATTGCAAATTGGAAACTTTATCAATAATTAAAAAAAAACTAATACACTTACAGTTACGAGTGTAGTTCATTCCCTTTATTGCACTTTGAAAAGCATACAAAAAAAATTTGAAAGAGATTCATCCATAATTTTTTCCTTTATGATGTTTTGCGTAAACGTAAAATGTTAAAAAATTGATTTTCAGAAAACGCAAAATCAAAATTTAATTCAAAATCTTACTTTTATTTTGAAAAGCAAACCTTAATATGTTACTCAATTTATACACTATATTATCTATTTTGTTTAAAACAATTGCTGTTTTTCTTCTTCAAAGTCTTTTAAAATTTTCTCTTCTTCTTTACTTTTGGGTTTACATAGCATTGAAAAACGTGATGACTTCCGGTGAGCAGAACGATACTTCCGGTTTCAAAATACTGATACTTAGCAATTTTAAAAAGGCAATAACTTGACTTCTAAATAAGATATAAACAAAATTCAAACAGATTTGGAAAGATAAAGAGTCCGGTTATTATATTATACCAAAATCTAAAAATCGATATTTTGGCCGAAAATCGGCTTTTAAAGGTGTTCGGATACCTTAAACACAACACAAACATGTCTTAATTTATTCTTTCAAAACATCAATGTTCGCATCGCTGCTTTGTTTTATTCCATTTCATATAGTTTGAATCGCATTTGCCGCTAATAATTCTTAGTAAATAAGTATTAAGTGTTATAGTAACGGAACCAACATGTTGTTTGGTAGTAAACGAAAACACAATCAGCTATGTAAATCCTTCTATATTTAAATATGGTTATATTCAGATAAAACCAATCGCCTACAATTTCTGCTGTGTTGTGAATGCAATGTAATATCGGTTTAAATAGCTGAGAATATCCTGGAAAATTGCATTCGTGGTAACCCGAAGCATTTATTTTCTGTAAAAAATTAATGAACTTATCATTTTTTCTCCATGATGCAATTTTCGACAAGTATCAAATATTCCTTTTTCTTTCCTTAAAATTATAAAAATTAAAAATACATTCAATCAAAATAATTTATTTAACAAATGACACTACCCTGTTATATACTGATTTGTTTGAAATTCACAATTATGCTCATCTTTACACGCTTTTAATTAATTTAATTTTGTTCATGTATGTAAACATGGGATGTTTGTAATCGATTTTTCACTCAGTTCTTTATATGCTACAATTATACAATTTATGTACACAAGTGTGTTTGCGATGACAATAGAACATTTAAATATTTGTAGAAATTATTTAAAAATTAATAAGTGAAGTTTAATGCATTTTTTCTATTAGGCGTGTTCAGGTGATAAATCGCCAAATATTCTTTATGGTTAGAATTGTATATCAATTACAACAACAACGACATTATCTTATCCATCAAGCCACCCTTGCTACAATATGTCAATTGCTGCAAAAATACAAGAATGAAATATTTTAAATACTAAAAAGTGGAAAATAAAATATAAATTAAAAAATAAAGACCGTAATATGTTTTTTTAAAAAATACGCTTTTATCAATTAATAGATAATTATTAATTATATTATGTTTATACATTAAGAAAACAATTTAAAAAATCTAAATAGAATAGTTTAAATAATAATTTTATTCCGTTTCTTTGTCCATATCATACAAAAAGAAACAGATAAAAAATATCATTTTATAAATAATTTCGCTAATTTGCGCTTTCTACCAAGCGTAAATGAAAGTGGCGAATTTTCCGTAAATTGGGTCCCACGTTAAATTAATGTATTGTAAAATATTTTAGTGTTATTAGTTAGTATATTATTAATGTGAAATATTTTAGAAGAACAAGCATTGTAGTTATGAAATTAAGCGTGATCTTGAATAAAAACATTGAATACTTATAAAACAGTGCTTTTTAAAAAGTATTCTTACTTTTATACTTTTGTAGTTTATTTAAAAATAAAAATGGGAGTCAAATGTGAACCTTAAAAAATATATATCTCGGAAATGATTTTATTATTAAGTATGTCTCATTGAAATTCAGCATTGTACAATTAATTTTATTCAGTGTGAAATTCCACCGTTAAATTCCTGTCATGACACGATGCAATTAATAAGTTCCAATTGAGTGGAAGCATTCTCTCGGTAACAGTATCTATCTCTCTTTCAGCTATTAATTTCTGCCAGTCTAACACATTTAATTAAATATTCGACGTAAAAATCGAACAATGTGAAGTGTAGCTAATAACATTCAACGAATTTCATGCAATGTTTAGTTTACTGGAAAATGAAATTTTACACTGTTTTCTAGTTTATTAAATGGCCATTTACTCAGAAATATTATAGCACAGATTGAAAAACACGACGGTTTTTGCTATTAATAATATATTTATCGATAAAATTCAACAATAGTATTTTATTCTTCCGTTAAAAAAAACATAAATAGGTAATATGTGCAAGTCAGGATTTTTTGTTTGCTATAGGGCCGTGGTATATGATTTAAAGAATACTTAATATTGGGTTGTTCGGAAAGTTCTTCCCGTTTGCGAAAGTTGGTTTGTACCGGAAAATTCTATCATTTAAATATTATATAAGGATTCCGATATATAATTTCTAGTAATTGACAGGCAGAATTTTCCGGTACGAATTAATTTTCGCAGACGGAAGAAACTTTCCGAACAATCCATTACATTGTTTAAAATATTGCTCAACATACACATATACACATAGAGTAGTTAAATTTAAAAAATAGGTGTAGTTAAAATAAGTTAAATTTAAAAACGCGTACCAGATTGAATAAAAACATAAAAGTGACCAGTTAAACTGATGACACTGAGCTCACAGGCTATTCACACTAACAAGGAGACCGCCAAACATGATGCGCACAGATTTTGATGATTTTAAAGTATGTTGTAGGGATCATACCCCTAACTATTCAGGTCAAAGGTTTCCTTCAAATGGGCTTTAGTTTTCGAGAAATTTCGGGTTAAAGTTCAGTACGCGCATTTCAAATACCATTACTTCGCGGTTCTGGACATGGTCTCCGTGGTGCCGTGGTAGCGTTTGCGATTTGAGAGCCGCAGATGGGTGTTCTGTCCTCTCTTGTGACTTTTACCTTTTTTTAACAAATTTTATATATTTGTCGCGTTATAAGTTGTATGCAGAATTATGAATTCTGCATCTTTGAACTTTTTGATATTTTCCTAATAAATTCCATTTACATTTTCGAATATTGCGTGAAAATTTACAGTTTTTGCGCAATTTTTATTCGAATATTTCTGCTGACGAAAATCCAAACTAATTTATGTCTTGATATCTCGTCTTTTTAAAATGATTATTGTTTACATTTATGTATATTTACTTATTTATTTATTGTATTTATGAAATAATACATTCTTTTTAATTTACATTTTCTATTTAAAAAAAAAAAAAAAATTAAATGATTAAGAAAAAATTAACAAAATAATATATCCTTTTAATATTTGATTTGTTCTAAATATATTGAAATATGTTAACTGCTGAAATACTAAAATATTTATCATCACCGACATCGACATTTTTAGTTTGTTAAATATGGATCTAATTGTGTTATACCTATCGCAAAAATATTCTAAACAAATTTCGCATTAAAAATCGCCTTTAAATAATTGTTTTAACAATATTGGAAGAATGTATAAATTAGCATATTATATATTCTTTAAATACTTAAATTGTGATAAATATATTTAAAAATGCATTAAATTTGAAAAAGAAATTATTTCAAACGTGGTATTTGTCTGCAAAGGAAACGAAACGAAATTGATAAAAAGAAAATTTTATTTATTCTGATATTACCATAAAAGTCGTTGCAGACGATTTTTTTTCAGATATTTTTTATATGTATTGTAATTTATAAACGATTTTTCATTTCTAGTTGAATTTTTCTGTATGGCATCGACTTGCTAGACTGAAAAAAAAAAT
Source organism: Maratus michaelseni (assembly GCA_963931845.1). Taxonomy (NCBI): domain Eukaryota; kingdom Metazoa; phylum Arthropoda; class Arachnida; order Araneae; family Salticidae; genus Maratus; species Maratus michaelseni. The sequence goes on from OZ007591.1 coordinate 309,786,287, forward strand.
AATTGTAATACATTATTTTTTATTTGTGCAAATCAAAAATGACGGTGAGTTTGAACTTTACAGTTAAATGTATTTAAATAACATAAAAAAATATATATATAACTGGCTAAAACTTGGATATGATCGTTATTGCTTTAATATTTTATTACTCTTTTCAATATATTTTTTTGGAATTAGTTAGTTTGGAATTTCGTCAATAGAAATATTAATTTCAAAACTGCACAAAGGAAAAAAAAAAACGTAAATTTTTGCGAAATATTCGAAAATGTAAATGGAATTTATTAGGAAAATATCAAAAAGTTCAAAGATGCAGAATTTATAATTCTGCATACAACTTATAACGCGACAAATATATAAAATTTGTTAAAATAGGTAAAAGTCACAGGAGAGGACAGAACACCCATCTGCAGCTCTCAAACCGCGAACGCTACCACGGAACCACTGAGACCTTGTCCAGTATTGCAAAGTAATGGCATTTGAAATGCATGCGTAACTTTAAAACGAAATATCTCGAAAACTAAAGCCCATTTGAAGGAAACCTTTGACCTGAATAGTTAGGGGTATGATCCCTACAACATACTTTAAAATCATCAAAATCTGTGCGCATCATGTTTGGTGGTCTCCTTGTAAGTGTCTATTATGCTCTTAGTTAAAATAATAATGGCCCTCGAAAAATAAAGAAATCGACAATAAATTAAGGAAGGGATTGTCCTTGTCCCCCCCCCCCCAAAAAAAAAAAAAAAAAAAAAAAAAACTAATCAGGGAAGTTCATCAAAAGTTACTATCAAGAGTTATCGCGTTGCGTACATACATATAGAACCTGCGCGCACATTTGTCCACAGACTTTGATAGCTTGTGAGCTAAAAGGCAATTTCAGCAATCATCGCTCACAGTCAATAATAATAAATATATAATAATAATAATAATAACAAACCTCTCATCTTGTAGTGCACCTCAGTGTTGTACATCAATTTAAATATGTTTAGAAATGTGTAATATCATTAAAATATGCTGCAAACGTTTTTTTTACCATATATCATAATGTAACGAAATTTTTTTAATGTCCCTGTAATCGAACTATAAACTTTACAAACTTCAATTTAATGCCGGAAATGCCATGGTAAAATTAAATAACATATTTCAATTACATAAAAATTCGAGTTTATTTAGAGTATATTCGAGTTAGAGTGCGGACAGACAAACATACAGACAGATAACCAGATAAACCAAAATCATAAACACTTTGTTGTAAACATTTCCACTTTGTTGGGAAGTGCTAAAAATGGTATGCATAAGACATATTCCTGAACCATATTCGAGAAAAAACTGAGCTGCGCCGCTCGGCGCCCGTCAGGCACGGCAAACGTCGCACCCAAGTCCTGAGGGTCTTTTAGCCTGCACGACCAGGAGGGTCCTCCTGTATGCGCTGCGATCAATAGGAGCACCGCCACCAGCGCATCATTCCCATTGAACCCAAGTGAATGACGACATATGTCGCTGCGATTGTGGTGATTCTCAGAGATCTTGAGAAACCACCACGTTACACTTAGGAAAGAGCCGAGGTCCCCCAGCAGCTTCGGGGCTGGACACTCAAGAGGGAACCGGTCCGTAGGCCTTTTGTCGAGTTTACCCGATCCGCACTTGCTCTACCTGGACAGGACCATATTCTAGATAAAGGATATATAAAAATATATAAAACGTCAATTTTTACACTGTATAAAATAATATTTATTTGATATTTTCCTGACTTTGGTTAAAATTTAGTCAAGTTAATACATCATAGATATACAATTATTAGCAAAATCCCATTAATATATTTATTACATCATTAATATCATTTATTACATCCGAAACAATTTCTATTGCCTGAACATACTTCAAATTTTTCATAAGTAATAGGTATAATTTTTAGCTGACAATGAAGTTTAAATTGAAAACTGTAAAAGACTAATGTTTCCAGGGGCAAGAAGTCACCATCACATAAATGTCTTAGATGAACATGAAAATAAAGCAAAAGTTCTTATGAAGATTGATTATCACATATTCTGGCATTGGAAGTACTAATAACCTCTTGGAAGAAGTAATAACGTCAGCGAGTTATCTGTGAGAAAAATTTAGAGTTATTTTATCTTAGAAGATTTTATTTTAGAAAATAATTTAAAGAACAACCATGGAATAGGGTTACTGTAATAAGTATTTGATCTACTTATTTGACTCATTTTGTATATAATTATATAATTATATTTAGAAAGTATGCTTGTCTATATTATTAAATTCTAATAGATTGCGTATTCTGCAGATATTTGCTTATTTTTACTTGAAATTTGTTTAGTTGAAAAATGTAAAATGCTAATATTATCAGGTTCAAGAAGTCACCACAAGACAGATGTCGTAGATGGACAGTAAAACAAATCAAAACCATTTATGAGTATTGATTATCACTTGCTCCGTCATTCGAACTACTAATAACATCTTGGCAGAAGTAATAACATCAACGGGTTATCTGTGAGAAAACACTAGATGTCTTTTATTTTAGAATTATTTTGAATAATAATGATAAAGGGAGGTTCTACTTCTTTGATCTGAAATTTGCATGATTTGTACGATTTGTCTTCGATTACAATGAAAAGAGATATCATCTTCGGACTTTGAGCATTTTATTTATGGACATTTCAAATATATATTTAAATTTTATGTGTAAAGAAATGAATAATATGCCTTATGCAACTGTAGGTGCGTGCCATGGACTTCCAATCGGTCTTTTATCTGGTTACAATAATCTCACATAAATTTGATCACCATATTATTAAAAGGCATTAAGAGCCTATACTAGTCACGGGAAAAAACACTCAAGCTAATGTTAAGTCTATGGGAAGGTCATTGATAGATCTCTCGCTCGCATTTTAATATTGTTAAATGATTTTTTTTTTTTTTTTTTTTTTTTTTTTTTTTTTTTTTTTTTTTTTGCGTAGGATAGCTGAGACGGATCCCTGACGTTGTTAGTTTTTTTTTTTTTTTTTTTTTTTTTTTTTTTTTTTTTTTAGCTACAGTTTGTTTATAAGCGGACATTTTAAATTTTAGAACCGGTTGGAACCAGTTCTAAAAGGGAAAGTACTCGTATATGAAAAAACTGGAACCAAAATCGAAAAAGTGAAAACTAACAACGTTCGGGATTGGCCTCAGCTAGCCTATACAAAAAAAAAATCATTTAAAAATGCGAGCGAGAAATCTGTCAAGAACCTTCCCATAGACTTAACATTAGCGTTCGAGTTTCTTCGGATGACTAGTGTAGGTTCTTAAATTATCTGCAGCTTATACCAATACTTAGTTTAAAAACTTGATTTTTGAGAAAATGTCGATCATTTCAACAACAACAAAAAAAACTACCTTTTCTTTTTAGCTTTTGCGATATATAAAAAATATTTAATCAATGAAAATTACACTTTCGGTGGTATAAGCTCCATCAAAAACGATTAGACTACTTTAATATAAAAAATGAAGAAAATCGGTCAAATTGTTCTCGAGAAAAATATATTTACATAATAATTAAAAAAGGGTTATTAAAAGAGTAAGATAACTAAAGTCACAACAAAGCAATGTAACAGAATCAAGATAATTAATAATGACTGAATGATAAGTATAAAACGTAAAAGCATGATGCAGAATATCATAATATATAATATATAAATCAGAATTTAAAATAAAAAGCAAGAGATTTCCTTTAATAAATTCGACTTTTGCACAATTCAAGAACGTTTGCCTTTTACAATCTAAAACTATGTTGTGCCAACATAATTAATTTTAACTAATGTTTTATTAAGTGTTGAATTTTATACTGTAAGGCAAATAAAACTACATATAAAAGGTACTTTTAAATACGCAAATGACATTTAGGATATTTTAAAATAATTTTAAATTAATTGTACATAAAAGGCCCATATTTTGTCTTCTAATAGGCATATATAAAACAACAGAGAGAGTCTTAAATATCTTTTATGTCGATCACAAATTTTTATAATTATTGGTTAATGTTTGTGTGGCTTGGGGCGCACAGAAAAGTTTAGCAAGTCACATGTGGCACTCGAGTCACAAGGTCAGTATGGCTTTTGGGAGATACTAACAAGGCACTAGATACTACCAATGTAACATTGTCGAAAAACACTGTTAACAAGAAGGTGAAAACATGGATTGGGCTGGAATAACTCTCGGAAGTCACAATGAGTTGCATGTATGTCATAGAAGAACTCTGACTACTCACTAAGAGAAATGACACTTTTAAATCTGAGTAAATCGATGTTTTTATTTTGTTATGAAACTCTTTGTTTTAAATTGCTTTCAATTCTGAAATACCAGAAATACTCAGAATATTGAAACATGGACATACTCAAAATTTATTAGAATCAGTTTATACTCATTTTTGAAACATAGACATACTCGGACATACTCAAAATTTATTAGAATCAGTTTATACTCATTTTTGAAACATAGACATACTCGGACATACTCAAAATTTATTAGAATCAGTTTATACTCATTTTTGAAACATAGACATACTCGGACATACTCAAAATTTATTAGAATCAGTTTATACTCATTTTTGAAACATAGACATACTGAAATAGGAGCACATGTTGTTTTATTCTTGGGTGTGTGCATGTTTTCAGAAATGAGTATATATACATGTTTCAAACTTGAGTAATTTTGATTCGGAGACATTCTGACTATGCGACATACTCAAATTTGAGTATTTTTTGCTCAGTTTTGAAAATGTCGTTTTTAGAGTGCTTTGAGATTTCAGGACGAGATCCTTACTCCGTTCGTTACACCATATGTTTTTTTTTCTACTAGTGATGAGTTTACCCGATAATGCCCGACTTGACCGAGATAAGCTATTCGATGAATATCTTGGGAATCAAGGTTTGGAGCGAATGGAATGGCTAGCTCAATCTCAAGGCCTTTACTCGATAGCGCTTATTTGGGACAACCTTGGCAGGCAGGTAGTCTGACAGGCTATCTAAAGTTCTCCTCCGAGGTCGTTAAATGATCTGGATGAGGCATTGCTCCATGTATGGGCGTTACTTTCAATTCCAGTGCCCGACAACGTAATAGACAGTATGGAACGTTGATGCCGCGAATGCAATACAAGTAAGGGCGGATAACATTCTTTATTAAAGCCCATTTATTTATTTTTTTTTTTTTAAATTCTGTGATTTTTTTTTTTTTTTTTTTTTTTTTGTGAAAAAATACATTTTTAATTTGTAAATGATGTTTGATGTTCAAATCATATAAAGTTCAATAAATAACTATTTAAAGTACGATTCTTCTAAATTTCATGTTGTTCATTTTTTTCAAATTATACAAAAAAGACTGGTTGTTCTTTTAACTTTTCGAGGTCAGTGTATGTATAGTGTTTATAAAACGCATTAGTAAAATATCCGTGCTATTTCCGTGTAACATTTACATTTTAACGGAAAGTATTACTTGATGTGATACATGCTGATTTTTGGTATAAGGTATTTACACATGTTGACTTTTTAAACTAGTCGTTGGGGGCCACCGTAATACTTACCCATCATGGATATGCATAATGTAAAATATTAAAATAAAAATGTGTAAACTACTTATAAAATGCATTGCAATTCAAATAAAATCGTAGCTTGATAACGTCACAAACTTTAAAGGCTCGATTACTGAATTGCTTGAAAGAGGTTTTTCCTTATAACTCCAAAAATAATAATCCTATTAACTAGCGGTTTATTGCATCTGATTAAGCGTCAAATTTCCAATTAAAATATCTCTTTGAAGTGAAATTTGGATGAAATACAGGGTCATGAAAAATCGAAGAGTGTGGAAAATAGGATTCCAAATATCTCGGCAACTAATTATCCGATCGACTTCATGCTTTATGTAAAATTTATGTTTTTTATTGTCTTTTATATTCATTTCTTAAAATAAACAATTTCGAAAATTTTTATATACCTTTTATCAGAACGAATATTTCGAGGGTCCGAATAAAATAGTTCCGGTTAATCGAGGTTAATGAAATGAAATAGGCTTCTTTCTATTATTACATACTAAGTACATACCAAATTGCAAGTCTCTATCTCAATTTTTTCGGGAGATAGAGCGTTTACAGACACACACACACACAGACACACAGACACACAGACGGACGGCAAATTTTTTTTTCTAAAAATATGTTTTTCGGAATCTCCAGTGTCTGAAACGTGTAAATCCGTCAAAAAATTTTTTTCGATTTTCAAAACGATTACAAGACTTACCCTATACTACGTATGATGGGTAAGTAAAAAGCAGTTCAATGATATCAATTATATGTAAATGAAAGTATAATTCTAAATAATATGCACTTAATATCAGAAAAAAATTATAAAATATTTTTATTAGTAAAACTTAATAATCAAGAAAGCAAATTTATTTTAAGCGCACGGAAATTCAATCACGTAGTCTGGCTGTCCCCAAAGACAGCTTGAGAAAATAAATTAGCCATTTCACATGGAAGCTAAATTGGTGCCTTGTCCAGCGGTGAGAATTATAGGGAAAGTTTAAATTAGGCTTGTAGTTAGCGTTATTATTAAGAAGGAGATTTTTAAAGTTTATTTTACATTATGGATTTATTCTGTTTTAAATGCTTTGAACATTAATTTTTTTTGGAAAACCATTTGGATGCATTTAAAATAAATTAGGAAATAAATCATTTCTACTAGGATGATGTCTACAATACTGATAAGTTCTATAAAATTATTAATATTTGAATGATTTCGAGTAAAAATAAATTTTGAAAAAAAGTAATCCATGATAATATTGCATATATGCCAACATTTTGGTATTCTACCATAGTCTGATATAATAGTAATACCTGTTGAACTAGAAAATATATTTAAAGAGATGCGTTTTCTTTATATGTGGTACTTGTATTTTTTCTTTATATTTAAAAAAGAAAAAAAAAACCTTATAAAACAATTGTTGTTTCGTAATAACAACAGCAACAAAAAACAAGAAAGAAAAATCAGGCTTCAAGCATAGATTATGTAACATTTTCCAACACTTCCAAAAAAAATTACATATCATAAAATCTTTACCGTAAGGTGTAAGATGATATCTAACTAAACAATTTTGAAAACGCATAACATATTTAAAAATTCAATTTTAGGAATTACCAACAATATTTGGAAACATATCTGAGCTCTTTTGTGCAACCCTGTATATGATCTATAGATCTGTATATATACTAAAAAGAATGATAAATTTTAGTTCAGTTAGGAAACACGTAGCACAGTTTAAAATTTCCCTTTTGTAATTTCCGACAAAAAACGTAAATGTACTCGAGAACTTTTGTGCAGCCCTGCATACAATCTATACAATTTATACACACCAAGTAATAGACAAAAAATGAAATTAAATTTAAAAACGCGTTCAGCAACTGAAAAAGCATTCGCAGCAATTATTATTAATAAGCAGTACTTTAACTGAATTCTTTTGTGTGTCCCTGTAAATGAACGATGGAAGCTATACACACAATATTCTATAGTAAGCATCTTGTAATCTACGTTAGTGATATACTATATAAATTTCAATATGTTTGAAATAGTGAAACATTATTAAAATAAACTGCAAACGATTTTTCTTCATAGACCGTAATGTAACGGAATTCTTTTGAGTATCCCTGTAAAGGAACTGTAAGTGCTATGCACACCGCATTCTATAATTAGTTTCTCGTAGTGCACCTCAGTCATATATATAAATTTCAATATGTTTGAAATTGTGTAACATCATTAAAATAAACCGCAAATGATTTTCCCCGTAGACCGCAATGTAACGAAATTCTTTTGAGTGTCCCTGTAAAACAACTATAAGTGTTACACACTTCATTTTTAATGCCGAGCAAGCCACAGTAAGCCTCAATAACATGTATAAATGGCATGACGATCTGAGCATATTTAAGCTAGTTAGAGCACGGACAGGCAGACGGCAGACAGACAGACAAACAGAATTCATAAACACTTTTCAACTATGTTGGAAAGTGTTAAAAACTGCTTTAAAAACGTTTTTTTTTCAGCTTTCGACATTTCCCTTCCTTCTGTCCTGTTTTGAACGGATGCGTTACATTATTGTTTCTGTTTTTTTCTTTTGTTTCATTTGTTTCTGGTTTGGACTTTTTCTTTAACTTAACGTTTTAAATTTATTATAACATTTAAAAAGTAATTTTTAATATTTGTTATTATTCTTTAAACTTCTATTACTTTTAAAGTTACTGCTGTGCCATATTTTTTATTCATATTATTTCTTCGCTATGATTAAATTTCTCTAAATATTTTTGTAACTACAGCTAAACTCTTATAGACTGTGCGCAAAGTCGATGGCAACTCGGAAGCCCCCTAAACCTGTCAACACTGTTCAGTTATAATTTCTATGACAGATTTATTACACTTAGGTATATTTCTTTTATGATTCATAGTTCTGATTAAAAATATTGTTTTATATACTAATCCCAAAACAAAACTGTAGGCAGTAATCGACTTTTGATTCTCGAATCTTCGATCTGCGACTTATTTAATACTAGTACTTTTCATTAATATTGGGCCAATAATGAAATTATTATTTATTATTAATTATTATGCAGCCAAACATTATTATTCAAAAATAGTAGTAATATTGGGCTTGCAAAAGTGACGCCTGTGAGAACTTATCCGAAAATAACATGTAACTCCCAAAAAAGAAAGAGAGTCATGTGCTACCGATGGATTGAATTTCATTATTGGTAGGTTTTATATTAGACTTTCTGGTTAAATGGAATTTCTGGTTCGAAACATGTTTGAATTAAGTCAGACTCTGGAAGGATACTGAAATGTTGGAATCTATGGTATTTTTAGTTTGTGTTTTGAGACGTTTCTTTAATTCTTCACGACGTATCTCCACACTTATTTACTTAAAAATGTTTAATGGATATCTTATTCACAATGCACGTGACTTTTATAAAGAACTATAATATAACAGTTACTTTTACAGTCATAATTTAATGAATTCGGAATTTTAATACACTAAATTAAATCCACTGGTAGCACATGACTCTTTTTTGTTTGGGAGTTACATGTTATCTTCGGATAAGTTCTCATAGGCAAGCGTTTGCAAGACCTATATTGCTATTATTTTTGAATAATACTTTTTAGTTAAATAATAATGAAAATATAATATATTAATGATAAATAATAAAATATAATAATGATAAAAATTATAAATAATGAAATATAATAATGAAATTCAATCCATCGGTAGCACATGACTCTCTTTCTTTTTTGGGAGTTACATGTTATTTTCGGATAAGTTCTCACAGGCGTCACTTTTGCAAGTCCAATATTACTACTATTTTTGAATAATAATGTCTGGCTGCATAATAATTAATAATAAATAATAATTTCATTATTGGCCCAATATTAATCAAAAGTACTAGTATTAAATAAGTCGCAGATCGAAGATTCGAGAATCAAAAGTCGATTACTGCCTACAGTTTTGTTTTGGGATTAGTATATAAAACAATATTTTTAATCAGAACTATGAATCATAAAAGAAATATACCTAAGTGTAATAAATCTGTCATAGAAATTATATAATTTCACGTGAATTAAAGAATGAATGCAATGAACAGCACATATTCTTTGTGCATAAAGTACAGAACAAAATTAAATCATGACTGTTATATGAAGCACTTGAATGGCTAGGGTTAATTTTTATCCAACCCTTATATTATTATAATTTTTATGTTCTCCTCTATGTGACAAGTATTTTTACGTATTGTTTTCACTTTTATGTCAAGAAATAAGCTTTATAAATAGGGAAAGACATGTTAATTGAATTACACAAAAGATATTTATTCAAAATATTTTTTTTTATGTAAATAAAAATATGAATATGTATAACATTGACAAATATGTTGTTTTATTTTAGAAGCACATAAAATATCTTTGCATCAAAATATATTTATTTTGCATTCTGTATCAGTTTTAAGAAATAAAATTTTTTTTATTTTCTCAAAGTAAAAAGTATTTAAACAAATATGGATTCATAAATTTGGATATTTGTTATGAAATATTGAATGACTCAATAGTATTTTTATAAAGTTACCCCCTTACTAAAGTAACATAATTAAATAATAGCAAAACTTTTATAGTGAAGTAATATTATAAGATTTGGTATATTATTGTCACAAACGAGAAAATAAAATATTTTATGACTCTCAAGATGTTGCAGGTTGTAGAATTTATGTATTTTCAAATTACCAGATTCTTGTAAAACTATAGACAAACTGTCAGGGCAGTAGGGCAATTTTCAATAGCAGAGCTGTGTTCTGTACACTTATAACATATGCATTTTCTTTTTGTTATTTCAGAAAACCAATCACCGTCTTATTTAATTGCAGAATTATGTTATTAAATAAGGCAATGCAAATCGCATCAGATTTCGTCGGTAGTTAAAGGGTTAAAATGACATAATTTGCAGTATATGACATAAAGAAGATTTATTTTGTTTAAACAAGTTGTAAGACATATTAAAAGAACGAGCTTTATGATATGTAATTGTTTAATAACAGCAGAGGATCCATAAAGAAGTTACACTCCTGCTAACTGTACGATCGCTGAAAGAAGTATGACATCAGTCGAAAATGTAAATTGTCACCAGATTTCTTGGCGCGAAACCCTCGAGTTAAAGAATAAAAACGGTTACGCTGATTGCAATATATTTTATTTTGATTCTTTTGAAAGTGGGAAAAAACTTGGTGATCGAGACTGCCAACAAAATTGTACTATGGGAAAGGAATATTAGAACGTTATACTGTTTATAAGGGGTTACATACCTTTTGAATCTTTCTACCGCCAGTGAAAAGAGATGTTGTTTCGAGTTTTCATAACCTTTTAAATACTTATTGAAATTACACAAACCTCTGTAATATATTTACACCATATTTCAGGCTTTATAAAATGTAAAAATAGATACTTATAATATAATATAATAATTTAAAAAAATCAGTTAATATTTCAAAAATTTTCACATGATATGTCCCAATCCGCACGATAATTTAACTTAGAATTAATATATGAACATAAAACTTATGCTAAAATGACGACTAAACTCTATTTTATAGAATGAATTAATATTATTGGGATAGTTAAATATCTTCATTTTTTTAATGACTAAATAATTATTTTTTCATTTTTTTTTCTATTTTTCAAACTTAATTGAACTTTTTAAATAGTTTCTGTCAATGAATTTATATATCATTAATTCATTCTGTAAAATAGAGTTTAAAGGTAATTTTAGCATAAGATTTATGTACATATATTCATTCTAAGTTAAGTTATCGTGTGGATTGTGACATACCTTGTGAAAAAATTTTGCAATACTAACTGAATTTTTTTAAACTATTATATTATATTATAAGTGTTTATTTTTATATTTTATAAAGTCTGAAATATGGCTTAAATATATTACAAAGGTTTATGTAATTTCACTAAGCATTTAAAAATTTATGAGAACTTGAAACCACATCACTTTTCACTGGCGGTATAAAGATTACAAAATGTATGAGACCCCTTAATACGTAGAGACAGATTTAATTACATTAACAATGGGGCCTAAGATATGGTTGACTTTTTATCCGAAAACAAAGCTAAGATCTACGATTAACAATTAAACCAGAATATGTGAAATGATTTCATTTTATTTGCATTTACGTTAATTTTTTTCACCTTATGATAAATGTACCGAAATTAATTTTTCAGTAAAATTAGGTACTGACAGAAATAAAAAAGCATTAAAATTTAGCGCAGCACAAATTAGAGAAAAAATTAATAATTATACTTACAAATTATTAATTTTTAATCTAAATACTTTTCATAATTAAAATCATATTGAAATCAATTTTGAAATATTAAAAGAAATGAGGGTTAAAAATTAAAAACATAGAGCATAGCTGTATCATAAAGGCGTTATTCGAATAAATTGAAAAACGGATAAAAGTTATTCATTGTTGATTGTGCTAATATATTGATCAAAAATGTATTGCTGCATTATTAGCTAATTGTTTGGTAGTAATCATTTGATCTATATATTGAACTATACAATCAATAAGTTCAAAATGTTACGTATAATAAAACAAAATCAAATATAAACAAAACCAACTAAACTTTAATTAATTAATTCTTCCAATTTAAAACTAAGCACTAAAACATTTTAAACTTTTACAGATGAAAAAGTTTAAAAAAAAATAATAATTCAGGTAAATAACATTTATGTTCAAGGGTCGACTGAAAAGTTATTACGTTGTGCGGTTTTAGTGCATATTTCTTTAGACTCTCGCTAAATTCCTGTGTGAAATATGCCAAAAGTATACAATAGGTAATATATATTGTGTGAGTGTGTTTGAATTTGAAAGCATTGGCGACGTTCAGTGAAAATAGAATGTTAAAAATGTTATATAGCTTAGTTTTAAAAAGAAAAATTAATTCATTAATGTTTATTTGGATTTAATTTTTATTTAATTAATTTTTATCAATTATATGTATAGGTTTTGGTTTATTGGTCATATATTTGAACATATAGACATAAAAATTATTGAGTGCAGTAATCCTTTAACATTTGCGAGGGTTAAGTTTGCGGAAACCTCCGCGTTTGTTAAGACTATCTTCCCGTGCATAAAAAGGGGTTTGGCTTTTATGATTTTTTTAATAGAAAAAATCGATTGAAACATAAAAAGTATATTTATTAAGCATAAAAAAGTACATGCTGTAAATAAATTTGAATAATTATAAACATTTTGTACTCAGTTTATTTGCTTGTTGATGTTTAAAAAAATTTAGTGATATCTGATTGTTTGTCTGAACAGATTTTTTTCTTTATGAATTTCCATGTCAGGAAAAGATGAAGCATCGATTTCTCTTTTAAATTTAAGACTTCTCATCAGTGAAGGATCGTATTCTTTTGCTTTCTTAACAAGTTGTTGTAGAAGTTTTAAAATTTCCCCGACAAGTTTAACATAAAATATTTCATGTGCAATAAAAATTTTGAATTTTAGATAGGAAATAAGTTAGAAATATAAAATTTAGTTCTCGGAACTTAGACTATAGCAGAGTACAAAGCAGGTGTCCAGTGTCATGTAATTCATGGAATTGGTAATATAAAGTGAATTTACTATGTAAAAAAATATTCGTTATAAAACTAAATTCGCGAATAACCAAATGAAGTATTCGTGAATGATGAAATGTTCTTCAATATTTATTTCGTGAATAATTAAAACTCGTGAATGTTAAATCCACGAATGTTAAGGGATTAATATTATTGCCCAACGTTGAAAAAATCAACAAGTTCATTTTTGAGCAATATCCACAGCAACACAACTCGCGAATGTTAAATCCCCGAATGTTAGAGCATTACAATACTGCCAAACGTTAAAAAAAATCAACAAGTACATTTTTGAGTAATGTCCGCAGCAACACAACTCGCAAATTTTAAATCAACGAATGTTAAAGGATTACAGTACTGCCAAACGTTAAAAATAATCTCTCTCTGAACGTATATTACGAAACTGCGCCAGCCATGAGAAGAAACTCGCAAGTTAATGATAAATCAATGGCAGCGTTCTTTGTATTTCAATATTTTTGAACGATATTTCTTGCATAGAATATATGAGCTCGATCTCTAACCGTGTACAATTTTATTATTTTGATTTTTGTTGCAGACTCTTTTTATCACGTTTTTGAAAATACTCATATTTTAAAGGCAATTTTCGAAAAAAAAGTTATAATAATAACCTATATATTTTTTTTACAAAAATCGATTTCTGGAAACTTTAAAATATGCGAATCCAAAACTACAGCTTATTCCGATAAGTAGTTTTTGAGTAATACTTTATAAACTACCTGCATTGCAATTTGTTTTGCAACCATTAAAAAGAATTTTAACATTACAAGTTCCTAATGTTAATACTTCACAATACCTAAACTATTTGACCTAATGACTTTCCTATTGGTATCCGTATGTAAAATGTATCAAAAAATTCAAATTGCTGTTGAAATTTGGTATTCATATGGATAATATGGAGATTTTATAATTTCAGTTTGAAGACGTCCCCTTAAGTTTATTTGTGTAAGATTATTCTAAAGATGAAATAATTCCAAATCGAATGGCTATTTTGTATTTTCCTTGTGACAATTAGGAGATTAAATTTTATGAGATGTATTTTTTTTTACATACTAACTGTAAAATTTATGCTTACATACTCCTGCACAGATGACCCATGTCCAAACTTATTTTAATTTCCAAACTTTCTAATTTTTAATTATCAAATTAAAGAAACATGTTCGAAGCATACATTTTACTTATTAAATTGCAAAAAATCCGTCTGTCATTCCATATATTACGTAAAATATCTGATTCGAATCATATTTTCTGGTAAGGTAAACAGGTCGTTCGGGCCACTGTAATACTTACCCATCATGAATATGCATAATATAAAATATGAAACATAAATGTAAATTATTTATAAAATGCACTGCAATTCGAATAAAATCGTGGCTTGATGACATCATAAACTTTAAATGTTCTATTACTGAATTGCGTAAAAGAAACATTCTTATAACTCCGAACATGATAATCATATTAACTAATGATTTATTGCGTCGGATTAAGCGTCTCCTTTTCAATTAAAATAAATATTTGAATTGAAATTTAAATGAAATACAGGATCATGAAAAATCGAAGAGTGTGGAAAATATGATACAAATATCTCGACAACTAATTATCTTCATTCTTTATGAAAAATTTATGTTTTTTTATTGTCTTTTATATTTATTCCTTAAAATAAACAATTTTGAAAATTTTTATGTACCTTTTATCAGAAAGAAATTTTCGAGAGTCCAAAAAAAAAATAGTTCCGGGTAATCGAAGTTACTGAAATTCAATACGCTTCTTTCCATTATTACATATTAAGTACATACCAAATTTCAAGTCTCTATCTCAATTTGTTAGGGATATAGAGTGTTTACAGACACACAGACAGACGGACGGCAATTTTTTCCCCTAAAAATATGTTTTTTGGAATCTCCAGTGTCTGAAACGTGCAAATCCGTCAAACATTTGTTTTTCGATTTTTAAAACGATTACAAGATTTACCCTATACTACGTATGATGGGTAAGTAGTATAGGTTGGAAATTTCAATAAGAGATTTTGTTGGTTTAACCGAGTTTAAAGGTCTGGTTCTGGTTTTGAAAATACTTCCTGCAATGCCGAAATATGCATAATGAACAATGAAAAATTAATACAACTTTTAGTCGTGAGATATAATCAAGAGCCGATTTTTTTTTTTTATGTCCCACGAACTAGCTTAATTCGATGTAGCATATCTATGCTCCTCAGTATAGATATAAAATTTTATTTAAAAATCAATCATCAGATAAATGATTAACTTTTTTTTCTGTACGTTATAAATCAACACAACTTTAATATACAGATTGCAAGAGAACTGAGAAAATATCAAGCTTTCAAGAAAACTTCAGACTGTATGTAATTTGTATTCTCGTACTATTCTAAAGAATAAAAACAGGCGTTTAAAAGATGATTTAGCGCTTCCGATTTTTGATCCCATAAAAGGAATGTGTCACATTCCTTGCTTCTAGCTATCTATTTCAAGTTGCATTTACATAACAACGCCAAAAGCAGGCAGCTCTGTCTTTTTCGGATAATGCTTTCCTTTTGTATGAAGAAATGACAGGGATACGCTTTCCGCATATATTTAAATTTTTAGAAATCAGTGCAACATATTTTGGAGTGAAAAGATGTATAAAGGTAATACAGGACCATTAATTCAGAAAGTTTTATTTTTCTTCTAATCTGATTATTTACACATATTTTTGAAAATATGCTTATATACCAATTCATGAATTAGATTACTAACCTGAAAAGAAACTCCCGTATTTTTTTTTTCTACAGTTTAAATTATTAACAGTGTATATTTCAAAATTAGATTGAATCAGTAATTGACCACCTGGACCCATGAATTGAGCATTTATCAGTGTCCAAATGAAAATATAAATGTTCGCATTAAGAAAATTATTTTAAAAGTTATACATATATACTAGATGATCCCAAAATCAAGAAAAAAATTAACAAATGAATAAGTGTGATCAAAGATCGCACAAAGGGTTTCGTTTAATATTCCTTTCAAAACACTTTATCCTTTCTGTCATATCTCGATGATTAGTTTCCATCTATAAACAGAGATGGCGCTGCTAGTCCAGAATTGAATATCTCTTGCAGGAGAGTTTGAGACGAGATGTAAGGCAGTGTGAGCGGGAATGTTTGAAGTAGCGGTTAGCTTGGCCGCAATTGTATATAATGTATAATAAATATATATAATGAATATAGATATCTCCTTGCTGTTAACGAAATATGAATACACAAAG
Source organism: Maratus michaelseni (assembly GCA_963931845.1). Classification (NCBI taxonomy): domain Eukaryota; kingdom Metazoa; phylum Arthropoda; class Arachnida; order Araneae; family Salticidae; genus Maratus; species Maratus michaelseni. The sequence continues at coordinate 309,802,760 of OZ007591.1, forward strand.
TTGAAACCTTATAAATGGCGACGAAGCGGAAAAGAACCCAAGATTTTAAATAAATGTTGCATTTTTTTTAAATAAAAAAAGAAGAAAAGAAAAGAAAATGGTAGAAACAGAAGTTATCTCTCTGGGACGTCTGGGAGAATATGATTCGACCGTGCCCTGGTCAATTTATGTTGAAAAAATTGACTTTTACTTCGCTGCTAATAATATTCAAGATGCGGATAAGAAGAAAAATATATTATTAAGTTCTGTTGGAACTGCAACATTTTCGAAATTGAGAGATATCATTGTACCGACTTCGCTGAAAGAGATAAGTTATGATGATATCTTAAAGAGGGCGAAAGAACATTTTTCACCGTGTCTAAGTGAAATTCTTGAGCGTTTCAAGTTTCAAAAAAGATTACGGAAGCAAGGGGAAAGTATAGCCGACTTTGTGAGAGATTTACGTCGGTTATCCGAATACTGCAACTTTGAAAATACACTAAGTAATCGCCTACGGGACCAGCTAGTGTTTGGAATTCAAGACGAGAAAATATAGTAAAAATTGTTGGATACGAAAAACCTAACGTTCCAAACAGCTGTAGAAATCGCGGAATCATTCGAAACAGCCGAAGCTGGAGTAAAATCACTACAGATTAATGGAGCAACAACTGTAAATAAAATTCAAGATGCCCGAAAGGAGAAAACGAAAGTATACCAGTATTCGTCGAAGCCAAAAGAAAGGATGGATGCACCTGGAAACCGGAACAGTTATAAAGATAAACCATGTTATCGTTGTGCTAGAAATCACAAACCTGTTGAGTGTCCATTTAAATCAGCAGAATGTCATGTTTGCCATAAAGTGGGACATTTAAAAATTTGTTGCAGGAACCGGAACTTCTCTACAGTGAATCAAAAACTGAAAAAGAACAGTAAAATTAAAACTGTTCAAGAATATTCTCTCAATATTATGAGGGACGAGTGCAATAATGTTTTGTGGGAAAAAGGTGTTACAATTAATGGGATTAATGTTAATTTTGAAATTGATTCCGGAGCAGCTCATACGATCGTAAGTAAAAATATTGATAAATTATTTTCAGGTAAGCCTCCTTTGGTTAAATCTAATATAAGCTGCAAACGTATACTAAAGATTCTTTAACTGTATTAGGTGAATTAAATGTAAATGTTTTGATTGATGATAATTGTATACCTAATTTAAAAATGCTAGTTATTAAAGAGGAAGGTCCGAGTTTAATTGGTAAAACTTGGTTGAAAGCATCAAAATTATTTTGGCCGAATGTAAACATGATCAAAAGTATTTCGAAAGATGATTTAATAAAAAAAATTCCTAATGTTTTTGCTGACGGGATCGATACGATCAAAGGTCCTCCCATTTCAATAAATTTGAAAAATGATGCAAAACCAGTTTTCCTAAAATCTCGTCCTGTTCCTTTTTCTTTGAGAACAGCAACTGATTTGGAATTGGAACGATTAACAAATGAGGGTATTTTAAAACCTGTTGATTATTCTGAATGGGCTAGTCCTATAGTAATTGTTCCAAAACCAAATGGTACTGTTCGAATTTGTGGTGATTATAGAGCAACAGTAAATTCTAATACTGAAAATGATAATTATCCTCTTCCAAGAATGGAAGAATTGTTTGCTAAATTAGCAAGTGGAAAATTCTTTACTGTGTTTGATTTAAAAGATGCCTAGTTACAACAACCTGTTGATGATGAAAGTAGTAAAATTTTAACTATTAATACTCATAAAGGTTTATTTAACGTTTTAAGACTGGCTTTTGGTGTAAAATGTGCACCAGGTATTTTTCAAAGAAAAATTGAAAATATATTAAAGAAATTTGATTATGTTGGTGTATTTTTAGATGATGTTATTATAAGTGCTAGATCTGAATCCGAACATTCTGAAAGAGTTTAATGTATTATAAAATGCTTTACTGAGCATGGTATAAGATTAAATAAGGAAAAATTAAAATTTAGGGTTTCCGAAGTTAGCTATTTAGGACATAAAATTTCACAGGAAGGTATTAAGTCTATTCCAGAGAAAGTTGATGATATTTTGAATGCTCCTTTTCCTACTAATGTTTCTCAATTACGTTCATTTTTGGGATTAATTTCTTATTATAGAAACTTCCTGCCTAATATTTCAGATGTGTTAGAACCTTTGCATAGATTATTAGATAATAATGTAAAGTGGACATGGTCAGAGAAGCATGAAAAAGCATTTCAGAAAGTTAAACAACTTTTATGTAAATCGCCTGTTTTAGAATTGTATGATATAAACAACGATGTTGTTTTAAACTGTGATGCATCTGAATATGGAATTGGTTGTGTGTTAAGCCACATTGTTGAGAGTAAAGAAAAACCAATAGCTTTTGCATCTAGAACGATGATTAAGACTGAAAGAAATTATGCCATGATTGATAAAGAAGCTTTATCTGTAATTTTTGGTGTAACGAAATTTCATCAATATTTAGCAGGTAAACAGTTTGAAATTATAACTGATCACAAACCTTTAATTCGATTGTTTGATCCTGTAAAAAAAGTACCTGATACATTATCACCCAGGATGCTGAGATGGTCGTTAATGTCAGCAGGGTATGACTATACAATTGAATATCGCGAAGGTAAAAATAATAAAAATGCGGATGCATTAAGTAGATTACCTCTTCCAGAAACTATAAATGTAGTAAATAATCCATCGGAAATAATGTTCGTTTCTAATAGAGATGAGTGTCCTGTTACTTCTAAAACGATTTCAAAGTGGACAACTGAAAATCCAGTAACAAAACAAATTTTAGAGTGGGCGTTATATGGATGGCCAAAAACGGTTAAATCCGAGGAATATAAACCATACGTTCGTAGACGTGAGGAAATTTCGTGTTTAGAAAATTGTTTATTATGGGGTCATAGAGTAATTATACCAGATGAAGGTCGCGAAAAAATGTTACAATTATTACATTCCGTTCATCAGGGTATATCTAGCATGAAAGCTAAAGCTCGAGGTGTGATCTGGTGGCCTAATATGGACAAAGAAATAGAACAAATGATTAATTCTTGTAGTAGATGCCAAATGTTTGCTAGGGATAATCCTAAAATGAAACCTTTAAAATGGGAATCGGAATTTGCTTGGGAAAGAATTCACATAGATTTTGCCGGTTCTTTTGAGGGTAAAATATTTTTAATAGTGGTCGATTCTTATACTAAATGGTTAGAGGTACAGGTGGTACCCAGTGCTGATAGTAAATCAACTATCAGAGTACTACGTAGAATTTTTGCTACATTTGGTTTGCCTGTTGAATTAGTCAGTGATAATGGACGTGCGTTTACAAGTGATGAATTTCAAGAATTTCTTAAATCAAATGGAATTATACATACACCTATTCCGCCATATCAAAAATCGTCGAATGGACAGGCAGTAAGGTATGTTGAAACTGTTAAAAGTTGTCTCAAAAAGTTTGATAAGGGTGACATAAATTGGTCAATTACACGATTTTTATTGGAAAATCATTCTACCCCACATTCTGTCACTGGTAAGACTCCCGCAGAATTAATGTTTGGAAGGTCAGTTCGAACAGCTGTACACTTGGTATTACCATCCAAACCTAAAATACAGCAACCCTTACATAAATACAATCTTCATGAATCAGTTTTTGTTAAAAACTTTGGAAAAGAGGAGAAATGGATTAAAGGAAAAATTATAAAATTATTGGGGAGCAGATGGGTTTTAGTAAATAGAGATGACGGAATAATGTGTATACGTCATATTAATCAGTTGAGACACAACAGAGAAATAAGTGAGAAAACGTCAGAGGAAAGTAAAACGGGTCAGTTTGATAAAGTAAATAATGATTTTGATAGTTATGATAGAGTTCAAAGAAACAAGTTTTCTGGATATTATGTAAATAATAAAGAGCAAATTAATGCCGAGAATGCTGAAAAATCTAACCAATCTCAGTCTTCACATAATATTGTAACAGGTACAGTTCTGAATAATATTTGTGATGATACTATGGATACAAATGTAAAGGACAATTCCGTTACAAAGAATGATGTGGACTTACAGAACGGTGTACCTATAAAGACTGATAAAAAGGATTATCAACCTGTTCGAAGAAGCAACAGACAGATTAAACCAGTGGTTCGTTTGAACTACGAGGGGAGGGGTGTCATATCTCGATGATTAGTATCCATCTATAAACAGAGATGGCGCTGCTAGTCCAGGATTGAATATCTCTTGCAGGAGAGTTTGAGACGAGATGTAAGGCAGTGTGAGCGAGAATGTTTTAAGTAGCGGTTAGCTTGGCCGCAATTGTATATAATGTATAACAAATATATATAATGAATATAGATATCTCCTTGCTGTTAACGAAATATGAATACACAAAGTTGAAACCTTATTACTTTCTTTAATAAATCCAAATAAATTTCATAAAAAAGTCATTTTTTTTATAAAGTAAAAATTTACTGGTCTATTTTTCTCGTTTTTTCAAATATCTGATCCTATCTATCTTTCCATTATCCTGCTATTATATTCTGTCATAAACATATCTGTCATGTAGATGAAATGCGATATTAAAAAAATCAATTTCAAAATTAAACATGTTGTATAGAGATGTTCAAAATGTTAAAATATGTCAATATTTCCATAATCGGGTTTTTATCATGATTCAATATGTACCTCAATGTTATATATTTACTATTCTCTATTACTCATATTGATACTCTCTTTGTCTTATTCTCAAACAATTGAAAAGTCCGTTATGACGTCAGATTATTTTTCTTTTTAATTTTCTAATGACGTCATATTAAGCTGCTTTCTGTATTTGCACATACTCATACTCCTTGTATTATTGAGAAATGTTTGAAAATTTCCGTTTTATTACCAATATGACGTCAAATTAATCTTTTTTTTTTCTTCAATTGGTAAAACTTTTTATTTCGTTTTCCTTTTGCACGGGGAAATCCTTCAATAGAAAATTAGTTATTGTAGAAATAATTTTACTGTGGATTTTTAATTGTTGGCAACTGCTATAACGAAAAAAGTTTAAAATTAATAGGAAAAGGCTGTTAGATTTTTGTTTTTTATTTCTCTATATTAAAATAATAAGATTTTTTAAATTTTACGATTTTGAGCTTCATAGTAGGTATTCAACTATAAGTATACAAAATTTCATGTCTTTAAGTTATATAGTTTCTGAGAACCGGCTCTGTGACGGACAGACAACGTAGCGGGACGAATAGGGTTTCGTGAGGTGAACGAAACCCTAAAAATCAATAATTCACAAACTCATGAAGAGTGAAAGGTTCCGATTTCAATTTTTAAAATGGAAATGCAAGGTGTCCAGTAAAGTCATTTTTCATCCCGCAGATATATTAATAAATTTGGTGTTTATGTACAATAATGTGGCCGTGCTGTATACGATGCTTACAACGCCTTCTGGTGGTAATTTTTGGTGGTAAGGAGTTACTGTACCTATATGACATGCAAGAAAATAGTAAATTTCAAAGTTGTACACAAATATCATTTTAGTACGAACAGTATTTTGTGCATATAGCAGCGAAATTGATACGCGTGCAACGCTCTTTTGCTTGTTCGTGATTTAAGAAATGTTTACTTCTCGATAATCGTCATAAAAGAGCAACTAAATGTGACTGGGTGCATTTAGAGTTATTGTAAAATCTGTAGTTTTCAATGAATAGTGTTATGGAATTTTTTTTAGTGAAGGGGCTTTTATCTCTTTTCAAACACATTTTATGTCATAAAATTTCTATAAATCGCAAACAAAAAATGCTCGCTATTCGTGTACTATCCTTAGCATTAATGTGCACAAGGATGTCTCTTCGTACTAAATCGATGCTGCTATACAATTGACTGTTTTCCTGCGTGTCATATAATTTTTGAATTACATACATTAACTTCTCCACGCTATGAGGCATTGTAAGAAAACTCAGCGAAAAGCGCCATTTTATTACATCTAGACATTGTTCCTATTAAAATAATGTCCAATAATGCTGAAAGTGGAAAAAAACATAACTCAGAATAATTAAAATACCTTTTTTTAATGTAGATAACATATGTTTCGTTCACAACTATCGGTGACATCTTCAGATCTTAATGATAAATACAAAATTCTCGCATATTTGAAAATAGTAAAACACACATCACGAGATCGCATGTTTTGGCCAATTTAAGCACCTACTAGCCTTGGACATGCGATCTCGTGGTATGTGTTTTACTATTTTCAAATATGCGAGAATTTTGTATTTATCATTAAGATCTGAGGATGTCACCGATAGTTGTGAACGAAACATATGTTATCTACATTAAAAACGGCATTTTAAATATTCTGAATTATGTTTTTTATCACTTTAAGCATTATTGGACATTAATTTAAAGTTAACAAGTGATTGTATTATATTATTATTCCTATTGATAGGGCTGTGGACATTTGAAAGTTAAGTGGTTAAGAAAAAACTGTATTAGATACCGTGCATGTAAAATCAATTTTAATACAAATTATAAAATGGTATTTTCCACTATAGGAGCTTTGGCTTTTTTTTTTTTTTTTTTTTTTTTTTTAGTTTGGCGTAATTCGGGCTTTAGAAAGTGATATTTATTGCCAAATGATAGAAACAGCTGTGAAAACAAATCCAATGAACTTTTATACTTGTTTATATGTATTTATATACACATAAAATTTTATTTTTAATATATTATTATTGTTTTTTATATACAATTTATTTACGTTTGTATATATAAATAGATACATGGTTTCTTTATATTAAATATATTGTATAGATATTGCACTGCGAATTGATGTCTCATTAACCTGTGTTCTCCTTAAGTGGGGGGGGGGGGCAAAAATAATTTTAATAATAAAATAATATTTTCGATCACCCAAGTAGCAGAAAATGATAAAAATGTTCTGTCACTGTAGCAAATGACTATGTGGGTCCTGTGAAACATTTGTGTGCATTTGTTTAAGCATAGCACGTATATTCGGGAAGATGTTAACGTTTCTATGAAAAATTCAGAAGGTTTTTTTTTTCTATAGCATGCAGAGTGTTCAGCTTATTTAAACACCGCTTTCCAAAAACTTGACAAAAAATTGTAGAAATAGTATACTACAATTAAAATATTAATATATTGAATATTTGATGAGATATAGGTATTTGTATGAAATAAATTTTAACTGAGCATGCGCGAGCTACAGCAAAGATTTTTTGTCATGATTTGATAGTCAATACTATAGGGCAACTCATATAAAAAGACCAGTGAAATATCGTGAAAACTAGAAAAGTTACAGCAATAATTGATAAATTGAGGAAAAATGACGAAAATTGCATCTTTTGGCACTTTTTCTAATTTGTCTATTTGTGTCTCTTATTTTAATAATTACATTTCTCAAGTCCTCTTTACTATGCTTTAGACATGCTTTCACTGATTCTTCTATAACTGCATTATATATGTTTTTAAATAGAAAAAACATTCTTATAACTTTATATTAACTTGTTGTTTATTTCTTTCCGTGCCATTTTATTTGTAAAAACTAAATTAAACCTGAATCCGATTTTATTTTTACAACGTAGAAAACAGTGAAAATTAGATTTGCTTTTACGTTCAAGATTATATATAGTTGGAGTTACAAATATTTAAGTCTTATGTGAAATAATAATAACTGGAAAATGCTAAGTAGTAACTATACAAGAAAATGTAGTGTATATCCACTCTGTTTAACTATTAGATAAATACCTTCTTCATATTTAAGAACAACTGGATACTGCAACTTAAAAAATTTCATAGTCAGTTTCGTTATGAAAAGGTAAGTTTCAAAATAAAACAAAAAATCTTTATTTTTCTGTTCTGCCCAATTATTAGTGCATTTTATATTTTAGCTGTCCAGTCTCTAAAAACTATATAAATCGATAATTTTAAAGGAAAATAAGATTATTTAGGTAAAAAGACACAAAATATCTACAGTATGCTTCAGTTAATATAAGCCAGGATAATTAAACTGAACTTCGTATAAAAAATTTTTTGAAAGTTTTTTTCTTTTTTTTTTTCAACAGTGGAATTTTATTTTTAGTTTCTTCTATCTATAATAGAAGAAAGTATTGTAATCGACAAATTTTTCGACTTCAGGCTTTCAACGGATTTACACGTTTTAGGGGTCAGAGGATCCCGAAAAACATATTTATATTATGTCTGTCGTCTGTGTGTTCTCCCTCATTGTATCATCGAAAAGTGTATGAAGTTAAACATAGAATTGAACCAAATATTTTATAGGTTTGTGATTATGGCCAGTAGTTCCTTCTTGAATTTAGATAAATTTCGGCCGAAGGGGTCGCTGTAATAGCGATTTTTGTACCATTTTCATTAGTATACCATCGAAATGTGTATAAAGTTATGCATAGAATTGAACCAATTTTTCTTATAGGTTTGTGGCTATAGACAGCAAGTTGTTCTTGAATTTGGTGCTATTTAGACGGAAGGGGGTAATATGATAGTGATGTCCTTCATTTTCCGTAGTTCAATTGTAAATCGGCTGCTCGTGCAGCGCAGGTAACCCGGCGCTTCGGAAGCAGTTGACGTACAACATAATAAAAAAAATATTGATTTTACTTAACCATCATACGGAGTATAGGGTATGTCTTGTAATCGTTTTCTGAATAAAGGGACTGGGAGGGATACTATGCTCTACAGACTTGGTTTCCTTGTCTGAGCAGTCCCTCTAAGGCAATCAAATCAAATCAAATCATTTTGGAAGTCGAAAAATTTTTTTTGACGGATTTACACGTTTCAGACACTAGAGATTTCGAAAAACAGAATTTTAGACAAAAAATTTTGGCGTCCGTCTGTCTGTGTGTGTGTCTATAAACACTCTATCTCCCGAACAAATTGAGATAGAGACTTCAAATTTGGTGTGTACGCAGTATGTAATACTGAGAAGGAGCTTATTGAATTTCAATAACCTCGATTTTCCGGAACTATTTTTATCGGAATCTCGAAATATTCGTTCGGATAAAAGGTATATAAAATTTTTCGAAATTGTTTATTTTAGCAGTGAAGATAAAAGACAATAAAATAACATAAATTTTGCATAAAGAATGAAGTCGATCGGATTATTAGTTGCCGAGATATTTGTAATCATATTTTCCGCTCTTTTAGATTTTTCATGACCTTGTATTTCATTCAAATTTCAATTCAAAGATATATTTTAATTGGAAATGAGACGCTTAATTCGACGCAGTAAACTGTTAGTTAATATGATTATAAATTTTGGAGTTATAAGGATGTTTATTTTACGCAATTCAGTAATAGAGCATTTAAAGTTTATGACGTCGTCTAGCCATGATTTTATTCGAATTGCAATGCATTTTATAAATAGTTTACACATGTTTTATTTTCATATTTTATATTATGCATGTCCATGATGGGTAAGTATCACGGTGGCCACCAACGACTAGTTATTGGTGCTGGGATAGTGAAGTTTGAAGTATTATCATGTATGAGATAGAAGAAAGTTTTGGGATTGACTCATCTGACCAGTCTGAATTTGACTTGAAAACGTTCATCAGAATGCGTAACAAGGAAAAGACAGTGCATGAAAAGAGAAGATGAAGAATGGCTTTACAATCTAAGTTGTCCATGTGATTGTAGATGTGACAAGATAATTTTGCTAAATCTAGCCGTCAATGAAGACAGCTGTTTACCTGAAACAAAACGAAAACAATCCAATCAATCTTTGTAACTTTGGCTGCAAGTTACGGGTATTTAATAAATATATTTTTAATTTTTTCTGGTATAGATGAATTTTTAGCCAGTTGAAATTTTGTATACTTTATTAACGTTTCGGCTACCAAATGTGCCAACTTTCACGTTTATCATTTATGATAGTCAAATGCGATTAGTTTTTTTTTTTTTTTTAAATTTTCTGAACAATATTTCCAAAGAACAATCTTTATGTTATATGTCTACAAGAAATATGTCACGGCCTTTATTGTAAGGAAATCGTAGTAAACAAAATCTTACTATGGTTTTTGACTATGAGCAGCACGTCCCAATTGAAATTTGGGTATATTCCGCCGGAAGAGGCCTCGGTGACAACGATTTTTGTGTCATTATCTTTATTGTATTATCAAATAGTGCATGAAGTCATTTATAGAACTGAATCAAATTTCATATATATGTTTTTGGTTATCGCCAGTAGGTCCCAGGTGAATTTTGGCTATTCCGCTGATGTTTCCGATTTTGGTGCTATTTTCTAGAGTTTTCGTATTTCTGTTCTACATCAACTGCTCATGCAGTAATGGGTGCTTTGTATCCAAGCAACCCGGTGATTCGCCAGCAACTGACGTACAACAGAATGACGAAAATTATTGATTTTACTTACCATCATACGTAGTATAGGGTAAAACTTGTAATCGTTTTGAAAATCGAAAAATTTTTTTTTGACGGATTTACACGTTTCAGACACTGGAGATTCCGAAAAACATATTTTTAGAAAAAAAAATGTTGCCGTCAGTCTGTGTGTCTGTGCGTCTGTAAACGCTCTATCTGCCGAACAAATCAAAATAGAGACTTGAAATTTGGTGTGTACTTATTATGTAATAATGGGAAGAAGCTTATTGAATTTCAGTAACCTTGATTACCAGGAACTATTTTTTTCGGACACTCGAAATATTCGTTCTGATAAAAGGTATTTAAAATTTTTCAAAATTGTTTATTTTAAGGAATAAATATAAAAGACAATAAAAAAAAACATAAATTTTGCATAACGAATGAAGTCGATCCGATAATGAGTTGCCGAGATATTTGTAATCATATTTTCCACACTCTTCGATTTTTCCTGACTTTGTATTTCATTCAAATTTCAATTCAAAGATATATTTTAATTGGAAATGAGAAGCTTAATCCGACGCAGTTATCCGTTAGCTAATATGTTATCAATTTTCGAGTAATAGAGCATTTAAAGTTTATGACGTCATCAAGCCACGATTTTATTCGAATTGCAATGCATTTTATAAAAGGTTTACACACGTTTTATTTTCATATTTTATATTATGCATATCCATGGTGCGTTCTACGGAGGCCCCAACGACTAGTTACTGGAGCTGTGATACAGAATTTTGATATATGAGATAGAATAAAGTTTTGAGATTGGCACATGCGATAGTTTGAAGATTTGTGAAATGTTTTCTAATTTGTCTATATTGATATTCAATCACAATTTTATTTGCAACTATAACTTCTAACAATGATTTTCATCGGATTTTTTAAAACGTTTTAAACTTTCTAACAACACAATTAATATGTTCACGCAATATTTTTTTATTTGTATATTTTTGTGTCTCTTTGGTTAATTACTAGCTACAACCTAAATATACCATTCTTTTGAAATACATGTTATTTCACTTATTTCTGTTTAAGTGAATCAATTATTTATTAAATGATAATTTATTTGTGTTTTCGAAATATTCAGGCGTATATAAAAAATATCCCGAAAATTAAAAAACAATTTTCAATATGTTTCTATCATACGCTAACACCGATTTTACACTATATTAAAATATATTTTTTTTAATAACGATGCATCTTTTTTTTTAAAAAACAGTTTTACAAACATATTTAAATGTTTTGGTAGAGGTTGTAATTGGGTGCAATTGTGCATTTCTTGCATTTGGTGGAATCATCGACTATCTGCTATCCACATAAAATACAAATAAGAACTTCAATCCGGCTGTTTATAAAGTACATTCTACTGAATTGATTTTGATGGGATTTCCATTGTCAATTCGATAATTTTCCAGGGAAGATTTTAGTTAATAATATATCGTTCTACGTTGCTTAGTTATAGAATTAGCGACAAAAGGTCTGTAATCAGGTTAACTCGATTATGGAAGATTAGCATTTTTAAAAGCATTTTGCTGAATGGATTTGCATGAAACTTTGTTAGTTAGATAATTTTTCTGGGAAAGTTTTATTATATAATATATCGTTCTACGTGGCTTAGTTATGGAATTATGAGGAGAAGTTCTATAATCCGGCGAACCCCAATTATTAAAGATAAGTATTTTAAAAATTTTCTACTGTACGGAATTTAATTAGACTTGCATTGTTTGTTAGATATTTTTTCGGGGATGGTTTAGTATACTGCATATCGTTCAATCGTTCTTTACTAAATCCTACTGTAAAGTATCCACTAAAGGAATTTGTTCTTAACAGACTAAATTAGATTTATAGGAAATATAATAGCACAATGGCTTTCGTATTGTTTTTCAGCAATGCGAAAGGTTCATTCCAGGTAAATGTCCGTATTGCTTTACAACACGAGGTCAAATGCACTGATATATTTCATTTGATCAAGGTTCATTTGAAGAAACTGAAGAGCGTATTGATACAATTAAAAATTATTCATGAGTGAATAGTTCACTAGATTTTCCCTCATCTTATTATATAAAATGTTAAATTAAATTCAATAAAAATTATAATTGCTAATCAAAAATTAATTACATATGTTTGAATTTAAAATATTGTTTATAAAGAGTATTGTCTGATCTGCATGAAATAACATGTGCATAAACATAATATAAAGTAAAATATAGATGTCGTTAAAAGTATGAGATTAAAATATCACATAAAAAATCAAAAAAGTGTTTCCCTTTCTAAGGACTTTTATAAATCAACAATTCTTTATATATAGACTGGAAGAAAACTATTTAGCTTTCGTGTTGTAGAGTAAAATATAGATGTCGTTAAAAGTATGAAAATAAAATATTACGTAAAAAAAATCAGAAAAATGGTTCCCTTTCTAATGACTCTCATAAATCAACAATTCTTTATATATAGACTGGAAGAAAACTAATTAGCTTTCGTGTTGTAAAGTAAAATATAGATGTCGTTAAAAGTATGAAAATAAAATATTACGTAAAAAAAAATCAGAAAAATGGTTCCCTTTCTAATGACTCTCATAAATCAACAATTCTTTATATATAGTCTGGAAGAAAACTAATTAGCTTTCGTGCTGTAAAGTAAAATATAGATGTCGTTAAAAGTATGAAAATAAAATATTACGTAAAAAAATCAGAAAAATGTTTCCTTTTCTAATGACTCTTATAAATCAACAATTCTTTATATATAGACTGGAAGAAAACTAATTAGCTTTCGTGTGAACTTGGTATACATGGTGTTTGGATACCACTGCACAAACTATGCAGAACGAGAATATTCGCTATGAGTTCATAATAATCGTCCAAAGGACCATACCTCAACGCCGCATATTTTTCAAGAAAAATGCAAAAATAAATCTAAGACGTCACAAATTTCCTAGAAATTTTGAATGGAACCCTGACCGAAAGTAAGATACATATTGCAATACTCACTATCGTAATACATTATCTCTATGTTAGATACTATCTATGATGATAGTTTCTATCTGCCGCCTTTTAACTCCTTGAAGAGTGGTGCTACATTATATATACCACCTACTTTTAATTCCAAACTGCCAAAACGTGCCTAACAGTACCGAACAGTGAATCAGCATTAAGGGACTTCCTAGTTGCTGTCAACTACGCCCAATCTGTGGATAGATGGTCTTGTTAAAATTGAGACATTCGGTGGAAGTATAACGAGAAACGCATTTATTTATTTTTAAATAAATTTGGTTGTAAATTCTGGTGGAAGCCTATCATTTCAACATTTTATCAACATAATTACTGTGTCTCTGAAGCAGTTAAAGTGAACCGAACGACGACGGCTGTTCATTTCCATATTAGTCACCCGCCTTCATTATAGATTATATATATATATATATATATATATATATAGGGCTTAATTTCTAACAAAAAAAGTACCAGAACCCTAATATTCTGCAGTACGAATAACCGTAGCGTGCTCTCCCCCTTCCACCATCACTCCAATCTGTATATTTATATTTCATACACACTATATGTATTTGCAAAATTTAAAGCAATTTTTTTCTTTTACAAAATAAAAAAAAATAAATATATCTATCAGCATTTACTGAGTCGTCAATTATTCCACTTTTTAGTTATCATTCCGGCCGAATAAAAATCTTTGCCTAATTTTAATGTTAATTAATCGCAGAATTCTGCGATTAAATAAAGTAAGGATTGTGACTTGGAAATAGTGTTAACACAAAAAAAAAGAATAGTTCGCAACTATGCATTTTTATGAAAAAAATGATAGAAATTTTCAAAAATTAATATTTATATGATGAAGAATCGAACAAAGTTTTTCAATTTCCTATAAAATGTACATATCTTAAACTATAATCAATTCCTTCCGTATAACAGTCTTTTGTGATGAGTCCTTGAAAATCAGATAAAATTAAACATTTGACACAGTGATCGGAAAGATTCGATGATTTTATAGAAAAAAAAAAGAACTGCTCCATTTCCAAATCGTTAGGATTTTTTTTTTTTTTTTAAATCTTTAGAGAGATGAATAAATAAATTTAATTTACTGACAGATTGAGTTTGAGCACGCACAAGCCCGAAAAGTGACAAAAATTGAGCCCATTCCATCTCCATTTCCTACGTGTGCAATACATTATGTCACATATAGTGTTTTGATAGAAAAGAATGAAAAAGCTTCGGTATGGGAGGAAAAGGAAAGGGTAATTTAGGTTAGGTTTTTCGGAAGCGCTTGCACTGGGCTCCGCAGCCCAGTATTTATGGGCTCCGGTGAATTCCGACCAATATTTAAATATTTACTAAAAGCCGAGAAGTACCTGAGCCAGGCTCCAGTGGGATCCGGCGCAATTTAAGCCCTATATATATATCCATTGTATTCTCTGAAAACACTTTACAAGCAAACTAAATATTTCTCGTAGAGGTCTCAGATGTTCCATATTTGGCCGTTTGCTTCTAAAGATACATAAATTATGAATTAATTATATGCTATTTTATAAGTTTTTTTGTCTGTATCTGAGCCTACGTCTGTCACTATAGAATAGTTATTGAAACTCATATTCATATTTTAAATAAAATCATTAAAATAATGATTAAATTAATCAAAACGCTTTAAATAATTTAAACAAAAAGTTTAACAAAATGTGCCTTCTTATGAAATATTAATTATTACTAAAGCCTAGAATTTCGGGGCGGTGAAGATACCGTCCAAATAAAAATATTAATAAAACAGAAAATAAACTAATGTTCCGAGCAGTATTCTGTTTTAACGTGTCTTTTAACGAATTCAACTTAATATGTAACTTAATGAAACTTAACTTACGGTAACTTAATAAAACTATGTCTTTATTCTGACAGATTTTAGTTTAGAGCCAAAGCAATAAATTACGGTTATGTAACCTTTTTCTACCAAATCCAGTGTACAAAATACTTTCAATACTTAAATTAAAATACTTAAATTAAAGACACCGAGACATATATATTCGGGACGTACATAGAGTCCTTCGCTATATTAAACTTGCCGAGCTCACACTTCCCGCAGCTCGGTGTCTTTAAGTACTTTTCTTTTTAAATTTGTCCGGTATAAATTTTTTTTCCCTTTTCTATTTAGAGTCTAAGGTATACGGGTCGCACGTAAGGACGTTTGACGATGCTCTTGGCCGCTTTGCAGCGGCAGCTCTCCGCACGCAATTTGACCGCTCACCGCGGCGGTATTTCAATTCAACACTATCAATATAAAGACAAAATTACTGCTCTTTACCAGATTCATGCAAATTTTAAAGCAAACTTTTAAAATATTTTTTTATTTTTTTATATAAAATACTATTGATTTTACTGTTCATCCAGAATATAATGAAAACACCATTAATTTAAAATGTTTGGTTCAATTAGTAATAAAAAGCTATTGTTCAGCAAGTTTTCATGAATCTGGCTAAACAACAGTAATGCTTTTCTGACCAATGGTAACGCTTCATAACAGAGAGTATTTTAGTAACATGTTAACAAACTTTCAGATGTGGTAGATTGGTCTACAACAAATAATTTTTAAAATAGAAAACCAGGGTAGCAATGTTCTCATTCAGTCAAAATTACAGCGTGTTTTATTTCAGTTCTGAGACAAGAATTTTGATCATAACTTTAACAATAATGAAAATATTTTTAGAATATGTAGTACAACAGAGTTAACTAGCTGTGAGAAAAATGCAATGAAACATCAAAAAACGATAGACGTACACAGTAATTAGGTCGAAACACCATATACAATGTCAATTGTGTTCAGTAAAGTAGGTCATCTAATTTAACACTATTTGGTTGCGGATGGTTGCCTCTTCCATATCTTAAATAAAACAATATAATGAGATGTGGTGAAAGTGGCCAACCACCTGCATCCAATCAGTGATAAATTAGATGATCCACTTTGCGAAGTGTAGTTGACATTAAACACGTTGCAACGACCGAATTAATATGCAATTCTACCTCTTTTCATGATTTTATCACATTTTGCATACAACAAATTTATTCTGCTGTAAAAAAAATATTCTGTTAAAATATCTTTATAATTGTTAAAAAATGAAGAAATGTCTGTGGTCAGATTGAACTGAAACACCCTGTAATTTTGACTACGTGAGTAAATTGAGAGTAAAAATGCTGATTTCCTATACAAAAATTATTTGTTGCAGTGTACTCTAGCACTTCTTAAAGTTTGTAAACGTTATACTGAAACATCCTGCATAGTTAAATAACTGTTATTTATAAATACAATTGAATGAAAAGATATTCAATTGCATAAATTACAGTTAAAATGAAGTACGTTGTTCTTACTATGAATTTTCACAATGTATGTTATTATAGTGTATCTTAAAAGACCACTTTATATTGTTGCGTTTCGGAAATATTCATTATAATAACAAAAACCGTTTTTCAGCAAGTTTTAAATTTGGTTTATTTATTCCATTACGTTTAGAGACTGAATTCACAGTATATTAAATTATTTTTTATACAATAAAGCAGCTTTTTTTCAAGTAACAACCTGCAATCTACCTCAAAGTTTTTAGAAAAAAGTTGCAAGAGTTCTATATTTAGCAATAATATAATAAATTCACCACAAAATAATTTTATTAATTTTTCTGATTTCCGAGATTTCGACATTAATATATTGGGTTGTCTGGAAAGTTCGTGCCGGTTGAGAAAATCATTTCGCACAGGAAAATTCTGCCAGTTAATTATTAGATATTAGATATCGCATACGATGTCTAATAATTAAGTGATAGAATTTTCCGGTACGAATTGATTTTACCAACCGGCACAAGCTTTCCGAACCACCCAATACTATATTAATTTTTAATGAAAATTGTTGAAATTAATAAAATTTATTTTCTCACATAACTTATGTTACCTGCACACAAACAGTTTTGTTAAACAATGAAATGTCCTGCACTACAAACATTAAACAAAGTTAAATAAATATTTTTTTTAGAATAACTAAAGAAATCTCTAAAAGTATCCAGATAAAATATTATTTTAAAAAATCCATCTTTAGAAAAATGATTCTATTTTTAATGTATGTTATAAATCAACAGAGCTATGTTATATTGACTGGAAGAAAATTGAGAAAATATTTAGCTTTCAAGCAAACTTAGAAAAGTATATATTTTTGTAAGTATTCGAAAGAAAAATATACAGGCGTTTAAAAGATCATTAGACTCTTCCTTTTGTCGATTCTGTAACAGGAATATGTCACATTCCTTGCTTCTGGCTATCTATTTCAAGTTCCATTTACATAACAATGCAGAACATATGTATGCAAGCATGTCTTTTTCAGATAAAGTTTTCATGTTGTATAAAAAAAATATATCGGGAAACGTTTTCTGCATAGATTTTTTTTTTATTTTGATTTTTTGAGAAAAGATGCAACATATTTTGAAAATGTAAAATATGTAAAAATAATTTAATTGTGTCTGTACTCGCTTGAAAGATATGTTATATAATTTTAAGAAAATGTTATAGTATAAGTATTTATGCATTTCTCTTATTTTTCATGAGTTCGTTATAAGAATTAAGAACAAAATGCGTAAACCCTTTAGAATGTCCAAAGGGTAATGGAATTTACAAAGGTGTATGATAATGTTTGTTTTTAATTTGTTTAATATTTTAATTAGTCCAGGCAAATTACGATAAATACCCCTTTAACCTCGATAAAATTGTATTAGAAGTTCTGTTAACTGATTTTTAATCAAAAACCATAATTGTGAAATATAACCCAAATCACACAAAATCCGAACACGGGAACACCCTTAAAACGGATTTAAAAAAAGACTGGAACTTCTATCTTTACAATAAGAAAGTATTGGATTCATGAAAATTTTCGATTTCCGGTTTTCGGCGGGTTTATACGGTTTAGAAGGTCCTGAACACGATTTGACTGTTTTTAGAAAATGTCTGTGAATGTGTGAATCTGTGACTCTGTCTGTCTGTATGTGACAAAAATTTTGTGGGCGCTCTATCTCAATAACAAATGCACGAAATTTAATAAAACTTATATTCAGTTTGTCCCTGATAAAAATTGGTGCTGATTAGTTTTTGGTGAAAATCCCCCAATAGGTGGCGCTGCTAGGCTGCATTTTTCGCGATTCCTGCAATAGCTCTATCTCAAGAACTATCGCACTTATTTTCATCAAACTTCAGATTCTTTTACACTTTGACATAAATAGACGCTGATTACGTTTTAGTGTATATATCCCAAAAGGTGGTGCTGCTATACCACTTTTTACATGATTTTTTTACAATAGCTATATTTCAAGAACTAATGCACGGAATTTCATCAAACTTCAGATTCTGTTTGACCTTGACATAAATAGATGCTGTTTACGTTTTGGTGTAAATAGCCCAAGAGGTGGCGCCGCTATGCTACTTTTTTTATTATTATCACGGTAACTATATCTCAAGAACTAATGCACGGATGTTCATCAAACTATAGATTCAGTTAGACGTTGACATAAGTTGTTGTTTATTAGGTTCTGGTCTAAATCTCCCAAAAGGTAGCGCTGCTATGCTAAATTTTGGAGGATTTACACAATTTCAACAATAGTTATGTCTCAAGAACTAATATACGGAATTTAATAAAGCTTTAGATTCAGTTAGACCATGACACAGTGTGGTATTTTGCTGAAAAACCTGGCCAAAATTATTTCAGAAATTTTATGCATTCTATTGTAGATAAAATGTTTTAAGAAAACGTAAAATACTTTATGATGTTGAAAACAAACCACTTTTCGTAGAATTTACGCAAGTTTGTGTAACAAAGTAATGTCCTATTGACCAGCATTATTTTGATCATAGTCTTCCACATCATTCTCTTCAGAATCACTTGAAACACTAGATTCTGGCAATTAATGCTTCTGCAGAAAATTTTACCTTTTGTGGAGTTTTTTCGCATATTACAACTTAAATAAGGATCGGAACTGAAAAGTAGGCGATTGAGCACACATTAATTGCATACTAGGCGCAAGACTTTTCTTGAAGGTTTTTGCCTATATGAACGGAAATGTTTGTTGTGGGCTTCATCCGCTACCTCTTATAACTGACCGATTGATGTGTGTGACATTGGGGGCCAACCGTAATGATTTATATAATGGTTAGAGATATCATTCGCAAATTCTTAATTTTTTTGTATCTATTTTATAATTACTAGATAACAATTCTAGAATAGTTTTTATGACTTGGATTATTTTTATGTCAGTTCCTGTAATTTTAGCTCATGTTTCTGTATCTGAGAAAAACCTTCTTTTGAGGTGTTTCTGTCATTGGTGTTTACGAAATCGGCTTTCTAAATGCCTACAAGTAATTCCATCTCCATTTTAAACTTCTCGTGCATTGATTATTTTCTTTGACTGACAATCTATTTCTCCTTATCACTTCTTACTTGTCATTTTTTTTATTGGAAGCTTATAAGTAAGATGTAGAATTAACTCGAAAATTTTGATCCTACGATAGAGTATTGAGAGACTGAATTTCAAAGAATCAAGGTCAGTAATTTAAACTATTTCTAACTTAATAAAATCTTTGGATGATTGTTTACGAATATAGTATCGCATCGTGGATATGGTGCTGGTAATAACATTGCAAAGTTTAGCATCGACAATAGTCAGCATTAATATGTACTGAACTTGTAGCATGCCATAAGCTGTGAGTATATCTGTGTTTATTAAATTTCGTGCCTGTTCTTCAATGTATTTTACTTCCTTTTGGAGTATGTCTTTATCTTCATAAATGAATCTTACTCGTTTAGGAAGACAAAAACGTGGAGATGAAGGTACAGGGTTCTGCCACCATACTTTTTGAAACTTATTTATGTTACTTATTAATCTTAAAGGAACTAAAGAGCCTTAGAAAATGTTTGAGTCACACTCAAAGGAGTTTTCAAACTTTTGTTTGAACATATGTTGTTGGGAGCCATCACAACCCGATTTGCAGAAGAGTTCTAAATTTTTCAATTGTACTTCACTCGCAGATGTGAAAACATGTTCTATGTACTATTTACACAGTCTTTGTGTAGTGTGAAGTTTTACAATCGCCATGTTTTCCGTACTTGTAATATCTCTTGGGTAACATTGCCCTTAGCTCTCTAAAGAAGTGAATAGCAACGATATATATTTTTATTAGGAATTCGGATGATATTATATTGATTGTATGTGAGATCTGAAACAAATATGGTCAAAACCTCAGTCGGTGATAACTTTAATGTACTTAGGCTTTTTGTCTCAGCCAATGTTAATATTTTTCGATATTTTGTTGTCCTAGTTAGGATGGCTGTAAAGTCTTTAATAATTTTTGCGACATCTGCATGTCCAGTAGTTCTTTCGCTCATTTGAGTTTCATATTTCAATTGTTCGTGGCTTATTTGAGATCTTAATTGTTCGACTTTATGCCTCTTACTTCTCCCACTACAATATTTAAATTATTTTGCTGGACGACCGGGTTTCTCTATTGTCCAGGTATGTAAATAAAGCGTTCTTTTCAGCCATTCCTCATTGTTTTCTCGAAAACGTTGTTCAGTGAATCGCGAAGAAGCCCATTTCTGTATATAATGATGTTTGAAAGATTTTAATTTGTAACGGGACAAGTGTATTTCATTTTCTGGGCATTTCGTAATTTGGACAAGTTTATTTTCTAGAAACTCACATTTCTTGTTTATTTTTCTAATGTCACACTGCTTTATTACATCACACATATAATTTCTTGATATTTTTAATTGTTGTTTCCATATTGAATGAAAAATAATATATCTAGTACATTTCTTCTTAATAATACAAAACTCTATTACTTCGTTAGTGAGTAAAAAACACCATTCCTTATGTTTGATCTAAAATATATTTTTCAAAATGACAACGCCATTTTAGACAAAAAACAACAAAATTTACTTAATACGAACACTTGATACAAAACGAAAATGTAACATTATTTACATTGAATCATTCAATGAACGTTATCATTATACGATCAAAACACTTCTTACTTTAAAAAACACATCGAACAACTTAAACAATAAACAAAAGTTTTTTTTTCACTTCAGTTTGCAGATTTGAGGTCTGCGCACTAAATAGTCTTCAGTAGGGAGTAAGAGAAACTACTGTATTTATTAAATGTAAACAGTTTAATAAATTAAAAAGTTTAATGAACTAAAAAAATCTGTTTTTCAATGTTTTTTTAAATTTTGTTTTAGTTATAAAATAAAAGGGGGGCAAAAGGGGGTAGATTTTATTTCATATATTTTAATTAGCCAATATATACATTATGAAAACACAAGAGTTCTTATTCAACTCAGTTTAACTCCCTATTAGAATTACCTTTTTATATAAAATATTTAACCTAAAAAAACTATGATTTCAAATGTGAATATCATAATGAAAATTCATTATATTTTCAAAAACATTTATGTAAAAGGAAGTATATACCTTCGTCTTTGAAAACCGTAAAATGTTTCTGAAATTCGACTAAGAATAGTATTTTAGATTTTCGATAAAAAGATACATGGACCAAAAGCATAAAAAGATATTTGCACAAGACATGAATTCCAAGTGGAATACCAGAAGATTGTAGAGGCTATAGAACGAAACGAACTCGTTATCATATGCACAGGATAGTGCACTTATACCAACCAGAAAATGATCAACTAAATATGAGATTTGAAATTTTGACTTTTGGCCAGCTTTTTCAGTGAAATACCACACTGTGCATGATATAAATTGGTGCTGGTTCTTTTTAGTGTATGCGAAACCTGTGTGAGATAGAAGAAAGTTTTGGGATTGGCATATTCGACTAGAACAAGTAAACTGGGGTTAGAATATCAACGAATAATCAGTGTTGTAAGAAACTTAATAACAGCTGAAAGAATTGGCTCTCGGGAATTGCACTTGCGTGCTATTCTGGGGATTCTCCCCATAATATCAGGAGCAGGACATGTTAATTATCTCAAGTCACTATACCTGTACTTACAGAAAATGTTTAATTTGTCTTCTAAAAATGCAAAGGTGTACAAAAGGTTTGTAGAAGGTAAATTTGTGATAAGAAGGGACAGATTATGGGGTGGAATCGGATCAGATCTTGTAATAGAACAAGTGCTTATGCGTTACCTGAAAAGCAGTGGAGGTATGACGAGAGGAAGTGGACTACATGGTTGTTTCCTATGCCTGTTTGTTCGATTTACTACTTAGCTATGCAGAAATATGCAGGGGGTTTTATGCAAAGTAGTGAGCAACATAAAGAAATCAGGGACAGCAGACATAAGAGGGACAGCGATGACATTAAAAAAGTGACCAATGTAATAGAACCTATGTCGCCCTTTCTTTCTGATTGTACTCTACGCAATATCGTTACAGGCGTAACAGCTGAATAGGGAGTTAATGTTGATGAGTTGCACTTATTTGGTACGAATATCATCTCCAAAATGATAATGAAGGATATATTTAGGTATTCGGCTAAGAGGTCAGATAAAGTGGTAATTCTAGGATCTGCTGCCGCTGTCTGTAGTAATAAAGATGTCTTAGATATACAAATAGATCCAGCGCTCCTCTTCCAAAGAATTATGACTGTTGCCACTTGTGGTGAAATGAACCTCGGAGATGTCATTCGCTATGAACTGTGTGCGTACCTTGCAGCATTATTTGAATAACCAAATATGTTGAGAAAATCCGTCAAATCTCAGTTAGATAAAGCACTAGCCAAACACATAAAAAATGTGCACAATGAAGAAACTGACAACGTGAGAAGTGCAGAAAGGTACATTTTGGATGGAGGATCTCTCTTGTATCGCATTTCCTGGTGTAACAATGAGACATAAGAAAACATCGCTAAGTCTTACGCTGATATGTTCTTAAAGAATATGAGAAATCTATCATTGTTTTTGATAGTTACATCGGGTCCCCAACGATTAAAGATGTGGATCACAGACGAAGCTACAAAAAATCAGTAGAGATATTAATTTCAGCCCAAGCATGAAGTTTATCGGCAAAAAGGAAGAGTTCCTGAACAATGAGAAAAACAAGCAAGCAATAATTTCCTTCATGGGTGAATTGCTTAAGAAACAAGGCTGCACTATTCACAACGCAGATGGGGATGCCGATGTAGATATTGTTCGTGCTGTAGTCTCATCTTCAGAAGATGCACATACCACTGTAATAGGTGGAGATACCAACTTGCTTATACTCCTCCTTTACCACGCAAAGGATAATGGTTTCAAGCTATTCTATAGCAGTGACATAAGACAAGGATCAGATATCAAACCAATCTATGATATCCTCAAAAAACAGTCTCTGTTAGGTCGTGAAAATTGAAACTTCCTTCTGTTTCTGCACACTTTCATGGACTGAAATACAACATCCAGAATTTTTACGATTGGGAAATCCTCAACATTTCTCAAACTGATGAAGGAGACAGAGCTCCGTTCTATTGAAAAATATTTTGTTCAAATTCATGTCTACATTCATATATCGCTGAGGTTGGGAGAAAAGCAATGCTTCTGTTTTATGACGGCAAGACACTGGAATCCACAGACAAACTACGTCACCAAATGTTGATAGAGAAGGTAACTACAGCATAATCATTTGTTACACCTGAACGTTTGCCTCCGACCGATTCTTCTACAAAATATCGTAGCTATCGCACTTCTTACAAATAAATATCTGGAAAGCTACTGAAGACAGAATCAAGCCAGAAGAATGGGGTAGGTATGCAAAAAATAACTCGTACCCAATACTCTGCGACTTACCACCAGCTCCAGATTATCTACTTAATATGATTCGATGTTCTTATAGTTGCACTGCTGCTGAGGAAATGTGATCGCGGTTAAAAATAAACACAATTTTTATTTTGAATGAAAAAATGGAAATATAGAAAACTGATAACAATGATGATACATTCTGTCTTATTATCTAAAGTTATCTCGCAATCTTGGTGTGAAAATTATACGAATCTTTTATTTTTACCCACATTTCCTTTCACGCATGGTGATGCGTAAAATATCCAAGTAAATATATGCATGTATGTTTATAGAGTTGTTGTCCAAGTAAATATATATAGGTATGTTTATTTTGTAATATCCTCACAATGACATAATTTTCATAGACTAATAATTCTATCAGCTCCAAAATTATAGTTCAGATGACCTGATCTCGGTACTGGCAGAGCAAAAAGACAACTGAACTTTCACTGAGTTATATAGTTTTTCAGTATTATAATAAAATGTAAGTTTGTGGCAATATTTGTTGCTAATGGAAGCATCCAACCATTTTAAATTTCAGGCTCTAAAGTCAGATGCGTTTTTGTAAAATGATATAATTTACAGTATTTTCAAGTTGCTGGTATTGATATTGAGGTCGCAATTTTGAAAAAATGAAAAGCTTTCACTCATGTTAAAGGAAACATTCATTCATAAAAGAGAAGCAAAAAAAAAGTGCGGAGGATGCGTCGTGTTTTGTTTATGGCTGTTTTCATAAGGAACCTAGCTGCTTTCGGGCACATCCATAAACAGATTTTAATTCGCAGTCTCATACATCTTTCTGATAGAAGACATATATTTAAAACACATTGCTTTAATTCAAGAATACATTTTTTGACATTCATATCATGATTGCTGCATTTTGTAAGTCACATAGATGTCTTACAAAATGACTGTTTTAAAAAAAAAATGAGTCGGGCTTATTTTTGGGGTAGAAATTATTTTCACGGTAGGTCCTATGTTACAAGTATCCTAAAAAATCGTGCTATGTCTTATTTTTGGTATAGGTTTAATTTTCTGGAAAAATTTATACCAATGTCAGAGGACATATTTGACATTTATTGTTGAATTAGGGGTTCTTTTTCTCATGACAGACTATCTGTCAATGGGAAACAGCACTGTGAAACGAAAGTAAAGTTCATGGTGCAGCACGAAATCTAGTAATTACACCCTGGCAAACAGAATAAATATTTTAAAGACGGCCAATTAGGATTAGAATCCAAGGCACTTCTTCCGTCAGATTACAAGAATCTACACTGTTAAAAATTTGCAGCTAACTGTCCAGTCATTTGACGGTTTTTATGGAAAATGATCATGTAACCGTAAGTTAAATCTATTCTGACTATATTATTGCCATATTATGGTCAGAATAGCGTTAAAGTATGGTTATGTAGCCGTTTTCTATGAAAACGGCCAAATAACTGGACAGTTTACTGCAAATTTTTTAACAGTGTAGACTATCATATATTTTCTTTTTAACACTTTCAAACATAGTTGAAAAATGTTTATAACTTCGGCTCGTGTATCTGTCTACCGTCTGCTTATATATCCGTTTTCTCATTTCCGTAAAAATATTTCCATTGTCACGCCAGTGTAATATGTTAGTAAAGTTTACGATTAGACATTCTTTATAAAGAATGGAGTCCATCTCAAAACGAATTCCGTTGTATTATGATCTACAGAGAAAATTGTTTAAGGAGTACATTTATGATGCTACACAACTTCAAACATAATGAAACTGATATGCATCACTGAGGTGTATTATAAGGGTTTTTCGAAAAGTAAAGATACAATGACGCGTACTCATTCAAAAAACTTTTAATTGGTAAAATGTCCATTATAAATTACTTACTGGTAAATGCCTTATTTTTTGACTTAGTTGACGTCATTGATCAAGCATTTGTTAAGTCTGGGTACCAGCTTTTGTATCCCACATTCATAGAGGTTTACTTCCTGTTGTCGTAACCATTTTTCAACGTAAATTTTGATCTCATCATCGTCGTGGGAGTTTTGTCCTGTAATATGTTTCTTCAGGTAAAGGAATAAGTGGTAGTCGCTGGGTGCAGGGTCTGAGGTCACAGATGACCTACCTGTTCTGGGTTCTTCATGAACATTGGTCCTACCTCCAGAAAAAGCACAACACCATTTCGTTACATTTTATCGATTGATAATGTTGTCATAGACGGAAACAATTGTTTTGTGAATATGTTCTTGACGCCCATATTTTGCATGAAGAAAACGTACGACCGAACGTACTTTACATTTGGCGAGATTCTGAATTGACGCAGCCATTATAAACACGTGCTACACGAAACACACTCACCGTACAGACACCGAATGACTGCGAGGGAAAGGTTAAATGTTCAAGGTTACAATATCGGTTGTCAACGCGATCATTAAAAGTTTTTCTTTCATTTTGGCTGTCTGAGGTGTATCTTTACTGTTACACCTCGTACAAATTGCTTTTCATTGAATATGTTTTTCGTAGAATGTAAACATCTTTTAAAGAGACACATAACATAGTTTGTTAACAAAAAAGCAGATGAGCGATAATTGCTGAAAATACGTTTTCAGTTGTGGTATGCGCTTTTCAGCTTAAGTAAATTTTAGAATATTAAGATATATGTTCTAAATATATAGATCATATAACAGTACTGTACAGAATAACTCGAATATTTAAACGTCTGTGGTCGGTAATTGCTGAAACTGTGTGTAAATACATGCTACGTGTTCGTAATTTGTTTATTTGAATATCTTCTATAATTGTATCAAAAGATAATAAAGTATCAAAATATAATAAAATATCAAAATTATCAAAGTATTTGGCATCAATTGTCTTTCATTTGAAAACTAAGATGTTAAAAAATCCATTATATAAAATTTATTTTTGAGATAAAAAGAGACACAAAAAATCCTTCAATGTCTTGTCAGAGAACAAGAAATGAATGCCATTTAAACTTGACACATGAAAAACTGCCTATGATTTGAATAGAATATTTTACAAGTAAGCACTTAAATATTTATTCTCTAATTCTTCTTGGTTTATTTTTTCTGCCATACACATACATATATTGTCAAAAATTATCAAAGTATTTGGCATCAATTGTCTTTCATTTGAAAACTAAGATGTTAAAAAATCCATTATATAAAATTTTATTTTTGACATAAAAAGAGACACAAAAAATCCTTCAATGTCTTGTCAGAGAACAAGAAATGAATCCCATTTAAACTTGACACATGAAAAACTGCCTATGATTTGAATAGAATATTTTATAAGTAAGCACTTAAATATTTATTCTCTGATTCTTCTTGGTTTATTTTTTCTGCCATATACATACATATATTGTCAAAAAAACATACACGCATGACGTAATTCGTTCTGTCCGAAATGTCTGCTTTATAAAATAAAAACAAAGAAACAATATTTTAAGGAAAAGCTGCTAGTTATATCAGAAAAACATAAATGTTTTGTTCCTAAATATATAAAATACCTCACTGCTACGTTAAATTTTAAAATTTGTAATCGCTTAAGGAAGATTTGTATAAGGTTTTTATCTTAAGTTTTCAAATAAAAACATTAAAACGTGAACCTCATTTACAGAGTTTATTACCCCAAACATGCATCTCTCTCTCTCTCTCTCTCTCTCTCTATATATATATATATATATATATATATATGCGGCGTGTGTGTGTGTGTGTGTGAATAAAGTCTATAAATGAGGGTGATGTTTTAATGTTTTCATTTGAAAATTTGAAATAAAACCTTATTCAAATCTTCCATAATCGATAATATTATATGTATATATATATATATATATATATATAATAAACATATATAAATATATTTCTAGCTACCAGTTTAAAAAAAATATATAAATAGTATATACCGTGGTAGTATGAGGTAGCTTTCGTGAAATTGTATACGTCTTTAATTTCTGTCAAACATGTAAAATGTCAGACGTCACAGACTTTAAAAAAGGTCAAATTGCAAGAGTCTGACTAGCTGGTGCAACTGTGACCGAAACATCCGAGTTTTTAGGCTTGTCTAGAAGTATGGAGTCTCTAAAGACATAACGATTGTACCTCAGCGCGGCGAGACCAGCTCGGAAAAGCAAAATAGTGGACGGAAGTGCCTAAAAAGAAAACAACTGCTGCCAAAGTGACCGCAGAGCACAATAAAACAGAACTTTACGGCAAAGTAGCAATTCATAAGCCACTTGTCACAGCTGCCAAACGTAGGCAACAGTGACGCCACAACCTGGACGAGTGATTGGGAAAAATTTATGTGGTCATACGAATTATCCTCCCTCTTTCCTCCACAACAGGACGAGTGCACGTTTGGAGGACACCTGCGCAAACATATCATCGTGATTGTCTCCTTCCAACTGTCAACCATGGAGGTGGATCTGTCATGATATGGGCAGCCGTGTCGTAGTTTTCTGCTGGTCCAGTCATACTCCTGAAAGGACAGATCACTGGAGAGAAGTATGGAGAAGATTTAGCGGACCAGATTCATACTATGATGGACCAAGCAATAGCAGACTTTGCTTCCTGTAGGAGAGGGAATTTTCCTTCGAGGATGATAATTCTCCTAATCGTCGCAGCCGGACTTTTCAAATCATGATTTGATGAACACTAAGTATAGTGGTAAAAGTAGAAGTGCAACATCTACCTTGGACCGCACACTACCCCGACCTCAACATAATCGAACCGTTATTGTCTATTTTTGAGTGTTCAATCCGGAATCGATATCCTCCGCCGGTATCTCTCCTGGAACTTTCACAATATCGCCACGAAGAATGGTACAATATTCCTCTAAACACTATTCAGCACTTGTAGGAATCGATTCTCAGGCCAATCCAAGCTGTATTACATGCCAAAGACGATCCTACGCCACATTAGAAAAGGATTCCTGATAAATCTAGGGTGTTACCATTATTTTGATAACAACCTGTACATATATTAAAACGAAGATGGCAGTTTGAGCTGAAACTTATATATATATATACTTATACGTACATATATGTGTGTGGATGCGTTTGATATACATATATATATATATATATATCTGTGTGTGTGATAGAGAGCGACAGTTGTGTGTGCGAGTACTTTCTTGAGATTTCTAAAAAGATGCAAAGATTTTCGCGTTTCAAAAAAAGTTTCCAAATATTAAAATCTGTATAAAAATTAAATCTCCTGTATCCTTTATCTCTTACAGTTCCCTGCTTTTCCTTGTATGTTCATATAAAGTATAAATATTAAGTTTTTGAAATGCTGATCTAGGAATTTAACTTTAGTCGAATATTTTGGCTTTAATTGTATTCCAGAATTCATAATCAAATAAAGTATCCTACAAGTCTTTCGATGAAAGTTTCTCCACAAAAAAAAAGAAAAAAAAAAGAAATCCGATTCATAGGACAACAACTACAAAATTTAATTCACGAAAAAATGAGATAAAATGATTAAATTTGAGTATCGCATCATGTTATTTTTAGAGGCAGTCCACTTATTTATGCAAAAAAGAAAAAAAAGTAATGAATTATTCAGTAGTCCTGAAATTTCTCAGAATCCTTTTCATTTTGTTATGCCTTTATGAAATAATAATGCAATAAAAAATTGTTGGTGTAAGAATAAAGCTATTTTTGCGGCAGAAAATGGCACTTTATATGCAATGCTAAAATATGATATATTTGTGGAAAAATTCTTCTTTTAGTAGCATGTTTTAAACTTCATTGGTAATAAGAATAGTAAATTCATTTATTTTAGAAGAAAATATAACATACATAGAAAACGGTAAAGCTTTCACATTAAAAAATATACATAATATATATATAGTAAAATAATACAGGGATATACATAGTATTCGGTAGTAATGATCTTTCTTAAAACAGAAATTTTCAAGGTATAGGTTGTCTCTTTTTACGTTGCATTTATGAAACAACGCAGTAAATGTTATTTGGTGTTAGAACAAAAAACAATTTAAGACTAAATACGACAACATGCAAAACTAAAATACGACATGATTGTTTAAGTTCTATGAATATGCAATGTATTAGATTAGATTTATCCCTAGGAGCGGAAATGCATTTCTCCTTTAATATAAACCTCCAACTGTTAAAATTAATTAGTCCTGTTACAGGCACAAACACCCACCCCCAAATGTTATTTTTGGGGGAAAATCTTACAAATTATAACTTTGCTCGACATCGTTTTAACATTCCAGTTGGAGTAGCATACTTTTAAAATAAAAATATTTTACTTACAATATAAACAAAACTTGTCGCAGTTTTTCCATATCATTTTTATATTTATATTTTACTGGGACGAATACCTATTTCCTTTTCATTTGAGTATATATCTACCAGGCATTATTTCATCAACATACACGTTATATATCCATACTATTTACATATATTGTACGATTTCTCTTTTATTGAAGTAACAGGATCCTTTCAGTAAAATGTTTCAAATAGTCTTAGATAGCAAGAAGTATTTATTGATTTTTGTTAGAAGAGCAAAATAAAGTTATGGTACAAACGAAAAAGGCACGTTTACAACACAAAACAAGTTGAAAATTGTACGTCAAACGTGACAAATGAGGTGCGTCCGTACTATAGCTAGTTATATAAATATTTAGATCTAGATGATTTTCAATTCTGTGCATTGAATTATATCCTCTGCAGATTAATTTCTGTAATAAAATAAGTATCTCGGTCGCTTGATCATTAAACCTCGGAAACTCTTATAACAGAAAAGAACCAATTTTCTTAAAAAAATCAAATTTCTTAATATTTTTATTAATATCTCCTAAAGTTTTGATTCGATTTTAATAAAATTTGAAATGTCTCGACGAATTTCTGCAAAGATAATATATCTTAAAATTCAAACCATTCGGTTGGGTAGTTTTTTCGTTGTTATATGCGGACGGACGGACGGACGGACCAGACGACGATAATAGGTGCTACGTATTTATATAATTACGAACGCACCTAAAAATATTGAATTAACCTGTACTATTTGTGATCGGGAATTTTCTTAGGAAGACAAATTTCACAAAGTCCGTATTCTCTTTTTAATCTATACTAATATTATAAAGGAGTAAAGATTGTTTGTTTGTTTGTTTGTAGGGGGTAATCTCTGGAACTACCGAACCGATTTCAAAAGTGATGGTGGCAAATTGATGGTGACAACCCCTGCTCCAACATAGGCTATATTTTATGTCGGTGCCACTACCCCAGGGTGGTGCAGGAGCAAAAAACGTTCTGAAATTGCGATCTTTTCTATACTGAAGCAGCTAGAAATTTGAAATTTGGCGTTGTAGTTACTTATAAGAGGTAAATGCTCTCTAAGAACAAAATAAAAAAAATCGAAATTTAAAAGGGTGAAATGAGCGAAAAGCGTTCTAAAAACATTCTAAATTACAATTTCTATGGAATCTCTAGAACTACCGAATCGATTTGAAATTTGGCGTTGTAGTTACTTATAAGATGTAAATGCTCTCTAAGAACAACAACAAAATTTTTTTTTCGAAATTTAAAAGGGTGAAATGAGCGAAAAGCGTTCTAAAAACATTCTAAATTACAATTTCTATGAAATCTCTAGAACTACCGAACCGATTTGAAATTTGGCGTTGTAGTTACTTATAGGATGTAAATGCTCTCTAAGAACAAAAAGAAAAATTTAAAAAATCGAAATTTAAAAGGGTGAAATGAGCGAAAAACGTTCTAAAATCATTCTAAATTACAATTTCTATGGAATCTCTAGAACTACCGAACTGATTTGAAATTTGGCGTTGTAGTTACTTATAAGTTGTAAATGTCCTCTAAGAACAAAATAAAAAAAATTCGAAATTTAAAAAGGGTGAAATGAGCGAAAAACGTTCTAAAAACATTCTAAATTACAATTTCTATGGAATCTCTAGAACTACCGAACCGATTTGAAATTTGGCGTTGTAGTTACTTATAAGATGTAAATGCTCTCTAAGAACAAAATTTAAAAGAATCGAAATTTAAAAGGGTGAAATGGGTGAAAAGCGTTTTAAAAACATTCTAAATTACAATTTCAATGGAATCTCTAGAACTACCGAACCCATTTGAAATTTGACATTGTGGTTACTTATAAGATGTAAATGATCATAGGCTATATTTTATGTCGGTGTCACTAACCCCAGGGGGGTGCAGGAGCGAAAAATGTTCTAAAATTGAGATCTTTTTTATACTGAAGGAGCTGGAAATTTGAAATTTGGCATTGTAGTTATTTATAAGATGTAAATGCTCTCTAAACACAAAATAAAAAAAAATTCGAAATTTAAAAGGGTGAAATGAGCGAAAAGCGTTCTAAAAACATTTTAAATTACAATTTCTATGGAATCTCTGGAACTACCGAACCGATTTTAAAAGTGATGGTGGCAAATTGATGGTGACAACCCCTGCTTCAACATAGGCTATATTTTATGTCGGTGTCACTAACCCAGGGGGGTGCAGGAGCGAAAAACTTTCTAAAATTGCGGTTTTCTTTATACTGAAGGAGCTAGAAATATGAAATTTGGCATTGTAGTTACTTATAAGATGTAAATGCTCTCTAAAAACAAAATTTAAAAAAAATCGAAATTTAAAAGGGTGAAATGAGCGAAAAGCGTTCTAAAAACATTCTAAATTACAATTTCTATGGAATCTCTAGAACTACCGAACCGATTTTCAAAGTGATGGTGGCAAATTCTTGGTGACAGTCCCTGCTGCAACAGCCTCTTTAATAAAAAACTATGCGTTTCTGATGACTGGGTTTTTCGCTAATTGTTGCCACAGATTAATCTCGGAAAATGAAACATTTGAAGTTACTGAAAAAAAATAGTAGCTCGAAAAGTATTTGGCAGAAAAATGTTAGGCAAACTGCGTTTGAAAGGTAAACAACTGTATTTTTCTTGATATAAATTTCAAATCTAATGATTATGCCATTTTTCAAATGTTGAATTTGAAAAACTACCAAATTTCACAATGGAGTACCATAGCGAAACCTTCATGCGTAAAAAGATAATTATAAGGGCTACGTATCCTGGCGTGTATATTGGCTATAGCACGAGTCACAAATTATAGTAGCCTTATTATTCTGTTAAAATATAAAAGAGAATTATGAAATGTCAATATTTTGTTGGATTAAAAGTTCGTTATAAGAAATTGACCAGCGTAGCGGGCGTAGTTTGCTAGTGTATATATAAGATGATGAAATAAATAGCTTTGGGTATTAGAAGAAAATTATATTTGACGCTTCAATACATCTACCTGAAAGTAACGACTTGATTGTCTGAGAATATATAATTCTGCTTTTAATAGAGTGCTTTAAAACATCATTCCTATGCACGGACTGTTCATACATTTATATTACACGAACATATAACATGAATCAAACGAAAATGCCACTTATGGAAGAAAAAGATTGTAATAAATTATTCGGTAGCCGTGAATTTTTTTAAAGAAGAAATTCCTTTGAACACTTATACATTTTATCAAGCAGATGTGAAATGAAGTAGTAATATTAATACGTATAAGTATAAAAATTTTGAAGCTTAAACACAAGTACGTGCAGATCTTAAATACGACATTACTAATTAAAAATATTTAATTCTTATTCTCGTATAATGTGTAAAAACGTATTTGCTATCGAAAACAATTTATTAATTAATATTAGAAAAAATACACGCGGGAAACAAACACAGGGCTTTCGTATTTAAAAAGGTAAAAATGCTTCTGTACTATAATTCTGCAGCATATGTATAGTGAAATTTGTATTGGAGAAGGAAATAAATTATTCACAGTTAATTTGAATTTATTAACGGAAGATATTTTTGGAGAAAACACTTAATGTGTCTTGTATGAACAGAGTTCCTAGAAAATCCTGTCGACCAATCAAAGATTATTTCTTATATGTTGCCATTCTCTTATTTATAAAGACGCTTTAGATGCCAGTATGACGCTCGTTTGACGCGCAGTGGACCATCACATATTAAAATGTGTGACGTAGCCCTGTAAAAGAAGATGCACGATATACACGCGAGAAAATATACACCACTATTTATAGCTTAAACATTGATCCTCCCCTCCTGGTGTACTAGAAAATATTTTGTGAAAAGTCAAATTAAAATTTGTTCATTGGTTGTTGATAAAATTGAGGACATACATACAAAAATACAAAAACAGAAGCTTCTTTTTAAAGTTGCTGAAAAGTATACTATTTAGCATGAGTATAAAGAAAAAAACAGTTGCAAATATTTATTAAGTCAATTTCGTGCCAACAAAATCCGGCAAGATTTTTTTTATATAACTTGTTTTGTTTATAGTTTTTCAGAATAGAATATGTTTTCAGTCAAACTGCTAAGAAAAATGTCGCAGAGCTAAACGCTAGTTGTTTTTTTTAATAACACCGTGTTTCAAAGACTGTCATTTCCCATTTGAAAACCGTTGCCTTTTTTTATTACTTTCTTCTATCTTTACAAGAAGAAAGTATTGGATTCATGAAAATTTTCGACTTCTGGTTTTCGACGGATTTATATGTTTTAGGAGGTTTAAAACGATTTGACCATGTTTAGAAAATATCTGTCTGTGACTCTGTCTGTCTGTCTGTATGTGACAAAAATGTTTTGGGCGCTCTATCTCAATAACTAATGCACGAAATTTAATAAAACTTTATATTAAGTTGGCCCCTGATATAAATTGTTGCTGATTAGTTTTTGGTGAAAATCGCCCGACAGGTGACACTGCTATGTTGCATTTTTCGCGATTTCCGCAATAGCTCTATCTCAAGAACTAATGCACTTATTTTCATCAAACTTCTTGTTCAGTTAAACCTTGACATAAATTGATGCTGATTACATTTTGGTGTAGATATCCCAACATGTGGCTCTGCTATACCACTTTTATTTATTTTTACGATACGTATATCTCAAGAACTAATGCACGAAATTTCATAAAACTTCAGATTCCATTAAACCTTGACATAAATAGGTGCTGATTGCGTTTTGGTGTAAATAGCCCAACAGGTGGTGCTGCTATGCTACTTTTTTCATTATTATCACGATAACTATATCTGAAGAACTAATTCACGGATTTTCATCAAACTTCAGATTCATATTAGACGTTGAGATACGTTGTTGTTGATTAGGTTTTGGTCTAAATATCCCAACAGTTGGCGGTGCTATGCTGCATTTTGCTGGTTTTACACGATTTTAGCATTAGCCATATCTCAAGAACTAATTCAGGAATTTAATAAAACTTTAGATTCAGTTAGACCTTGATATAAATTGGTGCTAATTCTTTTTAGTGATGCGAAATACGTGTGAGATAGAAGAAAGTTTTGGGATTGGCACATCCGACTAGTTATTAAGGTGAAAACAGAAAAACGTCTACATATGGTACAATATTTTTTAGTGCATTTTATAAAAAAATAAAAGGACTGTTCCCTGTTCCCTTTCTATCGACACGCAAGTATATGAATCGCAGGCGCCCACTTTGAAAGTAAATTATTCTCCCGCAAAGTCACTTACTCATCTACCTATACCTTTTATGCTTTTCGATTTATTTCAATCACTTCCACTAAATACCAAGTTTTAAATATATTCATCTCATATGAAGAAAAAAAATCAGCTTGAATTGATTGACGATCTGACTTTTTTGCTGACGTTTTTCAAGCAAATGGTGCCATCCAACTTCACAGATTCTAAAGAAATTTAGGCAAAAAAAAACGTTATAACTGAATAAAAAAAGAGAGGCTTTTTAACATTTGTTTTGACAAAAGAAAGAATGCCAGTTAATTAGGCTTTAAAGCAAAGGGAAATTTTCTTATGAATGCTTCAGAACAATGTTAAAATTATATCTATGATATAAGGAATTATAAGATTTCAATTTGATAATTTGTTTTCAGAAGTTTATCCCGGGAAGCTGGACTAGTACGCTAATTTCACACTTAAGAAGCTGTTCAGTTGTAATCTCACAGAAGTAAAGGATTTCTTTTTCCCATGATCATTCTTGAAGCAGGTAAAAAAGCCAGCCTTACATGACCAACTGATATAAGGAAAATCACTATGTACAATTACTTCCCATTTACGTGAACCAGAACTCTACCATTACTGTGTAAAATATTCCTAACATAGTATCAATAAACCACATATACTGGCGTATAAAGGACCCCCTACTTTGAAAGTGATATGTTGTGAGTACCAGTAATTATGAATAGTTTCTTTAACATTTTCCAACATAGTTGAGAAGTGTTTATGAATTCGGTTTGTCTGTCTGCTGTATGCCTCTCGTTTTCTGTAGTCTAATTCGCGTAAATACATTTGGAGTACCATGAAATTCACATATGTTATTAAGGTTTACTATGGCTATTTTGGTATTGAAAATTAAGTGCATAATAATTATAGTTCATTTACAGGAGCACTCAAAAATTCCATTACATTACGGTCTATGCACCCAGAGAAAAGTTTTGTTGAAGCAACAAAAATTTGGTTGGCCCAACAAAACTTTCTGTTTAAATATGGGTCAATGGAAATTTTGTTTGAATCAACAAAAAAATTTTTTTTGCAATTCCAACAAAAAAATTTTGTATCGTCAGCAAAAAAATGTTTGTTATTTCAAGTAAAATTTTCCAATTTTACTCGAATTAACAAAATTATTTTGTTTAAAGTTTTCTCAAAATAAATACTGTTGTTAAATGCTGTTACTTTAAGAGTTCTTTTTAGTTTCGACAACGGAAACTTTTGTTTAAAGAACAATTGTTTTGTGTAATTTTAAGAATTTTCTTTGTTTTAACAACAAAAGGTTTTTGTTAAAGAAACAATTATAATATTTACTTTAAAATTATTTTTGTATTAGAACCAATCTAATATGTAATCTTAACTATTTTTTAAGTAATTTTCAGCAGTGAATTACGCCTGTAATCCTTGAACAATAACAAATGAACTTTTACGCTGCTTTTTTTAAGCTCAAACCAACAGATTGAACAATGTCCCAAGCTGGGAATCGAACCCGGGTCCTCAAAACAACGATCTGAGACTCTACGACTAAGCTACAAGGAACGACATCCAAACCTGAAATTTCTCACTCTTATATATGTCGCACCAGCTGCAACGACAGCGCAAGATGGAAATGTAATCATGAGCACAGGGCCCGCTTAAGACATAAAAATAGGGAAGCCCGACGTTACTCTGGGCCCCCCCCTCTACCAATTGCTTTGTTATTTATTATATCCATTTTTGGTATGCTGCAACAATTTGAAATTTTACCATCAAAATTTCAAGTAAACAACAATTTAGAAAGAAATATAATTAGAAATATTATTAGAAATATTATTAGAAATATTATTAGAAATATTAAAAATTTCGTAAGGAAAAAATGCATTTTTTACCCTGATTGGATTTTTTTTTTGTAAAAAGTTATTCTAAAAAGTAAATTTGGGGGCTCCTTTGTATTTCTTTAGGTAAGCACGGGCCTATTCGGTAAACAGGCCCTGCATGAGCATGCAAATTTCTGCGGCAAACATGAGACGAAAATACAAAGCCCAGTATACGGCAACATATAGTTAATTTTTAAATCATTTTCAGCAGTGAGTTACGCCTGTAAAAAGCAGGATAAAAATTCTCTGGTTATTATTCAAGGATTACAGACGTAATTCACTGCAGACAATTAATTAAAAATTAAGTGGGTTGCCGTATGCTGGGGACTCAGAGCGCTATTCTGAGGAACCGGGTACGATTCCCGGCTTGGGACAGTTTTCACTCTGTCGGTTTACGCTTGAAAAAAAGCAGGATAAAAATTCACTGGTTATTATTTAAGAATTACAAGCGTAAACCACTGCTGAAAATGAATTAAAATTAATCCGTACATTAGTTCTTGAGATTTAGTTATAGTCAAAATCATGAAAAAAGTAGCATAGCAGCACCACCTGTTAGGCCATTTACACCAAAACGTAATCAGCTTCTATTTATGTCAAGGTCTAACTCAATCTGTAGTTTGATGTAAATCAGTGCATTAGTTCTTGAGAGCCCCACCAGTGGCTGAGAGGTTGTGCTCACGAAGCTGGTAGATGGGAGGTGCTGGGTTCGATCCCAATCGCGCCCGTAGGCCTAATCGTTCGGCGTTTTCGTGGTTTTCTTCGAGCCGTGGATTTATCCATGCGTAAATACGGGTTAGGTTCCCTTAGAAAGACCCCCACGAAGGGCACTCCTCCTAGGCCTATATCCCAAGTGTAGATAATTGGCCGTCAATAATCAACTCAACGCATTAGTTCTTGAGATAGTGCTGTTGCAGAAATCGCGAAAATTGCAACATAGCAGCGCCACCTGTTGCGTGATTTACGTCAAAAACTAATCAGCACCAAATTATATCAGGAAGTAACTGAATATAAAGTTGTATTAAATTCCGTGCATTAGTTCTTGAAATAGAGCGCCCACAAAATTTTTATCACATACAGACAGACAGAGTCATAGACAGTCATTTTCTAAAAACAGTCAAATCGTATTCAGGACCTTCTAAAATCCGCCGAAAACCGGAAGTCGAAAATTTTCATGAATCCAATACTTTCTTCTTGTAAAGATAGAAGAAAGTAATAAATGGGAGAGGGAGATTTTTAAAACTACCTTGGTCCGTCCCAATTAAAAAAGTTTTAATTATCCAAAAATTAGGTTAATCCTTTAATTATAAAGCTATATAAGTCAAATAAACCATGTTACGGGATAGAGTTATGGCTACTACACAACAATTTAAATTTTTCAAAAACAACAAAATTTTGCTGGAATTACAAATTTAATGCAACAAAACCAACTTTTTACTTCAACTAAAAATTTTGCTTGAAACAACCAAAATGCAGTCAACAAAACATGTTTTGTAGTTTTAATCAATTCCTTTTTCTGGGTGTGGGAAAAAGTCGATTGCTGTATACTTTATTAATGTTACATTAATTCAAAAATATTGAAATTTACATACATTTTAGTGAGGTGCACTACATGATACTTACTGTAGAATAACGTGTGCACGGCATTCATCGTTCATTTACAGGGACACACAAAACAATTCGGTAAGAATACTGTTTCTTAATAATAATCGAATAACAATTATAAGAAGTACCTTTTCAGTTGTGATACGCGTTTTTAAATTTAACTCATATTTTGTATATTACTTTGTGTTTGTAAATTCTATAGATACTATACAGGGCTGAACAAAAGATCTCGTGTAATTTTTCGTTTATTGGCAGAACTTGCTGTATGAGAATTTTTAACTGTACTATGCGTTTCACAAATGTAGTAAATTTTAGAATACTATGTAGTATATATACAAATCTATAGATCCTATATAGGACTGTACAAAAGAATTCGGACACTTTTCTGACTATTGAATGTAATTGCTGGCATTGGGTTTTCAAATGTGTTATGCATTTTCAAAATTGTTTACTTAGGCATGGGTAGCAACGTAATCCTTTGTAAAACTTTGCCGGGATGTATGGTGGATGTTGACAGATGTGTTTCTGTTTGTTATTAGTAGAGCTATAGCCTTTGGGCAGGCCTCCCCACCTAGGTTATTTGTTTACTTACGCAAAATCTTTATCCATATTATACTGGGAAGTTTTGTTACAGTATTTTGAGTGTGTTGGAAAATGTTTCATAACCTATGATTGATCTATGACTTTTTCATTTGTTTCTTTAATCCCGGGGTTGTACAATGTGAATAATGTAAGACCGTGATGGACTTACTAGTTGCGAAGAAATTTGACATAAAAAATAGCTATTATCAAATACTGGTACTCAAACCATTTTCCATTACTATAGCTTCAGCGTTTAACCGGAAATGGATGAGATACGAATCACATTGTACGTGATACGATCATTCAAATCATGAACCATAGGTCTGTGTTTCAACAGAACTTTATGGAAACTCCGTGAATGATTTTAGAACAATAATACTTACCACATCAGTCAACGTTGGTGCATAAAGCTACTTTAATCGTATCAGTTTACGGTTATTTAATCGCGTACTCTAAGAAATCAGTATTTGTCGTTTTAATAATGGGGATTTTTATATTTATATTGATACTAATTTATCATTCCTACTAATAAAATATTTGTAATTTGAATAGATTGAAGAGTAAACATACCTTTTTTGAAAGCATGCATTTTCCTTGAGAAAATTGATATATTTCGAATATGCATCATTTTAATTAACTTAACTTAGTTTATAACTATAATTTCCTATTTATTGGAAGAACTAACTAAAATAGCATTATAAATATTTTTCAAATATAATATAACATTCAGTTTCTTTTCTTCCCTCGCTCTTAAAAGAAAATAAACATAAGATCTCATGCATCGCAAGTTCAGCACACTGTGTTGCATTCAGTTGCTATAATAAATGATTTACATTATATCTGCTGTTTGATTTAAACATGAGTCGTTTGCCTGCAAAATAGATGATTGCTATATGCTGTTCTGGAATTTAGAGATTATCAGCTTAGTACTGTATTCCGTATTCACTTAATAAATAGACTCAGGAGATTACTTGATCCCGAATAAGGGTTTATATAATTTTACGGTCAATTGGAGCACTTTGAACAAAATATTTGACATTTACAATGGTTACTAAGATTTTCTGGTATCTAACGGTTAAATAACTATATATTGGATAGTTGGAATAGTAATAAAATTAGAATTCAGGATATGACCCTTAGGTTGTCGAAGAGGCGAAAATATTACATTTGAATTTCATTATAAACTATAAAAAATTTAAATTTGTTAATAGAATTTGGAATCTCTCTTGGTGATTTCCATTTTATAATATTTAATAAGCTTTTTACTTTATTCAAACCACGCATGGAATTTGAATAATTTTAAAACTTGCAAAGAAGAGTAAAATAGAATGGACATTTTATTGAGTTAAAACTGATTAGCAGATACTGCGTTAAAAATGCTTTATAAACTCTGCTTAAATAAAATATAAGTAAATATTATCCTTATCTACTCTGGAGATTTATTAAAGGATTTAGGGGACTGGAGTGACCCCTTTGGGTTGAAGCAGTGCCTGATTACTCGTGAAGCAAAGTTCAACCAGTATATGGAAATATAAATTTTCAGTTTATTTAAACGTCATATTCATGAAGAATTTGTGTCAAAAATTTCTATACGTTTCCAATGGTAGAAATTTGCCTCGCCTGTAATCAGGCCCTGCGTAGTAGGATCAGGTTTTTTCATATCTCAATGAATATCTTACTGAACATATATCACGGCTTAATTTAAAAAAAATCTTGTTCAGACAACCGTTATTACAAGTGAAGAATTGTCTGAAAAAGAGTAATTAAAAATTAATAACAACATTTACAGTGGAGTCTTAAAGATATTTACGAGTTACCGAAGTATGGATTTATGACTGGCTTAAGTTTAATCCGGAATCTCTACAATTTGTTGAATAACTGCGCCGCCTTATATAATATTCTCCAGTACTTTCGGACATGAATTTCGTTAATAAAACTGATTCTGCTTTATTTGGCTTATACTATCATGAATCGAAAGATAGGACTTTTGGATACATTGGATTTAAGTGTGTTTAGGCCATATCATATATATTTTCTTTGATTTAAAATACTAGAAAAATGCGTTAATTTCATTATCACAATTTTATAGCGTGATAAAAAGAAATCCTTAAAATAATCATAAAATTAACAAATGTTAAATCTGCAATACTTCTAAGAGCTTTATGCCTTTTATTAGAATATGAAAAGGTTCGTTTTTTAAAATATTTAAAGTATTTATGAAAAAGAAAAATAAGAAGTAAAAATATATCATCATAAAGATTGATTGAAGTAAAGAAAGCACCTACATGTCTAGCAAACTTAAAAAAAAAAAACACATATTTTGCTTTATTTTTCTAAATCAAAGAAAATAGACTAGCGTTTAAAAGCTCATTTAGTCGTTCCTTTTTCAGGGTTTCTAAGAAAGATACAACAAAATATTTGCCTCTCGCAATCTGTTTCGATTTCATTTACATAGAAATGCCGGAGATTAGAAAAATATGTCTTTTTAAAACTTATTTTTTTCTAATGTGTAAAATGAAGACAAGGGTACATTTATTGTATGTGTTTGAATGATTTTTGCAAAAATATGTAATGTAATTTTAATGAAAATATAATGTTTGTTTCATATCTGAAGGCATAGTTATGCAATTGATACACATTATAGCATCCATATATAGCCCATTTTTTCGCAATGTAATTTATGCTAATTAATGTTAAAACAGCTATTTATTTTTGCGCTATGTGCATTTAATTATGTATTTATTTTTCATTATTTTTTGTCGTCAATTATAATGTTTAGAGTACAATTGTTGCTTTTTTCTCATTCATTTTTCGTAATTTTCACTGGTGAGTCAAACATTTCAACATTTATAATATTGGCCATTGACTTACATTGTTAGATATTTTATGCTTCTGAGTTTTTCGTTGTAACCTTTTGTATTTGGGTTTTTTTACTACTCCTTTCTTTGATCAGAGCATTTAGTAATATTGGGAATATTGTTTTTCTATCAAATTCCTATTATTGGTTAATTTATATTGTGTCGACAATCTTCTGCTTTAATTGTTACGTTATTTGCAAAATTTTTGATACGTATATATTGTACGTATATACATATATTTAAAGATCTTTCCTCTGTTAAATATCATTTTTATAGAATGAAAAACATAACAAAACAAAATGTTTAGCGCATTTTCATTATTTGTTCCGTTTGTTTTTTTTAAACTTCTATTAGTATTTCTATTCTTAATTAATCGTTTTCCTACTGTTTTAATAACACTACGATTAAATATGTTTAAAATAGTAATATTTACATATTATCTTTACTTTTATATTATAAGGAAAGTGTAGTTAAATAATATTCAGTTTAAAACACTGGAACATTACCCTTTTTCCATTATAAATTACTAATTTAATGAAACATTCTATAGCTAATTCAAACAATCTAATTCTATAAATACATTTTTGTTATGACAAACTGTTTCAATTATTTTGGAAACAATAGTTATTTCACAATAATTTACAATAAAAAATCTATTGTTTTGTATTTACGGAGAGAATTGAGGGGGATGAGCAATTAGTCTTCTAATATTAATGTGGTCATTATTACTAACAATGACTGACATTCTCAATTAATGTATAAAAATAACATTTCGGATAAATAACTTTTTTGGTAATTTCCAGTTCGAAGTTCAAGGGCATTTGTTCTTTATTAATGTTGTGACAGTTTAATGAATTGTACTTATTCTATACAATCTTGTTTTTTGATTAAAAAAATACTCTAACTAAACAATACTTTTTAAAAAAACATCAAAATACCTTTAGTGGCAAACCAGAATTAGCCCAAATTTCTATTAATCTTGCATTTTTTGTAAATATTTTTATTGAAATGGCAATATTAATTAAATATTGGCTTTATGCTGGAAATAATTGAAACGAAATGTCAAGTGTAAAGAAATATTTATTATTATTATTATTATTATTATTATTAGCTTTACGTAGGGGGGAAACTTTTTAGCAAAATTGGCAAAATATATATATTTCAGATTTGAGAGAAAATTTATTTTCAGTATAAAGACACGATATAGCCAATATTAACAAAAGGTTTTGTTACTTAAGATTACTATTCCAAGTAGTCCGTATAAACTGCCCGTATGGATTTTCAGTTTGAAATCGCTAATGTACAA
This sequence comes from Maratus michaelseni, assembly GCA_963931845.1. NCBI lineage: Eukaryota > Metazoa > Arthropoda > Arachnida > Araneae > Salticidae > Maratus > Maratus michaelseni. Next base: position 309,846,698 of record OZ007591.1, read on the forward strand.
CATTTATATTCAATTTATTTTCTTTTTCGCATTCTATACCACCTTTTACATTTTAGGCATCTTTTCACGAGTAAACTTACCGTGAAACAAATCAGATTTATTTTCTTTACTTTGTGAATTCTGGATCACAAAATCATTGTTTATTAAGCTGGTTATATCTACAAACATATCGACTTTGCATATCATTACTTTATTTTTCGTTGTTTTATTTTATTAGGTTTACAGAAATATTCTTACCGTTTTCAGTGGATGGCGGTATCTGAACGAAAGGAAGTTACGCGTATATTACTCATTTTTGTACAAGTAACCAGAATAGATAGAACTAACTCTTCAAACAAAAGCCTTTCGCCAGATACTACGTTTCACTAAAACAAGAGATAATGCCCTATAATTAGTGTTATGAAGGAAATGTGCGAGGGCATATTATGATTTCCTGAAACCAGCTGAAAGAAAGACTAGCTGGAGAAAGTTTTGCTCTTTAATTAAATTGTTTGGCAGAAAAATAGAAGGAAAGATAACTTATACTATTCATGCGCGGTGGCATTACCAGTGTCGGTAATATTATAGCACGTAACAGCCGGGGCACAAAGATGATCCAGGACCTGTCGAACCGTAAAATATCTGCAATGAAAATGTTACTACATCCAGCGCATAAAACAGACATTGCACGACGCAGTCATCACCTTTTTAACTCGTTACAAAACAGCTTACGAAACAGCTTTCAAAATGACGTTGAGATGCGAAAAATAATCGATTAATTCATAATTCCGAAATACCAAGTCTTTTTTCATCACAGGATCCATCGGCTAGCTTGAGAATAAAGAGTAGTAGAAGCTAATGGTGATCATATTGACTGAGGAATTTATCTGATTTTATTAATAACAAAATTAGTTAAAACGGGTTGAACTTTTTTGCACATCTGACAGCAGCTGCTGTATTTAGTAACACTTTCGAGCACAGTCAAAAAATGTTTATGGCTTATGTGGTCTAAATGAAGCGTGTAGCAATAACTGTTTGAAGTACATTTTATGTTGTTATAGTGTGTAAAACGGTACGAAATAGATTTGCATTATTCAGATTCATCACAAAATTTCTGGGATAAAAATTATGGATAGAGTATCATCCGGTGTAATGTGTCCAAGTTTGTAAAATATGCGAACTTGATTTTAAAATATTTATGCAGCTACATTTTATGAAATGATATAGTTAATTTTAATTTAGAAATACAAAGTTTCTATTATGTTTTTAAAATTTGAATTTTTCTCATAAATAAGTCAGTACAATTTTATGTGCCGATGTAATGTGCACGCGTTTTTAAACATATACGAACTTGATTTTAAAAATATTTATGCAGATACATTTGATGAAAAGAGATATTTTATCTGATTTTTATCAATAAAAAAATTTTGCTAATACAGATAGAAATATTTTGCACACCTAACAGCAAATTTTGTATTTTGTAACACTTTCGAACACACTCTAAAAATGCTTATGACTTATGTTATGACTTTATACGTGGTCATAAACATTTTTCTTCGAGGTTCGGGAAGCTACCCGCTATGCTCAACATGGCTTATGTTGGGCGTACTCATATTAGACGTACCCGTTGGTATGTACTTGTATTTAATTTCTGTTAAACATAAATTCAAATATATTACAAAGCTCGTATTTATGTTTAAAATGAATTTCTTTTTGATTAAATCATTGAATATCTTTAAAAGGAATACATTTCAAGCAAATTCACCAACTGTAATACATTTTAAAAAATATTCTAAAAGTAATATGTTCCCAGAAAATAAAATAATATATCTATGTTGTTGTATAAAATGTGCATTTTAGTAAAAATAGCTGTTTTTTAAAAAAAACTTATATTTTTCATTTTTCACACAATTTAATATTTTTTATTGAAAAAATAATTATAAAAACATTCAATTACAATAAATATAAGTAAATATCCTATTTATTTCATAAATAATTGATAATATAAACAATAAAGCCATATACTAAACACCAAATACTACTCACGATATGAAGAATAATTATTTTAAAAATCTTAATATCACATAGGAGGTAAGAAAATAAATATTTAAATGTTTTTTCACTGTATGTTTTCCAAATGTCCCATCCCCTTTAATTCGCCTTAAATAATGTGATTTTTAAACAAAGCAGAAAACCCCTTTTTTGTGTTTTATATTGCAAAAATTATGAAAAGTATAATTTGATAATAAATATTACGATCTGGGTGTCGTTAACGTATTTTTGTTTTTGGTCTAATCTCAAACAAATTTCTTTGACCTTTCTAGAGCTAAACAGTTATAAATTATAAACTTTCAGTTTCTATTTAACACTTTCTTTAGTTGAAAATTGTGTCGTATGGCCGAATGACCGCCCTTTAACTTATATATATATAAGTTAATCACCATGAAAAAGATGTATCTTATTTACGTTTAAAATAGCATATTCTCTGTTAAAATGTATGTTTGAAATATTTATATTTTGTTTACGGAAGCATTAAGGAGTATTTGGATCGATTATGATATATTGCCGATGATTATTTGAAATACATTTTAATGATATACTACATCAATATGTGTTATTAATATTCACTACCTCATGTTTCATGTAAAAATTCATATGCATAGTACAAATTATTCGTTTTGAGGAACACACAAAATAATGCCATAACTTTAGTCATGTCAAATAGTAGTTGTTTGTGGTGCATTTTAATGATATTATTATATTTAAAAGAGAATGAAATTTATCTATATTACTGAGATACATATAACGTGTTCTCGATTGAAAAATCTCTATGCAACAATTAATGCTCTTTTACAGGAAAATAAGTACTGTACATTATTGATTATAAACGATCATTTTTTGGAGTTTGTTTTAGATTGTGTTATCCCTTTCCAAGCTAATTGTATTATATTACTTGATGTGTATAAAGCCTATTGATCATCTACAGTGTTGGAAAAAACATGTCGATGTAATTAACTTCTATCTAAGGAAAATTCTTTTAAGTGCGTTTCAAATTGTGTTATTCGTTTTTTATCAAAACGATCGTGGTCTAGAAAATCATTTGCAGTTGTGTATGCATTGTCGATCTGAATGAAATTGTAATCGACTATGTAGCATGTTAAAAATTCATAGGAATGCACAAATGTCGGCACATATGTCATATACGAACCACATTGGCGGGATTTTTTCCCCCCGCTAGTTTGGCGAAAACTTTGTTTTTGAATATTAACGTTATAATGTATATTAATGTTATAACACTGACGTTATAAAATTAACGTTATAACGTTTTGAATATAACGTTATAGCGTTTGAATATAGCGTTATAACGTTTTGAATTTAACGTTATAACGTTTTGAATTTAAAGTTATTTTATTTTTATATTGAAATAAAAAAATCACTGCTATTATTGCATGCTATTTGTAATATTCAAAGACAAAGTTTTCGCCAAATTGGCGGGGGAAAAAATTCACGCCAATGTGGTGCGTTTTATGACATCTGTGCCCAAATGTCTTCTTAAACTTTATCATCTACTTGCAGTAATTGCAGAAAACCTATGTTATGTGTTTTGTAAATTGATCTCTATATAAACTGTTCGTATGGATTGTTAGTTAGAAAATGCAAATGTACTGTACGTATCGTCAAATTATATTTACTTTCTTTTGCGCGTTACATACCTCAGTTTAAATGTTAGGTATTTTTTCACGAGAATTCTTGATCACAAAACTATGATTTAGTAAATCAATTATAGCTACACAAATATAGACTTCTACATATGATTACTTTCTTTTCGTCGTTTTATTTTCTAAAGTGTAAAAAAAAAAAAAAAAAGAAAATCTATCCGTTTTTGTTAGATGATGTTTTATGATAGAGAGTACGCGTAGATTACGAATTTTTGTACGCGTAAACTCAATTGATAGAACCCTACAAACAGATTACGTGCGGCATATAGTAAGTTTGAATGTAATAAAAAACTAATCTCTGTATTTGGCAGGATAAGTCGGAGGGAAATTACGATGCCTAAAACAGGTGAAACTGTTACTAGTTCTTTAACTGGTTAACTGTTACGAATGTTATGCTTTTCAGTTAAATCGTTTTGCAGAAAACATCCAAGGGGAGAGATCTTATATTGGATATGCTCGGTGACATTACTAGTTTAAGTAATGTTATGCTACCACAACGACAGGACAAAAAGATGTTCCGGAGTCTGCCAAACTATAAAAGATCTGCAATGGGAAATTTTACAACATCCAATGCACTCAACATACATTGCACCATGCAATCATCACCTTTTTAGCTTGTTACGAAAATGCTTAGAAAACTGTCTTCCAAACTTACATTGAAGTGCGAAAAACAATCGATGTCAAAAAGCCAAGCTTTTTTTTTTGCCACGGAATCCATCAACTGTCTGAGTAAGCACAGTAGAAACTAATGGTGACCATATCGATTGAGGTTTGCGTTTTGTCTAATTTTTATGAATAAAAATTTTTCTTAACACGTGTGATACATTTCTGGATACCTAACAGAAGCGTTTGTAACATTTCCGAAAACACTCAAAAATGTTTATGACTTCCGTGATCTGTCTTCCTGTCCGTCTGAAACGGTTCTAACTTTCGTAAATACCGGGTGATTATAATTAAAGTTACGATTTCAAAAATCGATAATTTTAAAACTACTGCTCAGAATGACTTGATATTTTAGCAGAACAATCGTGAGGCAATGGAATTTTGTTTGGCGGAGGAAAAAAAAATAGTTTCAAATTGTGCCGATAGATGGCGTTGTCAGGGTAATGTCAGGGGAAAGACCAAAAATGTATTCTTGAACCCTTTCCGGCGCGGAGTAAATTTGTTTGAAAAATGATGAAATAATAGACTGACACCGGAATTTACAAACGAATCCATTAGTAAAAATAAACTTGCTTATTTTTTTGGTTCTTAATGAAAGGAAAATTTTAATTAAATACCGGGTGATTATAATTAAAGTTACGATTTCAAAAAGCGATAATTTTAATTAAAACTACTGATCAGATTGACTTGATATTTTAGCAGAACAATCGTGAGGCAATGGAATTTTGTTTGGCGAAGGAAAAAAAAGTTTCAAAATGTGCCCATAGATGGCGCTGTCTGGGTTCACATTGTGTGAAGATATGCAAATTACTAATACGTGACATGCGCACCGCAAACATAGCAACCATAAAAATGCAGAGCAGCAGCTCTTTGCCTGAATGCTTCATCATGACTCTGACTATGAAGGATCGCGCTCTGCTCTTGAAGCTTTTTTATAAGAACGATGACTGTGCACTTACAGCTATTAGGAAGTTTCGGACATTAAAATCCATAAAAAAAGGTCCAATAACAACAAATAGTCTTCAAAAAATGATTGCTAAATTCGAAGAGACCGGTTCATTTGACGTTAAACGGGGTAGAGGAAGGAAACCAGTTTCAGCTGCGGCAGTGGAAGATGTGGCTACAGCATTACAGGAACATACTGACAGTGATGCTGGAATAAGCAGTGCAAGGGGGATTGGCCGAATGCTGGATATGCCGAACAGCACGGTGCGTAAAGTCTTACGGAACGTCTTACGCTGTTATCCGTACAAGATAACTCATGTGCAGGAGTTGCTACCTGCTGACCTGGAAGCACGTCAGTCTTTTGCACTACAATTTCTTGCCCGGATGGAAGTGGACAACGGATGGCCATGGAACATTCTGTGGTCTGACGAAGCCCACTTTCATTTGCAAGGTTCTGTAAATACGCAAAATTACAGGATATGGGCGACCGAGAATCCGTCCCAGCTACAGCCATTACCTCTTCAGTCTGAAAAGGTCACTGTGTGGTGCGGAATAACGGCAGCGTTTATCGTCGATCCATTTTTCTTCGAGGAGATCACACCTGTGGGTCCCGTTACCTGCACAGTTACTGGCAAGCGGTATGAAGCACTTTTGCGTAACCATGTTCTTCCGGCACTTCAACAGCGTCAGTGTGTGGATCGCATAATATTCATGCAAGATGGCGCTCCTCCGCACATTGCTACTACTGTGAAGCAGCTACTGAGTGATAATTTCGGAGATGATAGGATCATAAGCCGCCATTTTCCAACAACGTGGCCGCCACGTTTCCCCGACTTAAACCCGTGTGATTTCTGGCTTTGGGGGTACCTGAAGAATGTTGTTTATAGCGGGCGGATTCAGAATCTAGCCGACTTGAAGGCAAGCATCACACAACACACCCATTGCATTAGTACAGATACCCTCCGATCTGTTGTGGAGCATGCCGTTTTGCGCTTCCAATTAGTAGCGGAACAAGGCGGAGGGCATATTGAGCAACTTATGCCTTAATAATCAGTAAGGTGTTTGTTCCATGAAGCTCTTTTTTTTTCTTTTTTTGTCATTATCGCTGTCGTCGCTGTAAACACGTAGTCTTGTCTTTTCGCTAATAAATTTTTAGTAAATCTCTGAACTCTATTTTTTTCCTTTTGGCAACATCATTCCTATGTTTAACCCTTTAACGGGCGGTGGTCACAAAAAAGGACACCCAATTTTAATTCAAAAACTGACAAACGGCACCAAGAATATTTAATTAAAATTTTCCTTTCATTAAGAACCAGAAAATAAGCAAGTTTCTTTTTAGTAATGGATTCGTTTGTAAATTCCGGTGTCAGTCTATTATTTCATCATTTTGCAAACGAATTTACACCGCGCCGGAAAGGGTTCAAGAATACATTTTTGGTCTTTCCCCTGCATTACCCTGACAACGCCATCTATCGGTACAATTTGAAACTATTTTTTTTCCTTCGCCAAACAAAATTCCATTGCCTCACGATTGTTCTGCTAAAATATCAAGTCATTCTGACCAGTAGTTTTAAAATTATCGATTTTTGAAATCGTAACTTTAATTATAATCACCCGGTATATTGTATTGTTCGGAAAGTTCTTTTTTTTTGGTGAAGTTGAATTGTATCGGAAAATTCTCTAATTTAATTATTAGATATTAATTCCGATAGCTAATGTCTAATAATTGACTGGTAGAATTTTGGGTGCGAATTGGTTTTCCCAAACGGAAGGAACTTTCCGAACAATCCAATACATTGAGGTTATTTCCATGCGTTAATGTAGTGTAAGTCACATAGCCGGAAAAGTTTACCGTTCTTGGCCACCGTAATTAAAAAAAAAAAATTCTTCACTATATTTAATTGTAGATATATGATATTATATAAGTCAAATTTTCCTTTACACTAACAGTGGTACTCAAACATCGCAGCCATTTACAATTATGTGACTGACACTACATTCACGCATGGAATTAGCCATGGATTGTTTCGACGTTGGTGCACGTTGCTGGGATTTACAACTGATTTGAAAATGAGAAAATAACTGTATGAAGAATATTTTAATGATATTTCATTACATCAAGAAGTACGAAATGAATATGCATTATTCAGATTCAGTACAATATTTCTCGGATAAAAAATTATGGACAAAGCACTATTTGTTCTAATGTATCCGCGTTTTTAAAAATAATCGAACTTCATTTAAAAGTTACTTATGCAGATACATTTGAAGAAAGGAAATATTGAATTTCATCAATAGACAAAGCTCCTATTAACATTTTTGAATTTTCATAATACTCATAAGTAAAAACGTATAATTTTATTTATTACACAACTAGTATTTTAACAGAAATTATTATTTTTATTAAGTTATTGAATCTTTTAAAAAGGTTTACGCTCCCAGAAAAATCAAATGTAACACCATTTAGCAAAAATATCTAAAAGTTCCTAGAAAGTAAAAAGTAATATTGCTATTATATTATATTAAAAAAAACCTGACGGCTCGGCCTGCAGGCACAGGTAGATTTCGAAGATGCAGACCTTGGGGCGCTTGTTTAATGGGAATTGCAGAAGAAAGACGTATTTGCCATGATGCAGCAGTTGGGACCACCAACTTCGAAATATACCTCTGCCTGTAGGTGGAGCCAGCAGGGAATTTTTATTTATTTATTTATTTATTTTTTGCTGTAAGAGTTGGTCCCATAAAAACTTGTCAATATAAAAGTTGTAGAGAATATTAAGATTTATAATAAATTTAAGCGGATTTGATATCTTGTGAATTGATGAAGTTATGAATTTTTTCTTCTGAAATCCCTATTTTTCCCCCTTGGGGGGATCTTTAAAAGAGTAAATTTTTGGAGAAGTAATAATAACTTTAAACGGATTCGATATGTGTCAAAATTAAGAAGTTATGGGTTTTTTCTGTTTTCACAAAAAGCCTCCCCCATTCGACCTCCCCCCTGGTTCGATTTTGCTTGTTAATGAACTTGACCGAGATTGTATGACCCTTGATTTTATGTATGAGTTTGGAAGAGATTTGTGCAGAATTAATGAAGTTATCGTGTCCATAAAAAAGTTATATATATACAGTGGTGGTCAAAATTGTGGACATTTTTTGAAAGTTTCATGTTTTTCAACTTTGTGTGCTTGTAGAATATATTAATTTGTACTTAATTACAAACGTTTATATATCAAAGTGAAGGTAATTTAATGTAAAATTTAATAATAAAAACATTATTACAATATCTGTATTACAAAAAAAGTTATGCAACTAATAGTAAGATCTATCTTAGATTAGCATTTTTTTAAAGTGATACTTACACAATCAATACTTAGTAGGAAAACCCCTAATTTTTTAAGACAGCTTTACAGCGTCTTTTCATCAAGTGAACGAGTGTTTAGAGTTCATCTTTCGTAATCACATGGTGCCAAGAATCAATTATAGCTTCAATAAGCTGTCTTATTGGATGGACATTTTTTTCGTACAAGAATTTTCAAACGCCGCCACAAATTTTCAATTGGATTGAGATCAGGGCTGTTTCCTGGCCATGGTAATATATCTTTGCCTTTATTTTGAAACCATGCTTTGCATCCTTTTGCTGTGTGGCATGGAGCTGAATCCTGCTGAAAAATAAATGGTGCGTTGTTGGGGAAGAGATCTCTGATGGAAGGTATCAATTTTGGTTCCAGGACAGTTTCGATGTATTTTTTGGCATTCAGGATGCCATCAATCACTTGAATTCGGCCCACACTATCTGCAGACATACATGCCTAAATCATGACATTTGTTGGATTTTTTGTAGTTGCTTCAATGAAATCAGGATGAAGTGCTTCTCCTACTCTACGTCTCACGTATTTTCTACCATCACTGCCAAAGAGCGATATTTTACTCTCATCGCTCCAGATTACTTGCTTCCATTGATTTTCTGACCATTTAATGTGTTTTTTTGCCCACTTATCTCGTTTTTCGCGTTATTTTGATTTAAATATGGTTTAGTCTTGGAATTCTAGCTTGTAGTCCAAATCCTGATAACCTTCTTATTGTTCTTGAACTTACTGCAATACCAGCTGCATTCATTTCACATCTAATGGCATCTGATTAAATTTTTCAATCTTGAAGGCATAGCCGTTTAATTTTTCTATCGGCAGTAGCACTTGTGCATTTTTTTCGGCCTGATTTGGCCTTATTTTCCACTGATTTCGTTTTCTCATAACGTAAACAGAACTTTCGTACACCAGAACAAGTCACTGAGCCACCAACTTCTCTTGCAATTTCAGCATAAAAGAGGCCCTTTTCTCTCTATATGACAATTCGGCTTCTTTTTGTAGATGTCCAATTAGTTCTTCTTGTTGATGACATTGTTTAAAATTTGTTTAATTAAAAAAAAGGACTTTAAATATTCAAAAACAGCAATACTCTATGTAATTAAACTAATATGCATCATTCCGCAAAATATTTCCACAACAATAACTCTTTTACCATTCAAATAACCTAAACTATTGTTACAGACATTTGATTGGCCCTCAGAACAGTGTTTGTGATTGGCTAGTACGCTTTTATTACAAAACACGTCCTCATTCAAAACGATTTGTGTTTGTTTGTTCTACTAAAATGAGCATAACTTTTTTTGTAATACAAATATTGTAATACTGTTTTTATTATTAAATTTTACATTAAATTACCTTCAATTTGATATACAAACGTTTGTATTTAAGTGAAAATTAATATATTCTACAAGCACACAAAGTTGAAAAATGAAACTTTCAAAAAATGTCCAAACTTTTGGCCACCAATCTATATAGATAGATAGATAGATAGATAAAGTTTTGAACTGTGGGTGGTTTTTGGTTCAAGGAGGATCGGTGTAGATCTGCAAAGGTTTCAGGAATTCCAACTTAGGGGAGAATGTAACAGGTAGTATTTCTTAAGAAATCTACCTAAAAAGCATTTTAGTAAATATGACTGTTTTTAAGAGAAATCTTGCGTTTATCCTTTTCAACAAAGTTTATTATTTTGTTATTAGAGAAATATTTAAAAAACATTAAATGGCAAATTATAAAATTAATTTTACCGAATTAATTAATAAATAATCAACAATTTAAACACTAACATTACATTCGAAATGCTACTCACGATAGGAAAAGAACAATTCTTTTAAAATTCTTGTATATTTCTCATAGAATGGTGAGATTTAAATATATAAAGGTTTTCTCATTGTGACTCTTCCACTTTAGAGAGTTAGTCTTTCTCCCCTATTTCGCTTTAACACTAGAACGGTTATAAATGTTAATTTGACCTAGGACCAAATACATATTTTTTTTATTCTAACAAGTAGTTTTTTCATTAAATTCGTTAAATATGTGAAATATACATCACATAGAAATAAGTTATATTGCATATAAAACAAAAAAAATGGATTAAACTATTTTTCTATAACTTGAGTAAAATTTTTAGCCGTTCCAGTGTTAAGGAATGTGATTTTAAATTAATCAGAAAATATATTTTATTTTTTCTTTCGTACCAGAAAAAAATTATGTATAATATACTTATGTTTTAAATACTGTAAGTCTTTTGATGTTTCGGATGTTGTAAACGTTGTCTATCTCAAGGATATTGTCTTGTTCTTTCTAGAGTTGGACAATTATAAATTATAATAATTTAGTCTAAAAATGTAGCCGTCTGACTGCAGTTTAACTTTCCTAAATGTATGTCGATTGCTGCATAACTGATGCATGTTATTAATGTTTAAACTAGCATGTTACCTGATGTAGCTGTGTGAAGTATGTGTAGTTCTTTCACACTGAAAATAATTTGGATACATTACGATACATTGGCGATGACTGTTTGAAGTATATTTTAAAGATATTATGCTCCTTCAAGCATTCTGAATTTGATATGCATTATTGACACTCACTACAGATGTTTTCTGTAAAAATTGGTATGCACATTTATTACTTTGCTCATGATAATCAGTTTTAGTTTAACTCTTTCAGGGGGAAGGTAATTCTGTTTCTGAAATGCTGAAATGATAGAATACCACAGGAATTTGCATATAAATTGATTTACAAATAAATCAATGCTTTTATTTATGTAACTTTTAAAATCTAATTTTTGTCGAAAAAATCTGGTGCAAATGTGAGAGTGGGATATTAAAATTCAGTGGTATAAATAACATATAATTTTAATGATTTTATTATATTTCCAAAGCAGTTAAATTCATATACACTAGTTCCTTGAGATGCAGATAACATCTTTTCCTTTAAAAAAGTTGCATGTAACATTTAATCGTTTTGTACAAGAAAAATAATGATATATATTATCGACTAAGAAGAAAAATTTGTAGGATATCATTTTAGATTGTAATTTTTCTTTTCAATTGTAGTATATTATGTGGTGTGTATAAATTATATTGATCATATTTTGCCCAAGAGAATTCAATTTCCTTAACTTCTATACACGTGAATTATTGCAAATGCGTTTTAAATTGTATATCGCGTTTTTCAGTTGCACTACATTTGGCTATGATGTGTGGTATGCGTATAATGTAACTGAATTCGCATACGGGGCTGTAGAAAAGCATATGGATACATTTCCGTGTATCGTACTCCAGAAAAACGTTTGCAACTGTGAAAGCGTTTTCCAGCTGAATTAAATTTTCGTAGACTATGTGATATGTTTTAAAGTATGTAGATCACATGTAGGGCTGCACAAACACCTTTAATACATTTTCCCCTATGTGTGGTAATTGCTGAATATAGGTTTTAAATATATTATGCATTTTTTAAATGGTTTAGTGAGATATCTAATTCCTATTAAGATAAAATGAAGTTTCTTAACAATAATCTCATAAAGTTGAAAAGTGTTACACGCGTGAATACATGCATGATGTATGATTTTTCTTTCTTTCTGTTTTCTGTTTTGTTTTGATTTTTACACTTGTTAACCCACTTATATAAATTGATTAAACGAATATATATAGATATATATTCACAAATTATTGAATACGCATTACGTTTTTCCTTTTAAATTATTTATCTGATCTTCAGGTAAGTACCTTAATCTGTACGGCATTTTATTTGGTTTTAAAGACGTCAACTAACAAACCAGAAAAAGTATAAATTTTAAGAAAATATATAAATATATAAATTTGGTCAATTCTTAAAAAAATAATAATAAATATAGGTTCAATATATATATATATAACACAAAAGCCTGATTAAAAAATAATGTCTCATGTAATAGTAATGTGTGCTACATAGAATTCATGGAAATTTTCATATTTTAATCTGACAGAAATTTTGAGAAAGTACCTAGATTTCTAGAAAACTTGACAAAAGTAATCATTAAAAAAAAAAAAGCTACTTTTTTTTAACTAAATGAAAAAAAACATATACTTTTATCGATGTCAACATTTCGGTGTTGCTCTGATGCCTGACACAAATTATACATGTTTTGAACTAAAAATTGTACCTTGTTACTTACCCATCATACGTAGTATAGGGTAAGTCTTGTAATCGTTTTGAAAATCGAAAAAAAAATTTTGACGGATTTACACGTTTCAGATACTGAAGATTCCGAAAAACATATTTTTAGAAAAAAAAATTACCGTCCGTCTGTGTGTGTGTCTGTGTGTCTGTGGGTCTGTAAACGCTCTATCTCCCGGACAGATTGAGATAGAGACTTGAAAGTTGGTATGTAATTAGTATGTAATAATGGGAAGAAGCCTATTTAATTTCAATAACCTCGATTAACCGGAACTATTTTTTTCGGTTTCTCGAAATATTCGTTCTGATAAAAGGTATATAAAATTTTTCGAAATTGTTTCTTTTAAGAAATGAATATAAAAGACAATAAAAAAACATAAATTTTGCATAAAGCATGAAGTCGATCCGATAATTGGTTGCCGATATATTTGGAATCCTATTTCCCACACTCTTCGATTTTTCATGACCCTGTATTTCATCCAAATTTCACTTCAAAGATATATATGAATTGGAAATTTGACGCTTAATCAGATGCAATAAACCGCTAGTAAATAGGATTATTATTTTTGGATTTATAAGGATGTTTCTTTCAAGCAATTCAGTAATCGAGCCTTTAAAGTTTATGACGTCATCAAGCTACGATTCTATTCGAATTGCAATGCATTTTATAAGTAATTTACATATTGCATAATAATTTACATATATGCATAATATTTTATATTATGCATATCCATGATGGGTAAGTATTACGGTGGCCCACAACGACTAGTTTTTTTCGGTAATCGAAGCTTAGCTCCGGCTTCCCTTGAAAAATTACACTTTTGTGAGTACAATAGCGTCCGGAATATTTGTCGCATTGACACCAAAACTGGACTGGGAGTCGGTAATACCAAGATCTCGTCGGGGATTGAAAATCAAAAATTTTCGTCAACCCTAACCTCTCAAAACTTCGGCCCAAAATTCTTCCATTTTCCCTCACATTGCGATTGTTTGTATTATCAATTAAAAAACTAGCTCTACTGTTGTAACTTATGCATTATAATCTCATTCTTTGTAACTTCCAAATTGGTGTAATTTAGTTTGAATTTTACATTAAAAAAAAAGAACAGAAATCGAATACGAATTTGTGTACTCCCGTTTTACGCATTTGCAGCATTCCAACGGATAATAACTAAAGAAATAGGGGAAAATATGTCCTATATGTATTTATTATATGTATGTATTTATTAATATGTATGTATTCGTATGTATGTATATTTTTTTCCTATATATGTATATTTATATGCATAGGAACATTTTTGTAATTGGGTTCGCAGGCAATTGGCATATTATAGTGAGTTTATTGTATTAACCTTTTTTTGTTTTACTTTCTATACAAATACACTAAAAGGAACGTATAGTAATTATGATAAAAACCCGAATATGAAAATATTGGCAAACTTAAGCATTTTGAGATTCTCTGAATTCATGGACTCCAAATGTGAAAACACTAGGTATGACGATTGGAAAATGTAGTAGTCATTCTAGCATATTTTGATAAACTGTGCAGCGTTATTAATCGTGACAAGGACCTTTTGAAAATGATATAACCACTGTCGAGTTCGCTTTTCAAGCATTTCCAGTGAAGTTCGTGAAAAAGATCTCGTCCAGCTATTAAATCAAGTTCAACAACAATAAAGGCATAGAGATTACTGTCTAGAAAAAAAAGTGATACAAACAGTTATAGCTAAAGATTTGGTATTACAAAAAGTGCGATTAACCAAAGCTTCAGGAAGAAAAGGGCATAATTAGCTTTTTCCCAAAATTGAAATCACCCTGAAATGAATATCTTCGTGTCACAAGTTTGGAGAGTTAGCATTGATTTGAATCCTATTACGTCAAAGCATACTGTTTTGCAATACATTTCCAAATATTCGTCAAAATTATTATCAGCTCCTGTTCATTCTTTTTTTGAGATTTTAAGTAAGTTGAAAGAAAAAAATCTAGCCATTCATGCAGTTCAAAAACTTATTTTGTGTTCTGTTTCTGGAAGGGATTAGTCAGCCCAAAATGTAGTTCAGATATTAATTGGGGATTCAATGTGTCACAGTAGTCATATAGTAGTTACAATATGGCTTCATGGTAAGAATTGGAAATATATTAACTTTACAAGTGACGATAGCAAGCGACGATCAAAAAGCATGGTTCAGAAATACGGCCGGGGATACTTGTTTCTTGCACACCTCTTAAGTTTGCCAAATCTTTCTCGGTAAGAGGAGTCGAATATCATCAAAGAAGGAATTATACAGTTGTCAGAGATTTTTCTCTTATATCCCTCAACCATGACCCTACTCTGACAGAGCAATACTATAATAGGCAGCAAGTGTTACACAAATGTCCTTGGTGAGGAAATTATGACTCCTTATTGCAAGAGGTCTTGCGGTCTGTATATCAGCCATGTAAGGAGGCATTCAATGACCTAAGTATTGATACATAGAAAGAAAGAAACTTTTCTGATGTTACCAATATACATGATTCAGAAAGGCTGCAAGAAGAATACCGCGAGATTGATCCGTATATGGCCGCAGATGCCATCGGCCCTGTGCAGACAAACAAAGATGCTTTGGGACAACGCGTGATTGAGCATCCTTATGAGTGGAGAAGTGAGAGTTTAAACTACCCTGATGGCAATTTTACTTCATTTCTGAACTATATTAAAGAACAACAACTTAAAATTCTTCAATATCGATAATTCTGACATGACAAATGAGCAGCAAATGGTACTCCACTTTGCACTGACAACTTTCATTATTACGAACAACCTTTACAAATTGCCCTAAGCGTATTTTTATTATTGGGAAAGCCGAAGATCGAAAAATATAGCAATCAAAGAAATTCTTAAAAGAATTACTGAGCAGTTAGGACCGGAAGCTATCAGGGTTTTGGCGTAAAAGGTGCTACTGCAATTAATGTCGAGGGCAAGAAATTTACTCTGCATTATTAGTACCAACGTGTTTTAAATCGATCGCTAATTTAGGAAGTGAAGCAGCAAGAAGTCTACAGCTCAGCTTGCATCCAGTGTCATTTCTCATTATTGACGAATTTACAATGCTGGGATGTCGGCAGCCGTTGAGCAAAGATACCCTGAAGGTAAATCAGATAGCATTGAGATTTTTCTAGGCTTATTTGTTTACCTTATTGGAGATATTAGGCAGGTACAGCCTGTAAAAGTCACCCCTCTGTAAAATAGACATTCTACAAAATACATTTTGACTTTATACGGACAAAAAGTGTTTAGGACTTTGGAAAAATGTTTCACATTAATAAAAGCAATGAGACAAAGCGACAATCAGCAAAGACAGTTTCGAGAGACTTTTGATTCGTTTGAGAGGTAACCAATACTATGGAACGGCGCAAAGCTAAACTTAAAAGATTTCAAGGCGCCTTTTTCCCACAAATAGGCATTCTGTAGTACATAGTTAATAAATATTTCATAAATCAAACTGGCCATTGAGAAGAATATTAGCACACCACAATAATCAAATAGCAAGATGGAGAGAAGAATATCACGCATTTGGACATCAGGCTGAACCTTTCTTAGGAACTGGATGCAGAGTCATGTTACGTAAAAAATCTGTCGAGACAGGAGCGATTGGTAAACGGTACATTTGGTACGATAAAAATTTTGTCTACGACTTCGGCATCTAGGCTTGCCACACTATGTAATCGTTGATTTAGATGATTATCATGGTTGATTTGTAACTGAATGACATTTTCCTGTCATGACTATTTCTAAATCTTTGAAAAAACAATCATGCTTATGAACTTAGTTATCTTTAGCTGTTGCATATGATGCACAATACACAAATATCAAGGTTTAACTTCGTCAAAAATTACGAGTGATAATAGCTCAAAGAAATTGTCACTTTCAGCAACTTATATCGCTTTTTGTAGAGTGAATAAATACTTGAAAGTAAAGATTTAACAGCTGTTATTGCAAACTTTCTTTTATACTATTAAACAGTAAACATAAAAAAACATATTTTATTTAATTTTTAAATGTTATTTTTTAAGTTTATGCGACCTAGTGCTCCGACATTTTGGCCTGACGGATGCCAGTTATTCGATTTTATTTTTAAACATTCGATTAAATAGAATTTCTTATACAAAGCATGTTTAACCCTCTGAGCGTTTTGAAAAATGGTAAAATTGTAATGTTGTTTTTTCTAAATTTTGTTTTAAATGCTAAAAAAATATGATTCTTTCAGTGTTATAAATAAAACTTAATTACAAATATGAATGTAAACTTTGATACTATTAATCATTCTTCAATGTTTTGAAAAATCATTAAATCTATAGAATTATATTATCTTAAACATTGCATATATTGCAGTGAAACCTGGAGCTTAGTGAACGGAATATTACGTTCCACACGCTTAGAGGGTTAAACTAAGTCAGAGTTTAAATTAAAAATCACATATGTACGTTTATATATCTTTAAGCTTTCTTTTCTTAAGGCTTTCAGCAGAAATATGTCAAAGTATTTTCTTCTAACAATTTATTTACTTTTAATTTAAAAACAAAGTTAGAAGATATACAAATATGTCTGTTTCAGATTTCATTTGTGTGCATAAAAAATGAGAGGATTTCATTTACGGTACGAGCTCAAAGGATTTTTGTAATAGAGTGTAATCATTTCTTGTTAAAAATAATAATAAAATAAAAAAAATATATATATAAAAAAAAGAAGAATAAAAGAGAAAAAGAAAGAATAGAATATAATAGAATTAAGGAGACTCGTCGATTTTAAACTTTCAAATAATCGTTTTTTTATTTTTTGTATTTCTGTAAAATCTATGTAATCGTGAATCGAACAAAACAAACTACGTGAAAATATTCAAATTAGAACCGTGTTAATTGGAAATTGATAACAGCACATAGTGTGTTGTAACATATTAAAAAATAAATTCTAGTCACAGAAAATAACATTTGGGTCACTTAATTGACACTCTGCATTGTACATAGAGATTGTAAATATAATAATTTTATACATATCTGTGCAAAAGAAGGATATGTCTGCAAATTATTTTCGTTGTACAGTGTGCGCAAGTAGAAAATTCAAAGTTTTGAGAAAAACGTATGCAACGACAGATATCAACTATAGTCTGTATTAAATTACACATTACCAATCTAAAATTTACCCGGTTTTCATTTGAATATTTTAATGAGCTTAGTTCTGTTCAATTCGAAATTATGGAATTTTTTTGTCTTTGACTTTTTAAAAACTTAGTGGCTCTGCTGTCACGTGCACTGTACACTATTTACATAATCTTTTTTACTAGTGTTTAAAGCAAATAACGATTATTTTTATTTTTATTTCATTTTTCATTTTTTTTACTTCAACACTACCAAGAGTTTTCTATCAAATGACAAAATATTTTTTACATTAAATTAACCTTTTCATGTCTTTAAAGGTCTAAATCTGAAATTTAGTCTTATTTAATTTGCTACTTTTAGCTACAGATATCTATCTCTAAACAGGAAAAAGTATTTTATGGCCACAATGAGTATAATATATTTTTTCTAGTTCTTGTTTTATCTAATTGAAAATTAAATAAAAAAAAAAGATTTTTTCTTTTAGGAAATGTGTTTTGTGCATTTTTCAATCAATGTTTATTTCAAAATAATCTAGGATCAAAAGCTGTTTCTTAAAAAAACTGTTTGTTTTTTCTATGTTATTGATAAATGTAAACCTTGATGCAAAAGCTTAGACAAAAATGTATTCCACAGTTTCTGAGAAAACACTATTTGAAATGTCTCATAAATACTTCATATATTAATTACTCTTTCGACTTTAAGCAGAGCAAGAGGAATGTATCGTATATTTCCTAAATTATACTTTAATAGCAAAACAGCATATTAATATTATCTCAGAGGTTTAGAAAAAATGTCTTAATTTAACAGAATTAAACAAAATGCAAAATGTAATCGGACTTTCATTGTTCTCAATCAGCTCGAATTTGCGAGTTTCCATTGAAAAATTGAGATTTTGCATAATTTATGGTAGGATTTCGTGGCCACCATTCTTAATTGAAACTTTAAGTTCGTCTCGAGAGGAATATTGCCGATTATGTTCTTCATGTTTACGAGACTTAATGCCATATATGTTCTCGTTGGGCTATATTCCAAATTTGATTTCGAGGCTGCATAAAATCACGTCGTACCAGTAATTTACCCCAAAAACTTCTAACTGATAAGAAGGGAAGCTATTACTGTTTTACCCCATGAACTGTTTCGCTCTGGCTGACGGGGATTTACATTACGCCTACGGAGACTTCGATTCTTTATGCTAGCAGTTCTTTGCCTTGTCCATATGATCGTGACGTAGATGGAATATTCTCTATTGGGTTATAATCAGGGCTACAAGATGGCCAGTCAAGAATTTTAATATGCTACGAATTAAACTAGTGTTTTTTAATGCAACCTTTATGTATCATCTTGCTGTAATATCCAATGTCGATCAGCAAAAAGTCTTATAAGGTAGTAGATTATGTTAAAATTTCTGTATGTATGCTTGGTCGGTTTGACATCCAAAGTGAAAGGTCAGAGATACATGTCTATTGAAGCAAAATACAGCCCAAAACATCACGGAATCCCCTTTTTGTACTCCACTAAAAATGATTTGTGTTTCTTTGTGTAAATCGTGTTATTTGTTTACACATGTATCTGGACAGTCTAGATTCCGTTTTTTTCGTCATTGAATATTACTGAATGCCACATTTCTCTATCTGTCATATGCCTCAGGCCAAGTCTAAACTACACCACATGTTCCTTTTATTTGTCTACAAATTGTGTCTTTTGATACATAGAGCCCCGTTTCATTCAAACGTTTTCGCACGGTCATCTTTTGTGTAGATGAACAATGTATCGTCTCGGTTGTTTGAGACACATGGCCATCCAGTTTTTGGGTTTGGACATACATGAATTACCACTGGATACGACCCTGTAACGATTTAAAAGTGCAGCGATTTCTGAAACACAACGACCTTCCATCTTTAACTTCCATATAATATTTACCTTTTCTGCCTGAATCACCTTAGCTTACTGCATCTTGAATAACTGAAACAATCTCAAACTGAAATTAAAAATCTGAAGTATGTGACATCATACAAGGTGTGTTCACAAAGTTTCAAGACTGATTGTTTCCTGAGAAAGGGCGCGCGCTCATAACCGTTCCATCGACAGGGTGAGGTAGTGTGGGGGGGGGTGTCAGCTATTGAAGCGCATGCGCGTCAGTTGCCTCCGAGACGTTGAAGTGAGTAATATCGCTAGTGGAATGAGTGCGTGTTATTGACAGCCGTCGGAAACTTGTTGAGTGAAAAATATAGTGTCATTTGGAGCCGCGTTATTATGCAAAGTTCTGTGTGAAATTTTAAGAAAACCGCGATAGAGACTTTTCGTATGATTCAAGAGGCCTACCAAGAAGAAGACATGTCATAAGCAATGGTTTTCATCTAGCACAAGAGGTTCGAAAATGGCCACGATGTCGTCGAAGACGATAACCGCTCTGTGTTCCTGCCGGAAATTATTGTTCCCCGGCAGGAAATTACTGTTCCTGCCGGGCAGAGTGTCACAGGTCATTTTTACGCTTCAGTGTTTCACCATTTGAACGATCGAGTCCGGCGCGTCCACTCAGACATCAGAGAAGATTAAATTGTTCACCACGACAATGCGCCCTGTAACACGTCTCTCGCCACCATCGAAGTTTTGGCTAAGTTTAACTTGGCAATACTGTCGCAAACCCACTACAGCCCCGACCTCGCTCCCAGCGACTTTCGTTTGTTCCCTCGGACCAAGAAAGACATGAAAGGGTAGCGATTCGGCACGATTCCAGCGATCCAGACAGCTTCAACGAGGTCCTTTAACAGACTTGCGCGCGAAGACTTTCAGGGATCTTATCAACAATGGAAAAAAACGCTGGCAGCTGTGTGTTGATGCCCAAGGGTCATACTTCGAAGAATTTTACTTCGTTGTACAAAAATGTTTAATAAATTTTATATTCTCAGACCAGTTTTTAAACTTTGTGAACACACAATGTATATTTTTAATTTCCACAATTTTCAGCTAGTTCGAACAGTTCATGATTGTGTCTAAATTTCGCTTTACGTTCATTTGTGTTTAATTGCAAAAATTGAATATTTTAGCAAACGTAAAGACAATTATAATCTAGTTCCTCCAAAATATCGTATAAAATGCTCATTACACGTTTTTGTAACATTACAATTTGTTTTCATTAATTTGAGGACAAATAGGATAATTATCTAAACTTTTACAATGCGATGAGTTATCAATAAAATGCTTTATTTGACGGTTGATTCTAAAACTACACGTTCAATACAATGTTTACACTCGAGTTACATTTTAGTTATTTTGTGTGTGTTATGTATCAATTTTTATATTTTCCAGGAATTTGGATAGAAAAGTAATCTTTCTAGGAAACAAAACATATGTATTTTCTTTATTTTGTCAAGACTTGATCCCAAAACCATTGTTTATCCAATCGATTATCTCTTCAAAGATATCGGCTTTTTGTTATGTTTTTCTTCTGCTTTAAGAAAAACAAATTATATATTCTTTTATACTTTGAGACCAAGTACATGAATTGATTCAAAAGTATTTCGAAATAAATAAATTTTATATAGGTGATATTTTAATAAACTGGTATTTATCCAGTCAATGTCACAAATAAAAAAAAACAAACGATTTACATATTTTATTTTTAAATTTTCAGTATTTACTATCATTTCCGGTGTTCAAACATTATATTCATAAGTTTTGATGATATTAATATATTTTTTTATATTCATCTCCATCTGTATATATAAATGTGTGTGTGTGTGTGTATCTAAATATAACGTACTTTCTAGCGCATTTTTCGCAATTTTTTTAATAATTTTATTGCGCTAATTGTAAAGATTGTGAAAAAGCGCTTTTTTTTCTTTTATAATATTTATATTTATCGAAGAAAAATTTACAGAAATAATAAATTAAGTACCTACAAGATTTATATAACGTTTTAATGATTGAATAACTAAGGTTAATGAAAATTTATAACTGTTTTAATCGTAGACATTTCGTAGACAGAAAAATTTACAGAAATAATAAATTAAGTACCTACAAGATTTATATAACATTTCAATGATTGAATAACTAAGTTTAATGAAAATGTATAACGCTTTTAATCGTAGACATTTTGTAGACAGTTTCTGAACACGTAGAAAATAATTCTAGGAGCATTCTGAAATATTTTTAAAAAATCCCTAAGTTAACGAATGAATACAGGGATATTTATAGCATTGTGCACCAACCAGGTGCTTACAGACGCACTTGCGCCCACAAATCCTTTTGATTGTGGCTAGGAAGGCTATATAAATTTAGATGTATAAATACGCATTTTTTACTCATGAATAGTAGGTCAATTCTGAATAAAAAAGACAAAATGTTTTGTATCTACACATTCGTTTCTTATCTGATTTGAACAATATATTAATAGAGTTGTTTTTATTGAAAAAATATATTTATGGGTATAGGTTCAGTTTTGTATCATTGGTAAAGATGTTGTGTTAAGCTTGGCACTTGAATTTTTCACAAATATAAAATCTGCTACCATCCGCAAATGGATTGTGTACGTCCGTATGAAAAACGAACTAATAAACGAACAGTAATATGTGTGTGTGTTTTGGGGATGCGTTCATGAAAATGTTTAAAAAAATTCAAATGCGCCAGAGGCGTAATCACTGAACTACATATCAGATGTGCATATATACAAAGGCTGCTGACCTCTGGTTGAGAGTGACTAAATCTTTTATTCTTTAAAACATGAGAACTTTTATACATTTTTTATCGAGATATATTTCATGGATTAAATACTGAAAAAATGTCCATATACATATCATAGCCTTGCTTAGCGAATGTTATATTTAGCTAACATCAAATACGTGCTTTATATCCATCTCCTCTGTTACTTTTTTTCCCAGCATAGCTGCAGTGTTAGATGAATATAAAATTATAGTTGAAACAGTTTTTTTAAACATTACAAATATTAAAAAATGAGCAATAATGTATCATATAGCTCATTAAGTCGCATTATTTGCTATACTACTTGCACGTAGTGCAGCTGAGAAGAAATAATGGCGGTAAAAGAATAGAGAATTTGTTTCAAATAACACAAGTAAAATATTCCATAATGAAAGACACTAAGAAGGAGGAAAAATTCGTTTATATTAACATGAAATCTAATTTTATTAATTTAAATTATTTTTTTATGTACCGCAAACCAGGCCCCTACCTGCCCGGCATGAATGCCTAGCTTAACAGCACTAGCTTAATAGCACTTAGTACCTGGGTGCGGGGCGGAAATCGCCTGATCACAGCATGGCTGTGATCCACCTGAATATAGATTTGTTCACATCGCTACCATGCTTGCTCTCTTGTGGATTGCTACAGTTATCTTTGCTGGTTCATAGTTTCTGTTTAACTTTGTTGAATTGACAGATTTAATAGGTCTCGTAATTTAGAACCTTGATCAGGTGACGAGACCCTCACCTGACTAGGCACCCCCAGAGGTATAATTCACAGGTAACTTGGAGGGCTTTGCACCCACAACGAATTTTACATGCACCAGGTGCCATTAGCGTACACAGATTTACATATTTACCATGTCTGTTGTTTTGTAACATTCATGGTGGGTTGTCGCTGTAGTATTTATCGCCCCTTTTATGGGCTGATTTCACTTCTTGTTGTATTTGTCTCTGTCAAGGTTTTTTGGCGTTTTTATAGGCTCACCCCTGTTGTGGGTTGTTTTTGTCTATCATTCATTGGGTTTTTGTCTCTTTCTTGATATATTGTTACCTCTAGCTTGGGCTAGAGCTTGTTGTCACATTTTGAATCTTGGTCTTCTTTCGAGAGTTTCACTGGTTATTATGTCACTATCGTGGGTTTTGTCACGTTGTAACTTTTGTTACTGGTGGTTGTCATATTGTAACTTTTGTTACTGGTGGTTGTCACATTTCTGGATGTTGCACACTTCTTTTTGTTGTCTTTGTCACTTTATCTCACCCAAGCATTGGGGGTTTGATTTTATTTTTTATTTTTATTTTTTTATTTTTTTTTATTTCATATTATACAGGCGAAATCTATCCGAACATTTGGTTTTACTAAAAGTTTCTTTAAAAAGCAGGAGATCTGAAAACATACCGGGACACACATTAAGCGAGTAAATATGGTACAAAGTTTATTTTAAAAGCAGGAGCTGTAAAAACATACCAGGACTCAAATTAAGCGAGTAAATATGGCACATATATTCAAATAAATTTAAAGCAAATGTATATGTGTGAAAATTTGACACCTTAAAATCAAAAACGTCTCTAAGTTATAACGCCATAAAAGACTTCTCCAAGAAAATTGTCTCATTTTATTATGTGTGGTATAATTCAGCGAAATTTATGCTTCATTTTACAAGACATTTTCAAGAAAGCATCTACCTTTTTAAGAAAACTTCAGAAATAAATATTTTATTTCATTTTACTAAATCAAAGTAACATATTCTTGAGTTTAAAAGCTCATTTAGTAAATCTATTTTGAGAATTTGTAAAAAAGAATATCGTAAAGTATTTTATTCTCATAATATATTTCAAAATTTATATGCATTAAAACCTGGAGACTCTACAACATTTTTGTTTAGAAAATCTTAATAGGAGTTCATTTACTGCATACGTTTACAAAATTTTTATCTACCCTATATATATAAAATCCTAATGAAACGAATTTGTGAAACGATTTTATGAAACGAATTTATGAAACGATTTTATGAAACGACTGATTAAACGACTGATTATGTTTCAGGGCTATTTTAAATAAAATATTAAATGCTTGATGGTGAAATTAATACCAATTGTCCATAAAAATCCGCGGATGTCAAAATTGGTAATAGAATTTTGAAATTGGAATTAGTTTTCGAGATATTAATTTTTTTCTAATTTTAATGACATTTCTGTAATGATGGCAACTAATTACTCAGTTTTTTTGTGACAAAAAAAGGAAAAAAATGAAAAGGATCCCGATAGGGATTATTTATTTCTTTTTATTCGTCATTTTCAAATTGAAATTGAATTTATCTTTTATTTCAATCGATAATGAAGACAAAGTAGTGATTAAATTATGTTTTTCAGAAAAATTTGAAAAAAAAAATCACATTTCTATCGTCAGGATTCAATTGTCTGTCATCATTTAATTTAATTTATAAACTGAAAATATTTTGAATAAATTTGTCCAAATGACGTCATTTATGTAAACGCAAAAGAAAGGGGGGGAGGAATCAATAGTAATTATTATTTATTGATAAATTGAAATTCGGCAACAAGTTTTCTAACAATCTATTCACTTTTTGATATACACAAGCAATTATTTCGATATTTATACAATTTATTTAATATAAAGAAGCCATTTATCTAAAAGAGGTAAATTGAAAGACAATTATAAATAAATTATATATATACATACAAATACATGTATAAACAAACATAAAAGTTCGGTGCTTTTCCAGTATATGGGGCCTTGACGAAACAGAGAAAATAGCTTTGGCGGAAAAGGAAATTTGGCAACATACTTTCTGTCAACCTATTCACTTTGTCACTTCATATACAGAAGCATTTTTTCAACATTTATACAATTTGTTTAGCGTAAAATGTCATTTATCCTATTTTATATATAATCAGAAGTAATTTGTATAGAAAGAACAATAATAATATACGTATAATTACAATACGCATATAAACAAAAAAATCGTCGAATTTGTTTCCAAGGCTGTTTATGTCATTTGGCACCAAATCTCACTTTCTGATGTCCGAATTGCGCCAAGCTTTTTAAAAAAGCGTCATGACCCGGGGCCTCCGAGATGTCGCTGTGTGTCCTACACCTAATACTTGTAGCAGGCCCGGTGTAGGACACACAGCGACATCTCGGAGGCCCCGCATGACCCCTATAATAGAAAAGCACCAAAAGTTCATTGGGTTTGTTTTCATAACTTTTGGCAACAAATCTATGTATATTAACGAATCTATCCCTTTTTGAAGCTCGAATTACGCCAAACCTAAAAGCAAAGGATCCTATACTGGAAAAGTACCCGATTTTCTTATGGACAATATTCAAGTGACATAACAAGGTTTAAAATTATCGCGGACAGCAAATTTGTTTAAATATCTCATCAATTGATGCCGAATAAATGCAGGCATGCATGCACAAAATATTTAATTAATTTTGTATGATAAATAGTTATTAGAAAATTCGTATATACATATTAATTAAAATAAATAATTTACATATTTAAAATAACATGACAATATGCATGATGGTGCTCTGAAATAGAGAAAAAATTAAAACCTGTTATTGAAAATGTCTAACATATTACTTTTCAATACCGTAGTTCTTAATGTTATTCACAAGCAGATGGAATTTTTCTCATCCTTAAACGCAAAGGAAGAATAGAATACAGATCGTTGTTATAAAAGTCCGAGAGGTAGCCACAATTTAAACCTAACCATTTTATAGAAGCTGGTTTTCAAGGTGTAATTGATTTTACTTATCAATCCCGAAAACAGTCGTCAGTTGTCGCAGCAGCTGTGTATGAAGCCATGATAATCAGAAAATGCCCCATTAAAGCGTTAAAAGCATGGCAACCCAATTACAGATTTACCAATATTTTTAAAACAAAGCACGCTGTCATGTTTTTAGAGTCCTCGAAGTCTGAGCGGGGGTTGGCAGAGCGTAGCTCGCAGGGGGTAGACCCCCTAGTAGAGATATAAAAATATAATATATTTTGATTAAAGAAGAAAAGAAACTGAAATGTGGGAACATTATTTGTATATTTTTTCTTAGTTGGGTCTCTGTTTAAACCATAGCCAAATGAAAACTTGAAAAATTATATTTTGCACATTCTTATCATATTTTAAAATTTGCATTTATTTAAAAATGCTGAATATTATTTAGTTATTATGTAGGCTTATTTTATCAAATATATTACAGGTTAAATGCTAAATATACAAGATCAGCTTATATGTAGACTTATTAACTTATAACTGATACTACAATCCGGGGTGACTAAAGCGTATCGCTTGATGCCATCGGAATTTTTTTAAAAATAAAAACAGTCTGTGTACATTTAAATTAAAGCTACCAATTTATGTTAAAATTCCGCTAGTTAAAGCTGAAGTTGTCTCAGTCTCGTTTTAGAAGTGTATTTCCCGAACAGATGAAAGTAAAATTTGTTTCGTTATTAATTAATAATTTATCTCAAGTATTAAATATAATCAAATGTGTTTGTATGTTTGTTTGTTTACGATTTATTGTATGGTAATTAAAAAGTATGACCTTTTAGATGTGAGAAAGTGGGAACAAATAAATCATACCGTGTTTTTTTTTAATTTCTTATTGTTTTCTAACTGTATTTGGTTGTTGTTTTATTCTCTAGGAAAGCCCAGTGGTTCTGGATGTTGTTCACTAATACAATCTTGTTCTTATTTCCCGATTCTAAATACGTTTTTATTGGTGAATGAGACCCACTCCATGTATTTCATCGCCTTCCTCCGTATCCATGCTGGGTGATTTCTGCTTTTGTCTCGAGTGGATGTCTATTGCTCGCAGCGCCATCTATTATTGATAATTCGAAATAAATTAGGAATCGCAGTAAAAAAAACTCCTGACATGATGCATTACACTCTTGCAAGAATTTTTTAAATAACTGTCACCGTTTGGAAGTTATTGAATTTTAAAATCAGTCAGTCCATTTAGGTCACCCGGTATATACAATGAATAGATACTCTCATCTCTGTAGTAGCTTGGAAAACTCTGACATGTATATTTCGAAGATGCAGTTATCGAATCAATGGTGTCATTAAATTTTAATACTGTTCTCAGACTATTTTATTTAGCGATTTTTATTTAACGATTTTTATTTCAAAATTAACATTCAGCTATTGTGTGTTTGATATTCTGTGACTTAAAAGCAGAATGAGGTCTATGTGTGCATGGTAAGTCGGTGACATTTAACTGGAAGAAAACAGATATGGACCATTCTTTTCATGTTTTTGAATTTAAATATAGTTCTTTGAAAATGCTGTGTGTCTTACACTCTTATATGTAGATATAATGTAATTTGAAAATAAAAAAATTCTAAGTTAAAAGTAAATATATAATATAAAATAAATTGACTAAGGATGTTTCGTATATTAGGATTGCCAACCTATGTTTTCTTGAAATCTTCTAACTTTTATTTGATTTGTATTTCCCTGTGGTATATAATTTGAATATAGAAGGTCAGTTGTACTTTGTAGAAAAATTTTTCACAGTAAATTTCTACTTATAAATATTGAATACATTGCGAGACTTTGACTCCAAAGGATAAATTAATTTTTGGCTATAGCTCTGGTTTGAATTGGTTTCAAATTGTTGTACAATTTGTCTGTGTATAGTCATTGACTCCCACACTACTCACAAACACTTTTTGGGCAGTTTGACAGAGTGTTTTGTATGTTTGTGAATACTTCTTCCTGAGTTCCTGACTTCTTCCCGACTTTTAGTTATAATTTGCTTTCTTAACAAAATGTAGCAGAAATCTTCAATCTCTTCAGAGACATTTCCTAGTATTTATACTGTGAGAGGTAAATTTGCTTTAACGAGCCAAATGCAGAAAAATCTATTGGGGAAGCATGAAGTGAATTTACTGGTATTTCATTAAATGAGGCACAATTTATTCCCATTTGTGATTCTTTTTTCGTTACATTTGCGGAAGTGGATTTCTAAGTGTGGGCACAGAGTGTGTCCATATGAAACTAGACTTTATAGATAACTCTTTCTATATAAAACTTAAATGTCTTCTTCGAAAATTTATTGTAAAATGTTTTGATGATAGTGGAGTGAATTTTCTCAACTTTACTATATTTTTTGTAGCTATAATTTGCCTCTTCTTAACAAAATGTAGCAGAAATTTTCAATCTCTTCAGAGATATTTCGTAACATTTATAATGTGAGAGGTAAATTAGCTGCAAGTACTTGTAATGAAAATTGCTGCATGTTGTATAGTTGTATTCTTGTTTAAAATGTATAGTTAAATAGCATACTATTAATACAAGTTTTACATTTTTACAGGGTGGCTCAAAAGTAAATAGTGGTTTTTAAAAGTTAATATCTATCGACAGTGTTTTTTGATTTCCTCTTTTTTATTTTAGCATCTAGACACTTTGTTGTTTAACCATGCTGATTTTCACGGTTGAACAAAAGCTAGCAATGACACCTTCAACCTTCACTTAGAGCCCGATTATGACTTTTGAAGGCTTTGGGTACAATTTTATATCAGGCTCTATGTGTATGCAAAGTAGTAAGTCTAAATAATTTTCATGTACGTAATCTTTTATTTAACTACTAGTTGTAACCAAAATTAGATATTTTTAGCAAACATTAGCCATAAACTAAACTATTGAGTACAAATTATAAAACATTAATATTTTTAAAATAAAACGCTTGGGAATGTTTGATTTACAAAATGCAACATGTACATGAATAAGATTACAAATAAGACTACAGTAACAGGATATGCTCATAATGCGTTAGAAATCTCATATTTGGTAATCTTGAAGTTCGAGTTATGCACATCTTGCGATAGAACAACGTACACATTTGTATGTATCTTTTGTAGGTATTTGTATGTATCCCCTATACTTGAGGATATTGGATCCGTGTCCCTACTTGAGGACACTGATCCAACGGAACCTACTTGAGGATCATGCCTCAAAATACGGAAAATACGCCTATCGAAGCTCAAATTTTCGTGAAGTACAGTCAAAAGACAGAAATACCTTCAAATAGCAGAAAAATGTTTTCTAATTATAGGACTCTCAGGAAACTTTCTGCCTGGTACATTTTACCCTGTTTTAAGACAGTATTTTGACAGTAATGCCGTCTGCAAAAAAAAAGCATTTAAACATTTAAGATTTTAAGAAAAGCATCTTTCAAAATAGATTATTTTTTTAGTTAGTAACAGAGAACATTCGAAGGGGTGCGAATACATATTTCAATGTGCGCTATCGCGCACACGGTCTTCGCGTTGAACAGTTTGAAATACAAAATATCGTTATCCAAAATGTGTAAATGCATAGTGTAAAATTCATGTCAACTGGAATATCTGTCACATTAAAACATCTGCAATACTTGGTTTAAATTGCCATAATTACTTTTATTTGCAAAAACAAAATTTTCTACAACATCCATGCGGAATTTTGCGAATTCCAGACTTAAATTAATCTCAAAAGTTACAAACTGTTAAATCACTTTTGACATTTGGTCACCCTTTTTTATTGTTTGAAAGTTTACGTTTCTTTCAGATGATTTAAGAAAGTATAAAAAGTTTTAAAAAATATTTTCGAAATTATTTTGTTTAATTTTTAAGTTTAAAATTGTGTAATCCTTTATCTACTAATGCTAATAACATATTTACATAAAGTCCCGTTATATTCATTTAATACTTTTGCAATAAAATTTATAGTGGCTTTGTTTTGGATTATAAGACATAAAATGTTATATTTATTGTATATCTTTTAAGTAATTTACAAACCTTAAAGCCTGTGTTAGAATAACGCCCAAATCTTACTTAAATGAGAACAGAAATTTTTTCAACTATAAGGAAAACAAATAATATATGAAATAAAGAAATATAATTTTCTTACATTTTCTTCAATCTTCATTAATTTTCATGAAATCTGTATTTCTAAATTATTTACTATGTTGTTAGCTTAAAAATTAAATTATCTAATTCTTGGAATAAAATTAATGTAAAAATTTTTTTTTTTCTCCACACTGCTAATTGCTTCTAAATGGATCTTGTAA
Source organism: Maratus michaelseni (assembly GCA_963931845.1). Classification (NCBI taxonomy): domain Eukaryota; kingdom Metazoa; phylum Arthropoda; class Arachnida; order Araneae; family Salticidae; genus Maratus; species Maratus michaelseni. The sequence goes on from OZ007591.1 coordinate 309,877,443, forward strand.
ATGATGATGTCTTGCTATCATTTTTCAGAAACAAATCCAAGCATAAAATATTACCATTTCCAATAGATAAAATTTTTCATAAGTTAAAATTGTGTTCTTTTATGCATTGTATTACACTTTTGTATTTTTGAAAAATTTTCAGTACAAGGGTTCCATGGAAAAAAGGCATATCTAACTTCTGTATTTTATCAATATTTGATCTCATTACCATTGTTTATCCAATCAATTATCACTACTCCCTGTGAAACTCTTTTATTTTATTTATTTTAATTTAATTTAATTTTTTAATTTAATTTAATTTAATTTAATTTATTATATTATTTTTATTTATTTTTTATTTTTTATAGAAGAAAAATGTCTGTCTAATACTTGCTGAATTTTTACATGAACTGATTCAGATTTTCGTGGCGATATATAATATATTTTGATTAAAAAAAGTTATTGAATAATGGCACAAAGTTAATTATATATATATACATACCTAAATTATTGTCTGGGTTTCAACATCGATTTAACAACGTGACGAAAAATATTATTACTTATTCGTAAAGTACAACTAAAAATGTTTAAAAAAAAACACAATGTTAAGTATTCTCCGTGAATTCATGCAGCACCCCTAGTGGTGTCGCACTGTAGAAAGTTGAGTCGTGAGAATTCAAGATGCCGAGTACACAAAAGAATGCAATGTGCGTATTGTGGTTCTTCGAAACAAACCCCATCACCACCTCATAACCTCTCTTCTTCTTCTCAAGATCCTTTTGATAAGGTTGATAAAACTATATAAGTTGACTTTGCACATATGTAACTTTGTTTGTGTACACTCTCAGAAAAAACTGTAAATTTATGCGCGTTTGTTCTTCAATTTTCATGGGCAACAGCCTTATTTGATGAAAAACGGTCTGATCCACTAAATAAGCGGCCTTATCCCTTAGATACTTAAAAAATTAAGAGCAATCCACATATTCTTACGGTTCTAGCCCATATGTCAGCAAAAATACGGTACGATCCCATACATTGTCCTCCGCTAGGGTGTAACCCTTCATTTTACTCGTGTTTCGAAAATTTTAACCCTCCAAAACAGCGATTCTATGATGATTATCTAACGTGCTACGGAACAGTAAGCAAAGTGTTATTGTGTTTTAAAGTGCATTATATCCTGTGCATTATAATGCTATATTACTGTGCCCCGTAAAATTACGGGCTGCACAAAATGATGTGCATGGATTTTTTTTTTTACGGGGTATGACTGAAATATCTGCTGCCGGCCTCTGCCCGTAATTTTACTGCAATTTTTTTTGCAGTGTAATTACAAAAGATGTTTTGAGTTGTACTTTACGAATATATTATAATATTTTGGCGTCATGTTCTTAAATAGAAAGTTACAAAGAAAAGTAACTCCGGAAATAATTTATGGTTACTATTTTTACATACACGCACACACACACACACGTGTATATATATATATATATATATATATATATAAATCCTAATGAAACGACTTTATGAAACGAATTTTTGAACTGATTAAACGACTAAAACGAATCATTAAACGAATATCTGTTAAATGCAGGATTTCTAGAACGCAGACTGTAATGCAATTGGAGTATGTTGTTAAAGTCACATACAGCACGTTTTACTGGAAGAGGGTGCATATAGCATTCATAGTTATTTTAAAGGGCTACAGAACTGGACAAAAGAATATTCGAAGCGAATATATGTTAAATACGGGATTTCTAAAACGATGATGGTAATGGAATTTTAGCATGTTGTTACAGTCGCCTAGAGCTTGTATCTTCTCGAAGAAAGCGTATACAACCTTCATAGTTACTTTATATTTCGCATAAGAGAATACGAATATATGTTAATTCCGAGATTTGTAGAATGCTGACAGTAAAGTATTTTTAGTATATTTTTACATTCTGTGAGGCAGCGTATAGCAGATAGACAGGCACTAGACAGTTAGCAGGCAGACTAGAAACACGTAGAGTTCAGGGAGGGCTGGAAGACAACATCAGACAGACAAACAACCGGCAGAGTGTAGGAAGACAGAAGATAGCAGACAGCCTTTCAGACACAACAAACAAATAGCAGATAGACAGACAGCAGACAGTTAGTATACAGACAGGAAAGATTAAACAGGAAGGAGAGCTTACAGACAGACAGCCGACAAGCAGAGAGTTGACAGAAAGACAGCAGATAGCAAACCGACAGACTGGTAATATATATATATATATATACAACCGACAGAGTATTGACAGCAGATAGCAGATAGCAGATAGGCAGACAAGAGTCAAGGGTCAGCTGGATGGAGGGAGGCCTACCATATGGCTTAAGCACTCACAAGCCCCGTCCAGAAGAGTTGGTCTCTTAATTTTGAACCAATTCCATGTGAGAAACCTGCACCTGGATTGGCACCCTCAGAGGTAACGCTTATACTAAACTTGGAGGACATTGGAGCCACGAACAGATTTTACGTGCACCAGCTCCCATTAACGGCAGATAGGCATACAACAGATAACAGACATATATGGCAGATAGAAGACAGGTATTCAGTAGACAGACAGTAGACATACTGCAGACAGACATCTGACTGAGTGTAGGAAGACAGCAGATAGGAGGCAGATATACAGAGGACTGCAAATACTTAGAAGGCAGACAGAAGACAGCCGACAGGCGAAAGAGTATAGGCAGATAGAGGATAGCAGACATACATCCATCAGACTGCAGATATTTAGCATGCAGATAGCTGACAGACAGCAGACTTAAAACAATAGAAATAACAGGCAGGGAAACAGTAAACTGTGAGACAGCGGATCAGGCAGAGCGACAGTAGACTGTGAGACAACATAACAGGCAGACTGACATCAAACGTGCTTCAGACAGACAGATAGCAACCAGACATACAGCCGATAACTGATAGCAGATAAATACAGACAGATATACAACAAACAAATAGCGTACAGTCATACAGCAGACAGGAAACAGACAGAAGACAGACAGAAGACAGCATAGAGACAGCGAACAAAGTGTAGACAGGCAGCAGACAGACAGCAGACATACATACTGCCGATAGACATACAGCAGATACAGATAGCAGAAAGCCAGTTATCATATAGATAATCGACAGAATGTAGATATACAGCAGATAGCAGACAGATAGAGAGGCACAGACAGACAGACAGTCGACAGAGTGCAGATAGCAGACAGATATACAGAAGAGAGTGCAGGTAGACATACAGACAAACAACGGATAACAGACAGACTGACAACAGAAAAACAGAAGACAGACAGCATAGAAACAGCCAATAGATAGCAGACAAACAGCAGACAGACAACAGACAGTAAACAGTACAGAGATCAGGCAGAAAAACAAAAAATTGTCAGCACATAGACCGACAGACGGCCAACAGATAACACATAGATAGACAGCATACAGACAGCAGAGAGAGTCTAGAGGTCAGACAGCAGACAACAGAGTGTTAGCAGGCAGGCAGGAAAAAGAAAGTCGGCGGAGGGTAGACATATACCTGACAACAAAGAGGTAGACAGATGCAGAGATAGCCAGACAGTAGATAACCAGACAGCCGTCAGAGGGTAGACATATACCAGACAAACAAAGACGTAGACATATACAGAGAGAGCCAGACAGAGACATACTGACCAAAAGAGGCCCGGGGGTTGGCGCACGGAGGGCGCAGGAGGCAGAGCCCCTTAGTATAAATATATATAATTTTTATGTAATTTAAAACTTGAAAACGATACATTACATATTCATTAATTCCTTAAAGGTCTTTTGTGGAATCTCGATTTGAAGGTAAACGTTTCCAGTTGTTTCAGTAATAACGAATATTATTATGTTTTACATTGTTATTATTATTGATATTGGATTTCTATATACTTTACTTTATTTTATCAATTAAATATTCAATGTTAAACAATTCTGTTTCGAGCATCGAATTATTTTTTCTTTAATTAAAAAACATGCTTTGTTAAAAATATTCAATAGCAACGCTACCAATGGTGACTATTTTTTATTATTATTATTTTGTCTGCTACTACTTCAAAACAAGTATCTTCCTTTTAGATGTCTACTAATCTTCGGGGAAGATTATTATAGATTAGAAATAGTGGTAGGAAATATAATAAAAAATAGTAGGTATCGGCAACCCTGCAATAGTTATAGGCAATATCTAAAAATCTCAATATTATTTTGCTTACATAATTATTTATCCTTCGATATGTCTATTCTTTGTTTTAAATATTAGTTCTCATGTTTTTGTTTAAACTACGGAAGATAATACTTTTTATTTATAGAATATTATTCAGTGCACTATCTATAAAACGTCCCCTTGGATTGCTAGTTGTAAAAGTTTCACACATTACAATGTTTATCGTCAGTTACATTCACTTTCTTTGTGTCTTATATGCCAGGTTTTATTCATTTCGGGCACTTTTGTACACGAGTGTAATTTTACTAGGAAATAAAACAGGTGTAATCTTTCTCTTTTTCCAATCCTTGATCCCAAAACCGCTGTATACCAAATCGATTATCGGTGCAAACATATCAGTTGGTTTAACATTATTCTTTATCTCTTAAGTGTATAAGATGAAAACATTCCCTTTTTTTAACAATTTTTCATCATTTAAAAGAATTGAATACAATATTTGGGGAATATATATTTGGATTACAAAAAAAAAAGAAGATGGTTTGTATGTATTTAATTACATATTTTGTAATATTTTCTATTTTACGTAATGTAAAACTTGAAACAAAAAGTATTATGCGTATTCTTTTAAATATTTCTATTGATTCTTTAAAGTGTTTTAGAAGTATGGTCTATTTCAGCAGTTCCCAAACATTTTTCTCTCGCATACCACTTGCTTAGACTTCTCATTTATGTGTACTCCTTCTCACATAAACCCGTTCCTAATATGTCTGTTTTCATTCTTTAGTAATCTTCTAATGCTAGTTACCAATGTTACATGCAGTTCTCTTCAGAATTCCCATTTTTAACTACCTATCCGTTTTGAACCACAACACAATATCAATATAAAATCAATCGGAACACTAAATATTAGCTAAAAAATTCAAATTATGCGGTCCCAAAGAAGGGATGAAGCTACACCTATTAATACACGTTAATGAGTTTATACTAATGCTGACCACTCAAACACTAAATTGATGATCTGTTTTCAAATGGGTTTTACTTGAAATCATAAGAACCAGAAAGCCCGATACGATTCATGTTTTTCCTAGATATTTCTATAATTACTAGAAAGAAAAGCACAACATAATAAAAGGAGGAACACATGCAAAATCGGTAGATGTTATTAGTAGTGGGTGGAGATAATGAAGACATAACTAAGTTTAGGCATTTTCCTTTTATTTTTATGGACTTTTACACAAGTCATGAAAAGTTTAGAATTTTTGTTTTTATGTTTTCATTTTTAATTCTATTTTTTTTCGTTATACGCCATTACCAATGTAATTTTCACTTACTCCCAGGCGTAAGCATACCCCAGGTTAGGAACCGCTGGTATATCTGATCAAAATGTCTTCGATTTTTTAGCAACGCAGAATAATTTACGAAATTCAATTTTTATGTACTTTGCACAATTTAATGGATTAAAGGAAAAAAAAACATTCACATTAATCAAACCCTTTTGAAGCACTGAAATACTTTATTTTTCTCATAAAAAATATTTTTTCGAAATATTCAATGGCAATAGTTATAATAAAATAGCTAAGAATCTCACTAGTGTTTTGCTTATATAAAAATGTTTATCTTCCTTAGTCTATTCTATACACTCATAGTTTAAATGTTTGTTTTTGTGTTTTTCTGTACATGAATCGTTCCTAACCTTTTTTCTTTCGCGTTCCTCTCGCTTAAACCCTCTGTGACATGTACCGTCGAGACTGTCAACTTATAGAAGGCACAGGTTTAAGAAATGACAACAATTTATTCATAACTTTAAGCAGGAAATTGTAGCAATAGAGATTTAATTCATACCATCCAAAATAAGCTCAATTCAAGACAGACTGAGAGGGTAAAATCCTTTCCAAATTCTGTTAAATGTTAAGTTACTTAACGCGGCTCAAAATGTCCTGACCTTCCATTATACAACAACCAAAGAAACTCACTTTAACAGGTGATATCACTGTAAAATAGAATCATGATGATTCCAAAAGACTATTTGCTCGTAGTAGAAAGCTCAAATTATTGTGAAAGTGGTGAAAACTCTAAACCGACGAATCTATCTAAAACTGCTGTTGATAACTAAAACAAATGTATCTAACACTCCACTTGAAGTTAACATGTGACTTAAATTGCAGGAGAGAACTTATTGACCCGTGGGCGAGATCTGATTTCAATTTACGGAATCCGCCTACTACCTCACTGTTTGTGGGTATTACACAACCATAGATACATAAATAAGATATCATGGTAAAAATAACCGTGGCAGCCAAATTTTTGTATCCGCCGTTTGCGAAACTTAAACAATGACAGAATTGGTTTCATTCACACAAAATATTAGTGATTCTGGACACCATGATTTCAAGGAAATTCTTAAAACACACTTATTCAATAGAGTAACCTTATAAAAGAGTAGCTAGCCACACTACCACAGCTTCACTTATAAGCACCCCTTTTAGTTAAACTCATTCCGTTATATACCTCTATTATTAAAATACATATCACTTGTACGTATATTCGCCTGTTTGTATGTGTTAGTAATATTATTCGGTTCGTAAATAATCAGACGACTCAAATTAATTTAACGATATTGATACGGTTTTATTTTTTATGCTATATTATGTCACAGTATATTTAAAAAAAATTATGGTAGTAGCGAAGCAATAAGAAAAGCAGCTTTAAAATCTTTTCTAACCAGATTAACTGATGTTGTAAATTCATAATAATTATTTATAGATGCTAACCTTAAAAAAAAAAATGTAAGTCACTTTAAACCAGAAATTTAACATAATAAAAGAAATTAAATTATTACGACGTAAAAGCAAAACACACTTAAAAGTACAAATTTTCTAGTTACATGATGAAACATGAAAAAAAAGTAAAAAAGCTATGATTATTATTATACAATAGTTCATTAGAGTTTTTCTCGTTTTATTGCAATCTTCGAGCTTGTTTAATGAAACTATTTTTTAAATGAGCATTAAATTAAGGAAGGTATATTCTCAAGTCAACAGCAGCGTCAAGATTACTGCGAGATTTCTTCTTAATATATGCATAAGAGGCATATTTGACAAGATCTGTTCTGGTAAATGGCAATAAATTTTAACATATCTACTATTAAATTTAACCCTTTTCTAAATTTTGCATTTAAATTTGCGTACCTCCAAGTATCTACCACGTATCTCTAGGAGTACGCATAATCCTGGTTGGAACCACAAATTTAAACTTTGATTACTCATTATTTGTATTTATGTATTATTATTCAATATACTGTCTAGAAAATGTTCTCTTGGATTACTCTTTCTGAACGTTCATGTTCATAAAATAGTTCATGGGGGAGTTACATATAGTTTGTTTTGTGTATTGCATTTCCACTTTTATATTTTTGAAAATTCTGGTACAATGATGATAATCTTACTAGAAAAAACCCAGATGTATTTTCAGTATTTTCTCAATGCTTGTTTCTAATACCATGGCTTATATTATCTATTATCGCTACAAAGGTATCAGCCAATTTAAGATTATTTATACCATGATAAAATGAAACATGTGAATGGATTTTAAGAAATACGTTATCAAAATGCATGTCTCAATTCTTCAATTGTCATATACTATAGTTATAAAGCATACGTTTCTTGTTCTAAACAGATATGTTAAAACTGATTACATACGGTTGGTCTTATCATATTGCAGGCTTCTGTGCGGTGCGTAGAATTAATTGTGCTGAGAGGTGGCTTCTCCAGCTTCGAAACGGAGTTTATGTGTCGAACTCAACCAATTCTATTATGACAGAAAATGAGAGAGTAATGGATCTGAAAAACGTACATCTAGAAATATTGAAATAATTCGATTATACCATTCAAAATTGAATCTTTGTAAGTTACATTTGTTTCTTTTCATTCACTTTCAAGTACTAGATTTTATGTCATGTGTCATTTTTTGCAATTTTTTTTATTACAAAGAAATTGTTACTTGTTTATTTTTTAATTTAGAAGTAAAATATTGCAAATTGTAACACTTGTAGACATCTTTGATGAATTCGTTCAGACAATTGTATATAGTATATATATATATATATATATATATATATATATATATATATATATATAATTTGACTTGAAGGAGAACAACAAATAAATATTGAAATACATTTAAATGCATATGTGTATATAGCTTATTGATCTGATTTTATACAATATAAAACTTATCAGGATAATTGCTTATGCTTTTAATTTTTAAATATTGATTCTTATTATTTTTTCAACAGTATGATCTACTTAAAATAAATGTTTTCAGGTTTCTAAGTAACACTAAATAATACACAATATTCAATTACTATAACGGAGAGTCGTACACATTGAAATGCAGAAGGTTTTTTAAGCCAATATTTGTTTCTACAGCTTGATGTCAGGTTGGTCAGTGATTATTTATTTAGAGATTCCTAAGACTTCGTTAATAGCAGAGATATTTGATCGGTTGGAAGGTACGAAATGATTTTTTTTCAAACGTAGTGAACAAAGAAAATTTGTCAATTAACTTTGTTACAGATCATATATCTTCAGTTTCATTGTATGTAGTATTTATGTTTAAATGTTATACATATTTTATACTATTTCTGTACTGAACATTACACACCAAACTGGAACAAATCCAAATGAAGATGTATGTTACAATTTTTCTTTGATAAATCCATGTAGTAAATAGTCAGATGTGAAAAGATGGTATACAGTGAGACAGAATAAAAGAGTTCACCATTACAATTATATTTATTCTATAAAGAAAAATATGCATTATATGCTTGTTCAATATTATTTTATTTTATTCTCTTGAGACATGGACATCTATAAGTACGAGGACCGGTTCTAACATTAACACTACATAGCAACTGCTAACTTCAATACCTCGATTTATCAGTTTTTGGATAATAACTTATAAAATGTGAACGTTGATACATGGATGCTCAGAAATCTATTTAAAACCATATCATATGCCAGAATGCTGAATACGTCAGTGAAACACATAAGACATCGACGTTCTCTCATTGTGTACTAAGTGTGATATGCAAGGAGTTGAATTCTAATTATATTTAAACGTGATTTGTTTCCTTTTTCAGGAGTTATTCATCCTTATTCAGGTGTATTAGTAAATTCGGTATGCAAGAAGTGTCCATTAATCTGATTTATATATGGAATATCTAAAAATTCTACAGCCGATTATATCTAGCTCTTAATAAACGTTTTTAAAAAATCCGTCTCTCTGTGTGTGTATCGCCCCTAAACTTTATTTTGCTTCATGGATAAAAGAGGAAAATACTCAAAGTAAAAAATCCATTCCGAAGCACTGAAATATTTTCTTTGGTTTACGAAAAGAAAAACAGACTCAAAAAGATTCAATAGATAGAATAATCTCGATATTGTTTTTCTCAAAAAATATTTATCCTCCTACATATTTATTCTATACTTGAAGTGTTCTTTCCTGTGTTTTTCTTTAGAAACGGATTTTTTGTATTTATCTATATTATAATTCAATGTACTATCTTTAAAATGTTCACTTGGATTATTAGTTTTAAAAGTTGATGTTCAATACAACGTTTATTGATAGGTTACATATATTTTCTTTTGTGTACTGTATCCCATCTTTTATATTTTCTTTGAATTCTGGTACTAGTGTAATCTTGCTAGGGAAAAAAAAACAGATGTTTTTCTTTATATTGTCAATGCTAGATCTAAAAAAACGTTGTTTATCCCATCGATTATCGCTAAAGAAATATCAGCTTGTGCAACTTGTTTTCCTCTTTTACATTAGAAAGAAAAATATATCTCAATTTTTTTAACTTGTTGACCACTTGCATGAATTGATTCAGATTTTTGTTAAAATATATAAGATTTTTGGATTGGATAAACAATAAGAATAAATAATGAAATTAATTTAAATGCATATCTATATATGTTCTAATTCTTTCTCTTTTATGCAATGTAAATCTCGATGAAGACCAGTTGATATTCTTTTAATTAGTTTTTTTGATTATTTTATGTATTTTAGCAGTAAGATGTATTTAATACAAATGTTTTGAGTTATGTTTATTAACACTGTATAGTGTGCAAAATTGAATTTAATTTTCTACAGAGGAATTTATTTTATTTTGAGAAAAGAAAAAAAAATGAAAGTAAACAATCCTTCTTGAAAAATCGAAATATATTTTTTGGTATATATATATATCTATACAGTTTAATTGCTTTAATACGTCATCCTTTAAACTACATTAAGATTTTCACGCTTTTTACGAGCTACAAAAGAAGGATGAAGGTTAATACGAGCAAAACATCTGTTCATTTTAACGTGATTTTCGGAGAAAAGTAGGTTAGAATTTGAAAGAAATATCTTTCTTATAGAGTAATGTTCTACCGCTGGTATAATATTTCTACTTTACTGTCAAAATTACTTGTATACTTTACTTGTCTGTCATATAGTAATTTATTTGTTTCTCCAGGCAGAATTTCTAAGGAGGAACCCCTTTAACCAAAAACATGCAAAGGAATGTCCTGGGGACTTGAAAAAATGAAACAAGGGAGAGAGAGAGATAACTGGGTTTCCAATGATCCCTTGCTTCTCCTATAACCCAGTTCGGCTGTATATTCATGGTGTTTCAGGAAGGACCCCTAACTTCGAAAATAAATAACTCGGAAACGGTAATGATAGAAGCATGAATTCAGTGGTACGTGTATTAAAAAAATCGTAAGAATCTGATACAAAAACCTCAACATTTTAGTTAAAAATAGCGCCAGTAGATGGCGCTGCAGGTAGCATTACGGATTCCTATAAAGAGATATCAGACTCCAAGAACAACCAGTCGTCGAACATTTCACCGTTGAGACGTGATCGCTATTAGATCGCGTATAGTGAAAGAAATAACGGAAGTGATACTGAAAGATATTGTTTATTATAACAAATTTTTAACACTCGAGGAGCTGGAGGAGGCTGGCTCTCAAGTTTGTGTGCTGATTTCCAGTGACATACTACAGAGAGTCGCTGACAACTTCATTATTTACTTACGAAATGTGTGTTGTGCGTAAGGTGCACATTTTCAATAGCTTTTTATATGATAGAGCCTACTTATGGTTATGCCACCTGCAGCGCCATCTATCAACGCAATTTGTTACTAAAATTTTGAGGTTTCTGTATCAGATTTTTACGGGTTTTTAATAAACACACCACTGGTTTCATCCTTCTATCTATCGCCGTTTCGGAATTATTTATTTTCAAAGTTAGGGGTCCTTCTTGAAATACCTTGTATATATATATATATATATATATATATTATTCAACTATAATCTATTACTTATTAAAATACCTAAAATGCTCAATATGATTTTGCTTATAAAAATGTTTATTCACCGTCATATCTATTCTACTCTCCAAATGTTGTTCGTTCTCATATTTATCTTTAAAATGCAGAAGCTGATAATTTGTATTTATATATTATTATTCAAAGTACTATCTATAAAATATTCTCTTGGATTGTTAGTTCTCAGAGTATATGTTCAATATAACGTTTATCGACAAATTACATATTTTCTTTTGTATTTCGTATCCCAGTTTTTATATTTTTTGAGAACTCTGGTACAATATATATTTTTTGTAGATCGACATAAAGCAGATCCCAAAGCTGTTGTTTATCCTATCGACTATTGCCCCAACAATGCCCGCTATTGTTATATACTTTTTGTTTGTTTTATTATTTTAGAAGAAAAGATATCTCTTCCTAGTTTAACAATCGTTCTGCACTGACATGATTTAAACCTGAATTTTGTCGAAAAATATAATACATGTTTAATTAGAAAAACAATAACTAACAAACAATGAAATAAATTTAACTTCATGTGTATATATTTATAAATCTTTTCTTTTTCGGACAATGTAAAATGTAAATAATGTAAATAAAATACATTGTATATTATTTCATACAGTAAACTCCCGATTATCCGCAGAATTGAGTAGCGCAGATATTGCGGATCAGCCGATTTCTCAGACAATCCTCAAAATTATGAAAAAAAGGGAATATATCAACACATATATGCATTTGAACAATTTTTACACCAAATAGGTAACATAAACATATATTTGAACAATTTATACACACAATAGGTAACATAAACATACTTATTTACTTTAGGAATAATAAAATTATTCACTACTTCCGAATTTGAAGATTTACTTCTTTAGAAAATTAGCCAAAAGTTTTTGTTTTTCTGTATTGAAACACTGCTTCTTTCTTTGTGATTGAAGTTTTTTAGCAGTATTTTATCACAAAGTGATGCCTCATCTTTTTCTCTAAATACTGAATAAGGTCATCAACATGAGCTAAAGCTGCGTTGTGGCTCACCATACTTTGTACCTTACCATCTTTTTCATGGTTCTCTTCCAAATTAATACCCAACACTTCTTCTAAAAATTGTTCATCAAGCCTGGAACATTAGTGTCACAATCAATCCACTCAATGATATTATCTTCATCCACATTTTCTCCACCAGCAACAGATTTTGCTAAATTCGCTAAATCATGAAATGTAAGTCTTTCCACTTCGTTTTCAGATTCTACCAAAGATTTTTTACATTTGGCAAAATCTTCCACCATGACATCAATAATGTTGATATCCGACCTGACTTTCAAGCACATTTTACGCCGTAAATGCTGTCGAGAATCGTGTAATCTTTGAAGAAGATTTTAAGATCAACTGCCTCTTCAATTATTTTTGTAAGTAATTTCGTTCTGTATTTTTTTCTTAATTGATGCGATTACGTCCTGGACCATTAGGCTGGATAACAGCAGTGACAATGATAGGCAAACTATTTTGCAAAAATATTACTATCTTCTGATTTCAATTGTAATGGGATGGAGCGATGTCAATTAGCAATACAGTTTTCTGTGGTAAATTTTGAAGACTCCAGATGCTCCCTGACTTGGGGAATGAACATTTCTTCAAACCATTTTATAAATAATGTTTGGTTCATCCAGCCTTTCTTTTGGTTAAAGTAATGTACTGGGAGTTTCTCAGCTCTTGTTCCCTTAAACGTTCTCGGTTTCTTTGATTTTTCAATCACTACTAGCTTTAGTTTATGGGATCCCGTAGCATTGCTGCAAGTCAATATTTTTAGGCGTTCTCCACTGCACTTATGTCCTGGAGCTTGATTTTCGCTTTCACATGCCAGAGTTCATGTTGGCAAACATTTACAGAGTAATCCTGGCTGATCGGCATTGTATACTTGTTCGTAAGTAATTTCATCTGATTGAAGAATTTTTTAAAATCATCTTTCAAATGTTCAGCAGATTGTTCGTCGAAACATAAATTCTCGCCGTAGGGACTTATTTCTCTTATGCCGTGGAGTTTTTTTAACCTTGTCAGATATCCGGACGATGCGTCAAATGTCCCCCATCATCGCGCCATTTAAAAAAATTATTTTGCTTTTGCAGCAACAATAGGCACTGAAACAGGCGTTCCCTCACTTCTCAAATGATTCACCCAACGTAAGAGTGCTGCATCCAGTTTTTCAATACTTCTGCTTTTCATACTTTTTCTTTTTTCATTGTTGCACAATTGTTTGATGAGGCTGCAAATTGCTTCAATTTATCCTTCTGTTTCAAAATGTCCCTAATTAATGCATTCTCCTATTCCATATATTGCAAGTTCATTTGTTTTCTTGTAGCACCATTTCCAATATTTTAATCCTTTCTAATTTCATCTGAATTGATAACACAACTCTTTTCCTTTTTTGCAATATTTTTCAAAAATTGAAAACACATAACTACAAAATTTAAATACAAACGCGAACTCCTGTAGGACATGTGTACACAGCTCAGCAAAAACAAGCAAACTGGTGTGCGTTATGAGAAATGGAAATAAAAAAAGCAGCACAGGGAGGGTGACCTTGTGTATCCGAACATTGTTTACCAAAAGATGTGTGGTCCTGCGACCGGGTTAGCTGCACGTGCTTTGTGCACGTGACTGTTTCCCGTGTTCAAATGGAATTTATGTGTAGTAAAAAGAGTCGAAAAGGTGAAATAAGTTCCATCTCAAGAACGGGAATGAAAAAAAGGAATTTAGACTTGCGGATAATCCGATCGCGAATAATCAGGAGTTTATTTACTTTGGTTTGAAAAAACAAAATTATTTTGAAATATTTCATCCGTGAAATAAAATATCTAAATTCTCGATATTCTTTTGCTTATAAAAATGTTTATATTCCTATACTCTAAATGCCTCATCTGAAGTTCTTTAAACTTCAGAAACTGAGACTGGTAAGCAGTGTTGCCAAGTCTAGCGGACTTTTTATTCAGAAATTCCGAATTCATACCAGAAATTTTGGTAATAATTTTATTTTATCCTATTTCCGTAATGTCTATCATCATATAAACAAAAATAAATATTTAAAAATTCTGAAAATATCGTAAATTTCTGAATAAAAAATCCGCCAGCTATAGAAACACTGCTGAAAAGTGCTTTAAAATACTGAAACTGATTTTTTAAAGTATTTATGTATTATTATTCAAAGTACTGTATAAATAGCTTTCTTGTATTTTAAGTTCTAAATGTTCATGATCAATATAAAGTTTATCTACGGATTTGCTAAGTAAACATATTAGTATTCATTTGGTTATAAAAAAATTTATCCTGTTTTTATTGTTTTTTTAGAAATTGATTTTTTGTGCTTATGTAGTATCATTCAACGCACCATCTATAAAGTGTTCTTTTATTCTATTAGTTCTTTAAGTTCACATTCAGTGCAATATGTATAGATGGCTTACACATATTTTTTCGAGTAATGTATCTGAACTTTTACATTTTTCATATTTTTACATATTGAATATGATATATTCAAATATTCATTTATAAATAGCTAAAAATCTCAACATTCATTAGCCAATAAAAATGTCTATATTTTGTATCAATCTATTTCCTACTTTAAATGTCTATTCTTATGTTTTTCCTTAAACAACAGAAACTGATTATTTTTATTTATTTAATATTATTCATGTACTGTCTAAAAAATATTTTCTTATATTAATGATTCTGAAAGTTAATGTTCAATACAAAGCTTTAGACGTATTTTATTTTGTGACTAGTATCCTAGCTTTTTTATTTCCCGGAACAAGAATAACCTTACTAGGAAACAAAACAGATGGCATTTTTTTTGTCAATGCTTGATCAGAGAACCATCGTATACGAAATCGATTTATGTTACAAATATATAAGCTTTTGCAACTTAGTTTTGTTTTGTGTTTTTAGGTTGTTGTTTTATTTTAACACTTGGTAGCCACTTACATACACATGTGTAAGAATATTTAGAAAATCTCTTTCTAATTAGATAACATAATTATAAATTGATGCTTCGTCCTTTTAATATGGATATACATAAAAACTGAATTATTGCTATTTTATTTATCCCTTTTGAAATTGTACATTACCAGGTGGCTCCGCCTTTTACAAGATACGCTCGCCAATCCCCATTCTGATACCTCAAACTCTAAAAAATCGTTGATTTCATCAACTCTAAAACGATTAAGGAAGATTGAATTATAATTAAACGACCAGTGGTAATCTACCGTAATCGTGTTTGCATTACTTTTCATTCGACTGGGAGAAGTTTAAGGCCAATCAACTGCTGTCGAAACAGCTATCAACTGTTTTCGTGATCTTATTTAATCTTATTTTTCCTTATTTTTAATCCTTATTTGATCTTATGTAATCAGATAAGTTCAATTAAACATTTGAAAATCAACTTGAGTTAAATGGCTAAGTAAATAATGTCGCAGCATGGCGGAATTTTATAACGATGCTATAAGAAAATTGGGTACTTCTTCATCATCCTGTCGACCACTTTCGTGAAAGAAAAAGCTGTCGGAAAATTATAGGATTTGACGCCAAAATTGTATGACCGTGGCGTCACATTAAATTCACATCAGATGCGTTACACGTGTTTGTTATGACATCGAGTGATTTTATATTCGACGTTTATCTCTATTTTTAATGATATCTTGCCAATTTATAAGCTATTTCGTTAATTTAAATTATAATTACGACCGGTAAACGGTGCCATCATGATATTAAAAGTAAAAAAAATTGAAAAAATGTTGCTATGCATAGTTACGCACAACATATCAGTTTCAACTCACGTCATAAACACTTATCCACCAGCCGAGGGGGATAATTAAGAAAAATACTAATAAATATTTTAGATTACTTTTTTTTCTCTTTTCATTAATGTATTATAAATTTAATTGTTTAAAGTTATTTATAGTTTACACTTTAGTGAGTGAGACTTTTTTTTTTAGTTTCCAATGTTACATTTTTTCATTTTTTTTGGGCATTAGAGTTTGGCGAATAGTTTAGTGATATATTTTTTTTTAATGGAAAGTTGTCAACAGTATAATGGAGAAGCACCGAAAATTGTTTTCACACATACATTGGAGAGGTAAAGATTAAATATATATTTTTTAATTTTTAGAGGTACAATTTTGAACATTTTTGTTTGATAAAGGGAACCTCACTGAACACATTTACACTGTTTCAGACTTTAATTCAAAATGAACATTGATTTTAGGAAGCTGAATTGCCAGAAACTCCAGAGTCACAATATAAAATCATGGCTCAGTTACCCAAGCTGTCCTTATATATATATATATATATATATATATATATATATCTAATATATATAATATATCTAATATAATATATTATCTAATATATATATATATATATATATATATATATATATATATATTAGTCCTTTTCATTAAAAATGGATAACCCATGTTATGTACCCGGACAGTATGTATTGTATCGTATATATGTATCGTGTGTGATATCCAGGAAATATAAAAAATGCGAACATACTAAAACAAATTTACTCTATCTAGTAAATTTTCAGATCAGGGGCCTCAACGTCAATTTTGAAACTCATTTTCATTTTCATCTCACTTTACACTATCTAATATCCTGAAAATAGCAAGTAATAATGTTAGATTATTTGTACATTTCTAAACATATAAGAATTCTTAAAGAGTCAGAAAATTTCTTTTTGAAGAATTGCAGATTAGCCTGATTTTGTTTAATTTTCTATTTCTGACATGCTCTGAAATTCAGTTGCTAGGCAGCCGTTAAATAAAAACAGGACAAAAAAAAAAATAAATAAATAAAATAAAAAATACACACGTATTTCAAAATTGTAAAAAGGATAAAGTTTTTTTTTAAAATTATTTTGTCAGATTTTAGTATTAAATATCTCTTAAAATATTTCTTCAATTTAATTTTTTTTCTATTAATTTCGATTAAAAAAAGTTTAATCTGCTTCAGCGTATTTATCGAACATTTCTCTATAAAACTACCAATTTTCATGTCTTTATATGGAATAGTTTTCTGAATACTATCCCATAAAGACCTCAAGGCACAAAAAAGGCATTGACAGCTGCTACGGTGCACAGTGGAGTATTTGATGCAAAATCTGTGGGCAAAAATCAGAAATTAAAATTTGCTCAAAAATTGTAAAAATCATATTTTATAATAGCTCACTAACTGGTGCATCGATATATGTGTATTCCATGAGTATGAGTCATAACCCACGGCTCCTAGCCTCAGTTGAAGTGGAAGTCTTTTTGTGAGAAAACATTCTGTTCTGTTATGTTTCAACTTTGTAATTGCGTTTAAATGAATACTTTTTACATGTTCATTTAAATAGTTTTATTTCTAATATAATAAAAAATAATTAAAATTGAAAATGGGTTAATAATGAGCATTTTTAGATCTCATTTATTGAAATATATTTACTGTAATATATTATCTAATATATTCAAAGACTTTTAAAGCTATGTCGGGGTTTGTCGGACCATTTTTGTGTTGTAAACGTATTGGTTATTTCATTTGAAGGCAATTTTTTTTAATGTTCTGCATATTGTTGCCATTTTAAGATATCAGTTTTTTTTGGAAGGACTGCAAATCTATTAAAAACCCTCAAAATCCAGCATCTCTATACTATAGAGACTCAACTTTGCTAAATACTAAATGGAAGTAATATATATATATATATATATATATATATATATATATATATATATATATATATATATATATATATATATATATATTTATATATATATATACATATATATATATATTATATACATTGGTTTTTATAAATAATTACAAATTTATGTGTAATAAAATTAATCACATTTAATTAAACATTACTTTTAAATAAAACAAACCTATCAACAAGTAATGTCCTCTTATAAACAGTAAACAATTAAGTAAACATTGTATTAAATATTAATTTAATTAAGTAAATACACACATTTATGCATGTATAACATTAATTAAGTGTATTTACTAATAGTAACTCAACAACAATCGTTTTAACTTTAATACACATCAAAATTAATTTTGGACAGGATTTTGCCTCAAATACTCCATTGTACAACATCTGCGGCGGCGGTGTTTACTTTTTTTTTTTTAATATAGAGAGATAACAATAACATAAGTAGGAATTTCAAACTATTTGATACATCTCTTTTAGGAGTCTGTGAAAAGAATATGCCAAGTTACATTTTTCACGTGATATATTTCAAAATTATATGACATATCAATTTGGTTCATCTACAAATCATTTTAAAACTTTGGTCTATGCTTTATCGAAATACGTTATTTATCCTATCGATTACCGCTACAAATATATTGGCTCGTATAACTTAATTTTAATTTGTTTTCTTAGTTTTCTTTCGCCATTTGACTTTCCTATCTTTGGACCGCTGAAAACGACATTGAACGGTTGCTGTTTTTACTCGGACAGCGAAGTCATGGACAATGTTCGAAACTGGTCTCTATTTCAGCCAAAGGACTTCTAAGAGCAAGCTATTCATTACTAGCTGAAACAGTGGGACAATTTCTTGTGCAGCTTTGGAAATTTTGTTTAAAATAAACTATGTAATTTCATTCTGTGGCTCCTGTTCCGTATTCATTTGTTCCACCATAATATTTAAAACAACATTTTTAAAATAACAGAAACGTGCCATGTTTACTAGGGTGGGTCAAAAAAACCGAAAATTATATAATCGAAACATAATAGTGCGGGAAAGTTGCCATTGGTAATAAAGAATAAATTCACAAAATATTACACCAAATGGTTAATATCTTTTACCGCGCAAAAGGGCCAAATTTTTGAAAAATCGCAAAAAAATTATTTTTTCGAAAAAAAAAATTATTAAACCTTAACAATACAATTTCTAATAGAGTGCAACAGTTACTTCAAGATGTTAGTATTATTCCAACAAAATGGTGAAATCATTTCTATTACCGCCATAAAAACGGTCAAAATTTTGAAAAAAACGGCAAAAATTTCAATTTTCAGTTTTTTTTTAATTTTCCCAATTTTTATTATGTGCCTACAATTAAATAAATTAACATTATATCTAGTAATAACTTATAAATGTCTAGTAATATTTATCATGGTGTTGCCAACCAAGGGCGAGAGGGGTCGCCCCCCCCCTAAATTTGAGAAAAAAAGTCTTTTTGAAGGAATTTTAAGGAATTTCCGGGAAATTTTGGTGATTTCTTTTGTAGGGGAGTCCCCATACATAAATTCCACCTCATTTTCCAGTTTTGGGGGCACCCTACAAAAAAAATCCTAAAAATTGCCGGAAAATCCCCAGGATCCCTTCAAAAAGCCCCTTTCTCTCAAATTTAAGAGGGGCGGGCCCCTCTTGCCCTTGGTTGGCTACACCATGATCAAAATTACTAGACATTTATAAGTTATTACTCGATATAATGTAAATTTATTTAATTGTAGACATGTAATAAAAATTGGAAAAATTGGAAAAAACTGAAAATTGAAATTTTTGCCGTATTTTCAAAATTTTGACCGCTTCTGTTGCGGTAATAGAATGATTTCACCATGATAAAATTTTATTGGAATATTACTAACATCTTAAAGTAGTTGTTGCAATCTTTTAGAAATTGTATTGTTATGGTTGGATAATTTAATTTTTTTTTTAGATAAAATCATTTTTTTTACGATTTTTCTAAACTTTGGCCCCTTTGCGGCGGTAAAAGATATTAACAATTTGGTGTAATATTTTGCGAATTTATTTCTTATTACCAATGGCATCTTATTACCAATGGCAACTTTCCCGCACTATTAGGTTTCGATTATATAAATTTCGATTTTTTTCGACCCACCCTAATGTTTACTTTGGGATGACTTTAATTTAAAAAGAAATAACTATTTCGATTCGTTTAATTAAAGAGCAAATCTATAAATAATTACTTAATAAATTGCTGTTAATCTTTATTTCATGCTAAAACAGAGATTTGCATAATTTTACTTTTTCTTTATATAAGAATTAAAGATGTTTAAAAATTATGTTTTGAATGTGCAGTTTTGTTAATTCGTAGCATCAAAATTGATTGTGGGGAATGAATTCTCCTCTTTTTTCGCTTCAACCAGTCACAGTTGACAATTGATGACTTCTCATTTTTCGGTTTAATTTCAAGGCTGAGGTCCCTTTCCTTAAAACGTTTGAATGTTTTTTAACTGTCCGGACAGTGCTCTTGTACTGGCCTCCAATTGTACGAGTTTTAAGGACAGCTTTATTGGTTTTAAGGCCTAGTCTAAAATAATGCCTTACGCTGCATAAAATCTCAACATTTGTATCACCCTTTATGTGACGTAAAATTAAAAGATATATTCCTGTATGATTATAGAATTTAGAGGAACAGGTATACTCTTAAATAACATATTATGTTCAACAATAGGGGTGAGAAAGAGCCAGTTACATGGTTTGGTATAAAAGCATCAAAAGAAACGAAAATACTTTTGATACAGCCTAATAATATACAGGGAAATATTGAGGAAAGTGTCTGCAATAAAAAATAATCCATTTACTATTAATATCTACATTGAAAATTCTGTTTAACTGAAATGTTTCATTAATGTCGAATGATTCATGAATTAAATGTATGGAGCAAATTTTAATGTTTTAAATTTCCACTTTTAAAATTTTTCATGATCGAAATTAACAGGAAAGTAAAATATAAAGCGTGCATTGTTCAAGTGCAGTCGGATGTAAGAAAACGTTGACAACTGAAAAGTGAAGTTGATAATTTTGTTGAAGCTTTGAACATAGTTTTAGGCAAATAAAAATTATATTATTATTTTTTAATCAATGAATGGAAAGGGGATAGCTAAATCTTATTAGTATCCAGAAAAATATTGATGAAATATATAACTGTGTGACGGATATGTTGTACATTTTTTAATACATAAGATTTGACAAAGAAAGAGTAATATAATTATTTAAAATAAAATTTTGATAAAAGGTTATTTTTTTGTTATAAATTTATATATTAAATAGTCCGTATATGGTTAGTATTGAAAGGATATAATTAAAAATGATAAGTTCGGAAATACCAGTTCATTATTATTTTTATTATTATTCATTCACACACTCTATCAATTTTGATCAAAATTAAAACAAAAATTTTGAGCATTCGTATTATAATGTAAACATACTTATACATGCACAGAAGCACAAACGCGCATATACACACATATATATACATATATATATAGATATATAATATATATAGAAATAAAATAAAGTACATTGTATCATTATCAATAAAATATTGAGTGTTCCGAATTCTTCAGCCAGCAAAAGGGAAAGTTCATTAGATAGAAGAATGTGTTTTCTTATATAATCCAATAGACAACACATCCAATACGAGAAAGATAAGATCTTGATCTTTACACAAAGGCATTAGTGGGGTGAATGGATTTTTAGGTGTAACAAAAAACGGAAATCCCATTTAGTTTCGGTATGTTCATAATAGAAAATTACATTTATTTTCTTATCGACCATGAGACTTATGAAAGCGATAATGTTTCAGCTCAAGAGTAATGGACACGAGATCTTTAACTAATTCTTCTTTAGATATTTTTTTTAACTGTAGCAAGTTTTGTTCTTTTATCATAGGAAATGTTTTTTCTCGGGAAGATAGTCTGAAAAGAAAAAATAAATTATTAAAACAAGTAAGTCTCAAAAGAAAAAAAAAAACAAGTTGGAAATTGTACGTTAAACGTGACATAGGACTCTCGTTCGTTTTAAAACTAGTTTCATAATGTAAAAAACTCATTCTTATTATTTCATTGAATTGAATTATATCGTCTGCTATAAGCGAAATGAGCAAGCATTTTTTTAGGTGCGTTCGTAATTATATAAATACGTAGCACCTATAGTCGTCGTTTGGTCCGTCCGTCTGTCTGTCTGTCTGTCTGTCCGTCTGTCTGTCTGTCCGCATATAACAACGCAAAAACTACCCAACCAAATGGTTTGCAATTTAAAATATATTATCTTTGCAGAATTTTGTCGAGACATTTCAAATTTTATTAAAATCGAATCAAAACTTTAGGAGATATTAATAAAAATATTTATTAAGAAATTTGAATTTTTTTTTTTAAATTGGTGCTTTTTTGTTATAGGAGCTTCCGAAGTTTAATCGTCAAGCGACCGAGATACTTATTTTATGACAGAAATTAATCTGCAGACGATATAATTCATTTCACAGAATTAAAAATCATCAAGATCTGAATATTTATATAACTAGCTGATACATATATATCTGAATATTTATATAACTAGTTAAGATATTTGTATGAACAGTGTCATAAAATATATACTTAACTAGCTGTTTAACCCGTTCTACGCACGGGATATCATGAATTTAATTCTAAAACGTGCGTACGAACGCACCTCGTTTGTAACGTTTGACGTACAATTTCCAACTTGTTTCTTATTACGTATGCCACGTTTACAAATGCGATTTTTTTTTCTACACCAGACAGCACTGTAAAATTCACCATGGAGATTTTCTTTGGAAATGAGTACGTCTATGGTTTAATATTTTTATGACTCATAATGAACGAATCTCCTGTGTTTATTTACTCTAATGGATTGAGATATTCGACTGTTAATGTAATTTCCACTGACGTCATCTCAGAATCTATGCACTTTTTAATGTAGCTCATGTCTCAAACAAACATTTTTTTTCAACGATGTTTCTAAAAAGGTCATTTTTATACAATTTTATTCGAAAAAATAATTTTGAATAAAAATGACCGCCTGGCATATGAAAAAAGAAGTGTTTTGCCCATATTTGTCTTCTTCAGTCACATGACTTGCGCCTTTATTATATAGATTACGTACGATAGGATTTAATAGAATAAAGAAAACTTTTATTAATATCTTTTAAATTTTGATTCGATTTTCATAAACTTTGAAATGACTCGAAAAAGTTCTACAACGATAATATATATTAAATTTCAAAACATTCGGTTGGGTAGTTTTTGCGCTGTTATATGCGAGCAGAAGGACGGACCAGACGACGACTATAGGTGCTATGTATTTATATAATTACGAACGCACCTAAAAACTGACTTCAAGGGACATATTTTTCCATATTACAGAGTTCGTACACTATTACCACAGATTTTTAATAGATTTTTTCTATTTAAGGTATCCGCAAACCTTCAGAGGGGATTTTTTTGAATTTTTTTGAAATTTTTGTTTATACCAATTTTTTATAATGTAATTTAAGTTAAATTTTGAAAAAACATATAAAAATTTTAGCAATTACACAGAAATAATTTTCAAAAGTGAAAAACAGTCAAAATTATGTGAAAGATTGACATTTTCGCAAAACATGATAACTTAAAAACAAACCAATGTATTCACATTTTGCACTCAGAAAAAGAAACTGATTAAAACTACAAAACATATTTTTGGAGTACATTTTGTTGTTTTAGCAACATTTTACTTCAATTAACAAAACATTTTTGCTGACGATACAATTTTTTTTTTTTTTTGGAATTGCAAAAAAAAAAATTTTTTTTGTTGATTCAAACAAAATTTTTATTGACCTATATTTAAACAAAATTTTTGTTTAAATATAGGTCAATGGAAATTTTGTAAATTCAGCAAAAATGTTTTGTTAATTGAAGTAAAGTGGTTCAATTTTACTCCAATTTTGCTAAAACAACCAAAATGTACTCAACAAAAATGTTTTGTAGTTTTTATCAATTCCTTTTTCTGAGTGTGTATATTTCATAATGAAAATAATAACTTTCTCTAGGACATAGGCTATTCGCATTATAATAACATCTCTAAGGAAGATGCTGCAGCGCTTGAAGTATTAATGCAATGGAAAATTCGTAAAATTTGTTGCAACTTTGTCAGTTATACCAGTGTAAATATAAAACTAATTAACATATTATCATAAGTGTAGTTTATTTCCTCAATAATCATTTGTAAAAGAAGTAAAAACAAATTAAAGACATTCCATGCATAATTTTCTGCTATAGGGTGTTGTGCGTGTAGCAAAAAAAAAAAAAAAAAAAAAAACATTTTCAAAAGAAAAAAGAAAAAAAAAAAACTCCTACTATACAAAAAAAATGTTACTCTTTAAAGGGTCATGACATGTATTTTCTTGGACATATTCAATTTAAATGCTAAATCTCGAAAAAGAAGAATGTAACCAAATGTTTTGGCTTACTTTCGATTTGCAGAGCAATACTTCCGGTTGTAAAATTCTTCCGCAAGCTGTAACAGCTGTAACTTTAAACGACTATAACTCTGGTTCTAATTAAGATATAGACACAATTTAACCAGAATTCTATAGATAAAACATTAGATTTTAGTATCATTGCGAAAATGACAAATTGATATTTCTATTGAAAGCGACATTTCAAAGGTGTGCTGATACCGTAATATTTAAACAGCCGATATTATAGACTCATTATTTAATTTCAGGATTTGTAATACTTCTCTGCATTTAATTAAGGCGAAAAATTTTATTAAAAATGTGGTAAAGGCATACGAGCCCTGTATTACACTGATATTTAATTATTGAACGCCAGTTAGCGTATTTTAGTAATAGTGGTGTGACACAGCGGAGTGTTTTTATTATCCACATATTTTCTTAATCCCCTTGTTGCCAATATCGTACACTTTGACGTGCAGTATACCCTGTAAAAAAATAAATATGCTTAGTAATCTTCGAAAATATAATATAACCATGAACATAAATATAATATAACCTTTTCCAAGTTTCCTACGATTTCGAAAAGAATTCTTTTATCTTTAAAACCCCCAGAAACAAATAATTTTTTGAAATTTAGAGAAGCGTTTATAAAAACAAACTTTCTTTTTTTTGCCCGTAACTTTTGGAAATGTTTCCGAGTAGATTTCACAGGGCATTAATAATTTTTCTGAAGCCAGAATATAGGTTTTAACAAGTATCGGTGAAATAAGTAAAAGTTTTAGTTGCGTAGCTGAATTTATACATACAAGAGTAACAAAATTACATTTATTTTAATATCCATGTTAATACTGTTGATTTATCATGTTTGTTGAAAAGATGATGTGTTAATGAAGACGTTTACTTCATAATAAATAACATACGAAAAACGTATATAGTTTTATATTAATTATTTTTTTAATATACGTCGATACATCAATTTAGTGATTTTTCCATAATCGGGTTCGGTACCCAAGTCAAATCAGCGTGTTTTATGGGATTGTTTTTGGAAAAATTCCTGAAATTAGAAGTGATTATCAAAATAAACATTGGATGCTTATAAAAGAGGGTATTTAAAAAAATCCCGTGTGTTTTCTTCTATACTTATTTACGTTTATTAATTATGTGAAAAATAAAGTAATACATACTTAAAAACAATGATGGTGTTACGAGCGCGCATCACATGGAAATAGGAGTGTCTTTTACTATATCTTTTTTTACTCCATCCACGCAATTTTAACAAGAACGTAAAATCATGGGTCAAGTACTGTTTATGAACACTTTCCAACACATTCAAAATACTATAATAAAACTTCACTGTTTAATAAGGTGAAATATGATGTCTAAGCAAACAAGGTCAAAGTCAAACCGGGCGGGAGTCCTACATTTTGGCTTAAGCTCAACTAGGCCCGCGCATGTCTAAGTAAATAATTTGTAAAGTGAATAACGCATTTAAAAACCTAATTTCAGAAATTACTACCAACAGTCGGAAAAATATCTTAATTCTTTTGGGTAGCCCTGTATATGATCTACAAATTTCTATATCTAATACATAACATGCTAAAATTTAGTTTAGTTGGGAAGCGAATAGCACAGCTGAAAATTTCCTTTCAGAAATTTCCATCAATAAACGGAAATATACTCGAGATGTTTTGCGCAGCCCTGTATAGGATCTATAAAATTTATATACACAAAGTTTTTTTCAAAAAAAAATATAAATAAATAAAAATGTATGTCAAATGTATAAACGCGTGGCCTTTTCAGCAATTATTGTTCATAGACAGTACTGTAACCTAATTGTTTTTTGTATCCCTGTATATATGAACGTTAAATGCTATGTTAACCATATTATGTAGTAAGCATCAGGTAGTGCACCTCAGTGCTATATATCCATTTCAATATATTTGAAATAGTGTTCCATCATTAAAATACACCGCAAATGATTTTTCACAATAGACAGCAATGTAACGGAATTTTTTTATTATCTCTGTATACGGATTATAAGTGCTTCACACTTCATTTTTTTAATACCGAACATGCTATAGTAAACCTGAATAACATATATAATATTCATGGAAATCCGACAATATTTTCGCAAGTTAGAGCACTGTCAGACAAACAGACAAACCGAATTCATAAGCACTTTTCAATATGTTGGAAAGTGTTAATAAAAACAAGTTGGAAATTGTACGTCAAACGTTACAAACGAGGTGCGTTCGTACGCACGTTTTAGAATTAAATTCATGATATCCCGTGCGTAGAACGGGTTAAACAGCTAGTTAAGTATATATTTTATGACACTGTTCATACAAATATCTTAACTAGTTATATAAATATTCAGATATATATGTATCAGCTAGTTATATAAATATTCAGATCTTGATGATTTTTAATTCTGTGAAATGAATTATATCGTCTGCAGATTCATTTCTGTCATAAAATAAGTATCTCGGTCGCTTGACGATTTAACATCCATCGGAAGCTCTTCTAACAAGAAAACACCGATTTGAAAAAAAAAAAAAATCAAATTTCTTAATAAATATTTTTATTAATATCTCCTAAAGTTTTGATTCGATTTTAATAAAATTTGAAATGTCTCGACAAAATTCTGCAAAGATAATATATTTTAAATTGCAAACCATTTGGTTGGGTAGTTTTTGCGTTGTTATATGCGGACAGACAGACAGACGGACAGACAGACAGACAGACGGACGGACAGACGGACGGACCAAGCGACGACTATAGGTGCTACGTATTTATATAATTACGAACGCACCTAAAAAGGAAATTATGAAAACCGTTGTAGCTTTTCTTGCCTTAATTTTAGCAATGCTTTGGTATTATTATGATAATTTCACAACACAATTATGTATTACAAATTTTCAAACAGTATCATGAATATTAACTATTAAAACAAAATTCCTGTCTTACTTTTATTACATGTTTTATGAGAGGTTTTGATGAACGGGTAGCGCCTAAATGGAATATCTTATATGGAAAAAGTATACGAGCCCAAAGCAGTCCACTGCAATCGCATCGTATATCAGTGAAAAAAAGTTTTGAAATGATTTTCTGGAAAACGACGTTTATAAAATGACTAAAATACGTAAATGATTTTCCAGAACTTATGTAACATTTTAGAAACATACAATGGATATAAAACAACCATAAAGTTAGAGAGTGGCCATTTCCGGTAAAATATAAATTCTCAAAATCTGATCATGCTTTAAGCTGTTAAATATTCATAACTTAAACAAAAAATTTTAATATAAAAAATACAGTTAATCTGGGAATACCGTTTTGTGGACATTTTCCGCTACATTTTCCTTTTTAGTAATAATAATAATAATAATAATAATAATAATAATAATAATAATAATTTTAATAATAATAATAATAATAATAATAATAATAATAATAATAATAATAATAATAATAATAATAATAATAATAATAATAATAATAATAATAATTTTAATAATAATAATAATAATAATAATAATAATAATAATAATAATAATAATAATAATAATAATAATAATAAGCAAATCATAATAATAATTGTAATAGTAATAATAATAAATAATGTGCATAATTTAAAAGAACCTTATGTTTAGATTCAGGAGATAATATTATTTTAAACAAAAATTTTAGAGATAATTATTTTAGAGAAAATGTTATTTTTGTTAGTTCTTATATTGCTGAAATTTGTTCGGATACGGAACAGATTTATGAATATTCATCAAATTTGCTCCGATATGCGGTAAAAGTCATGAACCAAGCACGTTCATGAATTAAATTGATGATAGCTTAAAGTATGATATTAAAAAAAAAAGACATTGACGTTTAAATTACATAAGGAAAAGTATGAACAATAGATATTAATATTTTGTGTGCATCATCGTTAAACTATGATTTAAGCAAATATTATTTAATGAAGCTTGCTGTTATTGAACCATCTACTTTTTCTAGTCATTTTAAAGCTGTGATAGGTGCATGGTATAATTACTTTTCCATTACTCATCTACAAGGACAGGTATTTATCAACAACATTTCGCTATTTATTCACCTATGATTATCCAAGTAGCACTATTTCTATTGCAATTTCTGATCTCATCAATGATGATCATATATATTGTATCAACCATTGCCTTCAGATAACAATTTGTCGCATATAAACTGTTTGTTACAGGTACAAACTCTTAAAAACTGCGATTGTCCATTTTTCGAAACACTTTATTGCTTCTATCACTGTTTGTATATCCAATACAATGTACAACGGCTACTCGAAGACTGTTTTCAATTTTTTAAAAACATATTTATAATCTGTGATTATATTTTACGATAAATTTAAATTTCAAAATTAATTAGATTCTGGGTGTTTCTTGCCTGTTATTATTAATAGGACATTCTTTTTTAATATCTTTGTCTCTCTCTAACTGGCTCCAAGGCACAGAAAGACGACAGGATTGGAAAATTAGTAGTACAGAAGTCGATGCTTCCAAATATAATTATTTATGTAATAACATTTTTTTCATATACTTTTTCTGGTGCTACGTTTCAATATATTTCAGAATACAAAAGAGATCATTGTATAATGATTTACTTTTTTTTACGTGAGTTCGTAATTATATAAATACGCAACCGCTATAGTCGTCGTCTGGTCCTTTCTTCCGTCTGTCCGCATATAACAGCGTAAAAATTACCCAATCGAATAGATTAAAATTTAATGTTTGTAATCTTTGCAGAATTTGATCGAGTCATTTCAAATTTTATGAAAATCGAATCAAAACTTAAAAATATATTAATAAAAGTTCTCTTCATTCTATTAAATCCTATCATACGTAATCAATTCAATGATATCCCATGATAGGTATTGATTCTAGGTTCACATGGTGATTACGTCCTATTGAAGATGAAGTCATATTATTTCCGTATTACTGAATTTAAAAACCGAACTTGTATACTAAAATTGTTTAATTATATTAATCATATAATCTATCGACAGTTTTTTGAATAGATGCTTCCGGAGCAATAGACATTAAATGGAAAAACGAGTCCAAATATGGATTTCATGTTCTGAAATTTTTAAAGCTAGGCTTAACTTTCCCATTGGAATTTTCAGTAAATGTCAACAAAACATGAAATGTTGCCAACTTAAAATGTACTTATTTTATTACGGAAATTAATCATATCATAATAACAGACAATATAAATCATTTCACTGAAATAATAACGATGATATTTTTACATTGTCTTGTATTGGATATCTGCGCATTGTTTAAATTTAAGGTACCATAATTGTAATTAATTGTTTGTAAAAATGTATTGAAATTTAATTTCATAAAGTAAAACTAATACCTATAATATGAAAAAGTGCACATAAAATAAATTTTGTATTCATGCATTTTTGCATAATAGTGAATCAGCTATTGTAACAAGGTCTGAATATTTATCAAACTAGTTATAGTACACATCCTTTGTCACGTATGACGTACAATTTCCAACTTGTTTTTTCGGTTTTTCTTTTTTCTTTTTTTTTAATTTTTAATTTTTTTTTAAATTTCTCTTGTGGAGAACAGACTCGGTTTTCCGGATAGAACCCATTGTCTTCCCTCAGAGGCCACGTACCTTGCCCAGACCTCGGGCCTAACATATCAAATTCATTGTTCTCTTGGAAATATTTAATTTTTTATCTGTATGTCTTTGCAATATTTAAAATATTTGAGTCCATATAAGCCATTTTTAACCTTTAATGTAATCTGACTGACTTTTTATATGACTTTTTATAGAACCTTTAAACACACCCATATATAAAACTTGAAGTTCTTTAATAACGCGTAGTATATTCATTTATGTAATCAATTGCATAATGTATGTTTTACAATTATTGAAAAATTCTTAATGCTGGTTTCATATTCGTATTTGAATTAAACATTCTTCTCTCAGTTTTAAATAAAGTATTATAAAAATAATACAGAAAATTGGGCAAATAAGAAAATGCCTTTTCCTTTCTTTTTTCTATAGATATTTTATATAAGTAATGAAGCTTTAACCCTCTAAGCGTGTGGAACGTAATATTCCGTTCACTAAGCTCCAGGTTTCACTGCAATATATGCAATGTTTAAGATAATGTAATTCTATAGATTTAATGAATTTTCAAAACATTGAAGAATGATAAATACTCTCAAGGGTTACAATCATATTTGTAATTAAGTTTTATTTATAATGCTGAAAGAATCATATTTGTTTAGCATTTAAAACAAAATGCAAAGAAAACAACAATACAATTTTACCCTTTTTCAAACCGCTCAGATGGTTAATGCATAACTGTGACGAATTGAAGATCAGATATTATGCGTGCATTGGCAGTTCCATTTTTTATAAATGGTTTCTCGAATACTGGAGGTTCTTTTTCCAGATTTAGTAGAGACAAATGTCTTTTAGCTGCTGAGTTCTGTAAAGTTTACATTAACAAGATCAGTTATTAATTTTCAATAGACAGGTGTTGGACAAAAATATGGAAACACCTAAAAGAACATATTACCAGGCCTAATACGGTATAGGTTAACCATTGGCATTCAAAAAGCTTGCAGTCTTCTCGGAATGTATAAATACCGGTCCTGTATGGTTTCCAAGGAAATATTATACCATTCTTCTTGCAAAATAGAGGCAAGTTCAGGTAATGATTGTAGATGTGGATAGTGATCACACACCTTTCTCTCTAAAATGGACTATAAAAGCTCAATAATATTGAGATCTGGTGAGTGTGGTGGCCAAGTTCGATGCGACAAATTACCCTCATGCTCACAAAACCAGTCCTTGACGATCCGAAATGTGTGAACAGGGGCGTTGTCATCTTAGAATACAGCGTCACCATAGGGTAACAAACATTGTACCATGGGATGGACATGATTGGCCAAAATGGTCCCATAATCCTTGCCAGTAATGTAACCTTTCAGAGGAATCATTGGGCCCATAGAATACTATGATATGGTGACCCAAATCATGAATCCCACCATGTTTTACTCTTTGCTGAAAGCAGTCTGCATCGTAGGCTTGGGACGTCTTTCCCAACACGTAAACTTGGCTAGAAGCTGAAAACAGTGTGAAATAAGACTCATCCGACCATATGACTGTTGCTGACAGGCTTTGTGAGCTCGACATTCAGTTCAGCAGTGACTTTTTCAGCTGTCGTCCTCTTAATTTTCGTCACAATTCTCTTTAAATACATTTCCAATACAATTCTCTTCATATCTTCAATACCATCTACCAACAGAATACACACTTACGGTTGCGTTGTGACTTAACGTATGATGTTTTTCCACCTTTCCTGTATGTGGTACATTTTAACGATGTGTTGAAAAAAATTATTTTGTGGCCGCTGTTGGCATTTTTATATCTGAAATATTTACTTATTCCATACGAAGCCTGCACAAACTTCAAGAACATACAAAATAAAAATAAAAATGTTTCATTCAAACCTGCAAATTGCAATAACTCCCGTGTTTCATCATTGCATTTAAACACATGTCTGTTCAGGAATTTTCACAATTTGTTGTAAGTGTTTTGCGCGAATCTAAGTGAATTCCAATTTTAGGCAGCTATGGAAAATACCGTTTATGGAACTATCAGGATATCAGAAAGGAGGTCCTATATTGAACCGAAATCGTAATTAATAAGAAAAGTTGCCATTTATTGTGAAGAAATTTTATTTTTAGAGTTTTATTTTGCAAATGCGCATTCACCTTCCACATATATTAAACTTGCAGCGCCAAATGCCTCCTAGTGACTACTTTTGGTAATAATTCTTATTTCTGTCGAAATAAAAAAAAACATTTTTCACTGTTCTCGTACACCAGATGGTGTTGCATTTTCACCAATAATTACTAACTATAGTTCTCAGAATACCTCACGTTATTTATGTCGACCCTGTATTTTTATGTTTCGTATGTTTGTTTGTTTGTTTAAACCGCATTTGATTGTATTCTTCATAAATCTTGATATATTTGTAACTGAATATAATGTAACTCAATAGTACGGAACTTAAGCTGAATACTTTAAGGACAGTATTGTTTTTTGTTTCTTTTACAGAAAATATAATCTGAAATGCAATTATCGTTTGAAAAATTTTTGGTATAATTAATCTCCGTTTATAATAATGCTTAATTTTATTTTATAAAGCTCGTACAGATGACGGTCCAGTATAAGATTCGTCTGAAACCCAAAATTGCATTTTTGTCTGTCTGTGATTTATGTATTTCTACACTTTCACAAAAAATAATCGCAAATTTCTACGAAATTTGAATAATTTGTCGTAAGTAGCAATTAGACAACATATATTGGAGACAATAATTCATAGTTTTGAATGCAGATTTCGTCATGTCATTTCTTCGAACGGAAATCATTTTGAAAATCCGTTATATTGAACATATTTTTTAAATTCAAATTTGAACTTTAATTTTCTGATTTTTTAACAGTTTCAACGCACTGTCTTTCAAACAAAATTAAACAGTGTCGCTACAATCTGAGACTCTTTATGTTGGATGTCAAACATATCTGAAAGTTTGACTCGATGACTTCTATCGCAATCTGAAAAAAATCACACGCATTGTACCCAGTGGAACACCGTGTATTATGTTCTCTGTCCTCGTAATTTAACATATTTTATCAACCTAAGTTTAAATTTTGACAGAAAATATCTGCGAAAAAATGATGCATTGAATGGAAGTGATACATTTAATTTGAATTCAATGAAAATCCAATACATGTTCCTTAACATCATTACACCCAGAAAAAAGTTTTGTTGAATCAACAAAAATTTAGTTGACCCAACAAAACTTTTTGTTTAAATATAGGTCAATGGAAATTTTGTTTGAATCAACAAATTTTTTTTTTTTTTTTTTTTTTTTTTTTTTTTTTTGCAATTCCAAAAAAATTCCAAAATTTTGTATCGTCAGCAAAAAATGTTTTGTTAATTCAAGTAAAATGGTTCATTTTTTCTTGAATTTTGCTAAAACAACCAAAATGTACTCAACAAAACATGTTTTGTAGTTTTAATAAATTCCTTTTTCTGGGTGTACCTTCCAGAAGTATAACGTAATTCAATACAGCGGCTCTGAAGCTGAATACTTTAAGAACAGTACATTTTTTTCTGCAGAAAATATAATGTGAAATGTAATTATCGTTTGAGGAATTTTGGTACAACCAATCTCCGATTATTATAATTCCATTTTTTATTTAAAAAAGCTCGTTCAGATGATGGTTCAGTATATGCTTCATCGGAAACCCAAAATTGCATTTTTGCCCGTCTGTCTTTTGTGTATTTTCACATTTTCACAAAAATAATCGCAAATTTCTACGAAATTTGAATATTTTGATGGAAATAGCTGTAAGACAATATATATATTGGAGACAACAATTCAGAGTTTTGAATACAGATTTTGTCATGTCATTTCTTCGAACGGACATCAGTTTGAAATTCCCTTATATTGAACATATTTTGTAAATACAAATTTTAATTTTAATTTTCTGATTTTTTAACAGTTTCAGTCTTTCAAAAGAAATTAAACAATTACCCTAAATTCTGAGACTCTTTATGTGGGATATCAAACATGTCTGGAAGCTTGTCTCGATGACCGCTATCGGAATCTGCAAAAATCACACGCATCGTATAAAGTGGGACTATTGTATAATGCTCCCTGTCCTCGTATTTTAAAAGTTTTTATCAAACTAAGTTTAACTTTTGACACAAAATATATGCGAAAAAGTGATGCATTGAATTGAAGTGATACATTTAATTTGAATTCAATGAAAATCCAATTCAGGTTCCTTAACAACATTACCTTTCAGATGTATAACGTAAGTCAATAGTGCGGCTCTTAAGAGCCTACATCAGTCACGCGAAAAAACGCACAAGCTAATGTTATGTCTATGGGAAGGTTCTTGCTCGATTTCTCGCTCGCATTTTAATATTTTTAAATGAATTTTGTTTGCATAGGACAGCTGAGGCCGATCTCTAACGTTGTTAGTTTTTACTTTTTCGATTTTGGTTCCAGTTTTTTTATATAAGTGTACTTTCACTTTCAGAACCGGTTCCAACTGGTTCACAAATTAGAAATGTCCGCTTATAAAAAAACTGTAACTGAAATCGAAAAAGTAAAAAGTAACAACGTTAGGGATCGGCCTCAGCTATCCTATGCAAAAAAAAGAGACCCTTCTCATAGACTCAACATTAGCTTGAGCGTTTCTTCGCGTGACTAGCGTAGGCTCTTAAGCTGAATATTTAAGGACAGAAACATTTTGTTACAGAAAATGTAAAGTGCAATGTAATTATGGTTTGGAATTTTTTGGTGCAATCAATATATTATTGTTATAAGTTTTTGTGGATTATAATTTGATATTTTTATACTGATAGACTTTTTACATTGAATCAATATATTACTGTTATAAGTTTTCGTGTATTATAATTTTGATATTATTATATTGATAGATTTTTT
This sequence comes from Maratus michaelseni, assembly GCA_963931845.1. NCBI lineage: Eukaryota > Metazoa > Arthropoda > Arachnida > Araneae > Salticidae > Maratus > Maratus michaelseni. The sequence goes on from OZ007591.1 coordinate 309,912,758, forward strand.
CATATTGACAAAATGTTGTATATTTATATAGAGTATAACCAGTAATTTTTTTTTTCAAAATTTATGTTTGTAATGTAACTGAGTATGTAATTCATAATTTAACATCAAATTAGAGCAATGGAATTATTTTGCCTCATTTCTGTTATAATAAACACCTACGTCAAGTATAAGTAGATGTAATATAAAATGTTGTATATTCATATAGTATTTTATTTCTAATTTTAAACTTTTAAGGAAATTTGTTTTACAAATAATTTGGATAATTTATTGTCTAGGAAATCTTCCTTAAAAAGTTTTATAAATGCAGTTCTAATTGAAATGTTGTAGCTGCTTTATGGAATGACTAACAACAATATTCCAAAACATAAATTTATCAGAATAAATTATTTTAATACATTCATTTTTTTAATGAACTGTTATTAAATAGTTAATCTAATGTCAGACTTGGTTCGCTTCGTGTTATTGGATTGGTTTGTGACATTTATAGATTTTTTTTAATTTTTATGTTTAATAAAAGAAAAATTGTATTAATACGAAAAATTGAGTTTATGTAATGTATAGAAAATAAATATACATTAAATGTTCTCTTAAAACACAGTTTCAATTCAAAATTTTTAATAGTTCTATCGTAATTCTTATAATATACTAAAATGTAAATTTATAACAGAGTTTTATTTTAATTTTTTACTTTATTTTAATAAACTGTTACTAAGAGTAAATATCGTATCAAATTGTTTTTTAAATAAATTTAATAACATCTTATTAAGTCATTTACAATTTAGAACTATGCATTAGATAATTTAACAATATGGCATGCTGTTAAAGCATCTATATATTCACTTATATTTTTGTTCATTTAAATTATACTGGATTCTAATGTTAGATTTTGAAGGAACATTTCTGGGAAGAAGTTATGCGTTTAATAAACCTTAACTTACCGAAAATACGTTGTGGATTTCCATAATATAATTTTGTTCATTAATTTCCGCAGGTAATACGTAACAGAATAATTAAATTCGAATCGTTGAAGCTTAATATTTTAAAGCATATTCCTTTTGAATAGTAAAAATTTAGTAGAATGTAATGATAATTTTAAATTTTGGGGTACAATTCTACATTTCAGGTTGTTAAATCTTCGTTTAATTAAAATTTAATTTTTTGAGTTGAAAGCGAAATTATATTTTCTCCCTATAGCAAAAGTAAATCTTAAATGTTATGAATACTTCATAGAGTAACTTTATTGACAAGGTTCTACAAATTATTAAAAAAATCTGGTAGCCAGTAAAACTTTCTATTCGACATTAGAAAATATTTACCCTCCTTACTTTCCTCTTTCACCCCATCTTTGTCTGTTTTTATTTAAATTTTGAAATTTAAACATGGATTTCTGAAAAGTGCAAACGTGTAAACATAATCATGAACATGTAATAGTTTATTTTGAATTGTCTTAACTCTTAACTCAATTAATAAATTAATTAAGGAAGATAATATAAATTAAGTATCTTAACAAAACACATCTGAATTATATAACTCTAAATAATGAAATATCTGTTAAAAAGTTTTAATGAATAAAATTTGCAAAGCATAAGAAAAAGCAATAGTTTACAAAAAAATATTTTGTTTATTATTTCCTTATTTTGTTTGAAGATAAACTTCAAAAGAAATTACTGACAAATAACAATGAACAGTATCATAAAATGTCAGCTTTAAGATACTTTAGCTTAGATAAAAGATTTATAGACACTCTATAAGACATGTTTCTTTAAAATCTGCATATTTAAAAGTTTTGCTTTTTAGCTGTGATCAGTCAGCGTTAATGCTTCTAGTCGCCAGTTAAAATATTTTGGTCTACATTGCAAATCTGACGACTGCATTTGTAGAGTCCTGTGTATTGACATAAAAATTATTCGTTTGACGTATTATTTTATTATATTTTACAATTATAGCATTACCTACAGTCCAAGTTGATATAAAAAATCGAAAATTAATCGCTTACATAAATTAAAAGCGTTCATTCACCTTTAAATTATAACCCGAATTAAATGTGAAACTTTGAAGAAAAATGTGTGTGGAAAATGTCTGGGAAAGAGTGATGCGTTTAATAGATCTTAATTCACCGAAAAGCCGTTGTGGGCTAACATAATTTCGCTCATTACTCTCCGCAGGTTTAACTGGATAATTAAATGGGGAAGCGATGAAGCTGAATACTTCTAAGTATAAAGAGAAAGTTTGGGTATTATCGAATAGTCGCGTAATATAGGATACCAAGGTTTCCGTTTTGTAAAATACTTACACTATACGGCAATATCATAAACTACATAAGAACGTTTCCAGAATGCAGTGATGCCACTATTTTTATATTCTGTTTCCACCACTATTTAAAAAAAATAATTTTGTAGTATATTTCTCTTCCACATGTTAAAATATGTGTGAATTTTTTTGTTTTGCGAAAGTCGTGCGAGATACAATTAAAAAATAGTCGCTAGTGGCAGCTCTGAGAATGCCCCTTAGAACGCACAGTTCGTCGGTCAGCGTCAGGGCGCGTTGCGTGAATAGATATTTGTTTTTCGTCTTTGAAAAGTTTTCGGAGATATTTTTCAATATTTTTTATTCATTATTAAAAGTAATATTTTTACATAGAAATTAAGAATAATGTAGTACACCGAAATACAAAAGTTATTGATGTAATATTGGATTTTTAGCTTGCAAGTCACACGAATAAACATAGAGTAATTTTTTTCACAAACGACGGTGTTGGGTTATATGGAATACCAATATCTGCTTAATTATAATTACGCAAGATATATCCTTATATTTTTTATTCGTGCAAATCTGAAGTATGGACTTGAGCATATTGTCTGACTACCTAGACACTTTATTTTGATCATGGTCACCTGATACCATTATATCTGTTTTTAGCCAATTTTTATTCGTTTTCTTCCTGTTTAACCCCTTATTACATATTTCCCGACAATATCACAATATCTTCAAAATACATTTATTGTTATTATTATTTGTTTGAAAATGATGAAATTTCGTAAAATAATTTTTGTCTATAAAAACTATTCGCAGATATTTGAAGTTTGCAATTGTACCGGTTTTCGGGTTTTTAGCAATATTCGGATGTTGTATTGCTCCAAATGTAAATAGTATTCGATAATTCGCAAAGTTCCTCTACCTTTTGTATAGAAAATATAATGTGGAATGTAACTATAATTGGACATTATTGGGTGCAACATGTCAGGTTTTTGTACCTGCGTTTATTATAACTTTTATTATTAATATTGTCTTTACCTGAAAAAAAGCATATTACAGTTCTTTGAGACATCAATAGTAAGTCTTACATGTTATAAAAATTTCATACTGTATCTTTATAGAGATTAAAACTATTCATTGAATATATAATTTTTTTTTCAATTAAAGTAATACCTACATTACGAATTTTATGCTATCTATGATCTTTCAAGGACGAAAAATCATGCGTCAAGCATCGATTATGTAACACTTTGTAATACTTCCAAAATAATTTTACAAATCTTACCGTTTAATAAGGTGAAAGATGATATCTAACTAAGAAATTTGGAAAAAAGCATAACATATTTAAAACACAATTACAGGAATTACCAACAATATTCGGAAAAATATCCGAATTATTTTGTGCATCCCTGTATTTAAAAAAGATAGAAAAAAAATAGTGATAAGAAGTGATGCGTTTAATCAATTTTAATTCACCGAAAATCCGCTGCTGGTTCCCAAACCATAAATGGGTTCAATACTTTCTGCAGGTATTACGCATCTGGATAACTGAATGAGAAGCTGAATATTTTAAAGCATATTCATTTCCTTTTGTATAGTAAAGTAAATAGAAATAGAAATTTTGGATCACAATTATTATTTTACTATTTTATTGCTTTGTTTCTTATAATTTTATATGTATTTTGTACGCAAAATATATGAAATTGTGGCATGTAATCTATATTCAAGACTTTGTTCCTTCGTTTATTAGAAAGTTTTTTATTTTTAAATCGCCAAATCATGTTACAATTTTTATATTTATATAAATATAACAAATCATTACACCTTGCAATTATATACTTCTTTTTAATTGCTAAAATGTGTAAAATAAAAAGATTATAAACAGTAAAATAGGTTTTATTAGACAGTTGACATATGTTTCAGCTCAGTCGGAGCCATTATCAAAACAAACAAAAATATTCTATAAATGCACAATCTATGAAGTTATTTGAACCGCAATCATTTAATTTTTCACGTACTTTTTTTAAATTACGCACGTTATTTTTATTTTTTACTTGGATGTTTATTTCCATTTTACCAAATAAATCCATATTACCAAAATTGTGGCTCAAGTTACTCCATGGTTACAAATATGGGAATAAACAAGCAAGTCAAAAATAAAAAAAAAATAACGTGCGTAATTATTTAAAAAGTACGTGAAAAAATTAATGATTGCGTATCAAATAACTTCATAGGCCGTGCATTTATAGAATATTTGTGTTTGTTTTGATAATGGCTAAGATTGAGCTGAAACATATGTCAAAAGTCTAATATAACCTATATTACTCTTTATAATAATTTTATTTTACACCTTTTAGCGTAGTAAAAAGAAGTACATGTTACTGTCGTTTAAAACCGCAGCCGCAATTCCTAAATTTGTTTACGGTAATTTGACTGAAATTAAAATTATTCAATGAATGTATAAGGTAAAGCCAGGAGAGATGGCGCGGTCGGAGAGATTGCGCACATAGAGGTTCGGGGGGGGGGGGGAGGAGTAGAGTGAGCACGCAGCGACTCCAGGTAGTTGAACAAACAGCAGTAGTGGAGTGTCTACTTGAATGTGCACGTTGATTGTTTTGAGTGTCTAAGATAGAGCATTGCTATTTTGTTTTGTTTTCCCAAAGTAAGTGCTTGAATTTTCATAGCTATTCATCAGAATTTCTATACAATATCAATAGTACAAAATATTTTAAACTTAAACGATTTCTCATAAGCTAATAATTTAGACTAACAATGTGAACATCAACGGTTCGTTTCAGTAGCGGCCATGTTTATATAAAAGGCCGTGCAATCTCTCCTACCGAAATTGGAGAGTTTGCGCATCTGCTGCTTAGGAGAGATGGTGCATTATTTCCATTAGGTTCCATTCTAGGAGAGATTACGCAGCTTATTGGTAAATTTGCCTAAAAAAATGAAAAATTAAAATGGACTAATTTTAAGTTAAACGTGTTATCAAGTAACTTAATGTTATTTTGTAATCTTATCTGAACCTGCTTTTTCTGATTCTTTAATTTTTTTCCCCTTTAATTAACATTTTTTAAACGTTTTTAAAATTATTTTGTTTTTCTGATTCTTTAATCATTAGGTTGAAATATTCACTCCTAATACAATAATATTTGTTTACAAAAATCTTACAACAATGTCATTTAATCGTAATTGTTATTGTTAACAATTTAATTGTAGTTATTATTAGTAACAATCTCTCCTACCTATGTGCGCAATCACACCAACCCGGTAAGGACAGATTGCGCAAAATAACTTTCTTGGTTTCATTACAACCGTTCTATTAAATTACAACCTAACAACAAAATAGCAATGGAAATGCATAAAAAACAAATGAAGTCAAATTTATTCATGGCTAGTTTAGCAAAAAATTAATATTTAGATTTTTTATTGTTGTTCTTTTGAATTGAGACTCTCCTAGCTTTACCTTATTTTGAAATTTTTCATCATTCGCGTATCAAATCCTCAAGTGGAAATTAAATAAAAAATAATGATAAATAATATCTTACATTTATTTAGAGGGATTACATTCATGGAATTACAAATTGAGTCTATTGTTAAATTTTGAAGTAAAGTTTCTGGGAAAAAGTGATGAGTTTAATTAATCTTAATTCGCCAAGCATCCGCTGCGGGTTACCGTATCATAATTCCTGACATTAGGTATTATGCCAATGAACAATTAAATAGGAAGTGTTGAAGTTGAGTATATTAAAGCGTATCCATTCTGTAAAGCAAATATGATGGAGAATGCAAATATAGTTTTAAATTTTAGGGTGAAATCTATATTTTAAGATTTTATTTTAGTATATATTGTAATTATTTTGAAATTAACACTATTCAGTGAATGTATATTGTGTGATTATTTTCACTATTAAGGTATTAAAGCTCAAGTAGTAGTAATTAAAGCTCAAGTAGATATTCAATGAAAATTGAAAACTAAAAATTTACCTGTAATACAAGAGATTACATTCTGTGTCTTCTTCGTTTAAATTACATCTTGTATCAAATAAATTTAAAAACACTACAATCAGAATAGTTTACGTATACTAATAAAGTATAAATTAATCATTAAAAAAAACTTTTAAAGTTATATTCGCTTTTTAATAGTTATATTTAGTTCTAAATCGTGTGACAATGTATCCTATATTACAAAAAAAATTGTATTCGCGTATTACAACCATCACATAAAATGTATAGAAACTATGCCTAAGAAATTGTAAAACTCCTTTAGTCGGAATACATTACTTGCATTAGTATAATGCGTAATTCTATATTTTTTTCATTATAATGAGAAGTGTATAAGTGTATTAAGAAATATGGAATATAAAATTATTCTACTCCTGGGACTGAAATTATCTGTACATGCATCGATACGAATAGACAATGTTTAATATTTGGTGTTTCAAAAATAATACTGGATATATATTTTAGATGAATGAAAAATAAAATTTCATTTTAGTGATAATGAAATTGCCTCTTTTTCTTTCCTCTGTTTAATGATATTTTATTTCTATTGCATTAATAAAATTCCATTATATGATAATCTTATAAAAACGATTTTTTTAAATAGCTATACAATTCCTTATAAATAAAATTTAGTCATAAATTATGAAACATTACATCTGCCAATACATCTTACATTACATAAATTCATATTAGCATATAACCATCCTCATAAAAACATATCGAAAGTATGTCTAAGAAATTTAAAACTACTTCAGTCGAAAGTGTATACTTACATAAATAAAATGCTATTTTCTGATTATCTCATAAAGCGAATTCTTTAAAGATATTTTCGTATTTTTACAAGTTATACCTTGTCATAAACTATAAAACGTTGTTTCTCATGTTATACGAAATTGCATTAGTTTATTATAAGCATCGCATAAGAATATTGAAAATATGTCTAAGAAATTTAAAGATATTTCATTCAAAATAGCTTACTTACATTAATAAAATCTATACTACATTTTTCCTGATAAAGAACTATAAAAAAGCGGTTTAGTTTGAAATATGGAATGTAAAAACGTTCTGCTGCAGGAAATACGATGATTTGCATATGAAATGGAATGAGTAGACGGAATTTAGAGCTTGATATATTTCAAATATATTTTTGAGGATATATACGGAAAACATAGAAAACGAAATTGCCTTTTATTATTGATAAGATTGCTTTATTCTTCTTGCTTATGACTGAACTTTATACAGGGTATCCTGAAATGTACTGAAAGGTTTTAAGATTCAATAAAATGTAAATGATAACAGATGTTATATTTATTGTTGCAGAAGTTTAATGTGTGAAGTTGGGAATATATTTACTGAGCTTCCTTGTTTTAGTTCCATGTGTCACCGATACCAGGCGATATGATTTTTCTGAGCTACTAGAACGTCCCTATCAGCGTGAAAAATGCATCAAATTCATTTAACTTTTCAATCTTTATTCTGTTTAGCGGTTAAAACAACAAAAATATGACCAACTTTAAAATTGCAAGATTATTTAGAGCCGTACTATAGTTTGAAATAGTACATCGGCATCTTACAGTGTTACTTGGAACTAAAACACGAAAGCATAGTGCAGAAATTCTGGATTCCGTGCAAGAATAATTACTGACTCCATTCTCGCTGACAAGAATAACTTCAGCAGCTGTCAAAGTTTACTTTTTACTTAATTTCTCAAACGTTCAGGCCATGCTATGACAGACTGTAATTACAAAGTTATAAGGTGCAGCAGTTTCCGAAATCCTTTTTATAAGGTATTCTTAGAATTTTTTGATTGAATTTTTAACTCTCATTTGAAGTAGTGAAGTAAATTTTACTGTCACTCTTAGAATTTTAACTAGACATACACTGTTAAAAATTTGCCTTAAACTGTCCAGTCATTTGACCGTTTTTTGTAAAAACGGTTACATAATAGTAATTTAACTATATTCTGATCATATTATGGACAATAAAATGGTCAGAATAGAGTTAACCCCTTGGAGGGCACCGGTATATTATATATACCACTTAATTTTAATCCCAAAATACCACAATGACACCAGAATTTTATAATCAAATTTTGAATTTATAAGGTACATGAGGAAAAGCTTTTACTTGTTTTAAAATAAATTCGTTCGTGAATCCTGGTGCCAATCAATCATTTCAATATTTTAGCTACAAAAGTACTTTGCCCCTGAAGTGGTTAAATTATGGTTAGGTAGCCGTTTTCTATAAACACGGTCGAATGACTGGACAGTTTGCTGCACATTTTAAGCAGTGTACAGATGTATGTGATTTGTCATTAAATAAATAAACACACACACACGCATATATATGTGTGTAAATGATATTGTGTTGCATTTTAAGGATTTCTTTGGTTCTACTCAGTACACTGGGTAGCATACTGGTCAAAAATAGAGGAGGTATAGGACGAAGTTTGCGGGTTCGAAAAAAGCGTGGACTGGACGGAATGACTATGCAGTGTTTTCAGGAATTCCCTTGTATGACAACGATAATTCTGGCCATTTTTCTTTCAAAAGATCTCTCTAATCGCATACCTTGTATAGCAATATGACCAAATCTGGCCCATGCTTAAGAAAATATATTTCTCTCTTTTATGATTATTTCCAAAATAATATAGTTTTAATTCATTATGTGTCACGTTTTCAAGCTTTTACATGTTATTTTTAAAGTAAATTTTATTTTTATTTTAAGTATTTGAGAAATATATATTATATAAATAAAGTTATTTGAAGTCTGCAAAAGCTCACTAAATTATTCAAGGCAGTTTTAAGTTAACATTTATACTACTTGTTTCATAATACTCTATAATATAACGGTATAAGAAAATACTATTCGACTTAAACAAATTGGAACTATTAATGGAAACTGAAAACGATTTTTTTAAATAATGTAGAAATAGAAAAGCCCTTAAATTTTCTTTTAAATTTAATATTAAATTATAAAACATAATACATCCTATAATTCTTCATGTAAATCTGATACTAATGTGTTTACATTTTAAAATGTAAAATTAAATATGTTATTAAATCCATTCCATTTTAAGCAATACAGCTTTATATGACATACATAAAAATATACATAGGAAAATATTATTCTGTTACTTTTATATTTGGCTATACTTTAATGACATTTTTTATGTTTTAAATTGCTTTATTAACATCCCAGTAATTTATACATAGCATATCATTTCCAATAGTATTTATAAGTGTTTTCATTTTACACAAGTTCAAAAATAATGGATAATAAAATCTCTGAATAATAAAAAAGAAGTTATTTCCTCTATTTTAGTAACACATCAGAAATATATAAATAAGCTACATATAAAATGTATACAAAATAATGTATAAAATGTACACAAATATAAATAAAACATTTCTGTTTTATTTATATTTGTCTGTATTTTAAGTGACATTTTGTATGTATTAAATGGTTACAATTAGAGATCCTTTACCAGTTACACAAGAACTTAAATAAATCCAGTTAACACAGATCATATTTATCCCACAGAAATGATCCTCTAAACTCAAATTGTCTCAATTAAATTAAATGAAATGTATTAATACATTTTAATAAAAAAATTGCTTTTTACATATCCAATTAAAGATTTCACGTTCCTTCTAATGTATTTTACCTCCATTGGATTTTGGGTATCTGGCATTTTCATTAAGTAAGGCTTTTCAATTTTCAAAATATACAAAACATATATTTAATCTGAGAATTAAGCTAAATATATTAGATATCATACCAGTCATGTTTTGAGAAATAACTTAATATGAAAATGTACGGTAAATAATACATTTCAAAATATTCCTTAACAAGATCTTATTACTTTATGCATAGATTTGATTGAAAGCTTCTGGAATAGATGCTGAATGATTTTCAATACTGCTTTTAAATTCGGGAAAATGTCTGTTATTTAACGGAAATGGCAAATGTCTATATTTCAATATACGTGTATATATTTATTATCACGTACTGTATAACGGAGAACAAGGGAAAATTTCGTGTTAATATCTACATTATAGGAAATTTTCCATTACTTAAATTGCATATGTTTGCATAAGTTAAGTTACACAACTTATTAAATGATTTTTTTTAATGTATATACGCATAAAGTTTTTTTTTTAGGTAAACTTTACTGAATTTTACTTTATTTTTTACTGAATGTAAAAAGTATTTTATATTCAGTAAAAATACACATCAGAGGTAGAAGGATTATTTTGGGAGGGAAAAAGTTATGTAAAAAGTTATAAAAACAACAATGAAATTGTTAAAAATAGAGTAATTAGGGAAAACAAAAATAAAAGTAAAAGTATACTTTACTTGGTTTATTTCCGCTCGAGTAAATTAGTTTTAAGCACAAAATAACATGACAATAAGAGAAAACCCATTTGACTGTACAACAAAAAATTGAATACATTAATATTAGATGCAATATAAATACCTGACAATCGATTTCACACTTAGAACCCTTTCGAAAAATTCTAGTAGAACCTTATAAAATAATTTTTTAGAACTAGTTCCTAAATTTTTATAAATCTAAAATTGAAGAAAAGCAAAGAGAGTAAAAGCAATCTTATGAACAATATAATCAAATTGTATTTCCCATTTCTCTTATATATATCCTCAGTAATGTATTTGAAAAGCTAAGAGTTAAATTTCGTCTGCTCATTCCATTCTATATTATGATCTTTCACCATAAAAAATTACATTAAGAATTTTAAAATAATGCATTTATACCTTGCTTATTTTCATGAAAAATATCATACTATGTATTTTATTAAAGCCAATAAAATATTTTGATTGAAGTGGGTTTAAATTTCCTGCATATACTTTTTTGCAATATAAACTAATGTAATTTCTTATAATAAAAGCTTCAATGCTTTATATTTTATAAATAGATATTACTTAAAATGATATGAAGAGATTAAAATAAAAATTTGTTTTATAAGATTATCCTTAAATTCTACTCTATTTATGTAGATAAATTCATTCGACAGAATATGTTTTAAAGATTTTGAACATATTTAGGATATGTTTTATCTTATAGCTGAAGTATGCGATATGACCGTTTCATTATACAGCTTTAATACTTATTTCCATTCTGATATATGTTATCTTATGGTTGAAATATTCAATATGATAGTTTTATTATACAGGGTGATTTCTTAATTCAATTTCTCCTCGAATAACTGATAAACCAAGTTAGCTTCTAGCATAAGTGTCTAGCTACTCTCTGATGGATGTGGTCTATGGTGTAATGGATTTTTGAGTTTCGTGTGTAAGCGTAGCGTATTGTCCTGATGTCCCATGTATATAATTATTATAATACCTTCGAATTCAAAATACATTAAGCAAGTTCATGCAACAAATCTAACCAAATCTCCAATTTAATGATAGGTAAATATAAAGTGTACACAGAATAAAATTGTTAATATATAATTAACAAATTCCAACATCAAATTACCAAAGCGCCATTTCAGAGACAACTTGTATTGTATTGTCCTTATTGTAACATTTATGCGTGAATAAGATACTATTCTTTTATCCTTTTAATTTTCGCAAAGTATGGCTTAATCTCAAGAAATCTATTTGTCATTGTTACCTAGAGCAATGATAGGTTTAATTAAGTATCTGTGATTGTCTAGATGGTATAAATACGACGGTAGAGCTTATCATTATCTTTTCGCTATGGTACTCCATTGTGAAATTTGGCAATTTTTGAAATTCAATATTTGAAAAATGGCATAATCATTAGATTTGAAATTTATATTAAGAAATATACATTTTTTTTACCTTTCAAACACAGTCTGTTTAACAATTTTCTGACAAGAACTTTTCGAGCTATTATTTTTTTCAGTAACTTCAAATGTTTCATTTTCCGAGATTAATCTGTGGCAAAGATTAGCTAAAAACCCAGTTGTCACCAACGCATAGCTTAAACATTAAAGAGGATGTTGGAGAAGGGATTGTCACCATCAGTTTTGAAATCGGTTCTGTAGTTCCAGAGATTCCATAGAAATTGTAATTTAGAATGATTTTAGAACGCTTTTCGCTCATTTCACCCTTTTAAATTTCGGTTTTTTAAATTTATTCTTTGAGAGCATTTACATCTTATAAGTAACTACCATGCCAAATTTCAAGTATCTAGCTCCTTCAATATGAAAAAAGTCGCAATTTTAGAATTTTTTTCACTCCTGCAACTCCCTGGGATTAGTGGCACCGACATAAAGTATAACCTATGTTGGAGCAGGAAGTGTCACCATCAATTTGCGATCATCACTTTTGAAATCGGTTCTGTAGTTCCAGAGATTCCATAGAAATTGTAATTAAAAATGTTTTTAGAACGATTTTTGCTCATTTCACCCTTTTAAATTTCGATTTTTTTTTGTTCTTAGAGAGCATTTACATCTTATAAGTAACTACAATGCCAAATTTCAAATTTCTAGCTTCTTTAGTATAAAAAAATGCAATTTTAGAACGTTTTTCGCTCCTGCACCACCCTGGGATTAGTGGCACCGACGTAAAATATAGCCTATGTTGGAGCAGGGATTGCCATCAAAAATTTGCCACCATCACTTTTGAAAAGGGTTCGGTAGTTCCAGATATTCCAGGGTTCGGTAGTTCCACAGTTTTAAATTTCGAATTTTTTTAGAATTTGTTCTTAGAGAGCATTTACATCTTATAAGTAACTACCATGCCACATTTCATGTTTCTAGCTCCTTTAGTATACAAAAAATCCAAATTTAAGAACGTTTTTCCCTTCTGCACCCCCTTGGGGGTTGTGGCACTGACATAAAATATAGCCTATGTAACAGCAGGGACTGTCACCATCAATTTGCTACCATCACTTTTGAAAAGGGTTCGGTAGTTCCAGAGATTCCATACAAATTGTAATTTAGAATGTTTTCAGAACGCTTTTCACTGATCTCACAGTTTTAATTTTCGAATTTTTTTCGAATTTTTCTTAGACAACATTTACATTTTATAAGTAACTACCATGCCAAATTTCATGTTTCTAACACCTTCAGTATACAAAAAATTGGAATTTTAGAATGTTTTTCGCTCTTTTACCCCTTTTTCCTGTAGTAGTGGCGCCGATATAAAACATAGCCTATGTTACAGCAGGGATTGTTAGCATCAATTTGCCACCATCACTTTCAAAATGTTTCTGTAGTTCCAGAGATTCCATAGAAATTGTAATTTAGAATGTTTTTAGAACGTTTTTTGCTCATCTCACACCTTTTTAATTTCGAATTTTTTTAGAATGTGTTCTTAGAGAGCATTTACATCTTATAAGTAACTACCATGCCAAATTTCATGTTTCTAGCTCCTTCAGTATAAAAAAATTGAAATTTTAGAACATTTTTCGCTCCTGCCCCCTTGGAGGTAGTGGCACCGACATAAAATATAGCCTATGTTGGAGCAGGGACTGTCACCATCAATTTGCCACCATCACTTTTGAAAACAGTTCTGTAGTTCTAGATATTCCATAGAAATTGTAATTTAGAATGTTTTTAGAACACTTTTCGCTCATCTCACACCTTTTAAATTTCGAATTTTTTTAGAATTTGTTCTTAGAGAGCATTTACATCTTATAAGTAACTACCATGCCAAATTTCATGTTTCTAGCTCCTTCAGTATAAAAAAAATCGAAATTTTAGAACGTTTTTCGCTTTTGCATCCCCTTGGGGGTAGTGGCACCGACATAAAATATAGCCTATGTTGGAGCAGGGACTGTCACCATTAATTTGACACCATCACTTTTGAAAACGGTTCTGTAGTTCCAGATATTCCATTGAAATTGTAATTTTAGAATGTTTTTAGAACGCTTTTCACTCATCTCACCCTTTTAAATTTCGAATGTTATTAGAATTTGTTTTTAGAGAGCATTTACATCTTATAAGTAAGTAAGATGCCAAATTTCTTGTTTCTAGCTCCTCCAGTATAAAAAAAATCGAAATTTTAGAACGTTTTTTGCTTTTGGATATCCTCGGGGTAGTGGCACCGACATAAAATGTAGCCTATGTTGGAGCAGGGATTGTCACCATCAATTTGGCACCATCACTTTTGAAATCGCTTCAGTAGTTCCAGATATTACCCCCTACAAACAAACAAACAAACAAACAAACAAACAAACAAAAAAACAATCTTTACTACTTTATAATATTATTATAGACTATTAGAGAGTTTCTAGTGACAATTTTGTAGAGAACTGGGTACAGCTTGCCGTAAATCTCTGTGAACGATCAGAGAAGCCAATTTGTTTAAAGCTAGTATTAGAATTTAATCAATTTCTTGAGCATAGCATTCTCTTGCTCATTCTTTTAGCATATCGAGTTGCAATCGTCGGTACTGTAAAATTGCCCGTTCAATTGCCAACCATCTTTATTATTGTTTTAAATAAAACGTGAGTATTTCTAATTTCCGTGCAACGGCTACTTTCTTAGATAACGTGACCGAAGTGTCGACTACAAGGTACAGCCGTGAATGTGGTGTATATGTTATTTTAAAGCAGCATGCCTAGCAGCGTCCCTTAGCAGCAAACTATAGATTTATCGAATAAGAAACATGTGAATTTTTACCTTCCTGACTAAGCGTAAACCGACAGAATTAAAAATGTACAAGACGGGAATTGAACCCGTACTCTTTGAATAACGCTTCAACATTGAGATACGAGGTCGATACGTAGTTTGGCAACTCTCACTTATATGTGCTGGTAAGGCTGCAATCGCAGCACAAGATGGAAATGTCATCATGTCCGGGTTCGATTCCTGATTTGGGATATTTTTCACTCTGTCGGTTTACGCTTAGTTAGCAAGATAAAAATTAACATGTTTATTACACAATGATTTCGGGAGAATTTCACTGCTGAAAATTAATTGGAAAATTAATTAAAAATTACTTGTAGATTTATCGTTTCTAGCTCGCAAAGCGTAAGAGATATGAAAAAAGGCAATTAAAAAGATTTAGAGAACCTTCGTTTTAGTGACTTCTTATATGTAAAATTAATTTTATTAGAAGCACTCATATGTAATTTTTTATATCTAACCACTAGATTAAATACGCCACTAATTACATGAGCAGTGTAGATTATAAGGCGGATGCATATTTACTAATAAAAGTAACTCATCTAAGCAACGCACTATTTGTTTTAGAAATATGTAATCCAGTTAAATATGCTTAATTTGTCCTCCTTTGGAACACTTGTGGAATGCATGGAAGAGCGGAGAAGTTTATAATTACATATTGCAGAAAAATTATAGATCCACGCATTATATGAGTGGATTTTGATTGAAGTTGTTTAACAATTCGTAAAGATACGTTCGAAATTTTTATACTAAACTTAGATAAATAGGCGAGAAGTAGTTTAATATAAAAAATAATATTTTTTACATTGTTACTAGACGTTAATTCGATGATTACGAATACATCTTTAAAAAATTTCATTTCTAGATTTATTCTCAAATTGTAAATACTGGCATTTAGTTTTTAAATACACAACATATATGATGTTAAAAAAACTACGTTGTAGAATTATCACAAATCTGGAGATAAATAAAAGCAAAAATATAAAGGCAATCTTATAAGAAATAAATGGAAAATTTATTTTCCATTTCTATCAAATTTGGCCACAGTGATATATTATTGACGCTAATGTCAAGTTTTAAATTTAGTTTACATATGCTATTATATGTATTGATGTATAACTTATATAGGGGAGAGGGGGTACAGTGGGACAATTTTCACTTGTTTTATGATAATTTCTTTCCTTTTAATTAAAAAAATAAAACAAATACAGGGTAATATTTTGGCAACTTTTAGCTTTCATTGTAATTTTTTTCATAATTTATACTTATTTTATTCTTTGAAAAAAAATAACTTTCGAAAGGTACTCAAGATGTCCTATTGTGCCCCCTGGCGGGGCACAGTGGGACAGGGAATGGGATACAATGGGACGGTGAGTAAGGCACATACAAAATTAGCAATATTATCACAACACATTTATTATTATTAAATACAGGTTTAGATATTGAAAATAGAAGATATGAAAGTCATTTTCAAACGATAAGACTTAAAAATAGTTATAATAATGGAACACATTTATGAGTTGAAAAATTCTTTGCAAAATAATGTATGATGAATTGAAAATAATAAGGTAATATCAAATTAAACAATTAAGGATAACAAAAAGTTCATTTTATCATGGAATAACCTTGGAAGTCTACAGGAAATTATAATTGTGTCATTGTTCTTTCTGTCCCTTAGCAAGCCATTGGTTTTGGTAATTTCATTTCAATGTCAACAAGAACAACTAAATATGTTGTCTCATCATCAATGACAAAATTGTATGCTGGCAAATGTCTTTTTATATACTTCACTTGAAAGTCAATTTCACTTTTATTTATGATTTCTGCAACATAATAGCATATGTCTCCTTTCCTTTTCCCACACACTTTGACAAATACAAAATCTCAAATATTAATAGGAACACTTTCTCTTTCTTCCGTCCTCAAAAGTACTTTCTCTTTCTTCCACCTCATCGTCTGAAACACTATCACTTGAAGAGAGCTTCAAATCTTCGTCTTCTGAAGAACTGCTTTCTCGTAAATTTTTATTTACTTTTTTTTATTGGTTATCAATTTCGAAACAGTAGAAAAATACTTCTTTTTACCTTTATTTTGCTTTTCAATTCTTTCAAAAGTTTCCTGCTCTATTCTACTTTTTACAGGTGGTATCAGTCAATACTTCTGATTTCATCTTCCTTCGGTTCCTCTTAGAATTATCAGGTGCATGCTATTTTATTAGAGGCCTTATCAGTTCTGGTGACAAAACAGGTTCATCAACTTTTTGGTTTTCCACCAGTGATAAATTTAAATTGTAGCACCTTGGTTGTGGCTCTTCTGTGAATGGTCTAGCTTCACTAGCTTCACTGGACTCATGTGATAGAATGACATGTTCAGTAGTTGATGTGTCAGCAAAACATGCTGATGGAACATCGGTAACACTAGTAGCTATGAAGTCTTCTTCAGTATAAACATTGTTATTATATGGAAAAATGCCTGTAGATGAAAATCCAGATAGAATGTTCTTTGCACAAACGGGCAGAGTATAAGCCTTGCCAACAAGCTTGGTTATGTTGTGGATTGTTATCCTTTAATATATTTACATTGGGGTACAGTGGGACGTGTCCCACTGTCCCTATCAACGTGCCCCTATCAACATGTCCCACTGTACCCCCCAAGGAGTATTTTTAAATCCATAGTCAAAAGTTGCACAAAATTTATTAATGTAATTAAGAACATTGCACACATGTAATAAAGAAAGTTTAAGCTTTAAATTAATGCATTGATATTCATTATTGTATGATATTTTATTGCTCAAATTCAAGAAAGTAAAATTTACCTGATTTTTCCAACAGTGATAGTAAAAACAAAAATGGCTGTAACTTCCCCACAAAATGAAATGTGACTGGGACTAGTTTACACAGTGTTGCCATACAGGTTAACTAAATGATGCATAAATTTCTAATTGTTGAGTATTTGAATGGTAGGAAAAATGCCTTTTGTCCCACTGTGCCCCGTGTCCCACTGTGCCCCCCTTTCCCCTATTCCCAGGAGATGGAACATTTTTACACTCAATCTATAAAATTAACTCACGTATACACTGCTATCTATAAGAAAAATACACAGTACTATGATTTTTATTAATGAAAGTAAACTATTTCCATTAAAGTGGTTTTAAATTTCTTACACATCTTTTCAATAAGTATATGTTATGTTTACAATAAGTTAATGCAATTTTATGCTAGTAAGATGCACTGATTTTTAGTCGATGGAAATATATTTAACATGTAAAAGTGCCAATGTGTCTTCAAAAAGTTCTCTATATGAAATGTATAATATTTTATTAATGCTATTAAATTTTGTTGATTGAAGTGGTGTTTAATTATTTTGAATTATTTCCATACTTTTG
This sequence comes from Maratus michaelseni, assembly GCA_963931845.1. Taxonomy (NCBI): domain Eukaryota; kingdom Metazoa; phylum Arthropoda; class Arachnida; order Araneae; family Salticidae; genus Maratus; species Maratus michaelseni. The sequence continues at coordinate 309,931,034 of OZ007591.1, forward strand.
TTCCTCTTATAATATGATTATGCCTGATTTGTGAATAATAAGGTATAATGATTTATAATTTCTTATTAGATGTAACTTTCGAAAATACGAACTGATTTTTATGGCTTCATAATAATCATATGAGATTATTATGAAGCTGTATTGTATTAACGCTTGTAAGCTTTTCTGATTGTAATTTTGGATTTTTTTAATTATTCTCCACATTTTTCTGCGATGCTTAAAGAATGTAAATATACTAGAATAGTTTTTAAACGATTATTCATCTTGGTAAAGAAATCATATGAGTTGTAATTTTCCAACTGGACGTAAAATGTCCGGGCCAGGATCCGAACCTCGGATATATTGGCTGAAGCTGCCATGCTCTACCAACTGAGCCATCCCGGTCGAACCTGGAGGACCTAATTCATCCAGTTAACCTTCGTTATCGATCATGCTATTAATCGTTAATTATCGTTAATCATCGTCATTGATCATGCTTTTGATCGTTAATCATCGTTAATTATCGTTAATCATCGTTAATCATCGTTTTTGATCATGCTTTGGATCGTTAATCATCGTTATTGATCATGTCATAAATATCCCTGAAGGAGCTAAACTTGAAACTAAATGTTCCACAAAATAAATAATACATAAAAATTGTATCTGTTATGAGATTGTACGTTATGTAATCGTTTATTAAAAACAAAATCTGTATAATTGTTTTCAATTTTTTTTTCAATTAGAAATGTCTATAGAATCGAGCTGTATCGGACATCTAAAAGGAATGTTATAGGTTTTGTCAGTGTAGAAACATAGCGAGTTATATTAAATGAATGGAAATAAACACCTGATATATGGTCTGTACACAAAATTTTCAAATTATATTTTCATTCCACATCATCTTATTTTAACGAAAGGAATTCGTTTTAACATTTTCAACTTCAACGCCTTCCATTTTATTATTAGCTTAGGTGTTACGTGCAGAATTTAAAGAACGAAATTATATTATGGAAAGCCGCAAAGCATTTTAAATCAATTAAGATTCATTAATTGCACCACTTCCTTCCAGAATATTTGAGCCAAAGTTAAACACCGGATTAAAGTTTTAAATAAAATGAAAAAGGACAGCGATTGCAATTTGTTGTAATTAATATAATTTAATAACATTTCTACTTGCTGAGTTACGTAACAAATGGGATTTTAATAGCGTGCATAGTAGTTATTATTTAATTTAACTTTAACGAATTGCAAATGAAAATGCGCTAATAAATTAAATTGTAACGCTACATTAAAGTTAAATTTTAAATATATACGAAAATAAATGTAAACTCTTGTGATATGTGAAATTATTTGTTTGTACCTGAATTTACATTAAGTGCGTCACTTTTTAGATTTCATGAAATTGTATAATGGGTGGTGTGCATAAGTTACGGAACATGTCCGTTTTTTGAAGGATATAGGTACAGCTCTAAAAGTAGTGTCTACACGTAGAACATTGAGAATGCGTTGCAAAATGAAACCATTTGCAGCTTCTCTTGCCGCAAAGTACGAAAGGTGGCGATCCTTATTCGAAAATTACATAAAATGAAATAAGAATTCTCTCAACTCAGTCAATTTAGCAGGACGTAACACCCTACTTTCATACATTGTCTATACCGAAAGCGAATTTTTAATTTAAATTTGTCCAATTACGCTGGTCTGCATCAAAATTGCCTTTTATATAATAAAACGGTCAAGTACGAGAATAATTCGCGCTCAAAGGGTGCCATACATTAAATTTATTAAATGCTATTTATTAATTATTAAAATTCTTCTACACGTAATTTTTTCATAAATTTAGTTTCACTAGATTCGGAAATAGGAGTGGGGAGGGACATGATTTCTCATAATTTCCAGCGATATCTCAGAAAATACAATACCTAAAGTTAAAACAAATATATTTTTGAGTTCGATGTTACGAGATTTTTCAAATGATACCCTACACGATACACAAAAAGAAAGTTTTTTCAAGTTACTTAATTAATATCTCGGCTAACTACCGACAATTTTTTTCGAAAGTCATTATCAAATATCCTTGGATGATTTTGAGTCGATAGATACCTCCAGGCCCGCCAACTCCCCCGCTGACCGCCTGACAAGTAAAGTTTGTGTGTAACAGAAAATGCATTTTTCTCAAAAACTATGTTACCTAGGAAAATCGCTATAGTTTTCCTACAAGTCTAAATAAATTCCTACTACCCCAAATTTTTTCATAATTAATTTTAGTTTCAGTAGATTCGGAATAATAGTGGGTATATTTTTGCAGTGCATTTCTTCGATATCTCTGAAAATATAAACCTGAAATTAAAACAAATATATTTTTGAATTCGATATTACCAAATCTTTCACACGATACACCACATTATATACAAAAAGAAAACTTTTTTTTTTCAAGTAAATTAATTAGCCCCCTAAATGTTTCCTAAATATATTTGTGAATGTCTAATAATCTGAAAATATGTGGGTAAAAAGGCTTTATAACTTTCCCAAATTTGAACTTTTGAACGTGCTATAGTTTACGAGAAAAAGCGCTATGTCAGACGGACAGACGGACAGGATAGGAGGTGTTTTGACGGACAGAAGTGATATTATAATGGTTCCGTTTTTACATTTTAAGTACGGAACCCTAAAAATGTACTATATCTGTTGTTTTCAACACGTTGAATGTATTATAGAATTTTAAAAGTAATAGCTCTTGATATTCACTTATAGAATATTTACGATTATATGCGGGTAGCTCGATAGCGTCTTTTTTGTGACTTCAAAATATTTAGGGATTTACTCGAGTTATATTTCGTTATGAAGATATAAATATGTCGCTAATGTTAGTAGACTACTGCTGGAACATGAGTAGAAATGCCCCTGAAACTGAACACACAAGACAAATGATAAAGAAGACGACTTCATCTCCCGATTTAAAAGAAAACACCCGTTCAAATAAACATAGTGAAACCGGAAAATTTTATTATGAAGTAGATTTCAAACAACTGCTGCATGGAAGCAAGATACATTTAATAAAAAAAGTAGCTTGTTCAAAGAACGTGTCTCCTATAAAAAAGAACAAGAACGAAAAATCATGCGTCAAGCATAGATTATGTAACACTTTCCAACGCTTCCAAAATAATTTTACAAATCATACCGTTTAATAAGCTAAAAGGTAACATCTAAGTAAACAATTTGGAAAACGCATAACATATTTAAAAACATAATTTCAGGAATTTCCAACATATATAATATTCGGAAAAATATCCTAATACTTTTATTCAGTCCTGTATAGGATCTATAGATTTGTATATATACTACATAGGATGCTAAATTTTAGTTCAGTTAGGAAACGCGTAGCACAGTTTAAAATTCTCCGTCTGGAGTTTCTGTCAATAAACGGAAATGTGTTCGCGAACTTTTGTGCTCCCCTGTATAGGATCTACAGAATTTATACACACCACGTAATAACCGAGTTAACAAAAACCGAGCTAAAATTAAAATCGCGTTCAGTAACTTAAAACACACTTCCAGGAATTATTGTTAACGGACTATAGAGAATTCTTTTGTGTGTCCCTATAAATGAACGATGACTGCTATACACACAATATTCTGTAGTAAGCCTCTTGTCATGCACCTTAGTGATATTATAAATTTCAATGCGTTTAAAATAGTGAAACATTATTTAAATAAACCGCAGACGATTTTTCTCCATAGACGTAATGTAACGGAATTCTTTTGACTGTCCCTGTAAAGTAACTATAAGTGCTATGCACACCCTATTCCATATTAAGCTTCTTCTACTGCACCTTAGTGATACATATAAATTTCAATGCGTTTAAAAGAGTGAAACATTATTTAAATAAACCGCAAATGATTTTTCCCCATAGACCGCAATGTAACGGAATTCTTTTGAGTGTCCCTGTAACAAAACTATAAGTGCTACACACTTCCGTTGAAATAGGAAACATGCTATTGATAACGACAATAACATATAGAAATTGCAGAGCAATCCGAGCATATTTACGGGAGTTAGAGCACGGACAGACGGCCATCCGGCCAGACAAACCGAAGTCATAAACACTTTTCAACTAGGTTGGAAAGTGTTAAAAAGGTTGGCAAGTATATATTATCTATATTTTTACACCGAACGCTAATATTAAAATATAAATGTCTAATGCATATTCCTTTATTTTGTAGTTACCGATAGTAAAGTATGGATTTCGTTCAGAGAAAAATAGTGCAAGAGAAAGGTCTGGAGAGTGCAATAAAACAGAGTGATTAAGGTAGAAGAAACTTAATATCATTGTCTATGTTGGAATTTATGACCATGGCACCTACAAATGAACCATGGCCACATGGTTCTTACCGGAACGCAACAACTGATGTTCGTACTTTTCGTTTTCAACTTCGACTATTCTTAAACAAATAGTCAGCGTTATTTCCTACTTATTCGATGAAGCTGGAAAACTATCTAATTTTCTTTTGCTACTTCAATTTTACACCAACATCATGCCAAAATTTATGCTAATGCTCCATTTGTTTTCAACCCTGACCGTGCAAAGAATTTGTATTGTAAACTGTGCCAAACATTGTGACTCGCTATTTATTGAACGTGAATAATTTATTATTTTTTAATCGTAACACGCAAAACATATTTATTTGTTATTTTTCGAATGGAAAATATTTTTTTATTAAGTTATAACTTACATTTTTCTCTGACGCTGAGATTGATTTTGCCCTTTGGCAGTCACCTGCTGATGCAGAAGCTGGAATAAAATGTTTCAAGGATATGGTATTATATATAAATATTGTTTTTTTTTAGATGCCGGATACGAACATTTCACAGTAAATCACAAATACAACTTTGTTGACCATAACATTAGACGTCATATTTAGTCTGTTGAGAAATTATGGGACATCGCAAAATGATATAACAAAGACAGATCGGCACTGTTCGTCAGTATTTACCATCCTATCTCATAATGTTCACTGGGCGATGTAACGTCTTTGTTCAAAACAGAAATGTTAACTGCAGTGCTAAGAGATATTTACAATTTCATAGCTGAAGCTTAAATTGATTTTATTTTAAATATTTTATTGCATAAAATGTATTTGTTTTTTACTTTAAGCATATATTTGTATAGAATTCATAAAACAGTCTGTAATTGTTAAATATTTTAATTTTTAAATGATCTCTTTTTCAGCAATGTTAATTTTTTTAAATGTTTCATTATGTGACAATGGTATTGGTACACCATTGTCTTTATTCTCCCAATATCGCTAGTTGGTTTTGAGAGAATATTGAAAAGTTCCAAATTTTACCTCTAAGAATGCTAGGAGAAATATCATTGTGTAGCAGATAATCACTTACCTAATTTTACCTACTATTTCAGCTATAGAAACATCCAAGAATAAATTTCGTTAAAAAACTTATCAGACTCTTCTGCCAGCACCTTATAAAATATATATTGTAAAACAGTATAATTTATAACTTTCGCATATCTAAACATTAATAAAAAGAAAAAGAGTAAAAGGCAATCTTCTGAACAGTAAAAGAAAACTTCGTGTTCCATTTCTATCTAATATATTTCCAGCAATATATTTGAAAGACCAAATTTTAAGTTGCGTCTATTCATAGCATTGCATATGCAGATTTTTGAATTCGCAGGAGTAGAACACTTTTACATTTCATATTTCAACGTAATCTTCTTATACACTGCACTTTATCAAGAAAAATTTTAGTACTACACTTTTTTTTAACGCAAATAATCTATTTTTATTGAAGTGGTTTTAAAATTTATAGACTTATTTTTGATATTTTTTTCAGATACTAAGAGTAATATCCGAATATACTTTTGCACAATATAATAGGTAAATGCTCATGGCTATACATAGCTTATGTAAGAAAATATCCTCAAAAATTAATTTTATAATTTTTTTTTGTAAAATTCGTAGTAACAGTTCTTCAATATTAAATTACATTGTTCTAACGCTAAAGTAGAATATTCATTATGTTGTGCAATATATTTCAATAAAATCAGATTATATGAAGCAATAATTTCTATGAAATATCTACATTAGTAAAATAGTTTTTTCTCTCTCTTTGCGTGCTTGCGCTCGATGGCTAGGGAAATCTATCGCACGTAGATGTCTTCAAATTTGGTTGCGACTAGATGACATGGCCGAATGCTTCTGGCAATTCGATATTTTTAATTATATTTTTGTTGTTAAGTTATATTCAAGAGAAAATATTGCGGATTTCTCTGATTTAGCATTTTTACCGTTCATTTTGTGCCACTCATAGAAGCAACTAAAATTCAATGCCCAATATAGGGCATTTTGTCCTCTTTTTAATAAAGTTAATTCGGAATTCGTACAGCGATTTTTGATTTTTTCTGGAATTTGTTTTTTTTAAACAGCTTTCCTTCCGTCTAAAATACGAACCGATTTCATTTTGATACCTTAAGCGTCATCTAATATTAAAAATGAAAATTTGTCTGTCTGTCTTTCTATACAAATCTAAAAGTTAGAAGCAAGAAATGTAAAATTTTAAGTACAGGTATATTAAAACAAGGCCGATGCTACAAAAGTAATGCGGAATCGAAATAAATTATAGCTAATTTCTAATTAATAAAATAACCAGCAGTCTAACAGCTATTTCCTATAAAATTTAAATGTTTTTCGTTATAGTTCGTTACCAAAGTTTTAAAACACGCAATAAAATTCTTTTCACAGCATTTAATTCTCAATTGAAAGACTTCCACCTAAAAACTGAATGAAAGAAAAGTTTCAAGAATTAAAAAACAGATGAATATGACGTCATATTTGAAGTATAATGGACATTTTCAAACATTCCTTAATAATACAAGGAGCATTCATATGAACAAGTAAACCAATCAGTTGAATATGACGTCATTAAACAAAATGACTATCATGCCATATTGGCTGTTTAAGGGACTTTTTACAATATTTGACAATCATACAGATAGGGTATCAATATGATTAAATACAGAAAGCAAGTGGATATGCCATTAGAAGGTGAATATAAAGTAATATGAGTTTTAGGAACGTATTGAATAATGATAAAAACCCGATTATGGAAAGACTGGCTTATTTTAACATTTTGAGGTTCTCTGAATTCGTTTTCGCTTTTTAAAAAATCTATTCCACATATATGTATATATATGTGTGTATGTGTGTATCTTGGAATTTCCGCAAATGTTTATCTCCAAAGAGCTCATTCTTAGTGAAAAGCTTAAATCAAGATTTCAGATCTAAAAAAAAAAAAAAACTGTTATGTCATTCATTTTATGGGATGAATACAGCGTGTCACACAAGAATGCTTTGCCTGCACTCAATCAGACACTTCAATTTTTAAGGGGCAATAACTTACTAATGAATGAAGAGACTATTGCATTGTCAAACAAACATTGCCGGTCATTCTAAAAGGAGCAATGGCTTATGAAATTAACCCATACCTTAAATCGTCAAACCTTTGGAGGCATGTTCGCAGTTTCTGACTAACTACAAATATGAGAGGTCATCTGCATGGTAGGAGGTGCTTGTTGAACTAAACCCTTTTTGATTGGCCTCTCATCCTGTCTGACTCTGCATGGAAACATATTGGATGACCAATTTGCTGATCATTTATTAAATATTGTGACAAGATTAATACCGCTTCATCCAGCAACTGGTCTTTTAAAAATCAGAGAAGCATTTTGTAACACAGTTGCGTCTGTTGAAGAAATTGAGCTAAAACCTTTTTGGTTGGCCTCCCATCCTGTTTGACTCTGTCTTACTCTGCATGGAAACATATTGGATGATCAATTTTCTGACCCATTGTTAAATATTGGGAATAGCTTAATACCGCTTCATCCAGTAACTTGTCTGTTCAAAATCAGAGAAGCATTTTGTAACACAGTTGCGTCTGTTGAAGAACTTGAGCTAAAACCTTTTTGGTTGGCCTCCCATCCTGTTTGACTCTGTCTGACTCTGCATGGAAACATATTGGATGACCAATTTTCTGACCCATTGTTAAATATTGGGAATAGATTAATACCGCTTCATCCAGTAACTTGTCTGTTCAAAATCAGAGAAACATTTTGTAACACAGTTGCGTCTGTTGAAGAACTTGAGCTAAAACCTTTTTGGTTGGCCTCCCATCCTATTCGACTCTGTCCGACTCTGCATGGAAACATATTGGATGACCAATTTTCTGACCCATTGTTAAATATTGGGAATAGATTAATACCGCTTCATCTAGTAACTTGTCTGTTCAAAATCAGAGAAACATTTTGTAACACAGTTGCGTCTGTTGAAGAACTTGAGCTAAAACCTTTTTGGTTGGCCTCCCATCCTGTTCGACTCTGTCTGACTCTGCATGGAAACATATTGGATGACCAATTTTCTGACCCATTGTTAAATATTGGGAATAGATTAATACCGCTTCATCCAGTAACTTGTCTGTTCAAAATCAGAGAAGCATTTTGTAACACAGCTGTGACTGTTGAAGAACTCCAGGCGATTATATTCCAAAATATTTGCCATTTTACAGACCATAAATGGCTTTTGCGAACGTTCGATTCTTTCACTAAAAATGATAGTGACTCAACTTGAAAATCAACTTGAAAATTTAAGAAATGGAGATGCTGTATTATACAAACCAATAGATAGAGCTTTTGAAGAAAATGAAGTTTGAAGTAATTGTTTTTCAGTTCATTCGATCCTGTACAGTTCAGAGAGAGTTTGAATGTTTTTCGTTTTGCTTTTATTGCTCTAATTATGAATGAACGGATGCTGATTTATAGCTCAATTCTGATGAGTTTATTACATAAATTTATATATTTTTAGATTGGGTTTTCATTAGATTCTTGTTTATAACATATCGACTGCTTTAATTTATTATGTTTTTGTATTGCATGTTTAATTTTAAAAATGATTTTTCTAAGGAAACTTACTTAAAAACCTAGGTGACGCCGGGTACTTCAATTAATATGGTATAATTTATATCTTGGTAAGAAAGAAATAACCGGAAAATATTAATAAAAATCAAAACATAATAATAATTTGAATTTATACGAATTTTTAAAAACATTAAAAGATGAAAAAAATTCCGACCGCGGCAATATCCGTAGGGAAATTTTATAGAGAGAAGAAATTTTTCAGCGTTAGCTTGCTACTGTAAACTTTTTTACCTCTAAAACCCGTTATGACAAGTTTTTTTCAATCCAAAAAGGTAAATGCTTTCGTCATGTGCAACATTTTTGTGGCTCGGAAGAATTAAAAATAAGATATAAGTAAATAAATCGGGTGATTTTGTTATTGTTTTCGGTAAAATATCTGCACGCGCTCGTACCTGGTTACGAGGATCAAGAACCATGAGAGTCCCGCGGAGTTATCTCGGGGCAATTAATCGGGCTGGAGTGGTGCTTAATTTTCCTCATCAGTCTCGGGCAGAGCAGGTCCAGAAAAATAAACTACTTAAAATAATTGCGGAAATAAATCACCCTCGGGAATATACTTGAAATATACTTAAAAACGATTAAAAAATTATAAAGTATTGTTGCATATCTTAGTCATTTTTTATTCGGTCACATTTTGAACTTTAGTAATTATTCTATATGTATTGTCGTAGACCACAATTGGAAGCAAAAGAAAGACAAATAAAACAGTTTTACAGACAAATAAAACAGTTTTACAGACAAATCAAATTTGTTCACAGTTTTCTACCTTAAAATTTTCTACGGACAGTGTTCTGCGTGTAGAAACACACGAAAGTAAAGAAAATGCACACTCGTACTCTTCTCGGGATATTACAAAAAATGTTCCGAGTTGAAAATAAGCAATATTTTATAATTATCTTACAGATATTTTTCGTTTAGTAAATATATGAAAAATATTTCGCCTTATGTAGAGAGTTTTTTTTTTAAAGTGGAAAATAATAATATTGTATATTTTACAAGTGAATATTTTTAAACATTTACATCTCTTTATGATTTATATACATTCCATAGATAACTCTTCACTGGTAACTTATCTGGCAACTGATATCTAAATAACTAGATTAAAGTGTTGTAATTTTTATTTACTGTAAAGGAATTAAATGAAATCTGTTTCTGATGTAAAAAGTAAACCTACCACATAAGTAATTAAAATTTCTATAAAGAAATGTTCCTAAATATATACAGGGTGCAAAATGTTATCTATCACCGACTTTTAATTTCTCAACCGTTGGTTGTAGACATGTAGTTCCCATTACAAAAGCGTTTAAAATGAGGTAAATATTCATGTTGTGGTGTTAATTAAAGTAAAAAACAATTTTATAAAAATTACGAAATCTAACATTTTATACGGAGCCCCGGTCCCTATAGTTAAATTTCATAAATGTTTGCACATATCATAACAAATACAACACAAAAAGTTTGACTTCTATACGACAAAAAATGACACAGTTTTTAAATTTCAAAGTTTGAGATTTTTTCGCATGATTTTGTCTTTCATTCAGGGATCAGTTAAAAAATGAATTAGAGTAATTCGAGATCGAAATCAGGGTGCAATGTCCTTTTTACGGAAAAACTACCTTTAGTCGGTATCGCTAAATCGGTGTATTGGGGATCATAGCAGGCGCAACCACCTTTAACCGGTATCGCTAAAACCGGGTATCACCAAAGAGGGTTTTTTTATTTAAAAATTTAAGCAAACTTTTAGGGGTCAAACAACGTTCAAAAGTCAAATTAGGCAGTGTTAAATTCAGGGGGTGGCCCAGGAGGGACATTACCCCCCCCCCTTCTCCCCGGAGCAATGAAATGTCCCTTCCGGAAAATGTCAGATTATGTGTTTTCAATGGTCAAAAAGTGTAATTTATCCCCGGAACTCTATAATTTCTCCCCGCCGGAGAAAAGTGCCTGAATTCAACACTGAAAGTAAATATTGTTTGTTATCGGAAAATAAAACCTTCCGCTCTTTTGCGAATGCATCCAGTCTGTTTTGATTTTATCCAAATAAGGTTGAGTCGAGTTTGTTTAGTTGCGTTTGGCTGAGTCCTAGTGACCACCTACAAGAGAACGCAAACTAGATCTTCGGAAAATACTCATATCAGTGTAATACCCCTTTCGATTGTAGAATCGTCCCAGAGTGCTAGGCGCGGTTTTCAAAAACGAACAATAGAATCGACATCATTAAAATAAAATATACTCACTAAAAACTTGATAAATGACAGCAGAATGCAAGAGACCAACCGAAATATAACGAGCATGAAAATCAAGATTATGCAAATTACAATAGTACCGCAGCACAACGCGTTTGGGATAAAACACGAGCCACTACCAGTGGGCATGCTAGTCAGCGCAGAGATTGTGATGGCAAGCTATACGCACACGCCATATATATACCTTAATGATACTTATTTATGGTGAATGTCAAAGGAATGTAAGAGCGGCTGCGAGGGTTTATTCAGAGTGTTTTCCTAGAGATCGACATCCAACGCATGAAACAATAACTGATGCAATGCACCGTCTTAGAGAGACCGGCTCTGTTGCACCACGACCCAGAACAAGTAGACGCGCAAGGTGTAATGTTCGAGTAACACCGGAGAAAGTTCTGGCATTCGCCCTTTTAAATCCACAAATCAGCACGGCGGAAATAAGAGAGGCATGTGGATACACGCGTCAGCGTGTCTGGCAGTTATTACAAGCACATGGTGCGCATCCATATCATCCAGCACTGGCGCAAACATTGATGTTGGGTGACCACGAAAGACGGTTTGATTACTGTAATTTCATGCTTAACACTATAGAGAAAAATTCATCGTTCCTTTGTAACATTCTGTGGACAGATGAGGCAACGTTTACACGGAGTGGCATTGTGAACGTGCAAAATGTGCATTACTGGTCTCTGGAAAATTCTCACGACACCAGGTACGCTGGTCAACGAACGTGTGGTGCGGTATATGGGGAACTCAGATTGTTGGACCCATCTTTTACGATAGAACCCTAACGGACGAACTTTACCTGCACCTGCTACAAAACACGGTACGTGGCTAGTATTAAGAGCTGCTTCTCCGAAATGCATACCGGGTGTAGTTTCAACATGATGGGGGCCCCTCCGCATAAAGCATCAAACGTCCGTGCGTATCTGGCCAACGAATTCGGTCAACAGATCATTGGATATGGTGGTCCGGTAGAGTGGCCACCGCGTTCACTGGACTTGATTCCCATGGACTTCTACCTCTGGGGATACATCAAGGCACAGGTGTATGTGACTGAGCCTACTTCTCCGGTTGATCTAAAGCAGCGCATCGTTCCCATTTTAAACGCTTTTGTGATTGGAACTATATGTCTACAACCAATGATTGAGAAATTAAAGGTCGGCGATAGATAACATTTTTCACCCTGTATATATATATATTAAAATACAAAAATAAAAATAAAAATAATAAAGTATCATTAATCTAGAATATTGTTCATTTATTTGAAATAAAATATATAAAAATAGATAATATAAAAGAGTATTTAAGGTAATAAAAAAATGTACATCTTACTAGGAAAGTGCAGCAAAGAAAGACATTTTGAAATATTCAAAATAATATAATTCTATTTAACACGTTTTAGCATTTTTACAACAGACAGGTTTTCGCAGAAAATAATCTTTAATTAAAGTTCTTAGAATAATATTTACAGAATGAAGAAATTTATAACAAATATTTGTCTTAAAGAGCCTGAAAAAAAATCGAAAACGACTTATAAAGATAGATTATCACTCATTATGTCACTGGAACCAATAGAAACTTCCTGACAGAAGTGATTACGAAAGTAACATAATAGTGGCAAAATACTACCATTATCGCATTATTGACATTATATATCAGAAAGTTTTTCAAACAATATTTTTTACTCAGTGTAACTGTGATAAGATAAGTGTCTTTCTACCACAATTACACATTTTTAAAAGTGAACGCTAAATTGATACTTTAGAATTATTGAAAATATTCGAAAAACTATATTTTTTCGCGTATAAATATATAACTATTTAAAATGAGTCAGGAAATGAACAAAGTTTGTAAAGCATTAAGTAGTCTATAATTTTCATTTATTAGATCATAAAATATCTATAATAGACTTTAAAAATCAAAATAATACAATTTATGGTTAAAACAAAAAAATACCGTCTGACAAGTCATTAATTTAAAAACGAGCTTTTATTTTTGATATTGATTAAACGATGCAATTAATTAATTATAGTATGTACAATAATATGTAACTGTTGAAGAGTTGAGGGGGGGGAGCGAAGTTAACCAAAAAACCTTTCAAAGTCGAAAGTAAAATTATTAGCTGGGGATAATGTAAAAAAATACTTGAAAGATAAATAAGTTATAATTTAGAAATTTTAAAAAGGAAAAGGAGTATCTAAGGCCGAAACTAAGGGAGGTGGGAGCAAAAGGAGCATCTGGCCCGGGCGCTAGAATGGAAGGAGAAGAGGGCTCACAATGAAGATTTGGTTTGTCGTGTTTGTATTCATTTGTTCCACATATTTTTCTTAGTCAAAGTTTACATTGTTGGTAAATGTATCTCAGTTTGAGAATGTTAGTCCCAACAGAAAGAATAACAACAATTATACCTGATAAGATGGAAACCTGTATAAAGGAGAATTGTTTTCTGGTGTTTTGAATTCAGTTTTAAATTTAAAATAAAGAAAATATTAGAAACTTATCCTGAACATAATCAAAAAAGTATAAAAAGTGCAGAAAGTGCTCGTCGCTTGAAGATTCATACTTCTGCTGAGGTTAAGTTCAATGAGACTGTGTTTCCACAGATGCCACAAGAAAAATTGTTGGGGAATGAAAAAAAAAAATCAAGAACTTTTCATTTATATGCTTCGAAATGAATTTAAAAAAGCACAAATGATCACTACGCAGGCCACTGAAGATGCAGATGTGCTAATAGTGAACACAGCTATTTCCTAAGCCCGTGATTACGATGCTGTCATTGTCAATGGTGAAGACATGGACCTTCTTGTTCTTGTGGCTTCTCTAGCTGCAGACAATGTTTATTTCCGAAGGGCCAGGAGAGGGAAAATGCCTGATGATCTCTACTCCAAAGAGTGTTTCAAATTTAAGGAAGTTGCACAAAATATTCTTTTTCTTCATGCAGTAAGTGGTTGTGATACCACTTCTGTGCTCTACAGCCATAGGAAAATGAAATATTGCAGAATTCTTCAGAACCCATCCCTGAACCAAAAAGTTCAAATCTTTAAAGATCTGTTTCAGAGAAGCACAAACTTGTTGAAGCCACAGAAGGTGTGCTTCTTGCCCTGTATGGAGGTGATCTCAAACAAAACTTGAATGTATTGCGGTATGTCAGCTTCGCTAGAGCAGCTAACAATATTAAATTAAATTTAGCTAGACTACCACCTACTCGTGATGCTGCTGAATATCATTCAGACATGCATTCAGACATGGCTGGGAAACGAAAAGGATCCTCTCGAATGTGGCTGGAAGTGGAGTGGTCATGGGCTCATTCCAGTCACCATGATGAATGGACCAGTTCCTCAAACTCTACTCGATTTCATATCTTGCCAATGCAAAAAGAAAATGTAGTACGAATTGCAGTTCTAGAAAGGCAGGTTTGAAGTGCTCAGTTATCTGTGTGAAGTGCCACAACCAACTATGTGGCAACGCTCCTGATATTATACTGGACCTTGAGGACTTTGATGACCTAGAACAACCAATCGAGTCAAGTACAGAGACTGACGATGAAGGATCTGATTCGATGGTATCATTACCAGGGCCAACCAGCAGAAAAAGGAAACATATATGACAAAGCTACCATATAATACTTACTATGTATTTGTTGATTAATTTATAGTGCATTCTATAATTAATTAACCACATCGTGTTTTCAATATCAAAAATAAAAGCTCGTTTTTTAAATTAATAACTTGTCAGGCGGTGTTTTCCTGTTTCGACCCAAAATCTTTCTGCTGTGATTTTTAAGGTCTATTACCAATATTTAATTATCTAATAAATGAAACTATAGACTATCTCATACTCTAAAAAGTTGATTATGACAGTTTTGTTTCTAAAATGCACTAAAAGTGGGTTATTAACAAAAAATAACGTCATTTGTGGATTTTTGCATTTTTTTCCAAATTTAACCCTATTTTCCCAGCTCTGTATCTCACCCCCCTATTTGTACAATTTACAAACATGAATACTGCATGTTGTAGGGAATTTTATCTTCTACAAAATGGTGAAAATACTTTTTTCTGTAAAATGCACTGAAATTGAGTTATTTAAGAAATATCGATTCCATTCTATTGCCCGGGCCACATGCTCCTTTTGCTCCCACCTCCCTTAGTTTCGGCCTTAGATACTCCTTTTCCTTTTTAAAATTTCTAAATTATAACTTATTTATCTTTCAAGTATTTTTTTACATTATTCCCAGCTATTAATTTTACTTTCGACTTTGAATTCTTGGCCCTACACCTATGTCTACCGACTAAGTTTTTTGGTTAACTTCGCCCCCCCCCTCAACTATTCAACAGTACCATATTATTGTACATACTATAATTAATTAATTGCATCGTTTAATCAATATTAAAAATAAAAGGTCGTTTTTAAATAAATGACTTGTCAGGCGGTATTTTTTTGTTTTAACCATAAATTGTATTATTCTGATTTTTAGAGTCTATTATAGATATTTAATAATCTAATAAATGAAACTTATAGACTACTTCATGCTTTACAAACTTTATAATGACACTTTTGTCTCTAAAACGCACTAAAAGTAGGTTATTAAGCAAAAAGTAACGTCATTTGTGGATTTTTGCACTTTTTGCAAATTTTACCTTTTTTCTGTAAAATGCACTAAAATTGAGTTATTTAAGAAAAATCGAAAAACGTGTCGAAAAATATTGTTTTGTTCAATATTGTGAAAAACTCACAAGGTCTAGAAGGTCGAAAACTTGATTTCTTTATTAGAGGGTCAACCTTTACAACA
This sequence comes from Maratus michaelseni, assembly GCA_963931845.1. Lineage (NCBI taxonomy): Eukaryota > Metazoa > Arthropoda > Arachnida > Araneae > Salticidae > Maratus > Maratus michaelseni. The sequence goes on from OZ007591.1 coordinate 309,947,032, forward strand.
TATCCAAAAATCAGAACTACCCGAATTTTTGTAAGGTAAAATGCTATTTCTATTGGACTATTACTATGTTTTCCTATAATAACACCTACCCCAAAATTAATTTTATAACGAATAAAACATTGCATGGATTTCGTGATTATCGTAATATAAGACATGCCCTTCAAAATTAAGCTCATCTCATTTTTGAGGTCATATTCTCAAATGAAAGCCTTTTGTTGCTTGGAGTTTTGGACCCAAACATTAAAAGTCGAAAGGCTTTCATTACTTAAAAATAACGGCATAAAACTGAAAAATAACATTCGGTAAATTCTTAAAAAAAGAATCAATTTTTATCTCAATTTTAGATATCACAGTAGTGAGAATGATGTTCTTGATCTATAATTTTGGAGCAGTGTGAATTAAAAATGTGTGCAAGTGATGTCATTTTGGCGAAATGTGAAATTTATGACGATGTGCAAAAATAAGATGACATGGCTCTGCTTAAATAAAACTAAATTTTGGAGCATGAATAAATGTAGATTATTTTAAATTAGTATAAAGATAAATATAAATTGTATTCATTGTATTTAACAAAAAAAACGAAAGTGTCCTGCATGGAAAGACTAGATATTCCCCTATATAAAGCTAGTTTTGCAACAACAGTTGTTATAAGACTCGGTCTTATTTTTAGGGAAGCGCGTTGTTATTTTATTTATCAATTTATCCTTTCTTTTGATAAGAATGTGTACAATAAATTTGCTCCCTTGTTTGTTGCTCTAGTGACAATATGTAATGCATGATCTTGACAGAATTTATGGAGCGAAGATGCTCACTCCTAGTGACTAGAATTTTAAACGTGCGTAATTGCCTAATTTTTTAGGGAACGAAACCCCATTTTCACAATTGTATGATTCAGTGGCATCAAGAGGTGTAGGGATTTTTGTCATCCAACATTTATCCTGTATCTTTAAATCTTCAATTTTTAATTTAACAAAACATGGGCTCAAACATGGCTCAAAGCATCGAGATACACTTAGAAACTTCTTCATGTCATTGATTAAAGAGGAGTATTGTCATCACACCACAATCTTTATATAATGAACGTCAACCACTCACATTACTTTTCATCATCATCATAAAACCTACTATGATAAAGCTTTTAGAGAAACAGTGATTATCAGGGAATTTGCAATATTTTGTACCAAATGATGTAGTCTTAAAAAAACAAACAAAGGGTTTACGCTATAAGCATAGGGTATACATTGGAGAGTATACGCTATAGCTAGAGAGGTTATATGGAGTTTCTATAAAATAGGCAGAAGATATACGGCGTATATCACCGTATACCATGCATATACAACCTAATGTAGCTTTCGCCACATGTAACCTTTGCCGCATTTAACTGTAAAATGATTTAAAGAGCCGGTATATCAAAACGAGATTTCAACTCAACTGTTGTAAAAGACATCATTTCACTTCTATACGAAACCAAGTTCAGTTATACTGTTGACTCTGTCGTTATCGTATGGAGTTTTTAGAAAAATGCATTAAATCTGTGATATATTGAATCGGCAATAATAATCTGATTTCACATGTAATTTAAAGAAAGTTAGTGTGTGTTATTCTTATTTCTATTTCATATGCTACAGCCCTAAAACTTTTTCGCATTTATTCTTTAAGCTATTTTTCACGTTTATTCGATGTTATTTTTGTTGTTGTTGTTATTTCTTAATTGCATTTCTACATGTTATTTAAATACATGTTTTTGAATATTCAGTGTTATAAAGGCAATAGCTGTAGGTACACTTTTTAGACAAGAACGTAAAATATTAATATTGATGCAATGAATTAAAATATCGACTAAAGAAAATCATTAAAAAGTTCTTAGATAGGTTTAAAATTGTTCTATTAGTTTAAAAAGTTTAATTCAAATTACAAATTAATCAAGATATATTTTGAATAACATTGAAATCCTCGAAAAATAATTAGGTATATCTGAATATTTTAATCATAAAAAATTAAAACACTAACATTTTGAATATGTAAAATTAAAAAGTTTGTCCCTCTGTGTGTTTTAAAATTGAAACTATCGGTAAAATGTTTCTTTATACATTTATTTTTCTAAAGTATTAATGGGGAAAAAATGTGTACGCTAAGTTTATCTCCTTTTCTTTTTCTTCTGTTTTGGGGGGGAGGGGGAGGGTCACATTTCTTACTTAGCAGTGAGACTTGATACGAGATAATACTTACATTTTGTTGTACCTTATTCTCAGAATGTATGTCTGTCTTAGGTGTTACTTTTATTTATTGTGTTAGTTCCGTTTATTTGTAACAGTGAAATTTCTTTTGTTTATATTTTAAAATGAACAGAATTCGAGAAACAACCAATCCGCAAAACTGACACCTCTTCTACAGAGGTGTATCTATATTTAATGTTGAATTTTTTGCTCAAATTGTTTCTCTTGAATTATATTCACCTTTTCTACTAAATAAAACACCCAACATAACCTAAAAATATTTATTAGAACATTGTAAACAAATCTGAGTAATTCAGTTTTTCAATTTAAAATCTTTTCATTTTACGCATATAATAATTAAAATTTTTATGACACATAAAATTTTATATAAAAGAAAAAAATGGCATGAGAGACATTTTGAAAAATAATATCTTTTTTGTAATAAGTTTATTGATTAAGAACGTATTTTTAATCCCAAATATATTTAAAAACAGTGCTAACTGATGTTAGGCAATTGTTTTATTCTGTTTTCATATCTTTTATGTCTATTCATAAAGAAAACAATAATAAATGCAAAGCATATATATAAGATGGAGATATGCAAAAATATAAAAAAGATTTAAGGAATGTGACATTTTTAAGAAGCACCATGTAAACAAAAATCCTCGTAAGTGCAAACGACGAAAACGAGGAATAATAACATTTATTATTCATTTTGTGAAACATTTCAAATATTACATATAAAATTAAATCTTTATCTAACAAGAAAAAAGATCTTGTATGTAAATCTTGTAATGTTTCGCGATTGAAGCATAAACATTTCTTTAGATTTACGCCATAATACGTAACAATAATAAATATATAAATATAAGGGTTAGCTATATCAAAAAGAAAATGTCCCTATATTTCTGTTTTTCTGTGACACATAATTTGAGTTTATGAAGTCAACATCTTAGGTAATAAAAGAACGAAAAACAATGTTTATATATTCATAAGTAACTCAAGCACTCGAACAAAAAGAAATCATTTTTGTGACATTGTGCGTGTCATTTTATGTGATTTTTTTTTTTTTTTTTTTTTTTTTTTGTATTAGGAATTTATATTTTATTATTTTTTAATATGAGAAATAAACTTAGAGTTTCTGTTTATTCTTAAATTTATAATTGTCGAAATAAGATATGCAAATATATAAAGTCTTTATCTAACACAGTTTAATGAATCAATCATGTGTCAAAATTTAAACAATATATATATATATATATATATATATATATATATATATATATTAATACAAATTATTTTTATAGAATAAATATTTAGACAAATGAAATATTCTGAAATAAGCTATAAATATACCTCCTAGCAATTCCTTTTTTGTAATTAGGCATATTGCAATTCCTCTTTTTTTTTTTAAACTTATTGGAGGAGAGTGAACATTATCCAATTAAAAAAAATTTTAAAAATTAGCAATTTCAATTTTTAGATTATTTGTTCGATTATATTTGTTTATGGTTTTTTGTACCTACATAGTAACGCAAAATTAGATATGAAAATATATAAACTTGTGTATGTATATCGTTCCTCATACACATTGGAAAAACATGATAAATTATATCTTCTTACTGCAATCTGAGTATAGAGATGATTTTACTATAACATTATCTTTAATAAAAATATATCATTGCGATAAATGTATGAATCGTAATTAGTTTCCGTGTTACTATCAATTTTGTGCGCACATATGCAGAATTGAATAAGTTTTAGAAAAATAACAAATTGTGTACATTTACAAAGGTTTTTCGTAATAAATAGAAAAATTGAGTCACTCACATAAGTGACCATTTTTGTGGGTAATAGCAGAGAGTATTATCAGTTACAGTTCACATTATGTTTATTCATTTATTCAATTATTTACCAAAGTTCGACTATAGGTTTTTACCATATAATTGAAATATAAAATTTTCTTGAAATTAGAAGTATAAAGCTTTTAAATGTCAGTTGTACCATAGCTGCCAAATTTTAAGTTTTTTTTCTTCGACTACAACTTTTGGTCAGAAAAAAATGTCTTAGTAATCGCCAGTAAGTCAAATATTTCTTTACAAAAATAGTGGTAATTGAAAGTATAAAAGTTGGCAGCAACTGTTATACATCTTAATGGGATGGATTACCCTTGGTGGATAATAGTACTAAGGGTCTGATTAATTTGTCATTAACCAAACAAACAAATTACGTAAAAATATAGAAATTGTACAAACATTATTGCCAAAACAAGTTGTGTATTTTTACAGATTTTTTTTCTATATATAATTACTGGTCTAGCGCATTCCACTGCTGCATTAGAGATAGTATCCGTATATGGAAAAAATGTATCAAATATACAGATTATAAGCTGATTTTATTTTACTAATGTAGGTTGATTTCTTAAATAATAATTGTTCTAATTTTTTAAATGCAATTAAGAAGTGTTTGAAAATTAAGCTAAATTTTTTTTGAACTATAGAAAAATTCCTTAATAATCGAATTTCCAGAAAGTTTTCTTATAAGAGGATTAATTAATTTAAAATTTTTATTTCAAAAAATTAAAAATATATCTATTAGTAAATGTGAAAAGAAAGTACAATGCACAAATTATCTGAGATTCCATTATCCGAATTAGATATTGGAAAATAAATAATTGGATTTAAAGGAAAGCCTATTAAAGGTGAATCGTGTGCATTCGATTGTAAAATAAAATTTATTTGTTATTTATTTTTAAAGACAACGTTAAATTTATATTTAAGGTGAACTTTCGAAGTTTATATATGGGTTATAAGAATAATACTATTTAAGTATTTACGGTATACAGCAAACAAAAAAATAAATCATCTAAATGTGTATAATTATCTTACTATTACATAACCATATAATAAAATCACTAAATACTGTTTATCTGTAAATGCTTTTTAAAGTGATAAAAACAGAATTCGAAAATGCTTATAAAAGCCTTATATTATGATGATCGACTTATTTTGAACGCATAAACCAATCTTGATAATGGCTCAGTTTGTGCGTTCGAAACATATCGATTATCATGTTAAAATGTTTTTATAAGCATTTTTGTGTCATCAATTTAACCATTTACATCTGTATTTTACCTTACTATTGTTTATTATCGTATGTGGTAAAAGTGATCTTATTAAAAACTAAGTTTAATGCAATTTGAATACATTATACTTTTGTATATTTTCTTAATAAATAAAGGAATTACAGAAAACAAAAATTCATTAATTAGCCTTTTTTAATTATTTCCTTTTTATCAGGATTTCTGCATGTCCGGATTGAATCCATTTGACAGAAAATGGATATTAATGTAATTTGCATTAAACGCTTAAACGCAATTCAAAACAAGCGGGAAAAATTCCACTTTACGGCAGAATATAGATTGACCACCCACGGCTTTTATCGTTGAGATTTTTTCAGCCAAGTCTAACTCGTCAAAAAAAAAAAAAAAAAAAAAAAAAAAACGTGTTTGTTAGCATAAGCCAGCTTTTCGTGGTTCACGGGATCTTTTTGAATGAGTTCGCACTTTCTTTCTTTGGTAAACATTTTTTCATTTTCAAATTCCTCCCTCGTCAAAATAAGATTATCGACGTTCAAAGATAATACCTGCATCAATTCAAACCATTGCAACTCGGCCTCAGACAATGTGACAAATAGATTCGGGATTCCCCATTGTCGTATTGCGGCTTACACACGTTTCTTCCCGTTTTCCCAATGAGCAGGTGCATTTTTTATGTTTTTGAGGAATTTGTAGCCGTCGTCGCGCTGAATGAGGTCGTTCACAAAACTTTCATCGAGCAAATTTTAGGCCGTGAGTCTTCCATTCAGTGATTTCATTTTCCGAACGAAAATGTCGATAGCATTCTTAAGACGAAAGTGATTAAATTTACTGTTCACGTACAGCAAATGATCGGGTCGGACTGTCTGTCGATCCGACCTTCGTATTTCTGAATTGGTGATTTTGGTGTAGGTGTACTCCTTTTTAAGGTACTTCACTTTCCCACAGTAAATAGTCGAAAAGGACAGTCCTTCGGCATTTTATTCAAAGATTAGCGACTTAGGTATTTGATTTTCACCGGGTGCTAAGCAGACACAGCGGTCGTCGGTGAGCAACGTGTGTGTCGACCTCCACTTCTTCTTCTTCAAATTCGACTGTTAGCTTATGCACGTCAAAGTTTTGCAATGTTGTTTCCCAATCTTCCGACAAACGCGCTTCAAGGTGCTGATAGTGTTCCTGTCGAGTGAGGTACCGGACAGTGATTACCGGCAAGGATATTTGCGGACTAACGATCACGCTCATATAGTCTGATTTGTAAATCAAACGTCTTTTTAACTTGACGTAGATCGTATATCATTCATCTAGTTTGCGTGGCAAGTGATCCACGGTGGAATCTAATTTTATAGGCACGTTCACCACCGAACACTTCAATTTGAATTGGCATCCGTGAACGGCATAGATTTGCATGTAAGGGATACGCAACGCCACCAGTTGTTCTTCTAACGGATTCAAATATTTTAAGCAGTGAGGTATTTCTGGAAATTCGAAATCGTTTGTTATGGCGTACTCGAGAATTTTGAGTTTCATCATATCACCGTAACACGTTTTGCAGAAAGAGCCATCATCGCCGATATTTTTATAAAATGTCAGCCATAGAAATTCTTCGGTCGCTCCTTTTGCGATTAATCTCGACTTCGAAAGAGATAGAATCAAAGTTTTAAACCATAATCGATCGCAGCAGTAAGTAACATTTGTGGTACGGACTTTCGTATATTGTGTCAAATAACCAATTGGCTATTATTTGAAATTCTGGTTGTTCGCAGGTCCAATTGAGATCGATGCTCCGTTTTTGTCGTTTGACATCGGGCGCATCAAGTGGAAATACTAATTTATTATGTTTATAAGCTCTTTGCAATGTGATAGCTTCTTGAGCGCGAAAACAGGGATATTTTCTTTAAGCCTGCATAAATGTTAAGCATTTTATTATGATGAGACACTTCAGAGGGAAATGAATTAGGAGGACGACCCATTTTTGGGTGCGGAGCACCAGCTGTAACATTCTCGTGCTTCTTAATCCAATAGCGAGCAGTAGCATGAGTAATATCCAGTGTACGTGCAATTTCAGAAATCGAAGTATCGGCATGATAAAGAAAGAGAATTTGATATTTAATATTGTCAGTAACAATCATTTGTATAGCTATGTATAAAGGGTGTCGATAAGCTAACCAAATTAACTAGCTGTTTAACCCGTTCTTAACTTAGCATAAAAACGCAATGGCAACAAACAATTTTAAAGTATCTAAATAACAAATAAAGTATATACATAATTCACATTTATATTTCAACAGAATAATAAGTCTACTATAATTTGTTTCTCATGCTATAGCCAGTATACACGATGCACGCCGGTAAACATTCCCGTTATCATTATCTGTTTAAGCGTGAAGGTTTTGCTATGGTACCGATCACAACGGGGTTTGTATGATTCGACTTGGTTTTCGATTTCGTTACAGATTTTAGTTACACCAGCTTTAATCCTTCCTCCGCCATGGGGCGCATCATTTTCTCGAGTTCTATGGGCCTGATTTCGATGGGAATTGGTTCATTCATCTCCTTTTGATACAATGGGTACACATGTCGGATTTTCGTACAGAACAAATTGCGTACCCTGTCGGTGGAAAGTAGAACTAAAGAATTTAGCAGCGCGTGCGCAGCATGCCTGCCATGCGGTGCCGGAGGCAACGGGTACACGTGTTGGAGTTTCGTTTGGCAGGTGGTTTGTTTGGAACAGAGTGCGCCTCCTGCCGACGGAAGGTGAAACTAAAAGATTTGCAGCGTGTGCGCAGCACGCCTACTATACGGTGCCGCAGGTCGCGGGAAAATGTGTCGGAGGTTTGTTTATATCAGAATGCGCCCCCTATCAGCGGAAAGTGGAAATAAATTATATTCCTCGCGTGCGCAGCACTTTTAAATGAATAATTTACTACTAAATCGGGTTAAAGATATACAATGATACAAACTTTAGGTTTGTTTAATTTTATCACTGCCCCGGGCAACGTCGGGTGGTCAGCTAGTACTTTCATAATATTTTCATTTCATGTCCATTATTCATATAGATCCATATTAAAAAAAAAGTCTGGTGGATATGATATAAGCCTTTTAATGTCATAGTTTTGAAGTTATCTATTTTGAAATGTGGTGCTAAATTCACAGAAAATATCTAGTTTTGCAGCTACACACATCAAACTATTAAAAGAAAGAGCAGTACAAGTGTTAGTTTCACAAAAACGACTATGAGTAGTACCAGAAAATAATATTACACATCGGAATACATTTTAACATTTGTAGTAGATATATTATTATTGAATATTTAACCAAAATAGGATTTATTCGCAATGACTTTAAATAAAATAAATAAATATATATTCGTTATTCCACTTTTTCCTAGCAAAGTTATTTTTAACAATCCTATGACCTAAACTAAAATGAAGCAATAAATTTAAATTACATTTTTGCATCAAGATATATTTATATACGTATCAAATTCCATCTTAAGTACATTTGTACAATCTTCGTAAGAAACAAATAAAAGTATCGCTCTAAAATATTAACAGAAAACTTTTTAAAAGCAGCCAATCATGCTGGTGACATAATTTCCTTATCCTGCATTACTTTAAAATGACATTATAACTTTTTAATAAATTATTTATGGCATGCTTGCCGACTTTTAGTTTCAATATATGCTAGTGGATTATACTTGAGAATGAAATTACTTTAAAATAGTTACCGGAAAAAATGTTTAGAAGTTTTGTTTTAAGCAAAGAAAGGTATAAATTTGCCACTTTCATTGATGATGGTGCTGGTGTTATACTATTGCAGCAACGTTGTCTTTAAAAGCGACGTGGTAAATACGGAAAACACTGAGCAGTAGTCGCTGTTCTGAAAGTGATATGATTATTTTATTATATGTTTATTTTGACCGTTCTCTACTGAAAATTTCAAATTAATCATGAAATGTTCGATTTTTTTTTTAAATCGACGTAAAAATTCCATTCTCTTTACTTATAAAATTATTTAAATAATCCCTCACAGGCCGTTTTTGAGCACTTAATGTATTCAGTGGCGTAGCTACATATTCGGCCCCCTGGTTAACAGCACCATTATCTCTTGTAGATGTTCTGGGTAAATTTATTTTTAGATTAACAAAAAATGCATGTTTCGATTTATTGCGAGGGTTCTATGGTTGTGTTTTTAATATGGTAACCTGCGCGCGGGGTATTACATACTCGAATGCTTACAGTTTTTACATTTTTACCGCAATTTTATGAAAATGACCGCAATTTTATGAAGTATTTTACTGCAGAATTTGAAACAATTGAATGCGATTAAATATGGTGAAGATAATTATTTGGAAGCAAACGTGTCGGTGGCAAAATAAAAAACCGTTCGCACCCTGGATATGCCAAACCCCGCATAGGTTGTACCAGGTTAAACTTTCTTACAAATCGATACACATTTCACTGCTTGCGAGATATAGGGTGAAATCCCCAGTAACTGAAACTTTAAATATTCTTTATTGTTTAAATCAGTATTACAGAAATTTTAATATCTATTTTATACTTATCTTTGCTTTTGGAAGAATAGTAGAGATATATTAAAAAATATTGTTGGCATAATTTTGAAAAATTATACATTTTATTATTAAAAATTAATTTTATTCTTAAATAGGGTCAAAAATTCCACTAACTGACACCATCCCTATTTAGGAACACCAATAATTGACACAAAGTGAACCAGTGACTAACACTTTATTTTAAAAGATTAAAATCCTTTAAAAAACTTTATTATTTATTATAAAAACACAATATTTATTATAAAAGGTGGGATTTAGTAAGCTGTACTGCATTATTAGTAAGGCAGAGTATATTGTATGAGTATATAGGAGCAATATTTAGTAATGCATTATTAGTAATGCATGTACCAATACCTGACACTTATTTACCAGTAACTGACATCTGCTGCCAGACATCGGTAAAACAACTTAAATTTTAATAGTGTTTACTACAAGATGAATTTAATTTATTATTATGCATTTTTAAACAGTTCAAATAATAGATTCCAATTTTCTTTAACATAACCAATAACTAACACCTCTGTCAGAGGCTGGTGAAATGAAACTCTAGGAACACGTAACTGGCACTCCCCATTAAGCTAAATTAAATCTGTATAAACCCTAAATCATGACCCTAATATATCACATGCATCTTTAAACCAATTTCTAGAAGCATAACTTAAAAAAAAAGTTTAGGATGGCTGCATTACAAATATATTAGAAAAACACTTCCTTAATTTTAGAAATAAGATGCTTTTTTTTGTATTCTCAAAAGTTTCTTCTTCATTGAATATGTTCTTGGCCCTCTAGTGATGAGTAAATTGACTCCAAAATAAAAAAAGTCCTTCCGGCCTCTACCGGGAGGAAAAGGTAGCTTTCCTATATCTTCGTTTTAAAATTTTAGCTAATGTTACACGAAAACAGCAAGTTAAAATGCAAAGAAACGTTTACAAAAGATTCGTTAATACTGAATTTGAATAAGAAATTCGCCAAATTATTGAGCAATAGCAAAATTGGCTTCATTTATGAAGACTTATTTTGGTCGCCAAATTTGGCGATATTTCGCCAAATGTCGCCAATTTTGCCAATTTTGTCGCCAATGTCGCCAATTTTGGCGCTAATGTCAGCCACCCTAGAATTTCAAAATGTCAGCCACCCTAGAATTTCAAACTGCTCTATCTCAGCCATTTTTTGAGATAGAGGTAAACCAAAATATGCTCTGGAATCCTTGTATCAAGGCCTAACACTGAATTAAAAAATAAATTTGAATTTTTAACTTTTTTTGTATATTTATTTTAGTTTTAAATTTTTAAATGGCCGCCATCTTGAAACAAAATGGCGGACCAAGCTGGCCAACGAACTCGGTCGAGACATTGGTTAGCTTAATACACACAATTAGTTTCATCAAAATTGATTTATAAATACGAGCGTTATCGTATGACATAGGTCAGACATATATATATATATATATATATCAACATTTGAACGGAGGGTGGTTTTGGGGTCTAGGGGTCATGATCGGTGAAAATATATCGAAATTTTCCGGAACTGCTTTCATCCGAACGGCTGCAATAGGTAGCTTTACACTTTTTTGTATTGAAAGCTACCTAATAAGAGTCTCATTTACCACTAGATGACATTACTTTGCAGAATTTTATAACAAAATGCTTATTTGAGTTAGATTTTTGCTAAAGTGTCAGTTATTGTTTAAGTTTCAATAACTGGGGGTTTCACCTCACTTTATTAAATAAATAATGTGTATTTTCTGAAATCAAAATTATGATACGTCATGGGCATATTAAAATTCTGAGATGCGTATAGTTGAAGTTATCAGACTTTTTGTGTGCATGTCATGGAATATCTGACGAATAAATAGTACAAATATTTTTTTTTTTTTTAATGTTTATTTCTCCCAATCTAATTTTCTCCTAATGCTTTGTGAATCTGGAACAATTTGTTCTACAATCTGATCGATAGTTGCTCTTCTTAATGCATTTTATGTGAATCCTGGTGAGTTCCTTGAATATGCTACATTAAAAGTCCTGGTTGCATAAAACTTTTAGCATTTAAACGAGCCGATTAAAAATTCGACGAATCAAATATAAATTAGAAAGTTTTCAGCCAGAAATAGCGGTGCCAGTCTCCTTGGAAATTGTAAGGAGTGTTCACTCCTTGTATATAGACAAATGTAAAAGAAATTGCCTTTTATTGTTAATAAGATTATTTCTACTGGGCTTTTTTTTACAGATCTTTATAGTATTTGCAATGTTTTAAATCACAGTGAGGTACAAAATCCTTTTTTATAAGACAATCTTGGAATTTTAAAGTTAGTTTTTAATGCTGATTTGAAATAACGAAGTAAAATTTAGCTGTTAGGCTCAGAGTTTGAGCACACGTGTACAAATATTCAAAAAAGTCTTAAATAAAATTTTAAACTAAAATGTATACTATTTAATTTTACAACATAGCAGTAAAAGAAAATACTATTGGATTTAAGCAGTTGAAATAATAATGGCACCATAAGAAACATTAATAGAAATATATAATAATTGTGAGCCTGTTACTATATTTGTCAAAATTATCGTATAAAATAAAAGATAATACATCCATTAACAGTCAGAATTTCTGAGAAAAAGCAGATAAAGACAATTAGGTTAAAATTAGATACCCTATTATTAATTGCTTCTTGAAGCCAAGATTTCCTACGGAATTTAATAAAATATTCTGTAAATACCCTGTACACATGCTTGTACAATAATATAATAATTTTAAATATATGATATGTTTATTATGTTTTTTAAATAAATAATTCTCGAGAAAAAGTCAAATCATCCAGTCTTACCCTGCAAATGGGGTATGGCCGCAAAGTTACATAAATCTTATAGGAAGTGAAAAATTTTAGCTTTTCTTTTCAAAATAAACAAATTTTTTCTTACAATTTTAAATAAGGAATTTAACTGACAAAATTTAAATTATAAGTCTAATTATTTAGTATTTTAATTCTTGCTTAATATTTTAATTATTGCGTACCTTGTTTTTCAGCTTTAGCAAAATCGTTAACACTCTTGTCTATCTAGTTTTAACTGCCTTTTCTTCAATCACTTTACTCGGCTCTTCAAGAAATGATTGCCAGTATACGGGTTATCTTACGTATGATATCCAGTCTGAGTGGTGATGATCGAAAAGCGAGATTTAAAAATGAACCTATAAATGCTAAAAATATTTCTTTTGATGGTAACAAATAATTATTAAATATCCTGCACACAATAATATAGAAAGTTTCAGTAACTTTAAATGTGTTAAATTAAGAAATTGAAAAGCTAACAAAAATTAAAACGAAAAATAATAAAATAAACTTTCCATCACATGCCAGTATTGAAGTATCTTGGCCCCTTTTTCTACTTTTCTAGAGCGAAATTTCAAATATTACACGGAAGAGCGTTGCTGAGATTGAGTCAAAACTGAGACATCTAGTTTCACCCGAATATATGATTTTACCCTGCTTTCTCGTACTGAAATTTTCAGATGAAAAAGCAAAGCTAAATCCCTTTTTATGAACACTTTCCAACCTAGTTTAAAAGTGTTTACGACTTCGGTTTGTCTGCCGTATGGTCGTCTGGTCGTGCTCTAACTCCCGTAAATATGCTCGGATTGCTCTGCAATTTTTATATGTTATAGTCGTTATTTATAGCATGTCCCCTACTTCAACGGAAGTGTGTAGCACTTATAGTTTTTTACAGGGACACTCAAAAGAATTTCGTTACATTGCGGTCTATGGGGAAAAATCATTTGCGGTTTATTTTAAAGATGTTACACAATTTCAAATTATTATAATTGAAAAACATTATCAAAACATTATAATTGATATATATCACTAAGGTGCATTACAAAAAGCTTAATACGGAATAGGGTGTGCACAGCACTTATAGTTACTTTACAGTGACAGTCAAAAGAATTCCTTTACATTACGTCTATAGAGAAAACTCGTCTGCGGTTTATTTAAATAATGTTTCACTATTTTAAACGCATTGAAATTTATACATATCACTAAGGTGCATTACAAGAGGTTTACTACAGAATATTGTGTGTATAGCAGTCATCGTTCATTTACAGGGACACACAAAACAATTCTCTACTGTCTGTTAACAATAATTCCTGGAAGTGCGTTTTAAGTTACTGAAAGCGATTTTAAATTTAACTCAGTTTTTGTCTATTACGTGGTGCGTATAAATTCTGTAGATCATATACAGGGAAGCACAAAAGTTCGCGAACACATTTTCGTTTATTGACAGTAACTCCAGAAGGAAAATTTTAAACTGTGCTACGCGTTTCCTAACTGAACTAAAATTTATCTTCCTATGTAGTATATATACAAATCTATAGATCATATACAGGGCGGAATAAAAGTATTCGGATATATTTCCGAATATTGTATATATTGGAAATTCCTGAAATTATGTTTTTAAATATGTTTTGTGTTTTACAAATTGTTTACTTAGATGTTATCTTTCAGCTTATTAAACGGTATGATTTCTAAATTAATTTGGAAGCGTTGGAAAGTGTTACATAATCTATGTTTGACGCTTAATTTTTCGTTCTTGTTTTATTTTCATTACATTTTCTGAAATTCAACTTTATATGAGGCATAATAAAATATATCTAAAAAAGGGATTATTTCGTTCACTTTATATTAGTCAATATTTAAAATGTTTTTTGTTATAATTAGCGACCCATTAATTTAATTACAGGCTTAATTTAATACATCTATTTAATATAAGGCATTTTAATTCGAAAGAAACCAATTTAAGTGTTTTAATTTTGAACAAATATATGAATAATCGGTTTTTTGTATAAATTCAAACAAAACGCAATGTTTTACTCTATTTTAATAACACATCAGAAATTTACAAATAATGCTATATACAAAATGTTTCTGTTTTCTTTCCATTACTCAGTTGTTATTTGTGTGAGATTTTTACTTGTTTTAAATTGCTATAATTAGAAACTCATTTCCAAACTCATTCCCCGATACATGTAAAAGTTAAATGAATCTAATCAGTAGAGAACATATTTATCCCTTACAAATTATAGGCGTTTTCATTTTACACAAATGTATGTATAATGTATTTATTATCTAAATTCAAGTAAAAGTCTTCCTTCATTTACTAACAAATTACTGAAATACAAATCACGCTAATGATTTCAAGTTTCTCGTAATCTACTTTACCTTTATCGAGTTTTGTAACGCATACATAGAAAGTTAGCTTGCATTAAGTAGGAAATGTCTGTTTTAAAAAGATGCAAAACTGATATTTAATATAGTGATTAAGATAAATGTATTAAAAGACACATGTCAGAGAAGTTACGGGGAATAACTTAATAAAAAAATATACGTTCATTATGTATTCCCAAATAATTCGTTTATAAGATTCAACTGGTTTATACATGAATTGGAAATGAAAATTAATGGAATAAGGCTGAATGATTTTAAACTCTGCTTTTAAGTTTTAGAAAATGTCTGTTAATTGATACAATCAGTGAATGTCTATCTATCTATCTATCTATCTATCTATATCTATATCATTCAATCTATCTATCTATCTATATCTATATCTATCAATCTATCTATCTATCTATACATATAAATATACAAGGTGTGTACTTTAAGTAATGAGATTGGCCGCTAGGTGGTACGCCAGTTGCTACAGCACAATATCCATGGACGGGAATTGTGGTGGGGAAACTAAACTAAGCAACACACTGCGCGTCACTTGGCTCCGACCTGTGACGGGGTGCGTATCGCCAGTGGTCCGGAGTGTTTATGTGAATTTTGATCACGGAGAAAAACGACGAAAATGGAGCGTTCGCTCGAGCAGCGTTACACAATCAAATTTTGCGTTCGCTTAGGCAAATCACTTACTGAGACGCTTTTTCTGATCAAGAAGGCCTACAAGGAAGAAAGCGTATCAAAAGCCCAGGTTTTCCACTTGCACAGTAAATTTCAGAAGGGACGGGAGAACGTCGAGGACTTGGAGAGAGTTGGACGCCCTTCAACAGTCACCTCCGACGAAAAAGTGACAAAAGCCCCCAAGCTGAAGACTCCCTAGAAAGGAACCCGTTTTGAAGACGTTGCATCCATCCAAGCGGTCGTGACATAACCTCTAAAAGACATGTCGGAAATTGATTTCCAGGAAGCATTCGAAGCGTTAAATATCGCTGGCAGCGCTGCATTCGCGCAAGGGGAGACTACTTTGCAGTCTTTTAAGTCGCTGTAACGATTGATCAATAAAACACTTTTTCCAGTCCCTGTCTCATTACTTAAAATACCTTGTATACTATATATTAGAACATAATGTATAACGTATGGCAAAATAAATATCTTTGTTTATAACCTGATTAAAGAAAATCATCCATTAATTAAATCATATCTATATAAGCAGATATATAATTTACACAAGTTGTCAACTCATGTCACGAAAGGAATTTGGACACCAACAACAAATTAAAGGAAGATATAATATTCTCGATCGCTCTGTAAAATAAAATACTTGAAATAATCTGTAGCTGCAGAATATGGCTATGTGGATTTTTTTCAACATTCGTTTTCATTTGTGTAAGAATAGTACGTATTATTCATGGAGATTTAAAGGTTTCTTTATTTATTTTTATTTTTTTTTCATGGAGACTTTCAACCAAAATTAATGTCACATGCAGGAGACTTCACAAAGTGCAATCGAAATAATATACTACAATTTAAATTTAAATACATTAAAGTCTTGATGAAATATCAGCTTTTGTATAAAATAATTTTTAACTGTGCATGCGCTAAAGATAAAAAAAAAGCGTTTATATAATTCAGTAGTCAACTATATACGCAAGTTAAAGGAACCAAGTTATATAAAAAGGCCAGTCAAATATCGTGAAAATCTAAAAATATATCGGCGATATGGTGAGTTGAATTTGAGTTGTTTTCTAAAAGTAGTTTGGTAATAAGGGATTTTCTGCAATTTGTAATTTAAAATTTTTTATTGATACTTTAGTTTTCCTGGAAAGACTAATCAGAAAGAGCCCATTCCAGCAAATAAGAATTATTTAAATCGAAGCATCCATCCGAAAGCGTCGCGTGGAGTAGAATGCTTTTGGATTCCATATTTCAAATTTATTTTTTTATATACTGCTCTTTAACAACAAACAAAAAAAAAAAAACGAATGTAGGTATTCATTTGTATTATAACACAAAAACATGTCTGTGAGTAAAGCTGACGTCATATCGATCGAAGGTGGCAAACATCTGTGTAATCAATGTTGTTTCTATATGAAATTCACTTACTTCTAAGCGTGCTTACAATTTCTCTAATCTGTGAAATCGAAAAAAAAAATACTCCCAAATTCAATTTGTTTGAAAACTTTATCTAAATTTCCTGATATTTTATAAATTTTAAGATAATTTTCAAGCATGAATTAGAAATATATTCTCTCCATTAAAAAATTGCCTAAAACCGGATTACCGAAAACTAACCCACTTTTACTTAGTATAGTAAATAATTTAGCCTTTTTTTGTTTCAGTTTAATATTTCATAACTAAATTGTCAAATGAAAGTAAAATTTACCAAATAAATAAAAAGTGCATCGTCATAAATAAATAAATAAAACACTAATTTAAAAGATATGTAATCAAATTACGCAATTAAACACTGAAATAATTAGACTATTAAAGGTTGCTAAACAGTTAAAACCTTAATGATTAACCGTTGACATGCGGCTACTACGAAATTACCAAAAATGCTTTTTGGTGTCATTGTTGTTCAATGTGAGAAAATATACTAACTAGGGATTTGCAAGAAGTGTTAGTCGCCGATTTGGACGAGGGTGGTATCGTGGGGAGTAAAAAACGCCATGGAACTACCCGTCGGAAATGAGGCGTTTTCAAGATATCCGATAATTTATGTCACACAATTTGTTTAATTTTGCTGATAATTGTCAGAAACAATGAAAGAGAAGCAAGTCAAAAGTATTTGGTCATTATAAATAATTGATAGAATATCTGTAATGTCAGGAACTAGTTCTTCGCTCGGGATTATGGGATGAAAAGAGTCTCTAGGCAACGATCAGACACATCCTACTTTTGGATCAGTTGGTCAGGACAAAGGGACGTACTTCTCATGAAAGAGAAAATGGGAGGGAATGTGTAGCACATGTTCTTTCTTCCCAATACGACAAAGTACCTGCAGCCACTCGATATGAAACTTAATTCCCTTAACGAACTTATGAAACTTAATGAGTAATATAATTAAAATATCATGAAGCCATTTAACAGTAAAAATTAAACAATTAACGACATAAAATTTTTTTGTATAAATACACTGTAATAAATAAATAAACAAATTGTGTGACAAATTGTTGGATATCTCAAAAACGGCTCATTTCCGATGGGTAGTTCCGTTGATTCTTTTACTCTGCATGACAAGGTCATTCCAACGATACCACCCTCGTCAAAATCATCGACTAAGACTTCTTGCAGTTCCCTAGTAAGTGTACTTTTTTCAGTTTTGAATTAAAATCAATTGTTACGTGTGTTTTGCATACAGGGTAGAATTGACTGGATTTTTATCCCGGATAGCCCAGGTTGGATCTCCTGGTTTTATTAATAAAACTAATTAGTTAATGTTAAAATTTTTACACACTTTTTATTTTTTTTTATTCTATGCAGACAGTAATACTCAAATATACGTTTGTGTCATATACCATATCAATGTTTATTGTTTATGACTATTTATAACATATCTAAGAATATATTTTTAAAAATGTCTTTTTGTGACATTACCTTAAAATTTAATGCAATATTGCTTGAATAACGAATACAGTGTTCTCAATATTTAACGGGATATTCATTATATTGTCTAATAACTTCTAATACAATATAAGATTATATAAAATATTCATTTGTATGAAGTATTACTATATAGTTAACAGTAATTATTATTATTTTTTTAATTAATATTAAAATACTTCTATCTGTTTGTCATTCTGCAATTTTGGTCGCAGTCCACAGTGGAAATAAAAAGACAGTAAACAGCAATATTCTTTCTAGAAAAACTTTATTTTTGACATTTTTCTAATTTAAATCCTCTATAGACAAAATAGGTGTCTAGAAAAATACTAAACGTAACAAACTATAAAATTCGTATTAACTATCAGAAAATTAAAAAAAAATCATGTTAGCATTATTTATTAACATAATTATCATCCTAGTTTAGTAATTATATAATTCATATTTTTCTTTTAGAAAGCTCGTTTCTACGGATAATATTACAATGAATTTATAAATTTATACGGCTTAATGATTTATATATATTTTAGGAATAAATAGCTAGTGTAAAAATTAGCTGCACTGCATCTGCACTGCAGGAGACCTTTCGGCCATATTTGGGGAAAATGAATCCTCATTTAATTCTACGTTCAGAAAAGATTTAAAATATTAATTTTATTAAATTCATTATTATAAGTAATAAGTCACGTTTACAATGTAAATGAACTGAATATTACGAAAAATATATTTTGCAAATTACGTGATTTTGATGCTAGTAGAATGATTTTAAGAAAATGGAGACTTGTGGGCAAAAAAATTCCATTTGTCGATAGGATTTTTGATAAAAATTTAGAGAGCGTGCCATTATCGCCATGCTAATATTTACTTACTTATCTAACTCGTCTAAATGAATTCGTTTAGGCAACTAATGTCAATTTCTGTAGTGTGTTTTTCTATGGTTTGGACAAAAACTTTTAATCTAAGCATATGTATCTGTAAAATTTCTGATACCATGCCCAAAACTCCATATTCTATCATAGTCCAAATGGTGACATTTTAAACAAATTTGAAAAATATTATTCAGTATGGATCAGTAATAGTAAAATATTTAAACTTTAAAAAAATAATTATAATAAATGTGAAAATAAGTCATATAATCTTTTTTACGTTGCATTTTTTGACTATTTCGAATAGCAGACTATATTCCATTACTTAACCTTTTATTTTATTTTATTTTCATTTTTTTTTATAAAAATGGAGCATTTTAACATCTTTAGAGAAATTTCGTTAAAAGTGAAAAAAAAAATAAAACTAAATCAAATTATAAAATTTGGAGTATTTGTATGCTATATTCCAAATCTATACTGCCAACCGATGTTAATCGCATTGCACTGCTTTCTATATTCTTGGAGGAGTTGTGAAGTACAAACAGACAGTCATATTTTAATACAGTCGATTATTAAAGTTTTAGGCCTCGTAACGGATAATCTAAATTAATAGATAAAAAAATTCCAATCCGATTTAATTAAAAATAATGAAAAGATATCTCGTAAAATCCGGTTACTTGAATTTTGGAGTGTTACTTGTTGATCCAAAATAAAAAAAAAAGTTTTAAACGAGTCTTGTGTCTATTGTGTTGAGAACATTGGCGTAATTTCACAATGTTCTAACAGTTAATAGTTAGCAATCTAAGGTGCACAACTACTTTCGAGCATTTCCTGGCTTTTACTAATTGGGAGTATGTTGCTTTGCGAAAAAAACGCGATATTTTTGCGACTTAACAACTAACCACACCACACCTTTGCACACTGCAGTTAAACACAATGTAAAGAGGCATATACATTTCCTATTAAGTCCATCAGAAAATGACAGCAGTGTTAAGTAGATAAAATATTACTGAATACTGAAAAGTTTGTAAGAAATAAATAGTGTGCTGAAAAAATAAAAATTGGGTTACTAGTCAAGTAACCCATAAACACATTTCTTTCTCACATAGGTATATTAAAATTTATATATAAAAGTAATTTGTAATTATTACATTTTTCATTAAATCGTTTAGATAGTAGTCACATGCATTTATTTTTAGATGTAATACCAAAAAATATCTCGAAATTACAAGAAGCCGCCTGGAAGCAGCAAGTAATCGGATTTTATGGCGGACAATTTAAAAGAATGTCTAAATGCTACAACATCAAAAGAATCATCTCAGAGACATGCACCAGAATTCTTTATACTAAGCAGATGTACACAAATTTTTCGTAAAAATGGGAATGATAAATAACAACAAATTATCCCACCAACACCGCAAAAACGGAGATTGTTGTCAGTTCCAATTTAAAACTTTATAAAGTAATCTTATCTTCTATTAGAAATAGTTGGGTTGGTTGGTTGATTTTATGACTGCCGATTATCTACACGAGGAATATAGGCCCTAGGGGGGGAGTGCCCTCCGTGGGGATCTTTCTAAAGGATCCTAACCCGTATTTACGGCAAGGTTCGAAGAAAACCATGTTGGTGTTTTTTTTACTGTCAATGGGGGGAATGTCCTCCGTGAAGGTAAAGATCTTAACCCGTATTTACGAAACCAAAGTAAGGTTAGATCGAAACCATGGAAAACTCCAAACGATTAGGTCGAGACAGGATTTTGAAACCAGCACCTCCCGTCTACCAGCTTTGAGAGCAGAACCTCTCAGCCACTGGTGGGGCCTAGAAATAGTTGGGAAGACATAAAGGAATTCTAAACTATTTTAATTAGCATGAAACAATTTATGATGTATTTCTAGTGCATTTTCAAATGTAATTTCAAATTTGAATGAATGTTATCTAAAATCGCTTTACGTATGTTATCGCCAAATCCTATGTTCTGCTTAAACTTTATGCCTATTTTTAAAAAGACTATTTTATATAAATATATAATTTGGGTCCAAGTAACCCAAATCCTGTTGGCTTTGAACCCAATTTTAATAATTTGTATTGCATATATGAAATACTTAAATTGTGGTTTTAAATAGGCTGAAAGTCTTAGAAGAATATAATAAAAATAATACAAATTCGGTTATCAACACAATTATTGTCTTTTAGGCTATAACACGAAATGTACAAAAGTTGCCTCTTTTGGCGCAAAGTAATGCGAATTTATGATATATTTTGAGTTTAATAACTAAATACTATTACTACGGAGTTTAATAATTAAATAATAAGTAAATACTAAGACAAATTTCGCTAATGGTCTATTCCTGATTATATACTTATTAAACAACAGTGAAGTAAAATGGAACAGAAATTTACGTTATTTTACATTTACGTAACCAATTAATCTTTAAAATAAATAATGTAAAAATTCAATTGAAAATTTACCTAAAATGATTGAAAAATCATATACAGGGTGATTATAAAAAATACTATCCCGATATATGAGTCCTTAACTATCACACCGTTCACAGAAACTGAATGAAATTTTGGTTTAAAATATTTTGAGGTATGCGCTCAAGAATCGTATGAGAAACAACAGTTAAACTCTAACAGTTACGGTTACAGTGACAAAATTTTGAAGATTTCAAATGGCAACACCTATTTTTTTTTATTGAAATGTGATCTTCATAGTGAAAAACCATAAAAAGCATTGAAACGGTACCTGTAGCACGAAAATTGCCGGTGCTAGACAGACTAAGAAGAAAAGTGAAAACAACGAATAAGGACAGAGAATCAACAGAAAACAAAACATTTTATTGTGTTTCACAAATTTTCCACGTCACACACGAAGACACGTTGCATGCGGCAGATGGTGGATAGCACTGAATAATAAAATGTTTTACTTTCTGTTGCTTCTCTGTCCTATATTGGTTGTTTTCACTTTTCTTCTTAGTCTCTCTGGTGCCGGCAATTTTCCTGTTACAGGTACCGTTTCAACGCTTTTTATGGTTTTTCACTATGAAGATCACATTCCAATAAAAGAAAATAGGTGTTGCCATTTGAAAGTTTCACAATTTTGTCACTGTAAACGTAACTGTTAGAGTTTAACTGTTGTTTTTCATACGATTCTTGAGCGCATACCTCAAAATACTTAAAACCAAAATTTCAGTCAGTTTCTGTGAACGGTGATATAGTTAAGGACTCATATATCGGGATAGTTTTTTTATAATACCCCTGTATATTAAACTTAGACAGTGAAATTTTGCTTTTTACAAATATTCTATTATAACACGAAATACTTTGAAATACGTCAAATAGTATAATTATTTTTAACACGTTTTAAAAATTTCACAAATGACAGATGAAGTGTCGCTGAAAAGAAGGTTTAATTATATAAAGTTCTTAAAAGAATATTATAGAGTCAAGAATTTGCTACCAAATAGATGTCGTAAATTGGCAGGAAAATAAATCGAAAAGGACTTATGAGGATAGATTATCACTCAATGTGTGACTGGAACCACTAATAACTTTTGACAGAAGTGATAATCAGACAAAAATAATTGTAGCAAAATACTGTTATTATCGCATTCTAGACATTGTATTGCAAAAGTTTTTCAAACAAGGTTTTTTGCACAGTTGTACTAAGATAAGTGTCTTATGTACTAGTCTTACACCATTTTGCAAACTGGATGATAAATTGTCACTGTAGAGTCATTAATAAATAGTCGGAAGATTAATAACAATGACCATTACATTAATTTACTGCAATTTTAAATGAGTTTGGATAGTGAACAATTTTATTTTCTGTATATAGTGCTTATTACGAGATTAGTTCAAAATACTTCAAATAAATTATTTGGACTTTTATTTTAGCTAGGTGCCAATGATAACTCGCCAAATCTTGCTTCAATTGGCATTATTGGAATTGCAACACTTTCATTATGAAATAAAATGTTTCAAGTTTACGTCATGTCTTAATTTAATATTTTTGTTATTGACTAAGAATATTCGTTAATACACAGACCCTATTAAGTGAGATTTTGTTATTTGTATTAATATGCTTATGTTTACGTATTGTATCAGGATTAAATTTTGTCTATTTTTAAGTAAGATTTTTATTGCAATGTTAAAATATTGGCTATTTGTTATTAGCAAATGTTTAAAGATTGGCGCAAAAAAAAAGAGAGAGAAAGAAAAAGAGTTAGCGCGATAAAAAAAATGGCGCCCGGATAATATAAAAGTACCGAATTATTTATCCTTTAATAGGATGCATATTTTTAAAATGTAAGTGAATCCTGCTAGTTTTGAAATTGGCGCAGAAAAACCAACGCTTCTGTTTTGTCTAATGTGGCGCTTATGTGAGCCTGCACATTTGAGCTTATGTGTTCTGCAAATTTTCCATGTATGTAACAAAAATTTTAGTAACTTTTCAGTAGAAATTTCCATTGCAGATATATTTCCTACATATTTCATAACATTGCGTTTTCACAGAAAACACCTGGACGATATCCCAAACCAACTGGAATTCAGATAATAGTACAAATTCCATTTCCACTAGTGTAACAGACAACAGAGCATATGTTAGCAATAGTACATGTGCGTTGTCATAGGATTTGAACATATCATTGAAAGGATAGTATTCTTCTTCCATCGAAAATATCTATTTGACACTGTGTATGTGGGGGGGGGGATCATGGGGAATGGTCAGAGATTTTACGATTTGACGAGCCTCATGCCTTCTTATGTCATCCTCATGAATGCTGTTAATAAGAATGTGCGAGAAAATTTTATTTTTTTTTATTGCTTGCTCCCATGACAATATAGCTTTGTGGAGAAATATAAGGTTGTAATGCTAATCAGAGCGATAAATGGATGGCGGTGACTCTGTTGTTAGAATGTGTAACTCTCTTCTGTGGTCCCCTCATTGTGTGTGTGAGTGCGTTGGCCAAAATTATCGTAAAAATATGTTTAGTCTTTATCTGTACATAATCTAACATACATGTACATATATCTTCGAATTAAAATAAGATAAAATGATACCTGCTTGGATTATTTGAGTAAGTGCCAAGATAGCGTTGTCAAATAAAATTTCATTAAAATCCACTGAACCTCGAGAATCGGCATCACAAGCTTAGTCGGATTATGTGTTAATATGTTATGAAGCTAACTCCAACTGAATGGTGTTCTACACATGCATTATTTAGTCTGACAAAAACACTCACATCCCAATCAATTACAGTCAGATAATTCAAAAGGAACAGGGCATTTGTGCTTTACTTCTTCGTTTAACATTTGTCCAGTTTCTTTAAATCAAATTCGATATTTAAGGCCTTTGGCACCAGCATCCAGAATACGAAATATCCATTTCGTTTATCCGCTATTTCCGTGATTAGTTTTTAACTTATTTAGTCACAGAAATTTTGCGACTATATAGGACAAGGGTTATGGTCAGGTGTCTGACTTTAACATAACTTATGTTTTATAAATCTTGTTAAATTAACTAATTATATTCAGTTATTATTGTACATTACTGTATTCATTTATAGATTTTCTTTTCCTGTAAATGTAAACTTCTCTGTGTGATTGAAAATGGAATTTCTCGTGATCCGCATAGTTATTTTTAGGGTTTTCATGGGGTCATTATGAAAGGAGTCTAATCTAATTCTGGAATGTGGACACAATGAGCACTTAATTCCTAACTAAACAAGTTAGGAAGGTGATGGAAAAAAAGGGTGAATGCTCAAGAGAAATATATTCGTGGGGGAAGTCCGTGAAGGAAGAAAGAAAGGTTCCGGAGATGTTAAGAAGGGAGTGAAGAGTATGATACGAGGCGAGTTCCCTGTGTACAACGGAGGCGGTAGGATAGGCAGTGTCCTGGATGATAGACAGCGTTGACGGATCCGGTCGGAACAGACCCGGGGAGAGGTCGAGACAGCACCGGAAAGAGAGGTGCGATATAGAGCCAGATATAGACAAAGTGAGTATGGGGAGCATCTGTAGAGGTGTCTGTGATATAACTCAACCGGAACTGTGTGTGTTAGTACTGTGTAATGAAGTAGACTATAGTGTGCAATCAATGAAATTGTTGTTCTCAACAGTCATTCGGTAATAATACAGATAAAATAATAATAATATCTAAGTAGATGGACAAAACAGTATTTTGCTGCAATAAAAATGTTCCTGTATTTTTTATACTAATTTCGTCAATAAATTAATAGTTGATTATTAAGTGAAGAAGTCTATACACAATGTGTCCGGTATCCGTTTAATACCGGTTGTGGCAGTAAAAACCATACTACCATTGTCTCAATTTTGTAGAAATTGTAGTGTATTATTATATTTTTAAATGTATGTTTTATTTCTGTTTATAAAATGATAATAATACATGTTGACAATATGGAAAATAAAGACATGTGTATATAAAATTCTAAAGATTTGTTCCTTACTAAAAAGTATATAATGTAAAATAAAATCATATTAACTCCAAACGAGAGGAATGTAGAACATAATCGTGTATTCTATATATAAAAAAACATTTTAAATGATACATATAAAGTTAAAGTTAACCTTTTTATCAAGAAAAATATATCTGTAGTAATGTTTTGCAACCGAAATGTTTCTTTTTTTATATTTACGCTATAAGCTATAAAAATAATTAATAAGTATATAAAAATAAAACGTATCTTAGTGAAAAGAAAATGTCATATTACATCTGTTTTCTTCAGACACATGCATTGACTTTATGAAGTCAACACCTGAGGTAATAAAATAACGCAACAAAAGCAAAGTTTATATATTCTTAGTTACTCAAGTACTGGAAAAAAAATCATTCCTTTGACATCATGCGCATCATTGGACATGCTTTATTTTTACTGAGGCTTTATTTTATTCTTGTTCATTTTTGAACACGATAAATAAACTTAGATTTTCTCTTTATATCTAGATTTATATTTAAAGAAGGAAACTACGTTAATATATGAAGGTGTTTTCTATTTTTTTTTTTTTTAAAATAAATTTTGAATCAAAGTGAATTTTACATTTTTTTACTTTGAATTGGGTTTCTTAAAAAAAAAAAAAAAAAAAAAAAATCCGTGAAAAGTAATTACTTATATTTCAATTTTTAATTGCCTAAAAGGCGTGTAGCCAACATAGTGAAAAAGTATCCAAGCCGGGAATTGAACCCGAGTCATCAGTATAGTGCCAGGTTGAGAGTTCCAAGTGATTCAGTAGCTAAAACGTCAGTGTGCTATACTGATGACCGGGTTCGAGTCCCGGCTTGGATACTTTTTAACTATGTTCGCTATACGCCTTTTAAGCAATTAAAATTTGAAATATTATGAATGCAAGGCGTGAGAAATTTTCTATGGAAAAATATCCAAGTATTAAAATAGATTTATTCAATTATCGATGCAGGATTCTCTTTAGTTTTGTGTTTGCCCCAGGGTTGTTGGCTAGCAGAAAAATATTCCATCTTGTGCTGTGTTTGTAGCCTTGCCAACATGTGAGAGTGAGAAGTTCCAGGCTGGGTGTCGTTCCAAGTGGTTCAGTTGGTAGTGCGTCAGTGCGCTTTACTGATGACCCGGGTTCGAGTACCGGCTTGGATACTTTTTCACTACGTTGGCTTTTCGTCTTTTAAGCAATTAAAATTTGAAATATTATGAATGCACGGCGTGCGAAATTTTCTATGAAAAAAATTTTCCAAGTATTAAAATAGATTTAAGTAATTCCTTGTTTTTTAAAATTTATCAACAAAGGATATTTTTTTAATTAAAACAAAATGTTAGAAAACTTTCAGTTTATAACTTTTTTGTTCACTGTTAAAAATTTTGTTGCATGTTGAAACTAGATTTGGTGTTGCAGTATCTGAAACCATAAGATGGTGAAACCTTTTTCAAACATATGGAGCTAAAGTTTAGCCGGAGTTCCAATGGTGGAATGAGATTTCACCATGTTATGGTTTCAGTTACTGCAGCACAAAAAGTTCCACCTACCACAAAATTTTTGACAGTGAGATGCTTTACTATAAAGGTGAATGTTTTTACGTGCATATTCAAGAAACAATAATATATATTACCGATATAAACATGTGTGTATGTGTAAGCAATTGTGGTGTAATATTCATTTTTCAAAAAAGATTATAACGTAATATATATACGAGGGTAACTCATTAAGTAAGTCACAAAAGATAATTAAATAAATGATATTCACTTCAAAACTATTTTTATTTCTCAACATATTCTCCACCAATATTTATGAACTTATATCACCGTTTTATCAGTGCCTTAACATCAGCTGCATACAATTCTTTGGGTTGCTGTTTCAGGGCAGCTGTGTTTATATTAGGATTTCAAGTTGAACCTTTTCATCATCTGTGAACATCATCTTGCTTACAAGAGGGTTTTTTAGTGGACTAAACAGATGAAAATCGCTTTGGGCTAAGTCGAAGCTGTCTGGTGGATGCTTAAGAAGTTGTAAGATGATGTTCAACTGGAAGTCCTAATGTGGACACAGCAACCCAAAGAATTGTATGCAGCTGGTGTTGGGGAACTGATAAAACGGTTATATAAAAGCATAAATATTGGTGGAGAATATGTTGAGAAATAAAAATTGTTTTAAAGTGTATACCATTGTAAGTTATTATTTAATTATCTATTGAGAATTACTTAAAGTCTAATTCTCGTATATATATATATATATATATATATATATACAGTGGGTGATCGATTAACGAACTGTTCAGTTTACGAACAGATCGGTTAACGAACACTTTTGGGAGAGATTTTTATGTTCAGATAACGAACACATGTTCAGATAACGAACACATGTTCGGTTAACGAACACCTGATAAAACAAAGCCAAGAAGAAGCAATGGTTTGTTTCAGATTTGCAGAGCTGTATTTAATTGAATCTACTATTATAGACTTAGAGAACATTTTAACAGTTGTATACTTATGGCTTAATTAATTCAAGGACTACCTGGGGTTTGGACCCTATATTTTAGGGCCCTCAAATTAGAATGAACAAATACATTAATTTTTATATTTTATGTGTTGTGTCCCTTTTTAAATAAACATGTTTGATTGGAAGTTAATTATTTTAACTGAAATTTACTTCCTAAATTATTTGCAAGCTCTAGGATCCACTTGTGCTTTATCGGACTCTGCACTAAACACGAACTTTTAGAGAACTAATGGAGTTTTTGATAACCTATATGATTTAATACTGTAGTGAATGAATGTGATCCTATATGTTTTTACATAGAATATGTCACTTACTTTTTTCAGTCTTGTACGACACGGACAAAGCCATGAAACTGCGATCTGTCCATATTAAATATGGACGTATAATAACATTATTAAAATGGGAAAATTGAAAACTCCAGAAAGAAAAAATAAGCTTTTGTCAAATATTTAATGCCTCACAAACTAAAAAAAGCATGACTGCAGGAAGGACAGGACTGTATGTATGTAATGTATGTTTCATTATTATTACATTTAAATAAATTTAGGGAGAATTTATATTAATTTTTATGTATTATTTAGTATTAAAAACGAATTAATTGAATTCCCATACAAATCTATACTAAATCTATGATCGTTTAACGAACAATTCGGTTAGCGAACATTGGTTTGGAACGGATTAAGTTCGTTAACCGATCACTCACTGTATTAATATATATATATATTTATATATATATCTTAAATTCTAACGGTATACGCATGGAAAAATATCATATAGTATTATTTAAAAAACCATTTTAAATGATGCATATAAAACTAATTTGAACAATCTGACATTAACAAAAATTGTAGTAGAGTTTCGTAACTGTGGTAATAGAATTTCTTCAGATTTAGGACTTTAGACCGAAAACAAAATATAACAAATACATAAAAATAAAACGTAGCTTAGTGAAAATGATATGTCACATTACTTCTGTTTTCTTGTGACACGTAATTTGAGTTTATGGATTCAACAAAAGTGGTAATAAAAAAGCGAAAGCAAATTTTATATATTCTTAAGTAACTTAATGGATGGTACAGAAATAAATCATCATGCTTATCATTGAATGCGATTGATTTGCATAAGCATATTTCAAATATAAAAATTATATGAAAAATAAATTTTGATATTCTGTATATAATTTTCATTTTTATTTAAAGAGGTAAAGTATATATATATATATATAGGTGTTGTCTAACATCAATTAATGAATCATTAGTAAACGTATAATAAAAATTGTAATAGTATATTGTAATAGTATAAAATATGGTAATAGTATAAAATCTGTAATAGTATAGATTTTTGGTACTATTCCAGTATAGGGGATTTGGCGAGAGAAGGAAATTTGGCAAACTATTCACTGATTCACTTATACACAGGCAATTTTGTCAATATGTATACAATTTATACAATTTATTTAATACAATCAAGCCATTTATCTATTTCTGTTTTTATGTACAATTACTACTGTTTGATATATATATATATATATGTGTGTGTGTGTGTATTGTTTATATACACACACATATATATATATATATATATATATATATATATATATATATACATATATATATATATATATATACATATATATATATATATATATATATATATATATATATATATATATATATATATATATATATATATATATATATATATATATATATATATATATATATATATATATATATATATATATATAAACATTATACAGGGTGGTTATAATATAAGTATCCCTATTTGGAGCTGTCTGTAGCTCGAAGAAATAACCCGAATGAATCCAAAATCGGTACACTAACTATTCGTGAAAGGGGAAGAATCATGGAATAATCCATATACTTAAAGCTAAGCTGCTTTTTAGTTTTTCGTGCAAAAATGCTATTTATACGCATGCGCGAGCATTCAGCTAATCAGCTAGCGGCTTTTACTATCTTCACACGCGATGTTTCAGCCAATGAGGTGAAGGCTTTTTCCTCTCTCTGTTTTCCCCTCGTATGTGTGTTACGATTCCATTTGGTTGTTCGGTTGTTGAAACTTTATGGATTTCTTTTATTAAGGTATTTTTTTCATTTTACCGTATTTATTTTCGTTTTAAGTCGTATGTATTTTACTACTTTGAATTTTTTTATAACTAACCCTTTTTTTGAGAGAGAGAGAGAGATTTCGTGGCACGAAATTCCGCGAATCGTTTCCGATGTAAACAAACTATTAAGATCAGTTTTTTAAACTTTTAATATGTAATTCTGTGTGATATGATTAAATTCAGGTTTTCTCAGCGACGATCACAGTATTTTTACCAAATAATTTTTGTATTAATCAAGCTTTTTTGGTTATTAAGCATAGCTAAACACGAAAGAAAACTTTGTTATTTTAAGATTTTGATGTGAATTATTTGCGTACATTTATAAGGCAAGTTTCACTGAATAATTCAAGACAAAAAAAATCTCATCATTATACATATTTAGTTATGCATTATTAATTATTTACTTGGCCTTTACTTTTAATATTTCAAACTTACAGCTGAATGTAACTATTAAAACATTTGAAATACTGTATTCGTAAAATGAAATTTCAGCTTAAACACTCGACAATTACTTTTAGTTATGCATTATTAATTATTTACTTGGCCTTTACTTTTAATATTTCAAACTTACAGTTGAATGTAACTATTAAAACATTTGAAATACTGTATTCGTAAAATGAAATTTCAGCTTAAACACTCGACAATTACTTTTACTTATGCATTATTAATTATTTACTTGGCCTTTACTTTTAATATTTCAAACTTACAGCAACTATTAAAACAATTGAAATACTGTATTCGTAAAATGAAATTAGCTTAAACACTCGACAATTACTTTTAGTTATGCATTATTAATTATTTACTTGGCCTTTACTTTTAATATTTCAAACTTACAGTTGACTGTAACTATTAAAACATTTGAAATACTGTATTCGTAAAATGAAATTTCAGCTTAAACACTCAACAATTACTTTTAGTTATGCATTATTAATTATTTACTTGGCCTTTACTTTTAATATTTCAAACTTACAGCTGAATGTAATTATTAAAACATTTGAAATACTGTATTCGTAAAATAAAATGTCAGCTTAAACACTCGACAATTACTTTTAGGTTAAATTCAGGTTTTCTCAGTGACGATCACAGTATTTTTACCAAATAATTAAAAGTACTACATGCATGCATCTATCTATCTATCTATCTATCTATATTAGAAATTGTGCAGGTTTCTGGTCACTGTTTTGTTTACATATTTTAAACAAAAATTTCAATTTAATAATGCACTGAAAATTATAATGAATGCTTACAATTAAACACAACAACACAAAACAAAAAATTTCACAAAAACACATTATTTCCCCGATATTTTCCCACAACTAATCAATAAATTTCATATTTTATTGCGATTTTAAACCATGAACTTTAGTACTTCTCTGTTATATGGTCACTATTCCAAAATGTATGTATGTATGTTTGGCGACAATGGTGTACGTATAACGGAAAAGTGCCTGAATTATTATATATATATATATATATAAAATCTAAACATAATTGGCGACACAGCAAGTTTTCTGGATTTCTCCCTGGCTCTCTAACCACATTGTTAACAAAACAAAAAAATCACGAAAAACACATTATTTCCCCGATATTTTCCCACAACTAATCAATAAATTTCATG
Source organism: Maratus michaelseni (assembly GCA_963931845.1). Classification (NCBI taxonomy): domain Eukaryota; kingdom Metazoa; phylum Arthropoda; class Arachnida; order Araneae; family Salticidae; genus Maratus; species Maratus michaelseni. Next base: position 309,979,325 of record OZ007591.1, read on the forward strand.
ATATTTTATTGTGATTTTAAACCATGAACTTTAGTACTTTTCTGTTATACGGACACTATGCCAAAATGTATGTATGTATGTATGTTTGGCGACAATGGTGTCCGTATAACGGAAAAGTGCCTGAATTATTATTTTTTTATATATTGTATATAAAATATAAACATAATTGGCGACACAGCAAGTTTTCTGGATGTGAAAGGCGGAGATGAATTTCATTCATTCAATGACCTTTTTAAAAGTTTCAAGTTTGGATTGAGTGCACATGAACATAGAAACCGATACCTATTTCTATGTTCATGATTGAGTTATTTGGATATCTTTTCGTATAGCACAGAAAATCATTTCTCCCGCTTTCGTAATACAGATAAATTCTGGTGTATTTTTTTTCTTCTTTTTATATCATAAGTACTTTTCTACTTTAAATTTTTTTAACCTAATAGTAATTGTCGCGTTTCTAAGCTGAAATTTCATTTTTCGAATGCAGTATTTCAAATGTTTTAATAATTACATTTAGCTGTAAGTTTGAAATATTTAAAATATTAAAAGTAAAGGTCAAGTAAATAATTAATAATGCATAACTAAATATGTATAATGATCAGAATGCATATTAAAATGTGTACAGAATGACATGAAAATTTTAAAAAACTGAAATTTTGCACTTGCAACTTAATTGTAAATTTCATTGTTTACATTGGAAACGATTTGTGGATTTTAAGAATTTGCGGAACTTCGTGTCACCAAATTACTAAATCTCTCTCTCTCACTCTCCAAAAAAAAAAGGGTTAGTTTAAAAAAATTCAAAGTAGCAAAATACATACAACACAAAAAGAAAATAAATACGGTAAAGTAAAAAAATTACTTTAATAATAGAAATCCATAAATTTTCAACAACGACATCAAACGACCGTTTCTCATCTTTCGTTTGTGATAAGGAACGCTCCTTTGGCCCCCTCCACTCATTGGCTGAATTGTAAAGGGCAAAATTGGGGGACAAAATGACTACAGCATTTCTGAGAAAAGAAAAAATCAGAAAATACACAGAAAATTTTCTGAAAAGTTTCAGCACAGGGAGAGAGGGTAAATGCTATCTCGGCAATAATTATTTTTGTTGCAAGTTGGGTTAACTGTCTTTATGGTTCGAGTCGATTTCAGACTGAGTGTAGATTTCTGCAAGTTGGATTTGGGTTAACCCGATTTTTCAAAAGTTAGTTCAAGTTCAGTATATTATTTCAGATTAAAACTATATCTATCAGGGCTTGAATTTCAGTGCGGGATTCGCGCCGAAAATTTTGAAATCCCGCCCAAAAAAAGACAATGAGTGGGAGTCTCCCGCCCAAAATATTTCAGCATTTTTGGAGAAATTTGCATTATTTAATTTACCTGCAACCGAACGATAAATTTCGTGATTTTTTTCCCCCGCAACCGATTGACGGACTTTGTGTTTTTTCCGCGACTGATCGACGAACTTTGTGGTTTTTTCCGTGACAGATCAACGAACTTTGAGTTTTTTCTGCGACAGATCGACGAACATTGCGTTTTTTAAGCGACTGATCGACGAATCTTGCGTTTTTTTGGGACATATCGGCGAACTTTGCGTTTATTCCGCAATCTATCGACGAAATTTTTCTTTTTTCCCTGACTGATCGACGAACTTTGCATTTATTCCGCAATCGATCGACGAAATTTGCTTTTTTCCACAACTGATCGACGAACTTTGCGTTTTTTCCGCGACAGATCAACAAACGTTGCATTTTTTTCTGCGACTGATCAACGAACTTTGTGTTTTTTCTGCGCCAGATAGACGAACATTGCGTTTTTTAAGCGACTGATCGACGAACCTTGCGTTTTTTGCGGACAGATCGACGAACTTTGTGTTTATTCTGCAATCGATCGACGAAATTTGCTTTTTTCCCCCGACTGATCGACGAACTTCGCGTTTTTTATGACAGATCGACGAACTTTGTGTCTTTTCCACGATCGATCGGTGAATCTCAATCAAGTAAAATCTAAAGTCAGAAATTTATTTAACAACCTAATTGTTAAGGGTCCCTAACACATTTAATGGAACTTGAAAAATACACTGCATATATAAAACTTAACTTTCTTCCCTTTTTTATAATAAAAATAAACATTTTACATAATCATTCTCAGTTGACTTAATTTTTTCAATGGTATTTTGTCATGTCTGCATTAATGTAATTCTTTAAATAGCACGTAAAATGATAGTGGGCTTTAAAGATTTTTTTCTCCCTCCCAAACATTACAACTCCCCTCCATTTAAAAATGTTGGAAGGGAGACTCCCGTCCTTGGAAAAATTGAATTTCAAGCCCTGCCTATAATATGTTTGTGTGTATTGAGGTTTGTATAGATGTTTGTGTGTGTGCTGTTTTTAATAAAGACAGTTTCATTTTTCACACGAACCTTTAAAAAAATTCACATTCTTTGCCCAATCCTTTAACAAAATTCGCATTTTTTTTCGTGATTCTTTAATGAAATTCGCATTTTTTTCTGTATCTTTTTTTTTGTCGAGATTCACAATTTTTTCAGCTATCCTATGACGTAATTTGTGTTTTTTTCAGCGATAATTTGACGAAATTTGTGTTTTTTCTGCGATTTTTTTTTTCACGAAATTTGCGTTATTTTCCATGATTCTTTTATGAAATTTGCGTTTTTCTGTGATCCTTAGACGAAATTTTCTTTTTTCGCAATGCTTTGATAATAATCACATTTTCTCTGCTGCCTTTTGATAAGATTCATGAATTTTCAGCAATCCTTCGATGAAATTCGCGTTTTTTCAGCAATCTTTGAAGAAATTCGCATTTTTCTCTCGATACTTTAACGAAATGTGCGTTTTCCAGCGATTTTTTGATAAAATATATTTTATTCCGCAATTTTTAGACGAAATTTGGCAAGAAAGCGCTATCTTTTGGTGAAATTTCCTGTTTTGCGATTCTTTGACAAAATTTGCTCATCTTTTGCGTAAATCGCGTTTTTCTGTGGCCTTTTAACAAAATTCACGTTTTACATGATCCTTTGATGAAATTAGTGTTTTTCCCGTGATCATTTGACGAAATCTAGGATTTTTTTCCTGCGAAGATTGATTATTTGTTTTTAGTCTGCAGGTGCCCTAAAAAGTTTGTGATGCCTGTCGCTGCATTGCACACATTCTGCCACGGTGTATCAAACAAACAAAATTCATCCTAAAGAATTATTGTTTCGTTTCTGGAAATGAACTACCGTCAACTCATTGGCTGAATTATAAAGGGTGAAATGTGTAGGCACTGAGTATCATCTATACTATTAATGTCGGTAAACGTCTGTCTGTGTGTGTGTTGTTGTGTCTGGCGTCTGTAAGCACAAAACTCTGCATGCAGACGACGGACATAAGTGCTTTTGGTATAAAAAAATTCGGAAGGGGAGTTTTTAAAAATTCACAACATTTTGCAGGAGAAGAGGGGTGCGAACGAATTTAAAAAATGAGTCCGCATCAATAATTATGGCGGCGGGGGTAATATGTTTTGCTCACACGGGGTGGAGACTTTTCTTTGCTGACACCACTCATATGATATATCGTTCGAAAGACCTTCGACTGTCTTTTCATGTTATGCATCTGTGTGGTCCATCCCCCCCGCCAATTGGGGCGCTTTTCTAAATTTTGCACATACCACTCATGTTATATATCGTTAAAAAGGTCTGTGACCGCTTAATTATATTATGCATCTCCGGTGTCCATCCCCCCACTTTGCCCCCCCCCAAGGGGGTACTTTTGTAAATTTTGCACAAACCCTTCATGTTACGTATTGTTGGAAAGGTTTTTGACTGCTTATTCATGTTATGCATCTCCGGGGTCCATCCCGCCACTTCCCCCCCTTAAGGGGGCACTTTTCTAAATTTTGTTGACACCCCTCATGTCATATATTGTTGGAAAGATCTGTGACCGCTTAATCATATGCATCTCCAATGTCCATCTCCCCACTTTGCCCCTCCCCCAAGGGGGTACTTTTCTAAATTTTGCAGACAACCCTCATGTCATATATCGTTGGAAAGGTCTGTGACTGCTTAATCATATGCATATCTCCAATGTCCATCTCCCCACTTTGCCCCTCCCCCAAGGGGGTACTTTTCTAAATTTTGCAAACAACCCTCATGTCATATATTGTTGGAAAGGTCTGTGACCGCTTAATCATATTATGCATCTTTAATGTCCATCTCCCCAATTGTCCCCCCCCAAGGGGTCAATTTTCTAATTTTTGTTGACACCCCTCATGTCATATATTGTTGGGAAGGTCTGTGACCGCTTAATCATATTATGCATCTCCAATGTCCATCTCCCCACTTTGCCCCCCCCTCCCCCAACGGGGTACTTTTCTAAATTTTGCCGACAACCCTCATGTCATATATCGTTGGAAAGGTCTGTGACTGCTTAATCATATGCATATCTCTGATGTCCATCTCCCCACTTTGCCCCCCCCCCCCCAAAGAGGTACTTTTCTAAATTTTGCACACAACCGTCATGTTATATATCGTTGGAAAGGTCTGTGACCACTTAATCATATTATGCATGTTCCGTGTCCATCCCCTACTTTACCCCCCCAAGGGGGTACTTTTTTAAATTTTGCACACACCCCTCATGTTACATATCGTTTGAAAGGTCTTTGACTGCTTATTCATGTTATGCATCTCCTTGGTCCATCCCGCCATTTCCCCCTCCCCAAGGGGGCACTTACCATTTACTTGCACAACAGCGCTAAATGTGTCAGATGAAAGAAATTCCGCGAGTGCATGTGCCAGTGAAACTTAGCCAATTGATGTTCTTCAACCTAGCTTTAATTCAAAGTGGGTTTTTTATTTATTTGAATTATTCTGCAAAAGTTTCAAACATTTTAAAGCAGCTATTAATTTTATTTTTATGGTACTATCAAGTTTTTTGCCGTCAAATTTTGACGAGTTCCATCTAGTAAAAAATAATAATTGCAGTAATCACGACAGATGGCGCTACTGAGTGTGAAATGTAATGCGTAATACAAGAACAAAGAATTAAGGTGTCAAACCAGATGACACACCTAATTTATCTAATTTATTCGAAAATGTCACAGTGAGTGTGGTTACGCTTTCGCAAGGCGTTGCCGATCATGTTCAGGTTCCACACGGCCATTGCGCTCGAGGACACAATCTAGGCGGTGCACGACTTGCTCAACTGCGGAATGTAACGCATCAGGAGTGATGTTTCGCACATGTTTTGATATGCAGTAAAGTAACTGATGTTTGCGACACCTCCACGGTACATAATATTACACATTACATTTCACACTGAAACGCGCCATCTGTCGGCAATTATTGCATTAATAATTTTTATTATTCCATTCTTCTACCCCCTTCTTGAATAGTAAGTGCACCGATTTTGGTTTCATTCCGGTTGTTCCTTCAAGCTACAGACAGTTTTAAATAGAGATACTTATTTTATAACCACCCGGTATATGTATATAAACAATATATATATATATATAGGTTTATTTTTATAGCTGTTTAAATCTTTTGGCAACATATACAACTTTCTAAAGCCCATTTTATGCCAAGTTTTTTAAAAAAAAACGCCAAGCTCCCTATAATGGAAAAGTGCCAGATTTTTTTTACTTAATTATTTTTGTAAACAATTATTTAGTAGGTAACTGAAACCTTAAAAAGTACTTTTTTTCTCAAAGTTTATTAGAAATGAGTAAATTGTTTAAATTTAAGAAACGATAATAAAAGATAAATATTCTAAAATTTCGAAGGTATTTCTATATATGAGTATTTTTATGTGCATACTTAAAGAAAAACGAGCAGGGAAGACCGAGCTATGCTCGGTCAAAATTAAATTTGAGTTCAAATATCATGACCCATGTCCAAAGTGACCCACTAATTAAATTTTCTCGAACATGTGACTTAGCCCAACAATTTTCTCGTGCCTGAAAACCATAGGATGCAAAATTTACTGTAAATAGTCTGAGCCGTTTTTAAGATAAAATAGCTTGACCCATAATGACCCATGACCAAAATGATCCACTAATTGAATTTTCTCGAACATGTGACCCAGCCCAACAGTCTTCTCGTGCTCGAAAACCATTGGATGCAAAATTTAGTGTAAATTGAGCCGCTTTTTAGATCTTGACCCACAATGACCCGGAAATGACCCACTAATCGAATTTTCTCGAACATGTGAATTAGCCCAATGATTTTCGCGTGCCCGAAACTCGTAGGATACAAAATTTAATCAAAATCGTTAGAGCCGTTTTTTAGATAAAATTAATTTGACCCGCTTTGACCCAAAAATGACCCACTAATCGAAATTTCTCGAACATGCGACCTACCCTAATAGTCTTCTTGTTCCCTAAACCTGTAGGGTGCTAAATTTATTTCAAATCCTCTGAACCGTTTTTAGATAAAATAGCTTGACCCATAATGACCCATGACCAAAATGATCCACTAATTGAATTTTCTCGAACATGTGACCTAGCCCAACAGTCTTCTCCTGCCCGAAAAACATTGGATGCAAAATTTAGTGTAAATTGAGCCGCTTTTTAGATATTGACCCACAGTGACCCAGAAATGACCCACTAATCGAATTTTCTCGGACATGTGACCTAGCCCAATGATTTTCGCGTGCCCGAAACTCGTAGGACACAAAATTTAATCAAAATCGTTAGAGCCATTTTTTAGATAAAATTAATTTGACCCGCTTTGACCCAAAAATGACCCACTAATCGAAAGTTCTCGAACATGTGACCCAGCCCAACAGTCTTCTCGTGCCCGAAAATGGTCGGATACAAAATTTCGTCAAAATCGTTTGAACCGTTTTTTAGATACAATTAGCTAGACCATGACCCAAAATGATCCAAAATGACCCACTAATCGAATTTTCTCGAACATGTGACCTGGCCCAATGGTTTTTTGGTGCCCCAAAACGGTAGGATACGAAATTTCGTCAAATCGTTAGAGCCGTTTTTAAGATAAAATTTGCGTATATATATATATATATATATATATATATATATAACCACACACAAGATTTGCTCGTATTAGAATATATGATAGATATAAACAAAAAAAAAACTATGTGGATGCAGAAACACTTTTTTCAAGAAGTATTCGTATTTCAAAACGATTATTTCGTAAGAAAAAAATCTTAATTCGAAACAATGAACACGTACACAAGTATTATTTATATCAAGAACATCTAAATAATACTCATAAAATTACAATTAACATTTCTAACCAGACAGAAAAGCTGTAGCCGATACACGACCGATATATTACATTTCTCCAGATTTACGTCATAAGCCTTATGGCTTATGACGTAAAAATGGAAATAATTTATTAATAAAAAAGTTCCTAGTAAAAATAAAATGTCGGAATATTTTTGTTTTCTTGTGACACGTAATTTAAATTTGTGCATTCAACACCCGAGGTAATAAAAGAGTTAAACAAAGTGTATATATATTTAGTATTTCAAACACAGGGCAAAAAAAAAATGATACATCATTATTCGGTTCATTTAAAGTGGTTTATTTTTATTGAAGCTGTATTTTATTTTTACCTAGTAAATACAGTATAGCCATAAAATAACGTGAGGACAAATGAGTAACTAGTGGGTAATCTATTGAGCGAAATGCGACACCATTTGGTATAAGTGTTTAGTGAAGCATGAAGTAAGTGTTTAGTGAAGCTGTCAGCATTAAATGCAAACTATTTACATATTCAACACTCAGCTTTCAAAAACTGCCAGAACTTGTATCTGCGTAAGAAGACAGTTTTGTTTAATTAAAACCTATACAAATTGCAACAACGCCCATATTTAAATATTGCATTTAAACGAATATTTGTGCAGGAGTTTTTGTAATTTGATGTTTATGTTTACTACACGAATCTACGTAAATTCACATTTTAGGTAGCTACGGAAAACGTCGTTTATCTTATGCAGCTGATGGAATATTGCAACGTTTGTCATATTGAAAAACAATTGCCATTAAAACTAAACATTATCATTTACTGTGAAGAAATTTTATGCTTCAAATTTCATTTAGCAATTACGTATTAATTTATCAAAAAATATTTTTGTAAAGCCATAAAATCTCCTCTTGGTGATATTTGCTACTAATTTGTGAATTTAAAAATCAAATCAGCAAGGTAAATGCGCGTGAACACCAAATATTTTTACACTTCGCGCAATAGATTACACTCTAGAGGGATCAGAATACCTAACGTTATTTTCTGGCCACACTATACATAAACAAATTTTTCTATTCGTAATTGGAAAAAAGTTATTCGGAAGATTTTATTCTTAGCTGATAGAATATTAGCACTTCCGTCATATTGAAAAACATTTGCTCTTATAACTAATCTTTATCATTTACTGCGAAGATATGTTATGCTTCCAATATGATTTAGCAATTACGCATTCATTTATCAAAAAAATACTCTTGTAGAGCCAAAAAGTCTCCTCTTGGTGACATTTGCTACTAATTTGTTACTTTAGAAGTGAAATCAGCAAGCTAACTGCGCATAAACACCAAATATTTTTACATTTCGCGCAATAGTCTTTAAATACACTCTAGACGGCTCAGAACAACTTAAGTTATTTTCTGGCCACGCTAAACATAAAGCAGTTTTTTTTCTATTCGTGATTGGATAAAAGGGCTTCAAAAGATTTTATTCTTAGCTGATAGAATATTAGAACTTTTGTCATATTGAAAAACATTTCCCATTAAAACTAAACATTATCTTTTACTGCGAAGAAATTATATGCTTCCAATTTCATTTAGCAATTACGCATTCATTTATCAAAAAATACTCCTGTAGAGCCATAAAGGTTCCTCTTGATGACATTTGGTACTAATTTGTTACTTTAGAAATCAAATCAGTAAGCGCACTGCACATGAACACCAAAAAAAATTTACATTTTGCGCAATAGATTACACTCTAGAGGGCTTAGAACACTATACTTCTAGCTGCACTATACTTAAAGAATTTTTTCTATTCGTGATTGGAAAAAGATATTCAAAAGATTTGCTTCTTTATATGCGAATGGAAGTAAGAAACTGTGAGCATCATCTGGTTTAATTTAGTTTCTCCGGCTGCAGAAATGAAGGCCATCTTTTACCACTTAACAGTCTCATTTTATTGGCTATCTTTGCGACCAGTATTAATTCTTTGATTATTTCATAATGTGAAACTTTGGTATTTTGAAAAATACTTTGCACAATTTACGATATAGCATTTTTTTACTAAAATCTTTTACACGTCCTAAGAAGTAACATGTGAAGCGCATTTCGCAAAAGAATACTTCATCGCATATCTGACAATGGAGATTAGTAAGTGCTTAAAACTGGAGTTCTAAATATTACGTTTTATGAATCTCTTGACACAAGATAATAGTTTGAAGGGTACTAAATAACGTTTACATACTTCCATGTTTTCACAAATTAAATGTTTTTTACTTTCATTTGAGTGCAGATTTCATTTTAGTAATTACTTAAGTCAATTGAGTAATATATTACTTCGAAAAATGAATATTAGCGTGCAAAACTTATGAACAGGTTGGTTTTTGCTTCTTACCTTCAGCGGGGAAACAGTAGTTTGACATGAATTTCTCATTATATTTACATTATTGGCGTACGCAAAAATTACATAAAAGGGGGTGATTTTAGAAAAAGAGAAAACGAACAGTTTGAGGATTCAAACAAAAAGGGCGAGTAAAAGTTAAAGAAAGTTGTATAAGAGATCGTTGTAGAATCGCATCAAATTGTTTTATTAAGTACTAAAATTTGTGTTGATGATATAGGGATCGCTTTCTGAAATAATTTTAATTGACATTAAAACTGATAATGAATCATTAATGGCAGTTAAACATGCATACATGCCTATTTTTGTTATATTTAAAATATTTGAATTAAAATTTGCAATTAACTAAAATAATTAGATATTTTTAATTATGAAAACAAAAAAAAAATTGCACAGTTATCAATATCAGCAATAATGTAATTGTGTATTCACGTTGATTTCAATGACGGCCTGGGAAATATATAGAGAAAATTTATTGGCGAAAATTTTTAATGTCTGACTAATACCTTAAGTTACTAAATACTTTATAGTTTAACCAATGAATATCATAATCAAAACAATTAAAATTGTTGATAAAATGTTATCTGTATTTTAAGACTGACTAGCTATTACCCGTGACTTTGTTCACTCAACATTCATAGGAGAATCAATGCATTAATTAATCAAAAACGTTTCACTGACGAAAATTAAAAACATATACAACTAACCAAGTCTTTATCACATTTTATAGTAAACAATACATCTGATGATCCAAATTTGCATATTTACGTTTTTATATATAAGATTTTTTTTTCATGTACACTTTCTCTAAAGTTAAGTATCTTGAGTAAAAATACGTCCTTTTTATTTTATTTTATTAATTATATTTATTTTTATAAAAAATACTTATTGCTTTCAGGGGTACTGAAACATTTAGAGCAAGACATATGATATTTAAAAAAGAAAATTAAAACGTGGCAAAGAATAACAGTCTAGATATAAGTCATACAGTATAGAAAAATATTTTAAACTCTGATATATTTATTGAATTTTTATTTTACAGTGCCATACGTTTTACAGATCTAGACCTACAAACAATGTTAAAATGTGGTTATCACGTCCAAAAGATTCTCAAAGCCGTAGAAAACATTTATTGAAAGAATTCTGTTACCTTAGCTTGTTTACAGTTCCACTTTAAAAAGTGCTTCCGGCCTGTATCGAGAGGAAAAAGTAGCTTCCATATTCTACCTTTTTAAACATTCAACACATTTTACTCAAACACCAGAAGTTAAAAAGCTTAGAACCCGATTATAGAAGATTCGATCCCGGTTTTCGCTAATACTGAATTTGAATGCTAATTTCAGCATTAGAGATATAGCATAACAAAACCCAGATCGTTTCAAAATGTCAGCCCCCCTAGAATTTTAAACTGTCTTATCTCAGCCATTTTTTAAGATAACGCAAAAACAAAAAATGCTCCGGAATCCTTGTATCACGATCTAATACTTAACTGAATTTGTTTTTCAATTTATAATTATTTTTACACCTTTTTGCATTTAATTATTTTTTTTAATTTAACTGGCCGTCATTTTGTAACAACAAGATGGTGGATGAAGCTGGCCAACAAACTCGGTCGAGACCTTGGTATGTCCTATGCACATACTCAGTCAGATCCAAATCGATTCATAAGTAAGAGAGTTACAGCATATAAATATAAATTATATATACATCAATCAACATTTGAACGGAGGGTGGTTTTGGGGTCTGGGGGGTTATAATCGGTGAAAATATACCAAACTTTTCTGGAACTGCTTTCTTCCGAACGGATACAATAGGTAGCTTTATGTAATGAAAGCTACCTGAAAATCATGAAGGAATTGTTCTCACGTATATTGCTTTTGAAGCTTGTCCGAGCTATGTTGTACTCCTCATTACAAAACTCAATTCTGCACTTGTATGTGTTTTTTCAATAAATATGTTCTCATATTTTATCCTACCTGGCCGTTACCTTTATTTTGTATTTATTCGCAAACATTCGGTGTAAATCAATTTCTCTGACCTTTTCAGTTATACGATTGTCGTTGTTGATCGCTATCCAATACTCATAATCTTATTTTTTTACTTCCCAGAATCTTGCACTAATACAGCGATTTTTAACTGTAGGAGGCATATTCGATTCTATGCTTCGCTTGACTTTATAACAAAATTTTGATTTCAACTACACACTTTTCTGTAACTGGCCTGTAGAAAACACGATAACAATAAACGAAAAACTGTTCACACAAAGCGATTAATTTTAGTGAAGAATTGAATAAAGGCGGGAATTCCGACTGATTTTGATTACATTAAGCAACCGATAACAGTAACCTACACAGTGACATCTACTATATCAAACTTGTGAGAACCCCTGTAAAAGTCTAACTTTAAAAATAGAGTTTTTTCACATAAACATACAAAAGAATATCGAAGATTTAACTAGAAATAAACTCTTAAAAATATCAACTATTCTATAGCATATTGAATTATATAAATGTACTAAAGCTTCAAATATCTTTCTAATTTTTTTATATATTGTCTGCATTGTTTCATCTTTTTAAATTCCTTGAGAATTGAACACAAACAAATATATTATATCACAGACATATATATTTTTCTAGTCCTACTGCTTTTATCGAAAACTGAAATAAAATCTGCATATGTTTTCATAAAAGCAATACACTTTTACAAAATTTATAAGGATATAAATTATTGCATGATTTAAAAATTTTTACATGTGAGTAATTTATTTTATTATTTTTATTTTTTTAGCATTTGCAATGGTCAGAAGAAATACTTATAAATCACCATTTTTTTTTAATTAAAAAGAGAACGAAACAAATCTTATCGTGTCCACCAGTGTGTACGTTAATCCAACACCAGATTTTCTATTTTACGCTTCGGCAGATACTGTATTTAATAAAATATCGAAAGGATAAAGATATCAGAAAGCTTGCACTTAGAAATAAATACTGTTTAATTTCTAAGTAAAACTATGATATATTTGTCAATTATTTCACCTCATATATTTAATACTTTCGACATCTTTTTTAAGTAAAGCTACCGGAAAAAAACTTTTCTCATTTAATAATGCATTTTTAAATATTATTTACATGTGTCATATTATAAAGGATTTAATCTAGATCAGGAATGGCGAACCTTTATGCGTGCGTGTATTACAATGTCCCAAACAATATCTATCAACATTGGAAAGTACCAAAATTTTACATGAAAACACATTGAAACATGAAACTGAGAACAAAAATCTAAATGGAACTTTTTTGTGTATGGGGGGGAAAAAGCTATTAATTTAATGAAATTTTGATTTTGGAATTCGATTTTTTTATTTCGGGTTCGATGCCTACGCTGTCTGGAGGGTTGACTGTGAAGGATTTCCTTGTACAAGAACAATAATTCGGCCATTTAAAATTATATAATATAGGAAACAATATTACGAATTTTTATTTTAGTAACTTTTCCTTAACATTGATGCAAATACAACCCATTATAATCGAAGTTGCCTTAAAAATGTAGTCGCATTTCCTTAATAAGATATCTGTTGCTGTGTGTTTGATGAAGAAAGCCTCTTTCATATTGCGCTATTTTTAGTAATATACATAGTAAAACTTTCTTATTATTTTATTCTGATGACTGTCTTAAGAAAGGTTTTTGTAAGAAATAAAACTATAGACATTCATATAGAAATGTAAAATGTTTACATGTCGAATATGCATTTTTTAAGCGGTTCCCAAATATTTTATGTATCCACTGAACCCAGTGGTTAACTGAGACTGACCACAGAATGAGGAGTTTGGGCCTATGCCTGCGGTTTCAATGCCTACGCTGTCTGTAGGGTTGACTGAGAAGGATTTCCTTGTACGAGAACAATAATTCGGCCCTTTAAAATTACGAGGGTTGTAAATTAAATAGTGGCAACTTAACCTTGAAACTCGCAGAAGGGTGGGCATGCGCAAATAGGATATGGAAGCGGTGAGGTGGCGCTGTTGTCGATGTGTAGAGTGCAAAAAACAGTCGATCTGCTTAGAAGGGTAGTTGTTGTGTGGCGTTAAAGTGAGGAGTTTCGTTTCCATCGCTCTAAAGCATGTTTTCAAAAGGTGATCAGCGGTCGTGGCTTAAAGACGAGGTTTCCCGTGGCAAAAATGCAACAGAATGCTATCGACGATTAGTGGAAGCCTGTGGCACAAATGCTTTACTGTATAGGACAGTAGTACGATGGGTTCAAGCATTTCGTTTGGGGCGGAATGAGACTGCGAATTTGCAACGCACAGGTCGGCCCTCCATTCCTCAAGTGCAGATTGACATCCTGAGTGGTCTCCTTACCATAGACCGCCGATGGACTGTCCGAGAACTATCCTTAGAGGTTGGTCTGAGTCATCTGTACTCCACGCAATAGGGCGCTCGGTGGCTCACATCAACAATCAACACCTTGACACTGGTCTACAACGGCTTCCCGACATTTGGCAAAAGGTTATAAGCTTTGCTGGTGATGACATAGAAGGAATGTAATGCAATTGTACTTGTAAGTTCATTAAAAATTGATTTATACCTATGTTGCCATTACTTAATTTACAGCCCTCGTATATAGCAATATGGCATATAGCAATATAGACTCTTATAGCAATATGGTCAAACAATGCCGTCGCTTAAGGAATGAAGCACTCGTGATTCATTCGGCGAATATTAAACCGAACACAACATTATGGTCTGCAGAATTATCTTCATTTTGCTGCAGGAGACCGTATTTTTACTTACCTAATTTGGTCGTTGTCAGATATTAAAATATTGCTAATGTTTTCAAAATTGTTGATTATTTTCCATATCAACCAAAAACAGTAAAGCTGGGAAGTTATCTGCACTTATCCTATATATTAAACCCAACACAACATTATGGTCTGCAGAATTTGCTCTATTTTGCTGAAGGAGACCCTATTTTTACTTACCTAACTTGATCGTTGTCAGATATTAAAATACTGCTCATTCTTCCAAAGGTGTTGATTCTTTTCCAAATCAAGTAAACACAGCAAAGATGGGAAAGTTATTTGCACTTATCCTGTAACCTTGCTCATTTAACATTCGGTAGAACATGTACCCCTACAAACCTGTTACATCAGCTATTGCAATTTTCGGAAAAACTACGTGAACGTTGCTTTGTAAAATGTTTGTTGTTCATTCTTCTCCTGTCTGATATGGTTTTAAGATGCTGTGTTAGTAACGTAAAGGCACTTGCTAGCTAATGTTAAACTAATGATTGTGTTCTTCTCGAATTTCGTGTTTGCAAGTGTTTATTTTTCATAACAATTATGAGGTCGATTTCTAGCTTCGTACTTTTTGGATTTTTGTTGCAATTTTTTTTAAGTCACTTTCAGCTTTGGAACATAAAATGTCGGAAACGATTCCAAAACTAAAAGAGCCCTTGTAAAAAAAAAAACTGCAATGAAAATCGAAAAACTACGAAGATATTCAAATAGACACAGACCTCAGTTATTGCATGCAAAAAGGTTTAAAAAATGGACATTTAAATGATGAATCGGTAAAAAGCGCTGCCATTGGTTTAACAGTAGCTAGCGAGTTTTTTCACGTTACTAACATAGACTCTAAACAATCAACAAGTACCACCATCCAACATTTATACATTCTCGTGGAACTTTGTTAGGCTTTTCATGCATGAGTATTGCTCATGCTCTCAAAAATCAACATCCACCTACACCTCCACACCAAAAGTTTTGTTTTTGTTAGGTAATAACATTTTTAGGTTAGCTAAATAGTTAAACGACCCAAACTAACTTAACGATAATTGAATAATATATTTTTTTTAACTTACATTTTACAATTTATTTTCATATTTTATAATAGCAGCATTAACTTCAAAACAGTTAAAAGAAAATTACAGTTATAGAAATTTTAAACCCCATTAATTTATAATCATAAAAAATATTCATCTTCATGTGCAAAAATTCAAATGTATGTCTTAATAATTCCATGACGCCATTACGATTGTTTCACGCAGTTACGTTTTCTGCTTTTAACTTTTTATTTCTTGTGTTTCAGCTATTACTAATATTATTTTCATGTACTATGCCAACATAGGCAAATTAGTAAAGGATAAGTTCAAAAGATTCAAACCCCACCAAATTACATTAAATAGTAAGTATAATGGCCAAAATTACGAAATTCAAGTAAAAGTTTTGAAATTTAAGTTGTTGTAAATATAATACTTTCCCATATAAAATGGAGGAGTTTGAACCTTTGACCGCACTGCTTACATATGTGCTTGCTCCAGCCAATCAACCACGAACCAACAGGGTAAGCAAAAAAGTACTGTTTTAGAGCAGCAGAGAAGAGGGGAAATTTTAAGTTTGTGAATTCATGCAAAAATAATTGGATTATTTATAACAATTTGTATATGTTAAACAAAATTTAACAAAACAGATGAATTTTATCTGAGTAGTGATTTTCAAATTTTAATCCAGAGAACATCCCGCCTCCAAAACGCGTGCCATAATTCGCTATCTTTTATCTAGATCGATAGTTTTCAACCTTTTTTACCTAACGGGACACTTAAACCCGCGGTTAAACTTCCAATATGTATAATTTTAAGTTTATTTACAAACAGCAATAAAATGCTTCATTAGGACAAGAAAAAGAAGAAAATAAGTTATGAAAATTTGTAATAAGAATAGTGTTAAAATTCCTATATGTATATCATAATAAATTCAATTACGCAAAACGGCGGCGGCATTAGTTATTTTTTTAGAATAGAGAAATACACCTTATTATCAAATAAGAACATTTCAGAAAAGTTTAAAACATGCCCGAAAATTGCGAATTTTCTGAAGCTATTACAACATTTAAAATGAAAAATATAAAATATATATGTTAGAACTGGGACACTGGAAGAATACGTTCTACCCTTACTTACCTATTATCCCTTTTTACTTTCTTCTATCTATAATAGAAGAAAGTATTGTAATCGAAATTTTTTTCGACTTCCGGTTTTCGACAGATTTACACGTTTTAGTGGTCAGAGATTCCGAAAAACATGTTTTTACAAAATGTCCGTCTGTGTGTCTTCATTGTATCATCGAAAAATGTATGAAGTTATGTTTCAAATTGAACTTAATTTTTTTTCTATGTTTTTGGCTATGGCAAGCAGGTTCTATTAGAATTTGGAGATATTTCGACGAAAGGGGGCGCTGTGATCGATATTTTTGTTCCATTTTCACTATTGTACCATCTAAAAGTGTATGAAGTTATGCTTCAAATTGAACCACATTTTTTTCTATGTTTTTGGCTATGGCAAGCAGGTTCTATTAGAATTTGGGGATATTTCGACGAAAGGGGGCGCTGTGATAGCCATTTAAAGATTTCAAATTCAAAAAGATGTGCAAATTCAAAAAAATTAGAAATCCTAAAACTCTTTTTCGTTAAATGTTTCTCCGAACATTGATCGGGATCCGGAGAATCCGGAGCAATTTTTGTTTTGCCTCTATCTTAAAAAATGGCTGAGATATAGCGGTTGGAAATTTTAGTGTGGCTGACATTTTCAAACAAGACAGCAGAATTATTCCATAAACGGGTTTAATTTATGAATTTTAATTAACATGGTTTCGGCAAATTTTCTTTCATTGTTGTAACCATTAATCCTATTATATGCTTATCACTATATATTTGTATTGGCCAACGTCAAATTCTCGCCAAATTTGGCGACCAAAATACGTTGTCATAAATGAAGCCAACTTGGCTGTAGAGGACCAATTTGGCGATATTCTCATTCAAATTCAATGTTGACGAGAACTGGGATTGAATCTTCTTTATTTAGGTTATACGCATTTTACCTTCGTGTTTTCCAGTAAAATAAGCTAAAATCATAAAACCAAGGAATAGGGATCTGTTCCTGTCGGTTCAGGCCAGAATGACTTTTCGTAGTTTAGTATACATCGGTCGTTCGCATCCCTGTAACCCGACGATTCGCAAGCAGCTGACGTACAACAGAATGATGAAAAATATTGATTTTATTGGCGATTTGATAGCAAATTTTAAAGTTTTAACATGACTGAGATAGAACAAAGTTTTGGGATTGGCACATCCGACTAGTTACTTATTCTTTAGAGAAATAAGATAAAATTGAAATGGAATCAAACGATCCATGTTTACGCTTCTGAAACGCAAAGAAAATTGTTATAAGACCATATGAGAATGCTTTTAAAAACATGTACGTCGAAAAACTGAAAACAGTATTTGCATTTTCTTGGTAATGCCCTGCTTATATTTCTTGTTTCCTCAAATATATGCTGTTTTTCATATTATTATTCTTTAAAATATACTTCTATTAAACCAAAAAATTCTTTTAAATGGTTTATGATCAAGCACTACTATACTTTTTCTCTAAAGACACTATTATTTTCAATACATCATTTTATTTATAGAAAATGATGCATCAAAAGTTTTTACTATTATTTGTATACGTTCAGAAAACTCTATAATGAGTTATACATTTGGAGAAAAAAAGTACCTGGTTTGGGGGAATATGCTTAAAACAGCATTATCCATAATAAGATTATTTCAAAAGGAAATATCCATACAATCTTAAACCAATTAGAAATATGATTTTCTTTTACACTCAGATTCTTAAAAAGTAAAACAGCA
Source organism: Maratus michaelseni (assembly GCA_963931845.1). NCBI lineage: Eukaryota > Metazoa > Arthropoda > Arachnida > Araneae > Salticidae > Maratus > Maratus michaelseni. The sequence goes on from OZ007591.1 coordinate 309,997,608, forward strand.
CACACACACACACACACACACACACACACACACACACACACATATATATATATACATATATACACATATATATATCTTTAATGTACATTAACATTTATAGAACTATCTGGGCTTGAATTTTTAATTAAAGTATTTTCTTTATAAGGTAGAATTTTGAGATAGGCATATTCTTAAATCATCCAATGCTATCCTTTATAATATTTCAGCAGGCATATTTTTTTCTGGAATAATTAAATTTATCTGAAGATGCGAAATCATCTTCGTAATTTTCTGGTTTACAAATACAGAAATAAACTTCTAAATAATGCAATTTCATTACTCTAAACGTCATTTAAAAATAAAACGTATAACATGAATGTTAAAGTATCAATAGTTTCGTTAATTCTTAAAATCTTGATATCCCTTGACTGAAAATTTTTGTGGCACACCTAAGCGCCTCTCATGGCACACAAGTTGAGAACCACTGATCTAAAATATAAGTAACAAATTTTAAAATAAGAAAAAATTATGAGCATTTAAATATTTTTTTTAATCTGACATTATTTTACGTTTTAATAGTAGTCATTAAAAGTGTAATTTTTGGAGGTAATGAATTTATGAATAATCTGATTTCATATATTGCACATTTTATTATTCAAATCCGAAAAACAGTTAAAATACAAATCGTGTGTGTTGAATAATGCGAAAAATAGTTAAATTTAGTTGATTAGTCAGAAAAGTACATCTAAAATAAAGTCTGTAGTATTGTAAAAAAAAAAAAAAATGTTTTTTATATGAAGACATTGGAGAATGAAGTTAATGTTCAAGAACCTTAAAGTAAAATTTACTTTTATTGCTTTTTTATGAAAATGAAAATCTAATTATGAGATATTAGAGAAAATTAAGTATTTAAATATAATTTACGTAAAAATGAGCCATTTATCCCGAACCCAAAATGTTCATTTTCTCCCGTGTAATGTTTCTTTAGAATTTTTCTTCCTACTTACAATGCCAAATTCGTGCAACACTCTTTGTAATTCGTATACTACTAATACATACATTTTTTAAAATTACTATAGGTTTTTTTTTTTTTTTTTTTTTTTTTTTTTTTTTTTTTTTTTTTTTTTAAGATTTGTCAGTAGTATGACCTCTTTATCTTTATATAATAATATAAATCAGAAATTTTAATAAAATTATATTGGTCAGAGAAGGAGTTAATAAACACTATTTTATAAATAAATCACTTTACTGAAAATATGTATATCTTTAGAAAATAATGATATGGTACATGGAATATACAAAATTTAAATAATGTAAGTTGCTACTGCATTTTATACAATATATCAAAAATGCAAGTATGTACTCTGAAAAACAAATCTATAAACCCAAAACGTTTTCGAGAAGGAACAAGTTCTGTTTTACTTTTTAAGAATCTGAATGTAAAAAAAAATCATATTGCTAATTGGTTTAAGATTTGTATGGATATTTCCTTTTGAAATAATATTATTATAGATAATGCTTATTTAAGCATATTCTCCAAAACAAGGTACTCTTCGTCTTCAACAGTATAGATTACTATAGAATTTTTCTGAACATTTACAAATAATAGTAAAAACGCTTAATGCATCATTTTCTATAAATAAAACGATGCATTGAAAATAATTGTGTCTTTAGAGAAAAAGTAGAGTAGTGTATGATCATAAACCATTAAAAACTATTTGCTTTTTTAGGTACATTTTAAAGAATAACGAAAGGAATAACAGCATATTTTAGAGGAGAAAAGAAATATAAGCAGTGCATAGCATTACCGAGAAAATGCAAATACTGTTTCCAGTTTTTCGACGTAGATCTTTTTAAAAGCATTCTCATGTGGTCTTATAACAATTTTCTTTGCGTTTCAGAAGCGTAAACATGGATCGTTTGATTCCACTTCAATTTTATCTTATTTCTCTAAAGAATAAGTAAGAAGGGGTAATAGGTAAGTAAGGGTAGAATTTATTCTTCCAGAGACCCAGTTCTAACATGTACATTTTATATTTCTCATTTTAAATGTTGCGATATCTTCAGAAAAATTGCAATTTTACGACATGTTTTAAACTTTTCTGAAACATTCTTATTTGATAATAAGGTGTATTTCTCTATTCTACAAAAAAAAAAAAAAAAAAAAAAAAAAAAAAAAAAAAAGCCACCGCCATAGTTGAATTTATTGTGACCGGGGCTTTTTTTTAATTATATATACGTAAAAAAAATATTGCATATAAAAAATTGGAAAACTGGTAGTTTTATAGATAAATGTAAGACACACAACCGGAAGCAGTCAGTTTTTAATCAAAAAATTATTTTAAAAAATACATGATTTAGAAATCGGTTAAAATAGTTCTGTAAAAAATAAAATATTGGATAAAAACTATGCAATTTAACCATCTTTTGGCTAGATTGCGGTGTACAGTGTCCAACCACTTTTAAAATTTATCTATGTTATCGAGGTTTGTTTTTTAAAATTGTTTATTGAAAAGTTCATTATCTCAATCGAGATTTATTTAGTATTTGAAAAAAGCTATGTTTTACCTACTGTTGTGCGATTTACTTCATAAATCGTAAAATTCTTTTTTTACCTAATGATGCCAGTTAAAAAAAAAAAAAATAGAAATAATATTTTTTCCAACATTTCTCAACCGAAGACTATATTTACACGTGAATATTAAAAGAGAAATAAAACTTTACAATAATTAATTTAATTCATGCAAAATGCATTAGCTGAGCAAAATGACGTCATATTTATAAAGAGGAAATATTGATATATCGCACCTCAAATATTCACACGTGACAATTAAAATGGGAAAAATTAAATTGCATTTAAAACAATAAATTTAAAACATAACATTTAAAAGATTTTGTTTTAGTGTTTAAAAGAAAACTTTACTCCAAGACGTCCGGTAAAGTCCGTATAAATGTCCTAGAGGAAGCGGCTTATTTTTACCTATTGTACAAGGAAAATTTTCAAATGTGTGATAGATCTTACTTAATAAATTTCGAAAACAGCCGTCAGCTGTTCCTATAGCGGTTTATGCGGCCTTCGGAACCAAAAAATCCTACAGTCAAAATGAAACGAATGGCAACGTGATTACAGAACATCGTCACTTGTCGACACAATACAATCCAATCTTCCGTAATCGGGTAATATTTTATAAAACAGAGCAAATTAGCTTTTTTTATGAGGCTGCGGGGTCTGGACGGAGGTTGGTGACCGTAGTTCGTAGGGGACTGAGCCCGCTAATATAATATAAACAATATTAAGATTTGGAAGATTTTAAAGTTGATATCAAAATACAGTAATAGCTAAATAGCGTTTATTTTCAGAAAAATTGTATCTGGAAACATAGTTCAAAACAGTCTGAAGTTTGAATGTCTTAATAAGTTACTCCCGTTTGCATACATTAATGCATTACATTCGATAAGTGAATACTTTTATAATCATTCAATTAATTGAAAATGAAATTATCTTATCTTCAAATATATATTAAACATATTATACGCATATTTTATACATATATATATAGTATTATATACTTATATATGAATATTTAATAGATTAATAATATAGAGTCATTTTAAATATTTTTCAATCTCAAGGCTTTCTATTCTTAGTAGTTTCATTGAATAGAATTTTTCGTCGTATCACAAATAATAACAAATTCGGTAGATACGTTCTATTTGTCAAACAACTATATCTTTAGAAACAGGAATGACAAATCATGCGTCAAGTATAGATTATGAAACGCTTTCCAGCATATTGAGAATACTGTAACATATCCTCACAGATTAATAAGGTGCAAACTAATGTCTAATAAACAATTTGGAAAACGCATGACACAGCTGAAAAGCCATTTTCAAAAATTATCATTACTAGTCAGAATTCTTGTGTACAGCCCTGTAAATTATCGATAAGCTTGTATAGATATTGCAAAGTATACTAAAATGTAGTTCAGTTAGGAAACGCATAGCACGGTTGAAAATTTCCCCATCAGCAATTTCCGTCAATGAACAGATATGTACTCGAGGTCATTTGTGTAGCGTTGTATATTATCTATAGAAATTATACAGATCAGGTAATATGCAAAGATCTAGATAAACGTATACCATAATTGAAAATGCACTTCCAACATTTCTTGCCCATTCACAGTACTTTTATCGAATATTTCTGTGTGTCCCTGTAAATGAACGATAAATGGTATATGTACACCATTACATTAAGATATGTAAGTATCTTGTAGTGCTCGTCAATCATATATATGAATTTTAATATATTTGAAATAGTATAACATCATTAAACTACAAAATTTTATAGATTTTCCTCATAGACCATAATATAACGGAATTCTTTTGAGTGTCCCTGTAAATTAATTAAAAATAATAATTTTCAATACTGAACATGCCATAATATATATCAATTGCATTGCAATTCGAGTATATTTACAGGAGTTAGAACATGGGCAAACCAAATTCATAAACACTTTTCAACTATGTTGGAAAGTGGTGAAAAGACATGTTGTGCATGGATTATAAAACATTAAAAGATATGTAAGTTTGTTTAATAGGTATGCATTTATAAAAAGTGTAATATGAATCCTAGCATGTATTAATGAAGAAAAACAGGCGGAATACATTACCGAGAAATGCAAATACTTTTTTTTTACGTTTTTCGAGATAGATCTTTTTAAAAGTACTCTCGTGCGGCCTTATAACTATTTTCTTTGCATTTCAGAAGAGTAAACATGGATCGTTTGCTTCCATATCAATCTCATCTTATTTCTCTGGGTAGAATTGATTCTCCCAAAGTCCCAGTTCTAAAATATACATTTTATATTTTACCTTTTAAATTTAGTAATATCTTTAGAAAAGTTGCAGTTTTGATACATAAGGTTCAAACTTTTCTGAAAAAAGATAGTGTTCTTGTTACACGATAATGTATGCATTAAATTATCTTAAATATCCTAAACTTGTAATATATCTCAAATATATTCTATGCATATTTTATACACATATGTAGTATTATATACTTATATATGAATCTTTAATGCATTAATTTTTAAATTTTAAATGTTTTCTAATCTTGAGGCCTTATTTTCTTAGTAAGCTTCGTTGGATAATTTTTTTCTTAAATGCAATCTTTTATTATGTATTTTGACTTCTAATATGTTTTATCTTTAATTCTAATACATCTTATATATATATATATTATATATTTATACATGAAGTGACATGAATAATACATGAGTATAAGTATGCATGAATAATATGTAAGCTTGTATACGTATTAATTCTAAAAAAGTGCAATATGAAGGCTAGTATGTATTACTAAAAAAACACATGTCCAATACATTACCAAGAAAAGCAAATACTTTTTTTTTCGAGATTTTTAAATACATGTGTTTTACAACTTTTAAACATTTTCCAATGTCAAGGGCCTTATTTTCTGAGTAGCCTCATTATTTGGAATTTTATTCACCATCACGAATAATAACAAGAACGAAAAATCATGCATCAAGCATAGAATATGAAACACTTTCCAACACATTCAGAATCCTGTAACTAAACTTCACAGTTTACTAAGTAAACAAGGTCAATGTCAAACCGGGCGGAGAGGCCTACCTTTCGGCTTAAGCTCAGCTAGCCCCACCCAGACCTAATTATATTACATAATAATTTATTATTAAATATATTAGACCTATTTACCTAATTATATTGAACATTACTAAATTATACTTTGTGATAGTGAGCAATAATTATGCTATGAAATGCGGAATTACAAGATCTGAAAATACAAGATTCCAAAAATACAAAATCTGAAAATACAATTTACCAATCCTACTGATACCTCTTTACCTCCTCCTCCTTACAAATCCGACCAATACTAAATACTACTATGTGATACTGAGCAATAATATTACCATGTAATAATAATGTAAGATGCTGAAGTAAATAATAATAATGGATAGAAATAAGTACTAAATAAACAATAATGAATGAATACCAATACTAGAGTAAACAACGATAAATTATGCTAAAAATACTAAATAACACTGTATGATGACATTAAGAATAACAAAATTGTTAAAGTGAGAGTTTATGTAGTGTGTAAAGGTCCTTATACATATTAAAAGTCCACTTCATCCTCAATCTCCACCAAGTCCAATGGAGGCAGCATTAATAAGTGTTAATTGCGTTCTAACAGAAACATACAATCTATTATTTTTTTAAGCAGTTTTGGTTGTTTCAGCACGTAGGGAAATCAGGCAGACAGATTCGTTTATGATGGCTTTCTAATGTGATGGTGGGCAGTCAGGGTACAATCTAGGATATAATGTAAGGAGATACCTCTTTTCTCACATGTGAATCTAGTTGACGATGCCTTGCTGGATTTATTGAGATATTGAAGAAATGGGTCATGGTTTGTAGCAAAGATGTAGAGGTACCGATTTTGAAGTTGAAGATCTGTTGATACTGTTGGGATTAAGGCGTGAGCAAAGATACCCGTTGTTCCCTGACTCCAATCCATTTGCCATGATCTTATTAATTCTGATGTTGTTATCTTCTTTAAATGTTATGGTGAAAATGGGTAGAATATTTGTAAGATGTCCTGTGACGTTTCGTAGCATCGCGGGCTAGTTTATCAGCAGGTTCGTTTCCAGCTATGCCAGAATGACCACGCACCCATTTATACTAGTCCTAAGAATATTATGGAATAACATAGGTGATTGTATAGGGATATGTGCATGTAGTGAAAACAATAAACACAAATCAAATATCACCATGAGATTTAGAGACGTAGTACTGAAACACAAATTCCAAAAATTCAAATTTTTATGACATAGTAACTGAGAAAACAATTTAATAATTATACTGAGCAATACTAAATAATACTTTGTAAACAATTTAGAAAACGCATAACACATTTTAAAACCCAATTTCCTTAATTATACCATAAGTCAAACAAAATATCCGAATTCTTTTATGCAGCCCTGTATACGATCTGTAGATTTATATGTATACACATAGTATGATAAAATTTATTTTAATTAGGAAATATATAGTACAATTAAAAATTCCCCTTCAGCATTTTTTGCCGATAAATGGAAATGTACGTGAGACTTTTTGAACAGCTATGTTTATGATCTACAGAATATATATGCAAAAATTTAGATACATTTGAAAACGAGTACCACAACTGAAAACGTGCTACCAGCAATTATTGTTCATAGACAGTACTGTAACCAAATTCTATGGAGTGTCCCTGTAAACGAACGATACATTCTATACATACCATATTCTAGAATAAGCGCTTTTTAGTGTTATATGTATCAATTTTAATATTTAGAAGATATTTTAACATCATTAAAATACGCCGCAGACAATTTTTCCACCGTAGACCGTAATGTAACGGAATTAATTCGAGTCACCCTGTAAAAGAACCGTAAATGCTTCACGCTTAATTTTCAATGCTAAACATGCCATAGTAAACTCCAATAGCATATGTCAATTTCAAAGCATGAGTTATAGCACATGAGTTATAGTATGAGTTATAGCACAGACAGACGACAGACAGACGGCAGACAGACAGACAAAGAGAGTTCATAAATATTTTTCAACTATGTTAGAAAATGTTAATAAAAACAGTAGATACATATTGTTTAGAAAATTATTAAATCTTTATAAAAAGGCATGCAGTGCATGGATATTAAAACACAAAATAATATGTAAGATTTTTTAATACGTATGAATTCCAAAAAAATGCAATATGAAGGCTAGTATGTATTAGTAAAGAAACAGGTGTGGAACACATTACAGATAAAAGTAAATACTTTTTTTTATTTTTCCTAGATCTTTTTAAAAGCACCCTCGTGTGGCCTTATAACAATTTTCTTTGCATTTCAGAAGCGTAAACATGGATCGTTTGCTTCCACTTCCATCTTATCTTATTTTTCTGGGTAGTTATTGATTCTCCCAAAGTTCCACTTCTAACATATACATTTTATATTTTACATTATACATTTCGTAATATCATCAGAAATATCACAGTTTTAATACACAAATTTCAAGTTTTTCTGAAACAAGATATTACTCTTGTTAGACAATATGGTGTATATTAAATTATCTTAACTACACCAATCTTCAACTATATCATAAACATATTCTATGCATATTTCATACATTTTTATACAAATATGTAGTATTGTATACTTATATATGAATCTTTAATGCATTCATTTTAAAACGTTTAAATGTTTTCCAATCGCGAGGCCTTATTTTCTTAGTAGCTTCATTGTATAGAATTTTTCTTAAGCACATTCTTCTAATATATCTAAACTTCTAAAAGGTTCAATGGTATTTCCTAATATATTTTTAAAATACCATTTATTTAGATCTTATTTAATCTCTTATTCATATTTTATACATATATATATAGTATTGTGTATATATTTATACATAAATGTTTGCATGCGTTTTATAACTTTTATAAACGCGTTTTATAACTTTTAAATGTTTTCCAATCTTAAGGCTTTATTTTCTTAGTATAACGACATTGCGTAGATTTTTTCCCATCACAAATATGAATACGAACAGTAGATACGTTCTGTTTGTCAAACAACTATACCTTTAGAAAAAAAAATAGGGTTGTGATTGGTTTATAAAACACTAAAATATATGTAAGCTTGTTTAATACGTATGTATTTTAAACAAGAACATAAATTCTTGCGTCAAGCATAGGTTATAAAAAAAATTAGTATACTTAAAACAATTCACCATTAAATAAGGTGAAATATGATTATCTAATAAAACAATTTTGAAAATGCATAACAGATTCAGAAACCCTATTTCAACAATTACCCTCTATAGTAGGGAAAATACCCGAAATTTTTTGGGCAGCCTTGTATAATATCTATAGAACCTATACACACCAATTATTAGGCAAATAAATAGTTTAAAAACGCGCACAACAATTTAAAACGCACTTCCAACAATTATTATGATTAGACAATTATTATGAATAGAATACTGCAATCAAATTCTTTTGTGTGCCCCTGTAAATAAATGATATGCACACCGTATTCTATAGCAAGCCTCTTATAGTGCACTTCAGTGATATATATCTATTTCAATACGTTTGAAATAGTGTAATATAATTAAAATACACCGCAAACGATTTTACCCATAGACGTAATGTAACGGATTTCGCTTGAGTGTCCCTGTGAATGAACTATAAATGCTACACACTTCATTTAAATACCGAAAATACCATAGTAGACTTCAATAACCTAATGACATATTTCAGCTATGTTAGAAAGTGTTAAAAAGTGTAATATGACGACTGGTATCTATCAATGATAAAACACATTACTGGGAAAAATCAAATACTTTTTTAATATTTGTTCGAGATCGACCTTTTTAAAAGTACGCTCGTGTGGCCTTTTAACATTTTTATTTGCATTTCAGACGAGTAAACATGGATCGTTTGCTCCCCTTCAATCTTATCTTATTTGTCTGGGTGGAATTCATTCTGTAAAAGTTCCGGTTCCAACATATACATTTTATTTTTTATTTTTTAAATATCTTAACTATTTTTGCTGTCTTCAGACAAAATTGCAGTTTTAATACAAAAGTTTCAAGCTTTTTTGAAACAAGATATTTTTCTTGTTACAGAATAAGGTGTACATATTATAAAACGTCGTTTAACCTGTTAACCGGGGAATAAACTTTTGTTCATCTGATAAACCTGATTACCAACGGGGGACACTTCCATCCACCAGTAAAAAAGAATAGAAATTTTTTCCTTATTCATGGCAGTAATTTTGCATGAATATGGTGTCTTAACATTAGAACTACCGGAAATTTTACTCAAGTTTTTTAAAACTATGTCAAACTAGAAATTTTATTTAAAACTACTTAACCTATTCATTTAACGTATTTCTGTGAGTTTTATATTTAATTTATTTTTAAAAGAAATTTCTGGTTCGAATCCGAATATATTCATTTGGTAACTGTCAAAATGACGGCTCATTGCTGTTCTAGTGTTAATAAGAAGAAAATTGCTATTAAAATTTTACTCGTGAAAGTAATGTTTTCAAAATATTACGGTAGTGGTTCGTGTATGACGAAATATTTCGTCATACCCAGTTAACAGGTTAAACTTATCCGAGTTTCTCACAAATAATAAAATGTATTAAAAACAGAAATAATTTAAACTAAATATTCCTTTTAGAAACAAAACTGTATGTGAATGCTGAATTCCAAAATATCTGAGTTAATAGCCTTAATAGATGATGATTATTTCTAATTGTTACTACATTAGTTTCGACAAAGGGCCATTCATATACAGTTTCTTTAATTCACAAAACATTGAGTTATATTATTTTCATTAAGTGGAAATTTATTTGGTTTTGTGTAACAGAAATGATTTGAATTATGTTTAATAGATATAATTCATTAGTAGTTTTGCCCTATTATTTGGCTATGTGTATAAGTTATTTTCAGATTTAAAATACATAACATGCAATACTGCAAATTTTAACAATTTATGCTATGTATTTAACACTAGAACTACCGGAAATTTTACTCAAGTTTTTTAAAACTATTTCACAACCAGAAATTTTATTTAAAGCTACTTAACTTATTCATTAAATGTATTTCTGTAGTTTTATGTTTAATTTATTTTTAAAAAAAATGATGGTTCGAATCAGAATATAATCATTTGGTAACCGTCAAGATTACGGCTCATGGTAGTTCCAGTGTTAAATAAAAAAAATTTTGTTTTTCTGAGTTATTTTTGTATTATTGCGGCTTTTAACTTTACTCGTAGTTTTATTCATAGATCATCGACACGTTAAAAACCAACTATGTTCTTATACTACATTTCATTAGTAGTAAAATAATGATAAATAATAAGAAAAAAATACTATAAGAATGCGTGTACAGTTATTTAACTGATTTAAAAGTAATTAGTAAGCATATATTTTTTCCGTTGTAGAAAAATTGGCACCAGGTGCACACATCTTTCCTGTGCATATCTAATAAAAATTATACAAATACACAATTTTCTAAGTCTTCGTGCATCTATATGCATTTATGGAAAATATAAAAAATGTAATCCAGATATGCAGTAGATATCACCGGACATTGTTTACATCTTTTTGAAGATTATTTTTAAATTTTTTTTAAAATATATAAAATGCATATTAAAGGATCCATAAATGTAAAACAACGCAGTGGTATTTTCTACAATGTTTTCAGAGAAGTACATACTCACGCACACCAATCGCTTTACACCTTATCTATAGTAAATAAATAAATATATATGTAAACAAAGATAGAGAAATAGAAATTTTAACATAAGTAAACTAGTTTTAATTTTGGTTTATTTGGTTTATTGGAAAACGCAAACTTTACATTTTATAAATATATTTTGAAACTAAACTCCGCGGTGCTACAATACATTAACGGTCTTATCTTGCGGTGTACACATCCACTTTTTTTTACCCATTGTCCCTGCTATATAGCATATGTCTCAGTCAGGTGTTTAACATAACGCGGAGGCCCCATTGTTGATTTCCTAAGCAACCTTGATACTCATTTTATCGACCGGATGAAAGGTTGAGAAAAACTTACCAAAATCCAGAGACGAACCTTGGACGTGTAGTATTGAAGCGGAATGTGCTGACCTCTGAGCTACCGGCTTTCTATATATATATTTATTCTTTTATTTTACGAATCACTCATGAAGCCTTACCGAATTTTTATTCACTTAATCAAGCAGCTTGTAAATATTCCAATTAAATACTTAGGTACTTATTACACGGTATCACAAGAAATTATTTTACTATCTTGTGTTGTCATGTTTTACGAAACATGCGTTCAAAATGTATTGAACAATCTTACATGTTTTAGCTTTATCAGTTTGAATCCATATCAAACATTACCATCATAAATACACACGAAGCACAAAAATAAAGCCGAATCTTCTCTAATTGTTTCTTATTTCTATGTGAAATTATATGTTTAAAACAAGACAAATTTGCATTTTTGAACTTGATATATAAAGCATTCTTAATGTTGTTTGATAAAAAATGTCAAAGAAATTAATGAACATGCATTACTTTCAATAAAGAAGTCTGTATATGACATTAAACTACATGACATGATTCTACAAACATGTAGTCTCTTTAGCGCGATAAAGATAAAGGACAATTTGATGCAACATGCTTAATGATGCCTCTAAAATATACATGAAAAATAAATGAGTTGTTAACATGTTAAATGCCACATTTTCTGCAACATTACAATCTTTAGAATACTTTGTTTAAGAGATCTGACAGTTTAATTGTGTGAAAGGCATCATTTTCCGCGGTTTATAATGATTCAAATGTTATTCGCACTAATTATCAATGTTTCTTGTGTCTGAGTGCAATTTTATTTTTGCTTTATTAACACTCTCATTGCATGGAGATTTCTTAAATGAATAAAATAATATTTTGCATTTCAAAAATATTTAAAATCATTTATTAAAGACAAATAGGGTAGAATTTTTAAAAGCCTTACATATTTTACTAAATTACATAGCAAATTTTGTATGAGGTTTACAAACAATGCAAAATTACTTAAATAATTATGAAATCCTTTTCTGCGATATCTTAGTCTTTGAATAAGTTAACACAAAGTACAAAGTAAAGAACAACGTTTTTGCTATATTGTTTGAAATTTTTTAGAACACATCCTCTCTGGCAAAACCATGGAAAAAGGCAAATCTTCCAACTGAATATTTGAAAAGACAAACGTTCTGTAATCCATTGTTGTATTTCAGATGGATTATTGGACTTCATAGGGGTTTATATGTAATAAGGTGTTAATATCTAAATATGCCCAGTTCTGCGCTTATTCGTTTACAATAAAACCTCATATAGTGATGGGCATAATGAATGACTTTGTTATTCAAATGAATCATTTGGGCATGAACAAGAGTATGGTAGCATTTCCGTATTTTTTTGATGAATTGGCGCCTGAAATTTTGTAATCGGAGACGGAGTTTAATTTTATGTCGCTAAAAATTTAATACTAATTAAAAATTAAATATCTTTTTCTTTTATAAAATTTCTGGTAGAAATTGATTAAAAATATACGAAAGTTTTTAACTATGCTTTCTTGTATGCCCAAATGATTCATCCGCACATCAAAAATATTCATTCTGCCCATCCCTATCCTAATATGAGGTACTATGCATAAGAGGGTTATAGTAGATTATTGTTTTTGAATGACAATCATACAGACGTTTTAAATGAAAAGAATCTGTAGATGTAGTTTCTCCCATGTGTGTTTGTGAAATGTGATACAACTTGATTAGCACAAGCTATGAAATGAATTTTCAATTTCCCAAGTAGATAGTGAAATGCAAGTACTTTAATGAAAAGGGGTACACAATGATACAGATTTCTAAAAACGTTAATCAAGAGCTGGATATAATCGATTGACGAAATTTGGACTTTGCATACACTATATTTCCAATGATGACCGGTCACTTGCGATTTTAGACGTTTTGTTAAATATCTGGAAATATACATGAGGAATTATCCTGCAACTTCAGGAGTGTAAACAACATGATAAACGTCATGTATTTCCTTGAAGATTTTTTCCCGAAACCCCATAAGGGGCCGTCAACAAATTGAAGAAAAACGAATATCTTTTGGATAATCCTGTAAAAACTAATATTGCAAAAGCATTCAAACGGTAGATTATGATTTAATGGCTTATTGTAATAATTTGGGTTCATTTGTATGAAGATAGCATGTATACTCGAAGAGAAATTCAGGTTTTTATAAAAACAGTCCCAAATTTTACCAAGTTTTTTGCTTATAATTTGCAGAGTTTTTAATATAAAAACGTTTTTTTTCAGAAAATATGACAAACAAAATTATACACAATACCCTGTGATCAGAATTAAAAAATAATAAAAATTGTAAGCAAAATGAGCAGGTTTACTAAATATTGTTTCACTGCGCATGCGCGAATTCAATCAAAATATACTGTGCATAATATATTAGCTAAATGTATAGACCAACTTTTATGAAAGTCTCAAAAACATAGCTTGAAAATTCTGATAGTAATCGTCGATAGAATAAGCTCGAAATTCGCTGTTTCCAAAAGGAAGCAAAAAGATGAGGGGTTGTATCCAAATGTACTAGCTTATCAAAGTTGACATAATAAGAATGAAGTGTCTCTCATTCTATATTTGATACAACCCCTCATCTTTTTGCTTCCTTTTGGAAACAGCGAATTTCGAGCTTATTCTATCGACGATTACTATCAGAATTTGCAAGCTATGTTTTTGAGACTTTTATAACAGTTGGTCTATACATTTAGCTAATATATTATGCACAGTATATTTTGATTGAATTCGCGCATGCGCAGGGAAACAATATTTAGTAAATCTGCTCATTTTGCATACAATTTTTAATATTTTTTAATTCTGATTGCAGAGTATTATGTATAATAGTGTTTGTGATTTTTTCTGAAAAAAACTTGTTTTTATATTAAAAACTCTGAAAATTATAAACAAAAAACTTGGTAAAATTTGGGACTGTTTTTATAAAAACCTGAATTTCTCTTCGAGTATAAATGCTATCTTCATACAAATGAACCCAAATTATTACAATAATCCACTTAATCATAATCTACAGTTTGAATGCTTTTGCAATATTAGTTTTTACAGGGTTATCCAAAATATATTCGTTTTTCTTCAATTTGTTGACGGCCCCTTATGGGGTTTCGGGAAAAAATCTTCACGGAAATATATGACGTTTATCATGTTGTTTACACTCCTGAAGTTACAGGATAATTCCTCATGTATCTTTCGAGATATTTAACAAAACGTCTAAAATCGCAAGTGACCGGTCATCATTGGAAATATAGTGTATATAGTTTTGCATATTGGTTGTATCTTGCATACCTATTTTACTATATACATAAATACACACATGAAAAAAGAATCATTTAAAAAATTATTAGAATTTGTCTTACTGTGTACCACACTTATTACACATTGAGATGTGTAATAAGTATGTATACCGTAAGACGAATTCTTAAAATAGGTATGCAAGATACAACCAATAAGCAAAACTATATATGCAAAGTTCAAATTTTGTCATGTGTTTAACCGACACATTCAGAAGTTGTGTGTGCCTGGATTTCTAAACACTTTAAAGGTTGAAAAAACTGATTAATGGATGGACTGAAGTTTCTAGATTCTATGTGGTGTGAAGAAGATAAAAATGATCCTCCCCCTGTATGTGAACACCCATGTCTCAGAGATATAAAATCATATTAAAGTCATGTATAATGCACATTATTCACTACTCCATGACTAAAACATGACACTTAAGTGTTCTCTTTAGCACAGTGTGGAACGTACTGAGAACAATGGTGCATTTTTCCCCGTACAATATCAATCATAATGAACATGAACAGTTGCTGGCCATCGACAGGGAGAAGCGACTGACCTTTGCATTGATGTTTCTAGCTAGAGTTCAAGTGGATGCATCATGGTTCTGTGGAGCGATGAAGCCCATTTTCACCTCTTTGGAACAGTGAACACTCATAACTGTCGCATTTAATACACTGAAAACCCTCGTACCTTCCAAGAGGTTCCACTCCACTCACCGAAAGTTACAATAAGCCACATACATTCTTGGACCTTTCTTTTTCAAAGAGGCTACTTGCAAATGTCCCTGTAAAATGCACCGTGATGGCCAACAGGTATAAAAGGATGCTGGAAACTTTTGTTGTATCCCAATTCAACAGCGGCAATGTCTTGACACACTTATATTTATGCAAGAGGGAGCGTCTTCACACATTGGACTATGTGTAGAGAAATTTCTTCGGAAATATTTCACTATTGACAGAGTAATCAGTCATGCGTTTTCGAAAACCTGGCCATCTCGTTTTCCGGATTTTAACCAGTGTGATTTTTGACAGTGGGGAAAAAATCTTGTTTATCGAGGACGGTTGACTACGACAATAAAATGGACTGTAATTAATTAACTATCGATAAAATGTCAACTCTGTTTACAATAACGAACCATTTTTTTTATTTATGACGTATTGGTTTTCGGAGCTCCCCATGGAGACAACCGAACGAAGCAAAGAACAAACGACTTCTGATTTACATTTAACGCCAAGCGATATTAGAAGCCAAGAGTGGCGCCAACATACCGGCCACCACTGAATTATTTATTTCAGCAACATATCTTAAACAAATGTCCTTCGTTGTAAACAATTATTATTTTTTTCTTTTTAACAATAAATCTTCAATTATAATGAAGTTTCAATTCAATCAATAATACAAATATACAATTCAATTCAATTATAATATTAAAATACAAAGTTACTGCAAAAGATTTTCAAATATAAATGCACATGAAATATAAGAAAAATAAATATTTACATTATAATAAAGGATCATTTATGGGCAAAATACTAATATTAGAAATTGCTCGTTTGAATATACCATTTGGACTTTTTACAAGCACAACCCTAATTTTACCATCGCTCTCATAAATAACGTCTTGAATGCGGCCGACTGACCAGGTACACATGGACAAATTACTATCCTTTAATAAAACCATAGTTCCAGTTTTAATATTTTCCTTTTCAAATAACCATTTTGTTCGCTGTTGTAGATTATTTAAATAATCTCTACTCTATTTTTTCAAAATTAATTGATTATTTTTTGTAATTTGCTGCCAATGACTAAGTTTATTATTGGCAAGGTCAGTCAAGTTTGATTCACCGATGCTATTTATAGGGCGGCCAATTATAAAATGTCCTGGGGTTAACGTTTCGTAATCGTTTGGATCCGAAGATAAAGGTATTATAGGCCTACTGTTTAAAATACCTTCTATTTGATTAACGACAGTTAAAAATTCCTCAAAAGTTAGTTTTAAATCTCCAATAGTTCTTTTTAAATGCTGGTTAAAGGATTTTACTCCTGCCTCCCACAAGCCACCAAAATTAGGGGATCTAGGAGGAAGGAATTTCCAAGAAATTAAATTAGACAATAAGTAAGCAGCCAATTCCTCGGATTGATTTTTTAAAATTTTTTGCAATTTTTTCAATTCTGAATTCGCACCAACAAAATTAGAGGCATTATCGGAAAAGATGGTGGCACAAATTCCGTGCCTAGCTACAAATCTTTTTAAGGTGGCTATTAAGGCTTCAGAAGTTAAATCTGTTATTATTTCTAAATGAATTGCACGAGTAGAAAAACAGACGAAAATTGCAACATAAATTTTACTAAAAACTCCTTTACGTTGATTTTTGTATTTTATATAAAATGGACCACATAAATCAATGCCTGAATTTGTAAAAGTGGGATTGATATTTACCCTTTCTTTAGGTAACGAGGCCATAATTCGTTCTGTCATTTTAGGTTTGTTTTTAAAACAAACGATGCAATTATGCACAATTTTTCTGGCTATGTTTCTGCCATTTAAAGGCCAGAATTTTTGTCTCACAAAATGAAGCAAGGTTTGAGCACCAACATGCAAATTTTTTAAGTGAAAATACTGGAAAATTAAAAGTGTAAGCCTGTTGATCTTTGGGTAAAAGAATACGATGTTTTTTTATCATAAGATAAATTTGATTGATCTAAACGACCACCAACCCTAATTATTTCATCCCTATCAAGAAAAGGATTTAAATTACTTACTCGACTATCCTTTAGTTTCTCACCTTTCTTGAGCGCCTTCATTTCCCTGGCGAAGTACATTACCTGAACTAGTTTGACCAATTTTACTTTTGCCTGGTGAAATTCCTCTTTTGTAATAGGCCCTACAATCCTTTCTTTGTGCGTGCAATTATAAATAAATCTATAAATATAAACTAAAATATCAATTAACTTAAAATAACTGTTACTTAATTCACAAAAATTGTTCAGAGAATTATTAAAGTCCTGGTTAATTAGATGCAAATTAATATTACAGTTTGATTTAAGTTCGTTTAAATATGCATCATCATTTGGAAAGTCAGTTTTTTTCCCTTTTCAGTCAAGTTCAAGATATTATTAGTCAATAATGGACCTTTCCACCACAGTTCCATATCTAAAAGCTCTTGATGAAAAGTTCCACGAGATATTATATCAGCTGGATTATCACTAAAAGGAATGTGTTTCCATAAAAATTGTTCAGTGAGAGACTGAATCTTTGAGACTCTATTTGCGATGAAAGTTTTTAATAGATGAGCAGAGGTTTTTATCCATGGCAATGCTATAGTTGAGTCTGAGAATAAAATTACTCCTTGAATGTCTAGTTGCAAGGAAGGGAAAATAAAGTTTGGAGTCTAGTTGAAAAAGAAGCAAACAGGAACATAATTCCAGTCTTGGCACAGAAATGGTCTTTAGAGGTGACCCTCTTGATTTACTCGCAATGAGGTTTAATGTGGTCGAGTTGGATGAATTTAAACAATATACATAAACTGCAGCACCAAAAGCTGTTATGGAAGCGTCAGCGAAACCAAGAACAAATATTGATTCTGTGGAAGGAGTTAAAATGTATCGACTAATTGTTATATTTTCTATATTCTTTAGTTGACTTACGAAGTTACACCAATCACTAGCAAGGGGTTCCGGAATGTTTTCGTCCCATCCTATTTTACACAACCACAATTTTTGAAGATAACACTTGGCCTTGGAAATAATTGGGCCAATGAACCCAAGAGGATCATACAATTTTGCTATGACAGAAAGAACCTGTCTTTTGGTGTGATTCTTGTTCTTTCACCGAAACTCTAAACACAAATTGATCGTTATTTGATTGCCAAACCATACCTAAAGTTTTAGCTGACGTGTCAGACTTAGTGCAAAAGGAAACGTCTACGATTTCATCATGATTTAAAAGCTCATGTAAATTTGAATTCCATTTGTGCAAAGCCATTCCACAAGAACGAAATATGTCAATTAATTGATTTTTCAGGGCTATTGACGACTCTGAGTCTGGGTATCCAGTCACGATGTCGTCCATGTAGCTATCAGATAGAATAGCTTTTGTCGCAAGAGGAAATCTGTCCTTCTCATCTAAGGCCAATTGTTTGATGCACATTATGGCCAAAAAAGGGGTGCATTTAGTTCCATCAGTGACCGTGTTCAATTTAAAGGCAATTGTGGACCTTTTTCGTAATCCTTCCAAAAAATGCGTTCCAGTCTTGGCACAGAAATGGTCTTTAGAGGTGACACTCTTGATTTACTCGCAATGAGGTTTGATGTGGTCAAGTTGGATGAATTTAAACAATATATATAAACTGCAGCACCATAAGCTGTTATGGAAGCGTCCGCGAAACCAAGAACAAATATTGCTTCTGTGGAAGGAGTTAAAATGTATCGAATAATTGTTATATTTTCTATATTCTTTAGTTGACTTACGATGTTACACCAATCACTAGCAAGGGGTTCCGGAATGTTTTCGTCCCATCCTATTTTACACAACCACAGTTTTTGAAGATAACACTTGGCCTTGGAAATAATTGGACCAATGAGCCCAAGAGGATAATACAATTTTGATATGACAGAAAGAACCTGTCTTTTGGTGTATGATTCTTGTTCTTTCACCGAAACTCTAAACACAAATTTATCGTTATTTGATTGCCAAACCATACCTAAAGTTTTAGCTGAAGTGTCAGACTTAGTGCAAAAGGAAACGTCTACGATTTCATCATGATAAAAAATCTCATTTAAATTTGAATTCCATTTGTGCAAAGCCATTCCACAAGAACAAAATATGTCAATTAATTGATTTTTCAGGGCTATTGCCGACTCTGAGTCTGGGGATCCAGTCACGTTGTCGTCCATGTAGCTATCAGATAGAATAGCTTTTGCCGCGAGAGGAAATCTGTCCTTCTCATCTAAGGCCAATTGTTTGATGCACATTAGGGCCAAAAAAGAGGCGCATTTAGTTCCATAAGTGAACGTGTTCAATTTAAAGGCAATTGTGGAATTATTTTCGTAATCCTTCCAAAGAATGCGTAGAAGGCCCCTTTGTGAAGGATCTATCAAAATCTGCCGAAACATTTTTTTAATGTCCGCAGTTAAAGCAACCTTATATTTTCGAAATCTTAACAAAATATCAAAAAGATCTTCCTTAACTTCACGGAAAGCAAAATATCATTCAAGCTTTTTCCGGTTGTGGTAGGGGCAGAGGCATTAAAGACAACCCTTAATTTAGTAGAGGATTTATCCGGTTTAAAAATGCCATGATGAGGCATGTAATAAATTACTAAGCGAGAGTCTTCGACTGAAATTCTCTCCATATGCTCCAACGCTTCATATTCGTTTAAAAATTCGTAATAAATTTTTTTCATAGCACTATTATTTTCCAATCTCTTTACTGTTTGTTGTAAACGCTTTTCTGCCAAAATCCTCGAATTTCCCAATGAATTTAATTGATCAGTTTGAATCGACATTTCGACAATCATCACGGTATCATTTCGTTTGTGCGTTTTTTGAAAATGAGATTCACATAATTCTTCTTCTGTACTTAGAAAACGGTCAGGTGAAATATTTTCTATTTCCCAAAATTTTTTAAGATTAGATTCAATGTTCTTGATTTCAGAATTAAATGTCAATCCACAATATGGATTAGAACTCTTGATTTTAACAGTTCCAGTAGCAATAAGGCCAAACACCAAATTTTGAAACATTAAATTTGGTGAAATGCGTTTTTTGTCTTCTTTTATTATCTCATAAAAGAGTTCTGCCCCAATTATTAAATGAATTTTTCCCGGTATGTCAAAAGTAGGATCAGCTAGCAAAACCCTATTTGGTATCAATGCCTTATCAATTTTAATATTTGAAGAAGGTACACAGTCAGTAATTTTCGAAACAACAAAAAATTCGCTAGGTGAAGAGAATGAAGAATTCTTATTACGAATTATCGTATTAACTTTCCCTTTAACATTAAAGGAATTTCCACCTAATCCACTAACGGAAACATTTATTCTTTCTTTTTTTCAAGCCCAAATAGGAGGCCATTTCTTTCGTAATATAGTTAGCTTGGCTCGCGCTGTCGAGAATTCTCCGTGCCTGGACGAAACACTTATGTAACGGACTATAAATATAAATATATGCCGTAGACAAAGAACTGTTTTTTTACTTTCATTATTATGTGATGAAAAACTCTGAGATATTTCCGATAAATCCTGTTTATTATAATTCATCATTTTCTTTACCCGAACTACAGTGCCTAGAATAAATAGTGTGCCGTCCGTTGGTTACCAACGCTTTTTTCTTTGGCCTTGAAAGGAAGAATGCCGCAAGATGGCGCTCATGTTATCACCGACTGGGAATTTTGAAAGCTTTTAGCGCCGTGACAGTGAAGCATATTGTAAACAAACGCTAGTATTTCCCATAAAGTTGTAATTATGTCTGTTTAAGACACAAAATATGAAATTTCAGGCTAAAACTAAATGTATCGATTGTCACAGTAAACTGAAATCTGAAAAAATAAATCTTCTAGAAGAGGCAGAATTTACAGAAAAATTTGACGCGGGTGGACTTTTTTATCCATCTAAATCTTTGTTTAAACTAATTTATGATTTGGAAAATAAATTTACAGAATACTTTAGCAAAAATCCACTCCATCGCAATAGCATCTTAGACGTAATGAGTGGATTAGATATTAAGGATAGCTATATGATTGGTTGTGCTGAACACAAAAGTGCTCTCACAAAGAAAATTATAAAAATTTTTGTCATAACTCGATTGCACTTTTATGTAAAACAAATAAATAAAAATCGCCCAGCAAAAAGACAAAAAGCTAAACGCTCAAAGATGCGACGCGTGCAGTAAGTGCATATAAACTTTCCCCATAGTTATATTAATTGCTTGGCCCATTTTTAATAATATTGTTTTTTTTTTTTTTTTTTTTTTTTCATGCAAAATACGCAGAAATTGATTTTAAAATAACCATATATGTTTACACAACTTTGGATGTATAATCAGTCTGTACTTTGTTTTGAATTGGGAATATATGTAATTTTTAAACCTATGTTGCTTTTGCGTACATAATACAAAGAGGTAAAAAAAAAAATTTTTTTTTTTTTTTATAATTTTTTTATGAACAGTTGTTGATATTTGTATATAAAGCTAAAGTAAATTTAACCTTTGAATTTATTTTTGAAATTATTTGATTTTTAAACATAATTCATAAAGAAAAAAATTTTTTATAATTTTTCTTAGGAATTTTAATATGTGATTTCCAGTTTTAGAAAGATTTGTTTAACAAATGGGACTTTGTTTTGAAAATAACACAAAGTAAATATTGCTATTGGGAGCTTATTTTTAAATATTCATTGTATGTTGGCGATGTTTAGAAGGAATGAATAGTTGTTGATATTTGTAAATAAAGCTATAAAGCAAATTTAACCTTTAGAATTTATTTTTGAAATTATTTGTTTTCCATACATAATTCATAAAGAAAAAAAAAGTTTATAATTTTTCTTAAGAATTTTAATATGTGATTTCCAGTGTGAGAAAGATTTATTTAACAAATGGGACTTTGTTTTGAAAATACCACAAAGTAAATATTGCTATTGGGAGCTTATTTTTAAATATTCAGTATATGTTTGCGCAAACCTTTAGAATTTATTTTTGAAATTATTTGTTTTCCATACATAATTCATAAAGAAAAAAATGTTTATAATTTTTCTTAAGAATTTTAATATGTGATTTCCAGTGTGAGAAAGATTTGTTTAACAAATGGGACTTTGTTTTGAAAATAACACAAAGTAAATATTGCTATTGGGAGCTTATTTTTAAATATTCATTGTATGTTTGCACAGTTTTAGAAGTACGGAAGAGTTGTTGATATTTGTAAATAACGCTAAAGCGAATTTAACATTTGTATTTATTTACTTTTCATACATAATTTTCATTTAAAAAATGTGTCTCTGTTCTAAAATAACAGTTTGTAAATAATATATTTATTATTGAAATATTTCAGACTTCTTTTCATCAAAATATCAATTCCTATAGTTAAATGTCTTCTTATATAATATCAAAATAAGTATCTAAAAACATTAATATATCCGATTACTAGATCTGTTTTCAGAAATTTCCAGTCTGTAGTGCAGTCAGCGACATCTATTGGAGGCTTACTTTCGCGTGCATTTTTTAGCGTCGAACGGTACACTATTTATTCTAGGCACTGTACCCGAACGAAGTCCGTCTGGCGCCGATGTAAATATTTCTATTTCAGAATCGGGACTTTTTAATGACGTTTTATTTTGAAATGATTTATTTTTATCTCGATGAAGTAATACGTTATGTCTGAGAATACACAGCTTGCATTTATATTTTGAACCGCATTTCGAAAGCAGATGCGAGTCATTTAAACGATTTATACAAAGTTTATTCTTTTTTACTTCATCAAATCTTTGAATCAGAGTCATTTTTGGAAAAAGAGGGCACTGGTGTAATGCATGTAATTTTTTACAAACAAGGCATGAATTAGATTTCAGAATAAAAGTTTTTTTTTTGTTCTGGGTTTTAAATTTTTGCGAATTTATTTTTGTTCCTTGAAGGTTTTCTAATATTTGAACACGATTTTGCAAGAATTCGATAAAGGTATCCCATCGAGGTAAATCTGTCGTTGTTAATGTCATTTCGAATTCCTTACATGTTGTTCTATCCAATTTTGTCAAAATAATATTAATCAATAAATTTTCACTAAAATTGTTCATTTCAACATTTAACACATTTAAAGCTCTTACATGCTTTAAAATACAATCAAGCAGCATTCTTAATTTTTCAGCTGATTCAGTACAAATATTATCTAACATTAATAAAGATTTAATATGACTGTTAACTATTAATCTTTTATTGTTAAATCTTTTTTTAAGTGCTTCAAATAATGACTCATATGCGTCATCAGTACTTTGGATTTGTTTCGCTGTCCCCACAAGAGAGGATTGCAAATAAAAAAGTTTTTGATCATTAGTTAACAATTCATTCGAATCAATTATACTATTAAATTGAGTCTTAAAGTTATTCCAATTTTCATACGAACCATCGAGTTTCGGAAATGGAATTTCGGGTAATTTAACATTTAAATTTTTGGAATTATTAACACCATTATTTTCATTTATTGGATCAACATTTTTAGTTTT
Source organism: Maratus michaelseni (assembly GCA_963931845.1). Taxonomy (NCBI): domain Eukaryota; kingdom Metazoa; phylum Arthropoda; class Arachnida; order Araneae; family Salticidae; genus Maratus; species Maratus michaelseni. The sequence goes on from OZ007591.1 coordinate 310,021,785, forward strand.
AGAAATCTCAATAAGTCTTTTAAATCTTACCTTGAGATTTTGGAGATCTGGCTCGATTTCTTCAAATTCGGCTTCACACTTATCTATTTCTTTATCTTTCAAAATTTTATAATACTCCATTTTCAAATCGTCTAATTTGTCTTTTAACTTATGCAAATTTTCGATTTTATTTAAGATATCCACTGAGTCTATTTCTTGTGCCTCATCGGCTATAAGGTTTGATAACTTTGTAATTTGGGCTTTTATATTGTTTTATATTGCCCCTTCTTTGATTCAGCACTTTTACATCCATTGTTCAGATTTTTTTTTTAAACAAAACGCAATATAATTCAACAATCACTGGTTTTTCTCCGTGAGCGGTACCATACTGTTGACTACGACAATAAAGTGGACTGTAAATTAAACAACTATCGATACAATTTCAACTCTGTTTACAATAACGAACCATTTTTTTTATTTATGACGTATTGGTTTTCGGAGCTCCCCATGGAGACAACCGAACGAAGCAAAGAATAAACAACATCTGATTTACATTTATCGCCAAGCGCTATTAGAAGCCGAGAGTGGCGCCAACAAGGACGTCTGGTAATTTTGGTAGATTTGAAAGAAGACATCCCTCTGCATGTGAGAAGCATCTCCGTCGACCAGTTATGACCCGCTGTTGAACAACCTGGTCACAGACTGCAAATTTTACACCTTGAAAAAGAGAACCATATTGAGCAACAGCGTTGATGCGATCCTTGTCACATGAATGTTTGGTAGGTTTAAATAAAATGTGTTTAAAATGTGTTTTTGTGTCTTTTCAGCAAATGGCTTTTATCGGCGATTCTGAAACTAATTTTATTTCACGTAATTCGTTTCCCCATGTCTTGAATAGTATCTGCATAAAATTTGATGCTTATAGAATGAATAGTTTAATATATATAGAGGTCGGAGTAAGTGTGTTTTAATTCTGTAGAAAAACACAAAATTCTGTATTTCTGTATTAGATATTCCACATTCCTTAAAAGCTACATTTTCACCTTTATTTCTATAAGTTGATTTTTGAAACCAAATGCATCTGCAGTTTTAAATTTACTATTGACTAATTAAAGCTACACGTGCAATTGCGTTTCACATTGGATGTCACTGAACAACCTCGTATGACCGTGATTGTAACAAAATTTTAAATGAAACAAAAATGTGCTTTAAATTAAATTGTTATTTTTGCAATACCTAAAATGTAAACAAATTCGTATATTTTGTTTTTTAAATGATTTTTAAGATATTTTTCCTTGTTATTGTCCGAAGTTAAGGTAACAAAACGTAAATTTCGTACTCAAGAAAACTTAGCATTTTTTTTCAGAAGTTAAATGGATTTAGAAGGGTAGATTTATCATTAAACAATGCACTTTATTTTTCAATTGAAATATTGAAATATATGTTTAAATTTTTTGTTTTACAACTAAATTCTGGAACATAATTATTTCATATTGGCAACAATGCAAACCCCACAACTTTTTTTAAATACAAGAGATTCTGAAATTTCACTGTAACGGAAAGAAAAAGTACATATATATATAAGGATTTCTTTTTCATCAGTTAAAAACTAAATTTTACGTTGGATACGGAAAACAATAGAAGAGTTGGACCTTTAGAATCATTATTAAGAAAAATGATACATTGGAAAGGAAAGGAAAACATAATTATTTTTCTCTTTGTAAGCTCAAACAGCAAAACAGCGTTATTTTTTTCATTTCACTAATCACATGACTTATGGAGACAAAAATATTTCTACTGATAGAGAGTATTTACAGGGATATAACAAAAATAAATTATTTACAGTAACGGAAAATTTGGGGGTATTGCTTCTGTTATAACTTAATTTTTGGGAAGGAAAATTAAATCATAAATACAGTCATAAAGAAAAATCATAAAGAACTAACTAAATAAAATAATCACTAAATGTTGTATATTTTTATTTCCTTATAAAATTTTTACTTGTATCTTGTGGCATTAACTTTATGAAATACTAAAAAAGATTTAATCTGTTGCAATCTTTTTGACACTTTACATTTATTGCCTACGAATCTTGTGTTTTAAATATAAACTTTTATATTACTTAAAAAATAGATTAATTAAAAGTAGGTTTATAAGTCTATTTTTAAGCAGTTAATGTCATTCTGAAATACAGATGAAATAAAATATATTTTAGAAAAAATTAAATATTAAAAAAAGCTAATAAAAATTATACAGGAACACAATATTATTTTTTTGCCTTAATATTGTACGATTATTTTTTTCACAATCTACCATACTCTTGAATGATCATCCATAACTTGTTTCAGTAACTTGAAATAACTGAAAAATCACTTTTGTATAAAATACTGATGGAATAAAATTGGCGGAAAAAAAGACTTACAATTCCAATTTATACTGAACAAATGCAAGTTTATAAGTTGAAATATCTTCTTACAACGAAGGTCTCCTTAAAAGTCATACTCAGAATATTTTGAAAAAAAAAATCTAATGAAACTAGTCATGTATATTATAAAGGATCAGTCAACTATAGCTGCAGAATTTCTGTAGATAATCTGTGAAAAAATAAAATACTTTTCAAGTATTTGGCGTAAAAAGACGCGATTTGGCTAGCAACACTTTTTTCCTCGCCAAATGCACGCGATTTGGCTAGCAACACTTTTTTCCTCACCAAATGCACGCGATTTTATTGTATTTTGAAATTGCTTGTTAAATGAGTGTTTAAATGGTGAGTACTTATTGAATTCAAACTCAAATGATGAAATAGTTAATTATTATTTCTATAAGGTATGATACTATACTATAAAATTATTCTTATGATACCCGCTAAAGTCCGGTATCACCCCAATAAGAACGGCAAGAGCTATAGTCATAAAGGTGAGATCTAGGTACAATACAGTGGGCATGTGATACGCAAGTAAAAAGCTTACCGCGCCACCTGGAGGGTTTTGATTCCGGTTATTCCTTCAAGCTACAGACAGCTGCAAATAGAGATACTTATAACCACCTAGTATATATATATATATATATATATAAAATTTTTACTTTTATCTTGTGGCATTAACTTTATGAAATACTAAAGAAAGATTTAATCTGTTGCAATCTTTTTGACACTTTACATTTATTGTCTACGAATCTTGTGTTTTAAATATAAACTTTTATATTACTTAAAAACAAATTACAAAAATATATGCGTGTATATATATATATATATATATATATATATATATATATATATATATATATATATATATATATATATACACGCATATATTTTTGTAATTTTTGACAAAACCTGTTTAATGTTTTAATTATTTAAACATTCTACTCATATTGCTGAAAACCCACATATATTTGAGAGTGTAGTTTTTGTTTAAATATTTTATTTTTGTATAACATTAAGCAATATATACTGTTTATCAGGTGTACTAATTTTTTAACTATTATCCTTCCGCCTTTCTATGACCACTTGATGTACTTTAGATAATTCAGGTTAAAAATACATAATAAATATAACTGCATTTGCTTAACTGTATACGTACTTACTTGATCACTTTTTTTCGTAATATTGGTACTTTGTTAAGTAAGTACTTAATTAAAAATGTAAGAGCACATGTGACTAAATCAAGGTACATAACAAAATGCAAGTTTCCAGACATTCAATATTCATGTGTTAAAAAAAATCCAGAAACAAAATATTATGATTGATTCATAGCTCACAGCTGATTTTTAAAACTACAACTTCTACTTAATTATGGAGAAAAGTACATATCTGATATATTTTATTTTTTATACTTATTGAATTTTAATAACAAAAACTCATTGCACTTTTTTAAAAGTTGTCTTTGATTATGAAATAAATAAGCCTTGTAATTTTAAAACGCATTATGCAGTTAAACAAGTGTACAGAAAAAACATAAAAAATTAAAAAAAATGTATGTCAGTAATTATACTTTTCAACCAAACTCCTCAAATATAACACTTAATTAACAATTAAATACACTTTTAATAAAACATTGAAGATCAGATAAAGAAAAAAAGTATTTCATAAAATATAATGCCTTGCGTAAAACGAACTTTAATATGATAATTTCACTTGTAACGAAATGTAACATGTCTGATCATAAGAAGGTAGTTTATGTACACATAAGGTAGTTTATTTACAGATATTTAATATATACTAAAAGCAGAAAAAGGAGACCATTTGCCGCACAAGGCATTATATGCTCTAGTACATTAAATCTAATTGAAATAAACCTGAATTTTTTAGACACAATCCAATAGTAAAATTGAAATATTCAACTATTAACTAATGTAGTGATGAAAATTCGTCGCAAATTCTTGTTACAGTAAATTAGTTCTTTGACATCCATTACTTTTACACGATTCAATAATTAAACGACAAAAGATTCAACTGAATACGTAGAGATATGCTTCTTTATATTTAAAATAAAGTGATGTGGAGTGTATTTGGAATTGAAAAATCACTATACGTAGTTTGTAGCTCTTCTTTACGTCTAGTGTAATATGGTAAATGCATTTGGACTGGAAGGACGTAACTTTGCAGTTGATTTAATAACTTTTGTAATTTAACATTTAAATATTTGAATCGTGAATAAGTCATTAATGAAATTGATAGCGTGTAAATCGATTATAGGCATTACTTATTTAATATTTGATGTATAAGAAAAGATGTAAATGTACAGAATTACACTTTTAAAATATGAAAAATATAAAATGAGCAATTTCTAAATCTGTATTTTATGTCATATTTGAAATAAGTTAAAGTAAATTTTGGAACGAAAATTTTATATGCAAGTTAATCTTTAGCTGACTATACAAAAGTAATTTGAAATATCTTCAAGAAAATTGATAAAAAAAGTAAAATTTGTAACATTTTTTATTAACATAACGATGTAATTGCGAAGGATCCGACCTTGAATATGCTTCGAAAGTTATCAAATAAATAATTTCCTTAGTTTCACATTCTTATTTGCATTTATAAAAGAAATATCGGTAATTTTTATAATGAATTTACTTAACATTTATTATTAATGCAACGATGTAATTGGTAAGCAGTATACTTTATATATTCCCTAAAAAATATCATAATTTCTCAAATACCCCTTCCTACGTAATATTTGAAATAAATTGAAAATAAAATATTTATAACAAAAATTTTATACAGGGTGTCCAGTCTTATTGTTGTCCAACAGCTAATTCTCAAACCGTTAGTTTTATACATATAGTTTTAATTGAAAAAAATATATCTCAAATTATGTTTTGAATTTTGTCATATGAAAAGTCATATACATCAAAAGAGCTGCCATTTGTAAAAGTAACTATATTTAATTTTTTATACGTTCCCTGTGTTCTGTAATATATACACTGCTGAAAACAATTAAAGGATATTTGAAGTTTTATATAAAATAAAGATATAAACGAAATTTTTTTTGCCGAAAATAGAAGAAGAGAATCACAAATGCAAATTTTTCTGGTTTTCAAACTGTGGAGTATGCAAATTTTGAGTTCGACGTCAAAAACGTCGCTTCAGCGGCAGCGAATGAAATTTGACTTTCAACTGGATAAAAGAGAATGAAGACAAGGATGATCGGCATTCAGTGATTGCTTTGTTTCGATGAGTACGATGTCTCAGCGAAGTCATTTGACAGATTCAGAAGCTTGGAGAATTGTTGGTAGGTTAGAAGGGGGCCAAACTCAAGCCGAAGTAGCGCAAGCCATTGGAGTGTCACAAAGTGTTATTTCCAGGATCTGGAACCGTTTTTTGGAGAGTGGATGTGCAGGCCGAAGACCAGGGCAAGGTCGTAGACGGGCAACAACGCCCAATGAAGATCGGTATTTAGCGTTAACAGCTCGGAGACACCGAAACATGAACGCTACTCTTCTCCAACAACACCTTCGCTCGGCTACAGGCACCACGATTTCAACTCAGACTGTCCGAAACCGGCTCCATGCTGTAGGTCTGTATGCTCGCCGACCGATGGTATGTGTTAGATTAACATCAAGGCATCGTCGCGACCGCAGGGAGTGGGCAACCGAGCATGTCAACTGGAGGAGAAATGAATGGAGCAATATTCTGTTTTCTGACGAGTCCCGTTTTTCTGTGCATCCGGATAATAGGCGTATTTTCATCTGGAGGGACCGTGGCAGTAGGAATAATCCTGCGTTCGTGCACGAAAGTGTCAGATTTGGCGGTGGAGGAGTGTTGGTGTATGGTGGCATCTCCATTGACGGGCGCACTGACCTCTACATCATTCGAGATGGAGCTCTGACTGGTCGCCGATATAGGGATGAAATCCTCAGACCTATTGTAGTCCCTTACGCTGCAGCAATTGGAGATAACTTCATTTTAATGGACGATAACTGCAGGCCACATCGTGCAAACCTGGTGGAGGATTTCCTTTTCGAGGAAGGAATCGTTCGAATGGAATGGCCAGCGTGTTCTCCAGACATGAATCCAATCGAGCACGTTTGGGACGCTCTAGGAAGACGAGTTTATGGCCGCCAACAACCCCCACAAACTCTCCAAGAACTGGAAAGAGCTCTTCTGGAAGAGTGGGGCAGAATACCCCAACTCGTCATTAATAGCCTCATTGAGTCCATGCCTCAAAGGTGTTCAACGTTGCTGGCCGCCCGTGGAAACCATACCCTCTACTGAAAATGATTTTCTTTGAAGAAAACACCTTTTCTTATTCTTTTTTTCTCATATGCAAAAATTGTGTTTTTTTCCTTTTGTACACAAATGCGCAATAAAATGCATTTTTTTCTGCCAAACATGTGTAATTTATTCTCATATAACCTACTATGTCTGTCGACCATGTATCAATCAGCTAAAAAGTTTCCCAGATACAAAATCCACCTAAAACTGCAATATCCTTTAATTGTTTTAAGCAGTGTATTTAGAAAACTTTTTCTACATTGTTAAAATTCTGCTGTAAACTGTGCAGTCATTCAACCTTTTTATAAATACCATTATCTGACCAAAATTTGAAGCGTTCGCATTGATCAGAATAGAGATAAATTATGGTTATGTAACTGTTTTCTACAAAAACGGTCGATAGTTTGTTACAGAATTTTAACAGTATGCTTTCTAACAAGTAAAACGATAAAAATCGCATTATTTTATGACAAAATCTTCATTAAACGTTATGTGATTTCAGCGTTTTCTGGAACTAAAAATATGTTTTACCGTTTTTTATGCACCCCCCAATACTCTGTCAAGCATATGCAGCAAACTGTCAAGTCATACGACCGTTTTTAAAGAAAACGGTTACTTGACCATATTATAGATATAAATTATGGTCAGAATACAGATAAATTACGGTTACGTAATCGTTTGCAATAAAAACGGTCAAATGGCTGGACAATTTGCTGCGAATATTTAACAGTATACGCAGTATACGAAGATGAGGGCAAAGAGGTTGATTTGCTCCCAAATATATTCACTTTTGGAATAGAAAGGTTACTTTCGTTCAATAATTATAACATAAAATTGGAAAATAAAATATATAGAATTTTTTTCTCTATCATTAATATATGTATCATTTCATGTTTTATCTAAGAATAATTGTAGTATCAAGGAGAAAAACAATGATAGTGCATCTTAAGCAAATTTGAAATAACAGAAGTGTTGCCAGATGTTTATGATACATTTCTCTAAATTTATGTGTTTTAGATGCAATAGTTAATTTGTATAAAATGAGAAAGTTAAAAGGACACTGTCTAGTCAAAAACTGCAGTTAGTAACTTTTTTAGAATAGATATATTAATCCTTCGGGACTTCAAATGAAATTAAAAATATTTAGAGTGGCAAAGTTAAAAATTACTTATATATTAATTGAAGTGTGAAACGAACAAAAATTTAAAAAAAAAATCTTTCTAAACGAGTTCCATCTTGTTTTTATATAAAGGACAATGTCCGAAATTATTAACTGTTATGCAGGCATTAATCGAATATGACACAATTTATATGAAATTATAAATTTGTATCGTTCATAAAAAAGAAAAAGTCCTTCCGGCCTGTACCGGGAGGAAAATGTAGCTTTCATAGTCCATGTTTTTAAAATTCACCTCATTTTACTCAAACACCCGAAGCTAAAATGCTTGGACTAGAAGACTCAGTCCCGGTTTTCGTAATACGGAATTTGAATGCGAATTTCAGCATGAGTGTTACAGCATAACGAAAATCCGATTATTTCAAAATGTCAGCCAAGCTAGAATTTCAAACTAAAATATCTGTCATTTTTTAAGATAAAGCCAAAAAAAAATTAGCGGAATACTTGTTTCACGATCTAAAACTCAACAAAAATAACTTTTTTAATTCATAACTTTCAATCAACTTTTTCATTTTTTTTAATTCTATCTCGCACCACTTTCTCAAAATAAAATTTTTTCACATATGCTTTGACAACATGTGCAAGAGAAATAAACTACAAAATTACTTTTTTAAAGAGTGCAAATAGAGTATAAAAATAGTCATCAGACGCAGCCCTGGAACAAGAAGACTTGTTCCAGACAACCCACGGGTTATAACACCTGCACAAGATTGCTTCATAGATATTTTGACTTGAAGGAAGAGGAACCTACTTTGGTTAAGCTAACTTCAGATCATTGTAACGAAACAGGAATGACAATATTTCTACTACGGAGCACAGCCGTCTTCAAAATTAAGAACTCTATTGAAGACGACCACGATCGAGAACGTATAAGTATCCGTTTATGTTGGTCAATAGAGCATTTTTACCGAAACAGATAACGAAGGTCTTCCGTACTATTTTCAGGGGAGCACATGTTTGCTTTGGAGAATAATTGTTCGTGTAGTGTTCAGGAGGAGAACAAGGCGTCAGCTTTTACCTATGTAATATATTGTTGAAAGACACAGTTATAGACGGGGTGGAATCATGGTCTGGGCTGGAATATATCTGGTGGACACAGTAAACTCCATGAGGGCCATTGAAGAACTGTGATTACTGTGAAATATCGGAACGAGACGCTTACTTCGTTTTTCACACCGTACAATGGTGTAATTGGTGATGAAATAATCTTAATGGATGATAATGCCCGATCGCATTGAGCTAGAGTTGTTGATGAGTAACTTGAGGATCGAGGTTCAGAGCGAATGGAATGACCAACTCAATCTTTGGGCTTTAATCTGATAGAACATCTATGGGACTATCTCAGAAGACAGGTGGCTAATGTATCCTCCTCCGAAGAGTTGTTAAATGTGCGGGAACAAGCGTTACTTCAAGTATAGGCGTTGTTTCCCATTCCAGTGGCCGACAACATAATTGACAGTATAGAAATTCAATGTCACAAATGCATTACAAGAAAGGTCGGGACCAAGCCTTATCATAATCCGTTTATTTAATATTATTTTCACAAAAAAACTGCAATTTTTTTTTAATCAAACAGTAGACTTTTGCGAAAAATGAAATTTCTTATTTGTAAATCATGCTTGATGTTTAAAATAAGTAAAATTCGACAAATAACTGTTTAAAGCACATTCTTTCTAAATTTCAAGTTTTTATTTTCATTTATTTTCAAATTAGATACAAAAGACTGTTTGTACCTTAACTTTAGGAGGGTATTATACTCAGTTAAATTGGTAGGCCTCTTTCAACTTCATTATGCATGTATTAAAAAACCCAAGTAAACGCCGCGCTATTATGGAAGAAGGGCTATGTCCTGTGGTGTCCAACGTTTCTTTATTGACCATGTGTCCTCAGTTCCTCTATACTAGAGTATATCTCCTAGTCAAACGGTCAACTTAACGTGGAATCCGCAGAATATATTTTTCAAAACACACTTGGTACTCATTTTATGAGCCTTGATGTGATGAAAGTTTGAATGAACCTTGCCCAACTTTGTAGGTGAAATTCAAACCTGTAGTGTGGAAATGTAATGCGCTAATAACTCAGCTGCAGGGCGTTTATAAATGAATTTTAAATATTATGTTTGTAGATAAATCTGATACGTATATTAACGCTGTATTCATCTAAAAAATCTATATCCTATTTTTAATTTTTTTTTATATGTTTTTACAATTTAAAAATAAAGTCATCTATATTCTATGATCCAGTTCATGGTTCATATATCCGTTTAATGATATATAAATCGAATTTACAAAAATCAGAGGAACCACCAGTCTTATGCAATCCACACGTAACAATTATTGAAATCATTTCTTGTTCGTGTGATCTGCTTGTTTCATATTATAAATGAACAAAAATTAAATATAAAATTTTTAGAAAACCTTAAGCAGAACGCGAACCATTTATTTAGAGCTTGGAGAAAATTCATAGAAGAATTCTTTTAAGTAATTATAAAGCTTAGCGTTCCTCAGTCATGCCTTATTAAATATTTAAATGTGAGAGATCGATGTTTAGTTATTGAAAGTTTCCGACTTACAATCTCACTGCTATAGATGAACCGAGAAATGAAATTTAGCCAAAACGGAATGTTTGTACTTATAAAAAAATTCTAATTTTATTTCACCTATATGATTATGTATTTGAGCAAATTGATTAAATTTTATTTCATTTTTTAATTTTTATTCACATAAAATGAAACATGATATGAAATTTTCAAATAAAATGAGAGTGTAAGTTTGTGTGCATCCTAAACTGAACCCCTAGAACCCTACGTAGGTGATTGAGATTACACAGTTTTTTTTACCCTCTTTTAATTTGAACACAAATATTTTTGTAAAGATGTGTTTTATTTATACATTTCCAAAATTTCCGTGATTTGATATTAAGAAGAAGAAGAATGGAAATATTGTTGTTAGTATGTAAAAACCGAACGAACCCTGCTACGTGAATTTCTGCAGTAACATAGTCAACGGGTTAGATGAATGTCGTATGCGATAAAATGTTATGAAATTATGCATGCATTTTTTTTATGTCTCTTCTAATAAATTGCCAGTTTATTTGCCTTACCAGCCGTAAACTGTTTTCAAAATTAGGAAATGAAAACTATTTGATGCTAATAAAATAATTATTTTGTACTTTTATCAATAATATTAGAAAACATTCTCAAGATACCGTAAATACAGAGTGTATAGGAAAGTCCCTTTAACCTGAAAATACTTGCGAACGGAGAGAGATACAGCTATGCAGGTGAAGTAATGTTATAGTAAAGCGACTACGCCCGACATAATGCAAACGACAGCAGATCCCCTAGTGGCAAAATTTGGAGATAGCCATTGCAAATCGAAAACGAAAAGAGATAGAACAAAATTTCCAGTTAGAAAGCTTTAGAGCATCAATTAATTAGTACGAAACGGTATTTGGTTTACTCGGATAAAATCAAATGTCGCCTATATACCCATAAATGTCCGAAATCGATGCGCGACAATTCTACTCTGCATATTCACATTTCGGAAATGTAGCAGTGCTCAAATGCAGATTGTGACGTTGTACTGTACTGTAACGTCTGTAAAACTTTCATTTCCAAGGCATTTAAAATTTTAGTTTAAAGGTGTTGGTGTTCGCTTGATACAAAGAGTATAATCTCATCGCATAAACTTATGGCAGACGATAATTTGAATCCGAATGTGCGAGCGGTTTCATTTTAAACTTTCATTTTCGGGTATGGTGGTAGTGTAGAAAAGCCTCCACGATTGCCGGACCTCACTCCGTTGGCTTTCTTCCTGTGGGTTTACATAAAAGGCTTATGTAACTCCACCTACAAGTATGCTGGATCTACGTCGTCATAGTGAAGATGCTTGCAATAGTGTGACACCTTCCATGCTGAGAAACGTGTATGCAGAATTACTCTCACGAATACAAACGTGTATTGTGAGCAATGGCGATGGCGAACTTTTCGAATATACTGAACATTAACTTTTTATCACTGAGACAGTTTGTCTTTTTGTGTGTGTGTGATGTTATCAAAATGTATTGACGTAAGTACGTATTTATGCAATAGACTGTGCATATTTCTTCATACTTCTGGCTATTCCTTTCAAACGTTTACACAAAATGGAGTACATCGATTTCGGACATTTTTGGGTATACGGGCGACGATTTACCTTATCCGTGTGAACCAAAGTCTTTTCGTACTAATTAATTGATGCTCTAGAACTTTCTAATTTGAAATTTTGATCCATCTCTTTTCATTTTCGATTTTCAATGGCTCTCTTCCAAATTTCGCCATCAGTGGGTGCTTCTGTCGTTTGCATTAGGTCGGGCGTAGTTGCTTTACTATACCGTTATTTCACTTGCACAGCTTTAGCTCTCACCGTTCGCAAATATTTTCAGGTTAAAGGGACTTTCCTATACACCCTGTATATTGTAATTTACAGCATTAATTTTATAAAAAGTGCTCCCATTAAACCTCGAAGAAACGAAATTCTTATCTGTTATAAAAGCACTAAATTATACTATCTTCTAGTAGTAGTTTTAAAGAGCTTCGTTAAGCACACTAACTCTTAAACTTTGTAAATTGAAAGATTTGGTATGCTAAAGAAGAATAGAATTTTAGAGTAAAAGACGTTATCTCAGGAAGTAGAATATTGGTATCTCAATCTATAGTTACTTGGATTTATATCACTAAACGAACAGCACAGGATCTGATGCGCAAAGGATCAAATGCGTGTAAACAATTTTTCAATGAAATATTGTCCAGACCCACTGAGCCAGAATAAGACCTCGGAAATAAATCGATGTTAAAACTTAAGAGATAAATACCGAATAAGCATGGAAGCTCAACAAGAAAAAAAATTCCTCCTCCTCCACCGATGTTGTGGGTCTTTAGAAAGTGTGATCATACTACAATACATAACAATATATCTCTTTGTAAGATGTTACAGCATCATATGAAAACTACTGCTTGAATTTAATGAAAATTTTCATTAGCTTGAAGCTGTATGCGTATTTTACTATTTAAGCTATAGTTTGTGTAGAATTTATGGGGCTACAACTGAAAACTAAATACTTGTTGCTATTTTTTTTAATATTCTTCCTGCAGAATTTTAATTATCAAAACGGGCGAAACAAAAGAGATGGATTAAAAATTACCTGCCTGGACATGGTTATAATAAAATGCTTCAATTTCCTGAATGAAAATGGATTTTTGTTTCTACTTCATATCATTTTTAACGATAAAAATAATTTTCACTTAAAGTTTGCCTTTATTGCAATCGAAAAATCGTTAAAATGTATTGGTTAATTCAATCGTAGCAATATTTTCGGAGACAATTTCTGTGCCATTGGAAATGGCATCATTTCGTCGCAATCATATTACAATATTGAAAATAGCTAATAAAATATGCAGCTTTCATTTTTAATGTGGTATCAATCTTTCCGAACATTTGATGTCGATTAAAGGGTTTCCGAGTTGAAATGAACTTAACGCCAAGTATATTGTGAGTAGAGTGTCTTGTATTAAATTGAGCAGTTGGGAAAAGTTAAGATGTAGTAATAACTACAAGAAAAAAGGAACAATTACAATGAAAAGGATAGATGTAAAATGAAAAAAATAGATGATAATAAATTTGGAATAATAAAGTAAAGTAAAAGAGATTAAAGATAGAGTCTAAGTATTGGGAAGAAAGTGAAATTGTTTAGCTATAGTTATAACTAACCACTTGTAAGAAAGTTGAAATAGTAAAAATAGGGTTCGGAACATATTCGTGAAACAGCACATAAATGCCAGGCGGTGAAAAGGTGGACAAAGCATACAAAAAAAAAAATACACTCAAAAAGCCATACTTTTTTTTGTATAGATTAGATATTAAATTTTAACTAAGAAATTAGGTATTTATAATGTGGAAATAAATACTAAGTAAAAATAAGAAATAGATAAATTTACCGCCACGCTATGATTAAAAATCTCGTACAATGATCCACGAAGATGAATCACACGTCTGTACAGCACAACAGCTCACATCATAATAAAATGTCAATGTCAGTGTCTGGTTACGGCGATTGGAACAATGGAACAATGTAGTTAGCATCTTGGAATACCTAGTTGCAATCAACTGAACTTCCATGTTAGAGGTAATTTGACTGGCGAGGCAAGATGGAGCCGTGAGAAGTTTAAGAGTTGAAAATTAGAAAAAAAAAATGTTAAGTATAAAAAAGAATTAATGAAGTATAACAATAATAATTAAAAAATAAAAATAAATAAATAAAAATTCCATTAGATCCAAAAAATTTAGAAAATAGAATCCTTTAAACTTAGCCTAATGTCACTTTTATAACTTTAAACTTATGGTATAGTCTCTGTAAAGAGTCTTTTATTCTTTTTTTGAGATGGGTTCAACCCTCGGTAGGTTTCGTCTGTAATTTTTTGGATCTAATGGATTTTTTCTTTATTATTTTTATTTTCTTAATTATTGTTGTTATACTCTATTAATTTTTTTTAATTATTTTTTTTAATAAGTTAGATTTAAAAAAAAATCTTTTTAAGTTAAAAGTGCTAGAGGGCACAAAAATACTACGCGATATATTTTTACAACCACGCGTGGATATGGGGAGGCTTTGCTAATATTTTATAAACATAAAATAATGTTTTTATTTTTAACCAGCCTAGCAGACGCGCAGTTCAACGATACCCAATTTGATAGGAAAACACTTTGAAGGGATATAAAGAACAGCTTGAAGAGACGTTTTGAAGATTTAATTTAGATTAGTTTTAAAATTAAACATTAAAAGTATTTTGTTCTGATTTAACTTTGTAATTTTCCATAATGAAAATGGCATCCGTTTCCCAAAAATATGGATGACGCGTTTTTCTGTAATCAAGCTGCCGTTTATTTACTTACCGCGGGATAGTTTTTGTTTAATCCATTCTTATTTGAATCACATGTGAACTATATCACGAGTAAAAAATAGTAATAAAGAAAATAATTTTTTAAAACGTACAATAAATACTCATTTTAATTGACATCAAAATCGTATTTCCTGACTACATTATTTTCCTAAACACTATTCATATTATTATAATTTTAAACATTTTTTAAACATTAATTTTTTAAACATAACACTTTATATGTTTTAAACATATCATAATAAAATATGAAACACGTAAAAAAAAAATTAAACTACTAAAAATACAATATTGTTTGGCGTTACATAAACGCCAAACAATATTGTATTTTTAGTAGTTGTACATACAGATGATAAAATATAGACTTTTATAAAAACACATATTTGAAGAAAGAGAAAAAAGGATTGCAGTAAAAATGGACTAGCGGCAATGTTTTACTCTCTCCAGTTAAAAAACCAAATAAGTGGATAGGGTATTACATAAAAATAAAAGCTTGTCCTTTAAAACCATTATAAAAAAACAAATAAACAAACAAACAAGAAAACATGTATTTGAAAGCAACAGTTTTTCCAGTCTTCCCGCACTTGAAGTAGAAAATTCGATAAATCCCTTTTTACATCTTACTGATCACGTGAATTATGAGGACAATAATCTTTTTACTGATAGGGAGACTTGTGCGAATATATCTGAAATAAGTTCTTTACAGCGATTGACTACGTGTATTGCTTCGTTTATCTTGTATTTATCCGTATGATAAATTTGTTTTGGGAAAAAAAATTTTTTGCCTATGGTTTGTTAAAGTGGAAAACTAGAACAGAATTTTTTTTCTTATTAAGTAATAAAACATGAAGTTATTACGTTTTGACAAAAGTTATCACTACTTTTACAATTTATGTAAAATATTTACATACATATATATATATACATATACAGGGTGATTCCAAATTCATGGCACAAACTTTAAGGGTTGGTACAGGATGCTGTAACAAACAATTTTTGTATCTGGAACGGAACCAGTGTTGGAAATCCATTTATATAGTAAAAAATACAGGGCGTCTCCCTCTAGTCCGAAGTCGCGTTTTCGCACATAACTTCAACAGTAGTGAAGATACTTTAACGAAATCTTTACAGTATGCTTACAATTCATACAAAGATGAGTCTTCTGTGAATTTTGTAAAAATATCTTCACTACTGTTAAAGTTATGAACGAAAACGGAACTTCGTATTGAAGTGAATCGCCATGTAAATTTGACTAAATAACTGGATTTTCGACACAGGTTTCTTGTACAATAAACGGTCTTTACAGTGGGTTAGTACAGGGCACTGCAAAAATCATTTATTCTATAGAAAATAAGGGTCCAAAATCCATTTATATAGTCAAAAATACAGGCGTCTCCCTCCAATACGAACTCTCGTTTTTGATCATAACTTTAACAGTAGTGAGATATTTTAACAAAAATTCGCAACAGACTCATCTTTGTATGAATTGTAAGCATATTGTAAGGATTTCGTTAAAGTATCATTAACTACTGTGAAAGTTATGTACGAAAACGCTACTTCGGTTTGGAGGCAGATGTCCTGTATTTTTGACTATATAAATGGATTTCTGACACTGGTTTCCTATAAAAAAAATTGTTTCATCTAGCGTCCTGTACCAACCCTTATAATTTGCACCATGAATTTTGAATCATATAGTATATATATATATATATGTAACATGATCATATTAGGTGTTAACCCCTTCGGAACCAGCGTCGCCTGCATCAATTTTATTCGATTAACACTACTTCTCATTTAATTGAAATCTTACATATTTAATCACGGAAACCATGCGATTAACTCTTTTCAAGAATATTAGTTCGAAAATCGAATACAATATGCAACTTTTGAAGACGCATACGTGGATTTGGTCTTCATGGGGTTAAACGGAAGACTACACATTGCGTTTATGTTCGTGCAACAAATAAATAATAATGAAAACCGAAAACACGCGAGAATATGCTTACTTGAATAAAAGCAGGTGTGTGCAAAGCATCCTCCTATGCGGTGAGTCACGTGATGTAATTGTGCCTCATATTCCTTCTCATGAAAATGTATGAACACTACCTAAAATGCTTGGAAAGTTGGGTTTATATTCATGCATCAAATTTATAACTATAGTTTCGAATACAATAATAGAATCCAGATTTAGTGTAATTTGGGCTGAAACAGAATTTCTGTCGTATAAAAATAAAGAAAACAGTAAAATAAAATTAGATTGCAATCTATTCAAAATATGTATGAGGATTAATTTTAATAACAAAAACAGTACTTTTTCTAAATCCACACTTTTTAAAAAAGAGGTGAAATGCAGGGGCAGGTTATCCGGGAAAGCATGGTACACTGTAAAAAATGACCAATGTTTCTTATTTTATGAAAATATGCTATAACCACGAACGAAAATATAATATAATCTTCTGAGTTATCCTAAATTTCAAATAGCATGTTCCATTGTCTTTTGAATCCCCAGAAACGAATATATTTTCAAAATTTAAAGAATAATTTATAAAAACAAATTATTTTTAGCTGCCTGAAATTTTCAGAAACTTTTCCGAAGGGTTTTTATAGTGTATTAATTAGTGTCCTCAGCCTGGAATACCTGTTTTCCGAATGCTATCCATTCTGAAGTAAACATTTTCATGCTCAAAAAAAAATGTTTAACAGACAAACATGCAAAATTAACAGCGTTAAAAAAAGCATTAAAATTAAGATTATTTCTTTACTCTTTCATGTATAAATTAACTTATGCGGCTGAAAACGTGTACTTGAGAATGGATAACATTCGAAAAACAGGTATTCCAGCCTGAGGACACTCATTAATACACTATAAAAACCCTTCGGAAACGTTTCTGAAAAATTCGGGCAGCTAAAAATAATTTGTTTTTACAAATTATTCTTTAAATTTTGAAAATGTATTCGTTTCTGGTGATTCAAAAGACGATGTAACATGCTATTTGAAATTTCGGATAACTCAGAAGATTATATTATATTTTTGTTCGTGGTTATAGCATATTTTCATAAAATAAGAAACATTGGTCATTTTTTACAGTGTAGGCTTAGCCTTCTTCATAAAGCTGATTTAAAATAAACACAAATCAACATTTGAACGGAGGGTGATTTTGGAGTCTGGGAATATCTGGAGATCGGTGAAAATATACAAAAAATTTCTGGAATTGTTTTCCTCCGAAAGGCTGCAATAAGTTGCTTTTCTCGTTTTGTAATGATAACTACCTAAGAAAAAAAAGTAAGAGAGGAGTGGAAATTTTTTTTTTGGATACTTATTCAATTGCTAAAATGATCTATTGTTATTGAATTTATTTTAAAAATAATTTTTTATAATTAATGCATTTTTTATTAAATTAAATTTAAAAAAAAATAATTTTTGATCTGGAACAATTAAAAAAGGATCGAAACATTCCTATGAAAATTTCGGATTTTAAGAGCACAATCTGAAAATGTTTTCTTATCTCATTTATAAAGATTTTATAATTTTTAAAAAATGATGTTCACTATTATACTTTGTGCCACTATTAAATGAACATTCATTTCATAAATTATAACCATTTAAATAAAAAAGTGTATCTATTAAACATTTTCCTGTAAATTATCTTTTAATTAGCATTATATTTAAGCGAAAGCAAATTTTTGTACTCAAGACCTATGTTTTTTAATTTAAATTTCTATTAGTCAATTTTCCAAATTCTTTCATCTACTTTCTTCTAAACTTTTAACATTTCTACGTACTACAATTAATTTTGATTGACTGATTGTAGTTTGATTCAATTTCATGAAAAAATAAACTCAGAAGTTTACTTTCCTTAAAGACACGCATTGCAGAAAAAAAACTTACTGAGAAGCTGTTTTAAAATTTCTGTTTCCAATAATTTCAATGAGACACATCCCATAGAAGAAATCGACCAGTCACAAGGTCGAAAACGTTCCCATGGTTCCTATTCGAGTAAAGGTAGTTAACATGCTGCTTGACCAGAAGTTATTGCGAAAAGCTTATCTGAGTACTAAATTCTGTCCGCCAGTTGTTTTTCAGGTAGCAGAGTTGAAAGAGTGTTCGCATGGTACGTGAAAAGTATAACTATTATTAGCAAATTATTCCACAATGCGAACTACTTTTTATAAATACTTTACTTTTTGATATTTTTTTTCGGGAAAAGTTTTTTAGTATTTTTCTTTCATTACGAGAAAAAAAAATAGATATATTTGTTTTATTCTTATTACCTATTGTTCAGTTTATTGAGTTAGAATGGTATTCCTACATGTGGATAGAATGCTAATAATTATCTTTCTCATTTTCTCGATTATTAGTTATAGGCGAATGACTCTTCCTAAGGCTCCTACAATCTGGGCTGACTCACGCCGCCATTTAATTGCCCGTAGGAGAAGAACGATTGATCAAGACACTTCTAGCCACGTGAGAAACAATCGCTGAATGGTATAAGTGAGCAGCAATATTCTTGGTGATTCAGCCTGTATTATAGTAGTCCTAGACCTTCCAAGAATTTTACTTCATCTTCAATACTGAATTGTAGAGAGGTGACAGTTATGCAACTGTGGGAGAGGAGGGGAATATTATGGAATTGATTGGAAGTAAATTTGCATTTCTAGACTCTTAATAAAAACAAAATTAAAATGTAGCAGAAGGCACTTTGGTCCTCTGGGGTAAATTCATCCCTAATCTTAACGATACTAGTACCTACAACGTAGGGCAAAACTTAGTAAATGCTATTTTATTATAAGAATATTAAATATTCGCGCCTATTGGGCGTCAGTCATTCTAAGCATGATACTGTGTATTTCACGTATTTATATGTATTTTGTGCTGGATAATTATTGTCCTGGTTTTCAAATTGTTCTTGTTTCAAGGATAAAGATTTTGAACATGATTTTGACATTTCGGAAATTTATTATTGTCTATTTTCAACGTGTTTGCGGTCATTGGTGTTACCTGACAACTTCTAATC
The DNA here is from genome assembly GCA_963931845.1 of Maratus michaelseni. NCBI lineage: Eukaryota > Metazoa > Arthropoda > Arachnida > Araneae > Salticidae > Maratus > Maratus michaelseni. The sequence goes on from OZ007591.1 coordinate 310,041,611, forward strand.
TTGTGTGATCATTGAATTTCATGAATTCTTTACCATTTGCACTATGATTTGAAGAAACCATCAATCTGACAATTTTAGGATAACATATATGAAGTAAACACTGTGAAAACGGAAATTGTCTAAAACAGAATTTTGCCGTAAACGGACACATTCTTTGGTCCCAGCTGAAGTCATACCGCGTAATTATAGTTTATTATTTTTCCCCAAAAAAGGAACAGATAAAGAAATTATACAAGTTGAAAATTCCAAAACTAAGTGAAAAAGTCTCCAGACCAGGATTCGGACTCCTGGTCTGCTCGTCCTTTCATGTACCATACGAATGCTGTCCGAGCTGCCTGGTGAACAACTGGCGGACAAAATTTATTCAGACAACCTTCTGGCAATAACAGTTTATCATGTGCTCAACAGAAAAAAAACACAACTAAAATAACTCCAGTGAATGCTGGATAATGCAATTATATCTGCTAAGATGAAAAAGCCTAAAACTAAATTTTCATTATGGAAATTATATTTTCCTTTTTCTTCATTCAGAGATTGGTACTCATTAAATTTTCTATTGGATTTTTTTTAGTATTTTGCCACTCTTGTACATCCACAAAATTTAAATTAAAAAACAAAAAAAAAACGAAATTTATGTTTTGATTATCACACAACAAGCAATTTATATATTTCTTAAGTTAAATAATAGGAACAACAATAAATATTACAGTATTGGAATGTAATTTTTTTCTAGGTAGTTTAGACTAAAAAAATTGTCGTAAATGTACATAAAAGATAAGTGAGAAAAAAGTATAATAATATTATACGTTATTATACGTATTCATACGTATCATACGTTATCATACGTATACAGCTACGTATAATAATATTAATAATGAAATTCATTGAGAAAAAAAATGAAATTATGTCTAACATAGAAATGTATACGTGAAAAAACAAAATATAATTTTACAAATAATGAAAGAAACTAGAGTATGTATGATAAATGATTAATTATATTTTTGGATGATAAAAGATACGGGTATTTTTGATAAATACATTTTTTTACCATTATAATAAAAACAAAAGTAAAAGTGATTAATCATTTTTAAAATGTAAAATTATTTTCCTGCGCTTCCGAAATAATTTATATTTTTCTATGACATTTTTGTTACAGTGTGATACATGTTGAATGTAGTTTTATTATTATTACATATGTAAAATATATTTAAAGAGAATAAAGGTATTTTTTTTAATTAAAACGATTATTTAATCGACAAATTTCATCGACTGATTTATGTATGCAATTAGCCTATGATCGACTATGTTAACTTCCACTTCATTAAAAATTTAGTTAAAAGTTTAATATTCCTCTAAAATGCAAAATTTATCAAAAACATTTGTGTGTTTTTTTAATTATATCTTTTGACATAATAAAGTATTTATTCTAACAATGATTTCTGCTTAGAAACACTCAAACATATCTAAAAATATCATATTGCATTTTAATGCTATTTTACATTGCAGCGTTTCGATTTTATTTTTATAGGTAAATTACAAAACAATATTACATTTATATTTGTATTAACATATTAATTAGCAATATGCATTTTTTACATGTTTAGAAAAACAAATGGGTGGAGGAACCTAAGAAAGGATGTATAGAGATAAACATAGCTGCCAACTTTTACGCTTTTTTGTTAATCGCATATTTCGGCCATTTAATAAGATAAATTTTACTATTAAACTTTAGCGGTAAGAAAAAAGCATAAAAGTTTGAACCTATGCATAATTATATATTTAGAAAGGTTATTATTTAACCTTAGAATAGTTAAAAAGGTTCAATATTACTACAGTCATTTTAGTAATTTTTTTTTACAAATAGCGAAAAGAAATCGAACAAAGCTGGACTTTTGCAAAGATGTTCATTCATGTATGTAGTCTGACATACTAAAAGTCATCATCGATCAGATGTGAGCTTTCGCAGTCAGGGGTCGCGAATAATTTTGAAAATAATTTTTTTTTTGTAAATTTCTCATGAACGATGACATCTAGAAAAAAAGGTCAATTAGAAAGATATAGAAAATTTAATTTCTTACGAAAAGTGTCCGTAACATTTTTTGTCACACCAATCCTTTCCGGTTGAATATCAATAACAGTGAGGTTAACTGGAAAAAATAGGGAAACACGATGATATAGAACTCGCCCAAGAAGAACAAATACCTATCTACTTTCCAACCCTTCTCCTTCTCTCCTGACATCGACTGTTCCTTTGTAGACCGATTTCACATGCTTGAGCATTAGGCATTGCGTCACCACATGCTTATGTCAAAATATACCACGTCTTAATATAAAGCAGAATTGTCGTAGATCACAGAACAAACTGCCATGATGCATACAGCGTCGGAAATGAAGTCATTCAAAAGATTTCACGTAAATATTTGGTGACTTGAAACTTTCACGTAAAGGTCGATTTCTATCATTAGTGATGACAAATAACTCATTTAAATTTAAAGATACTGTGACCTGTGTTCCACTGTTGTATATTCAACGTGTTTTCATTTGTATAAAACATCAAGAAGATTTGGAAACTTACTTTCAATATGAACTATCTCCATATCCTTTATCATCATTTGATGAAAATGTATGAGAAAAACTACCAAATATTTATTATATTTAATCTTTGAAAGTATAAAAAGAATTCAAGTAAATGTGTGTCTACATATATCATCGATGGAGGATGGCTTTTGCATCGTGTTCTTTGGCATTTCGGTGGAACACATAGGAGTATCGTAAAAAGTTATATTTCTTATGTCCTAAGAAACTACTGTGGTAAATGTAAAATAGTTTTAGATGGTTACTCTGCTGAAGTTTATAATACGAAAATGGCTGAAAGAAATCGTCGTTATATGTAAATTGTTAATCCCGACATCGATTTTAACTAATAAATGGATGGGTCTATTAGTCAAGAACTTTTTTATCTAATTTGCGAAATAAAACACATCCCATCTCTATGCTCATGGAGAAATTTATGGAAAATGGTTTCGAAGCGAAACAAGCAGAGGGCGATGGTGACATACTTATTCTTAACACATCCATTGAAGTAGCAAAGTCTGGTGTGCATACTGGTGTTATCGGCGATGATATTCACTTGCTCGTATTGTTGAAAGCCTCAGCAACTCCAGAGACAGAGATAATTTTTTTAAGCCTGGAAAAGGAAGAATTACAATCACCTTGTATTCGTCGCACAGTCTCAATAATGAAACAGTTCTGAAAGATCACATATTGTTCATTCATGCTTTTACAGGTTGTGACACTACATCAGCATTGTTTGGGAAAGGCAAAATGTTGTTATGAATTTTTTTTTAAAAGGAAGGAGTGCGTAACATTCAAGCTGCCAGTACTTTTAAAAGAGGCAAAAAATCCCTAATTGAAATAAACGAGGCAGTAAAAACTATTTTTCTTCCTTTATATTGAGGTAAAGCAGAAATATCTCTGAACAAGCTCCGTTACATATGTTTCAAGAAAGAAGCTGCTGTTGGTAAAAAGAATCTTTCATCTTTGCCGTCTACTGAGCATGCAGCTAGATTGGACAGTTTATCATCAAATAAAATACTGGCTAGTCAATTAACTTCCTATTGAGAACTGGGACTGGAAATATTCACCTAATTTGTCTCCAACTCCAGCTACCTTACCGCCCGCACCAGAAAATATTACTGAATTGATTTATTGTACTTGTTCCAAAGTATGTGGTAAAACGTCTGGACACCGAAAAATCAGATTGAAATGTTCTGATATTTGCGTAAACTCTTGCGAAGTTTCATGTCGCAATGCAAATAAAGTTGAATTTGATGACGAGAAGGATATTGACAATATCGTGCTTATTGCAACGGATGAGGGAATCGCTACACATGAATTTAGTGACGATATCGAAGGACATCCAGGAAATATGGAAGGCTGTATGACAACTGAAGAAAAAATACAGATAATGACGAAACTGAATCAGGTGAAGAAATTGAGTATGTGCAAATGACTTCTCAAGCAGTTGAACTATTGAGATTTGAATAAGCCAGTCATTACATGTGGTCTATGCCTACGGGGACACCACAAAAAATGCGCTAAAAACTAAATATATACATAAAATAATAAAATAATAAATAAGCATATAAGGGATATTATACACTTATATTCTTTCTTCAAAAGTAAGAATTTTAGACTTTCATTATAATTTCTTTGAAAATAGCAACAGGTTTTCCGTATTTTTATCGTTTGTCTTCCAAGAATGTCCACCATTTTTGATTTTTGACAGGAAAGGGCTGGTGCGACGAAATAATTTTATGAACACTTTTTGTGGGAAATTAAATTTTCTACATCTCTCTAATTGGACTTTTTTTCTAGATGCCTTCATTAATGAAATATTCACAAAAAACTTATTCGTTCGTGGCCCCTGGTGGCAAAAGCTCACATTGGCTCGATGAGGACTTTTAGTATGTTAAACTATATAACTTAACTAGCACCTGCTCAAAAATCCAGCTTTGTTCTAATTTCTTTCCTCTATTTTACATTAAAATCATGGACTATATACAGATTGAGAATGCTTAAAAGGAATTTCGTGTTGTTATACAATGAAAGATGATATCTAAATAAGCGACTAAAACACATAACTCATTAAAAATCCATTTTCACCAATTGCTGTCCATATCCGGTATTGTGTGCTATTTCGTGTTTTCTTGTATATGGCACATAGATTTTATACAGACCATATAATACATAAAAAATTATATAAGTCTAAAAATGCTTACTTCCAGCATTTATCTATCATATAGTCAGTACTGTAACTATATTCTTTTGTGCGTCAATGTAAATGAACAATAAATGCTACAAACTCCATAATTTATAGAAAATATGCTGTAGTGCACCTCAGTACATATATGTAATTTCATTTTGTATGTAGCAGTATTATTGAAATGTATCGTAATCTTTATTTCCCTATAGGTCATAATGTAATGAAATTCTTTTGCGAATCCCTGCAAAGGAACTACAAATGTTACTTATTGTGTACTCCTGAGAAAGCATATTGTAGTCCACCTCAGTGTTGCATATCAATCTCATTATGTTTGAAATAGCGTAACATGAATAAAATGCACCGTAAATGATTTTTCCTCTAGGCCAGTGGTTCCCAACCTTTTTTGGCCGTGCCCCACCAAAGCATCTCTAAAATGATGATGCCCCCCCCTAAAAAATATAATTGTTATAAAAATTTAAATGAATGAACTGATAGAGTAAAAAACATTTAACATTGATCCTCAAACATACCGAACGCAATGGATGAATAAAATATTTTTTTTATAACCATTTGATACTACTTGTAGTTTAAAGTATCGTTGGCACATAAAGGGTCACTTTTAATCTCTTCGTAACGGTCGCCACGTATGCGTGATGTATAGAGTGCTCAGAATCCTTGATTAGACCAATCAATAATTTTGAATAAACATTTTTGTCTTATTTAATCACAGAATTTCTGCGATTAAATTACACAACAATTTCTTATCAGAATAAAACGTGATAAAAGATTTTGTAAAGAAAGGTCGTCAAGTATTTGTTAAATATACACTTGAATAGTTTCATGTGTAAAATTGATTTCCATGTGACATATTGCAGTGCGACTCATTCAATAAATAATCGAAAAAGTTGTTTAAAATTCTAAAATACTTATAAATCAGAAAAATTATAAAAAAATTTTAAATATATAAAATTATCTAAATATCTTAAATAATTTTTTCTATAATTATTCTGGTAGAGGTGTATTTAAAACTTTTGAATAGAGACTTTTTAAAAAGTGAATAAAAAACATGTTTTTTTTTTTTCATTTTGTTTTTTTAAATTTGAATGTGTAACTTTTATTTCCAGTCTACAGCATTACTATTACAAAAATAATTCAGAGGATATGAGTTCATAAAAATCAGGAATTGCCCCCCTGAAAAGTCAAATTACCCCCCTGTGGGGCGTACGCCCCCCGTTGGGAACCACTGCTCTAGGCCGTACCGTAATGGAATTATTATGTGAAAAAGAAACATAAATGATACACATTTCATTTTCAACACAACAACAACAGAACATACTATACTAAACTTCAATAAAAAAATGACATGGTAATCTGAGAATATTTACGAGAGGTAGAGTACGTCAAGAGGGCCAGACAGACAGACAAACTGACTTCGGAAGCACTTTTCAAATTTTGTTGGAATTTGTTAATAAAAAGGAATCATTAAATAATTACTCATTTTGAAGACTATATTTTCTACTACATAAATTAAAATCACAAGGGAAAAAACATTTAATTTTCTTTTTTACATGCTTTTTTAACCATTTATATTATTAAATATTTTACTTTGCAGTGTCTAATCCTGGTAACTATTGTATTTAGAAATATGCATAAATATCTAATAGTTTTAGCAGCATATATTTCATTTTTGTTTAAATTAAAACCCCTTCTATTTGGCCATATATTCTGAATTTTTAAACATTTTTATTCGAACAAACAAATGTATATAATTGAAAAACTTGCCATCATTTGGGTATAGCAGCCCTTGTATTTAATATTTGTATAGTTTCTGCCGAAACTGAAAAAAAACCTTGAAAATTTCATTATAGGCTTCCGTTATAAAAACGTTTGTTTACTGATTTGTTATTGTCACTCCTTTATGATTAAATAATTAAATATGAAAAGCTAGATTCGATTACTTTAGAATGCGCTTCCTACCTTTTATAGAAAACTTTAGAAATCAAAATTGAGGTGTCAGTTTATTTGAAAAACTTTAGTGAGTCCCCGTATATTTGGCGTTATATAACTTTCCAAAAAAATAGCTGAACATATAATTTTTTTCGCAGCTGTAAAATATTTGGCTATCATGTCATACACTCACGCACAAGTTTTTTTTTTTTTTTTTTTTTTTTTTTTTTTTTTTTTTTTTTTTTAATCGGCTATAAAAAGGAAAAAACTCGCCAAATTATGGGATTTTTTTCCTTTTATAGCAACCTAGCCATTGTATGAAGTGATTGGTTTGGCGCGGGATTGAAAATCGCGCTAACCTAAAAGTCGCCATACATCGCTGCGTGAGTGTAAAACATCTGTTCCAAATATTTTATTAATGGGATATTGTTTTTATTATTGAACTAAGACAGGTGTAAACCATAAATATATTTAATTGCACGTGCAACAGATAAAGCATAATCATTTTTTAATTCATCACATGAATTATAGTGCACATTCAAGATACGCACTAATTTACGTTTGAATTATAAGTAGTGAATTTGCTCAAAAATCTTCCTGTACTCAGAATTTTGAGTTGAATATAAAACGAATTGCCTTTTGCGCATAAAACACTTTACTAAAGAAATTAATGGAATTGTACAAAAATAAATAATGGCACAAAACAAAAACTTTTCGTTACTGAATTTATATAGCGCATCCTAAAATAATGCCATTAGTATAAAATACAATCAGTAATTCGAACTGTAACATGAAACTTTAAAGAAAAATCGCAAACAATTAATATTTTAACGATTTATGTTTATTCTTAAAGTTGGATGTTAGTTCTAAACTTTAAAACATTATACACAAGAGTACAATAAATAACACACATATAAGAGAAGTAGTTATGTGGATATAAATAAAATTAATGACCTTTTATCGAAACATGTCCAATTTCTTTATTCCAGTAAAATATAGACAACTATAAATTTCTGCCCAAGTAAGAGCAAAAGTGGATTCCTTTAAAACATGAAATACAGAAACAAACCTCTGGGAATACGATGCACTATTGTGAAATTATTTCGTAAAAGACAAGAATTTGATAATTTGTAACGAGTTTAAGGATATGATTGATAGAGTCTGATGTTTAGAAATAATTTTAGAGAAGCTAAACTACTATTAAATTTGTTTTTATTACTTGATTTCTGATTTATAAATTTTACTAATAATTAAATTTGTAGATTATATAAGTACAAATTTCCTAACAATATCTGTTAAGATATTGTTAAGAAATTTGAATTCATATAATCTAGAAATTTATGCTTTTATTTAAAATACTCAGTAATACAAACGTTCTTAAACTTTAAGAAAAACTGAGTGTAACGTCACTTTTTCTAGACAATAAGTGGAAATATTTTAGCTTTGCATTGTAAAAGTTTAAAATTAATTAAGTTAATTACACAAAACAATAAACCTACGAGTATAACAGTAGATGTTGTGTCGCGTGGATATAAATAAAATAAATGGCATTTCCACCGATTAAAAAAAAACACTTTGTTTATTCTAGTAAAATATAGACACTATAAATTTATTTGGCAAACATTATGATGGAAGGGTATTTAAATTGTGGAATACAGCAGTAGTTTACCTCTGGGCGTACGAAGAATCGTATCCGCTGTGAAATTAATTCGCAAAGGAATAAGAATACGCTTTTCGAAAAGGTAATTCAATATATGCGATTTGGAAACTGTAGTTGCCCGTTTAAATGTCCCGTTTATGCCCTGTTAGTGTCTATTGTAAATTGATAATTTAAAGCTCAGTAACTTTCAAATATATTACAGTTGGTATTAAAGAAAAAAGCAAAATTAGAATTTTACGCAGACTTAAATAAATAATCTTTATCGACATGTTTTCTCCACATTTATTTCTCAGAGAATTATCATTATAAAATATACATGGGTTACAGAAACTATCTTTGTAGACAAATAAAGCACTGTATTTGGTATTTTTTTTTTTTTAAAAAGAAGAAAAACAAACCAAAACATTTTTTATAAAATAAAACGCTACTGAAATTTGTTATATAATATTTAACATTTTTTTTTTTCTATTTACGATGCAGAAAATCAAGAAAAAATATACGCACATGTCAAAGTTCGTATTAGTATAAAAATTATTTTATTTGATAATCTATAAAAAAATACAGATTGCTCTTGAATTCCGAAGCAAGTAAAGAAAAGTATGTTACAGTATTATAACGCCTAAATAACCATATTCATAGAATAAATATTAAGCAAAAAATTTAAACTTTATGTAACAACATCATAAAATATATTGATATATTATAGGGGTGAAAAAATTCCGCGTCATATTTCAGCATTCGGGCGTTTGCGGTATTTTGAATGATATTGCGTTTTTTAGACATCATCATTCTTCTAACATCAAAGTGTTAAAATATATGCATATATAAATTATACTTTACTACTCATGTAAAATATCTACAGAGAAATGCAGGTGAATGTTAATTTCTGTTCAGCAAATTTTTCCATATTATTTAAATTATTCCTATGATAAAATCTTAGCTATTTCTGAATGTTCAATTCAAGTGCTAAGTAAGGAACAGTATTCAGAATTTGTCACTAATGCTAAAACAGAAATTTGTATTGTTTTAAGTGCAATATAGTTAATCTTCCATAATCGAGCTGCACGTGATACATATTGTTTTTTTTTAATCATGTTTGAAAATTATTATAAAAAACACAGAAAATCAGTAATTTGAGATAGAGTTTTCAGACAAATTGCTTCTGAAATATTTTTAGTTGCTTTCGAAAAATTTTAAATAAAGAATTTTTTCTTATCTGTCATAGCTTCATAAACCATGTCATAATCCCATGTGATTTATGAAATTATGATATATAACACAAAAAATTCTTATTTAAAAATTTTTGATTTTACCAAAACTTATTAAAAACAGGATTAATATTGGCATCAAACATTTTCAATAATTGTAATCTAAAGATATCAATTATTATTCAGAGAGTAATGTATTTGTCATGCCCAAGGTGCATTAAAGATTCACTGAGCTCAGAGCTGACAGATGAAATCATCTATCTAGAACACTAAAACGACTGTTTACACTAGAAATTTAAAAAAATTAATGACAATAAATGATATGCATGTATTTTATACTTTTTGAAATGAAACAAAGTACTACAATTATTACCGTAAAATATATATGATAAAATAATATATTAATAAGTTAAAATTTTGATACATTATCCTTCTTGACAGTGTCTGATTCAATCCATTCACCTAATTGTGCCTTCGAGCCTTTTAGAGAGTCCACAATCGTTTCTCAATAAAGCGATTCCGAATAAAATTAAAATTAAAATTAAATTTAATTTAATTTTAATTAAAAAATTAAAATTTTGATAAATTATCCTTCTTGACGGTGTCTGATTCAATCCATTTACCTAATTGTGTCTTCGAGCCTTATAGAGAGTCCACAATCGTTTCTCAATAAAGCGTTTTTAAAAATACTAGATGGAACCCGTCAAAACTTGACGGAAAAATTACAATAACAATATTAGTAAAATAAGCTTCTTTATTACATAAGAAAGGGTGCGTATGAAACAGTCTTTCAAATATTTTATTTTAAAAGTCCCCCCCCCCCCCCAGTGAATTACAGTACTATTTCCGAAGCAAACTTCAAACAAACAATCCGTAAACAACTGTGTAATGCAAATCAGATTGACATTACCACCATATTCCCCACGGAAAGAAAGAAAATTTCCTGGACCTATGAAGTATCATACAAATAGTATATCCCTACGTTCATCTCATATTCAGTCAATAAAAGAACATAGTAAATAAAGCACACATCCCCCCCATGTGATAATGCAACCGAATGAGCTCCTATGCGCATGTGCATTGCATCTCACCAAAGGCACCGTCAAAATTCGACGTTAAAAAAAAGTTTTAAAATGTTTAAATTAAAAGTTTTAAAATATCTTCTTTAATCATTGTTCGTTTCAAATCCATATCTTCTGAAACGCATCCATTGTTTTAAGCTAATCAATTTCTATGTAAAGATGACTTTTTTTTTACAATAATAAATCAATCTGCAGATTAGGGAGATTTTTAATGTTTTTAAGTGTAATTTATTTGTATGGTTTCTTCTGTTCCTTTACATAATCAGGATGGTTATTCCTTTTCCATCACATTCGGGGATCTTTTCCATCTTATACAGTTAAATATCCAATGGATCTTAAAAAAAATAATAAAATACAGTTCCTAGAATATTCTGATGCAACATATACATCAACGAATTCAGCATATCAATTTTATGTTAACCATAAACTATAAATAGTTTTTTTTCTTGACAGATTTTAGTTTAGCGCCAAAATGCTCTTTCTTTTGGATAATCTGATCTTATGATTTATCAGGGTTTTTTATTATTTTCCTTTTTCAGTTTTTATGATGGTTAAGAAAATCTATTTTCAATTGGGGCAACTTTCCCAGGGAATATGTTACATTATTAAAGCAAACTGATGATCATTGCTGAAAAAGAATTGAAAAATATTTCATGATTGAAAATTATTTAAAAAGTCGTTAAATTAAGAGGCAGTTTTCAAATAAATTTCGATCGAAAGCTAATTTTTTCTAATTGATGATGTAAGAACTGAAATTGTAAAATGTAGTAAAAAATTGAAATTTGTAGTATTTAGAAGTGATGTAAGCGCGATGAAAGCTAAAGCGATAGGGCCGTTTGTTGTCACAACCGTTATACATTTCTAAAAATTGCCACTGTGTTTTGGCTGGCGTCCAAAAGTAGACTATCATTTTTTGACATCGAAATAGAAATTCACAGTGGAAGAAGTAGGACTTTGCCACTAATAAGGAACTGTTAAATGAACTTATAACACACCTACCAAAATAATTCCTGTAAAATATTAGCCTTACATTATTTATTCTAGCTACAAATGCAATCATTATTTCAAGTTTTTTTCCCCATAACACTATTCTTGATAATTTTAATTTTCCTGAAATTCCTTACTTTTGTGAATTTTTTTATAAAAAAATGAAATTTTCTAACCTATAATTTAAAAAAAAAGTAATTGGTAACATGTAATCAAGATATACAATCTAGATGAAGCAACCAATAAAGGCTTAAATTCTGACCTTTAAAATTAAAATTTGAAAAATCAGTTAAAATTACGTCATGTTGACACAATTAATTTTTCTTTTTAGTTTTATCAATGTTAAAATGCATTTCAAGCTAAGCATAACGTCATTTTCCCCGGCGCAAACTTTTCACACGTACTTTGTATAAGTTACTTTTATGCTTAAACACCATGTTACAAACAAAAATATATTTTGTATTTAATTGTAATGAAAAAATTGCATCAACAAAGTTATAATGCATAATCCTAATAATATTATAAATCCGATTGTGTGCAAATATTTGGCTGAAGCCAGCGTCAAAATGGAGAAATTAATGGCCCTGTATCTTTGCATATAGGTGGATTATAACCTGGAAATGAACATAGACTGGTTTTTGTTTATTTTATTCAAATACTTTTCTTAATAATTCAAAATCTGATTATTTTCATAGAGAATCAATGGACATTTTTTTGATAAAATTTAACCATTTTACTTTATCGTTGCTAGGGCTTTGATCGTTGCCAATAAATAAAAATGCGAAAAAATATTTTTTCCTCAACAATTAAGTTTCAACTGAGCGATTTTCACGTGAAAAATGAAAATAATTCAAAAGAAGATGAATTTCTGTGATATTTGAAACAACTATGGAGTATTTGTTATTATACATGAAGTATGAATATCGGTTACATTAAAATATTTTTTCTGTCAAAAACTGCGTTATAATTAGAAAGAATAATTACCAATAATTATATTATTAAGAAAAATAATTCGTTTGAACCATGGAACTATGAAAAGGATCCTTCTTGGCTTGAACAAATATGTCGTCATAAATAAAACATGTATTTTCAAATATTCGTAATACTACAAAGAGCATGACTATCAGTGTATAATAAAATTATATACATAATAGACGTCGTATTTAAGATGAATAACTGAAATATTTTTTTGATACTGATTAATAATAAGATTGAATATCAGTTAAAAACAGATCTGAGTTTTCTGCTAAAATTCACTTCATTATTGCCAGGAAAAGAAAATTAACAAGAATTATATCATTGAAAAGAGATTTCTCTGGGATCAAAGTGACGTCATAATAAAACGGGATTTTTTAACTATGTTTCAAATGGAGCGTGTATCAATTTCATACATTAATAATCACTGAGTACAGTGAAAGAATAGAGAGGTAATGAACCGTAAAATCGGCTTGCAATATGAAGCCGGTTATCGCTCAAATCATTAGGCCCAAGGGCTGACTTCATTGGATGGAGAGAGGCTGCACGTGGAACAGTGACTGGATTGATTGGACGGGGTGAGGTTTTCAAAGCAAGCCGCCAGTTGTTTGGGCCGACTGTAGGGTTGCATTTTCAGCATCACGCCAAACATGAACATTTCATCTCTATTTATTCTCTGAACTCTGTGATTAATAATACAAGCATCAGTAAGATTCTTAGGAAAAGAAAATTGAACACAAGTCTATTAAGTTAAAATCTGACTGTGTGTATTTCGCAACTACTCCTCTTAATGCAACGCGATATACTTAACACCGGTTATCATTGATTCGAGGATGTCATATAAACTCTGAGAATTTAAAATTTTGAATTCGATTCCGAGATATTAATATTTTTTTTTTTGTAAATTTTAACGAAATTTCTCTAAAAATGGTACTTAAATTACTCCATTTTTGTGGATAAAAAAGGAGAAATAAAACGGATTAATATATTTTTAGGCCATTTTCTCATTAAAACTGAAAAAAATTATTTTGTTTTCAATTTGAATAGTTGGTGAAAAAAAAATCTTTATTACAGTAAAATGTCCGAAAAATAAAAACATATTTCCACATATTCAAACTTTATGAATCAATTTATTCTGCAGAGCAAAAATCGCCTGTCAGCATATTGTCAAGAAATCAAGATTTGTTTCAGCTATAGATTAAACCAAGGACACAAATTTGCTGTTACATGCAAACGTAGCACTTGCAATTGCAAAGCTTTTTGCAACCCCAAATTACATGCAAACGTAACATTTACACGTAACTTGCACCCAAATTAATTTTAATTTGAACCGTAATAAATGTTAATTTGCAATGAAAATAATGTTTACATATAATTTTGCGTTGCAAAAAGCTTTGCAATTTAAGTGTTACGTTTGCATGTAATTTTGGGCTGCAAAAAGCTTTGCAATTGAAGCTCCTTGCATTTAGGTGTAGAACTATTCATCCCTATTCCCAAGAATTGAATTTAAAGAAAAAGCATATACTATTTCCAATGAATTATTTTAAATGATGGCTGTTAAAACGTTTCTCAAAGTCGTTAAAAGTAAAATGGTTTATCAGGTTAAATTGACATTTCTTTTTACCCAATTCGTCGATTTACACGATTTTATTTGGCCGTCCTTTTTCCGCGGCTATTTGGCACAAAATTTTACCTTTTTTAAACTGATTTATGTCAAGGCCCCTATAACAAAGAAATATCGTATTATCTTCTATGAAATGTGATAAAGAGTTACTTAATTATTTACGTTTTTAATTATCGGGAGTGAAATATTTTGCTTGATTAGTACATTTATTTTTCTTTTAATGTTATGTGAATGAAGTCACGGGTAACAGATAGTGATAAAATAAACCTAATGGACAATATTCCGGTGACGTCACAATAAATATGAATTATTATTCGCTTATAAAACACGCGGATAAATATTTTTACCGAAATTTAACTTGCAAATAAAAAAATTCGGCCTAAAAGTTCTCATCAAGTGATTTTTAATTCGACGTTAATTGTATTTATAATTATGTTTTACTGATTTATTAGTTATTACATTAATTAAAATAAAAATTACGTCTTCGAAACCATGATATTAAAATAGAAAAAGTATTGAAAAAATGTTGTGATTCGTAGTTTCGTACAATCGATAAAATTCAACTGACGTCACAAACATTTATCCAACAGTCGAAAGGGATAATTAAGAGAAATAATATAAATAAATAAATATTCACGACTATTTTTTATTCTGTTTTCATTAATATATTGTAAATTTTATTGTTTAAAGTTACTGATAAATGATACTTTAGTAAATGGGGCTTTTCCTAATTATTATTTTTTTATTTATTTTTTATTTTTTGAGATTTAATGGCAACATTCTTCTATTTGTTTATTGGGCGCTACAGTTTGGCGAATAATAATTTGGGGTACTTTTCGGTTTGCCGGGCGCCAGTGAAGTATATATATATATATATATATATATATATATACATGTATGTCATTCTATAAACATAATGTATTCTAGGCGCTGTAACTGGGGTTAATTTTTGACGCCTAAATGACGATTTTTGCTTTGTATGGCAACCTGGTGTTTTATAATAAAATTGAATATGTGTGTAAATAAATAAAATAAAATTGGTACTTTTATGTTAGCTGGGCGTCAGAGATAACTCTCCAAATCATCTTTCAATTGGAATAATTTAAATTGCAATATTTTACGTGAGATTTGTTATTCATATTTATATGTCTATGTTTAGATATTTTTTTACGATTATATTCTAGCTAATTTTAAGTAAGTTTTTTTAAGATTTTATATTACAATGTTAAAATATTACCTAGTTGATATTAGCTAATGTCAAAAGATTGGTGAACCACAGAGTTCAGAAAATAACTCTATGCCTTGTAACAGTGGGAGTTGCGACTTTATGACCTCATAAGCAGCAGTAAACGTTTAATTGAAAATTACGGCTAATTAATTAAATTTTCGTACAAACGAATGCACGATAACAAATCTATGTTCAAATATCATTCATTTAAAAAAAGAATGGTGTAATTTGATGCAGTAGTTTGTTCTCACGGATTGTCGAAAGAAATCGCTTAGCGTTTTAAATATATAGATTTCAAATTGGGGACCAATTTCATAAGTCACAGATCTCTTCGGACAACCCCAGTATTGCCGTGTCTAATTTCCCAGCAGTGAGATATTCAGTTACAGAGTATGATTTTTATTTCATTTGAAATATTATTTTTCTATTTTGAAAATTTATGAGGACCATCGCTAAACTTCGGGAGCTGTTTACGCTGATAGATTACTGTGTTCATTTCATGAAGTAATACAATATCCTGGATTTATTTAGTTTCAGAACGTAAGTTATTGTTTATCTATGTATGAAAAAGATATTTACACAGACGCCAACGCGCCCTAATGCATTCGCTAGACTTCGTATTAGTCCAGTCATTTTAGGGAAAATAGCGGAAAAAATTAGAACAAAGCTGGATTTTTGCACAGGTGCTAGTTAGGGTATGTAGTTTAACATACTAAAAGTCCTCATCGATCTAGTGTGAGCTTTCGCCGCCAGAGGGCTCGAATGATCCTGAAAATCGGTTTATTGAGAATATCTAATTAACGATGACATCTAGAAAAAAAGTTCAAATAAAAAGATGTAGAAAATTTAATTTCCTACAAAAAATGTGTTTAACATTTTTTTGTCTCACCAATACTTCTCTGTCAAAAGTCAAGAACAGTGAACGTACTTGGAAGAAAAGCGATAAAAATACGAAAAACCTGTTGCTATTTTCAAAGAAATTATATTGAAAGTTGTAAAATTTTTACTTTTGAAGAAAAGAGGTGAATGTATATTATACTGATTTCCATACCACCCTTGAGGTAAAGCATTTAGCGAATTTTTAAAATTCTGGTTTCCCTCCTAGGCCTAATCAACATATAATGACTGGCTTGTTCAAATCTCAATGATTGACTGCTTGAGTAGTCGTTTGCACATCTACAACTTTTTCACTCGATTTAGTTTCGTCATCATCTGTATTTCTTCTTCAGTTGTTGTATTACCTTCACTATTTTCCGGTTGGCCTTAGATATCATCACTAAATTCAGGTGTAGCGATTCCCTCATTCCTTGAAATGGACATGATATTGTCAGTATCCTCCTCACCTTCTAATTCAACTTAACTTGGATTGTGACATGAAACTCCGCAACAATTTACGCAAATATAAGAACACTTGAATCCAGTTTTTTGGCATCCACACGCTTTGCAACATCCTTTGGAAAAAGTACAAAAAATGGATTAAATAATATTTTTTGGTGCGGGCGGTAAGTAGCTGGAATTGGAGACAACATAAGTGCATTTTGCCAGCCCTAGTTCTCAGGAAGAAGTTTATTGCCCAACCAATATTGTATTCGATTATAAACACATAAACTGTGCAATCTAGCTGCGTCCACGGTAAGCGGTAACTATGAAAACCTTTTTCTACCAACAGCAACTCCTTTTTTGAAACATGTGTAATGGTACTTGTTGAGAGAAATTTCTGCTTTATCACTATATAAAGCAAGAAAAAAGTTTTTCTTTTCTCGAATATTTCAAACTGGGATGCTTTGCCATTTTTAAAAGTGCTGGCAGCTGTATGTTACGGTTTCTTTCCCTTTTCGAAATTTTTAATAACGACATTTTGCTTTTCCCAAGCATTGCTGTGTATAGTCACAACCTCAAAAAGCGTGAAGAAACAATATATGATCTTTCTGAACTGCATCATTATTAAGACTGAGTGACGAATACAAGGTGGTTGTAATTCTTGTTCTTCGAGGCTTATTAAAAATATCTCTGTCTCTGGAGGTGCTAAGACAGTCAACAATACGAGCAAGTCAGCATCGTCGCCTGCAATCGCAGCCTGCGCACCAGCCTTTGCTACTTCAATGGCAGCGTTAACAATAGGTGCATCAGCATTTCCCCCTGCCTGTTTCGCTTCGAAACCATTCTCCATAAATTTCTCCTTTAGAATAGAGATGAGTTGTGTCTTTTTTTGATGATTAGATAAAAACTTTTAATTGACACATTTATTTCTTCGTTAATATCGATGTTGAGAGTTAAAATTTTCGAATACCAATGAGTTCATTCGGCCTCTTTTGTACTATAAACTTCGTCAGAGTAAACATCGAAAACGGTTACACATTTACCAAAGTAGTTTCTTAAGATATAGGAAATATAACTTTCTGCGACACTTCTGTATGAGGAAAATGCAGCTGACGTCACTGTGGGGAAGCGAGAAATACCTGACAGTCGTTAAGACTACTATTGTTCACAAGTATTCAAGTATTCAAGTATTCAAGCGGTCTGATTAGTCTATGATAAAAAGATCTGTGATATAATTGGTCTGCATCGCCATGATGATTTCTGCAATGATCGCTAAGGAGAAAATGTAGATTGGTTGATGGAATTGTTTGTAAACATCTGCTTTCCTTATTTATTGGTTTCCGCTTACTTGGTAAAAAACCCTTATAAAGAATTTGTGGTGGTACCTTGCTTCAGCTGCAACCAAGTCAATAACATTAGATAAACGCTTACTGACTTCTTTGCCCCATTTGTCTTCATTGCAGACACAATTAGACTGTTTTTCACCTCTAAGATTTAACTATTATCACTTTTTCACAATACTTTAGAGATTTCTTTTTTTCCTTCCGTATAAAAGCTTCATCCAATGTATCAGAACATAGTACAAATTTTTAATTGAATTCAAATAAGCGACTGTCTTTCTCAATTTTTCATTTAACGATGTAATTCGTATAGACGTTGATGGTTTTATGCAACAGATTTCTTGTACAATTTAACAGAACTCTTTCTTGTATAATTTATTTTTACGTTGGATGGACTATAATTCCACTATTGTTTTCTGCCATTTCTTCAAATGCTGTCCAATTATTGTCACTTCTTTCCAAACTTGAGGTCACAAGTGTCTTCAGTGCCTTTTTTCCAATCACTCACAACGCAGCTCTCACCATATACAAGACAAAATACTTCGTCAATCTCCATTTTAACGCTCTCGATCAACAATCAAGAAGCCATTTTACACTCTCAAAACTATTTAAAACTTTCTACAATACGCGTGGAAAATAACACTATTTACTTTCTAAAAACTCACAAAGAATACTTCATTCAGTAAGATAGGGTGATTTAATACCAGCGAAATGCTCATCAAATGAAATAAAATACGGCAAGTGGTATATTTCGACATAAGCAAGGAATGCCATGACAATGACTACCAGGTTGTGAAATCAGTCTACAGAGAAAAGGACAGAAGAAGAGGTGTACGGTTCGAAAGTAGATAGGTATTTGTTCTGCTTCTTGGGCGCGTTCAATACAATCGTTTCCTTTTTTTTCCAGTTATGTTCACTGTTTCTGATATTTGACAGAGAAGGGTTGGTGTGACAAAAAATGTTATGGACCCTTTTTGTAGGAAATTAAATTTTCTACATCTTTTAAATTGAACTTTTTTTTTCTAGATGCCATCGTTAATCACATATTCACGAAAAACCAATTTTCAAGATCATTCGCCCCCCCTGGTGGCGAAATCTCACATCGTATCGATGAGGACTTTTAGTATGTTAAACTAAATACCTTAAAGAGCACTTGTGCAAAAATCCAGTTTTGTTCTAATTTTTTCCGCTATTTGTCAAAAAAAGTACTAAAATGACTGTAGTATATTGGATTTATTTCAAACAATGATAGGACGCAATATATCATTAAAAAAATTGCATTGCCCTAAATTCTAAATTACTTTGTGTCAACCAACTTAACCCATTGAATTGTTTATCCGAATTAAATGCAATAAATATTGAATAAGGCAGCGATTAGAAAATGGGTATTAAACATTTCTCCATGTGCATTCGTATGAAAAAAAACTTTGAAATTGTGTGAATTTCAATGAATTTAATTTTACCATGTTAAAATATGTACTATATTAAACATTGTACTATATTTTTATTGTTTAAACTAAAAACAAATCTTAAGCATAAATAAGTCGTGGGTCGTGCAAGAAACAATTAAAGAGAAATAGTTTAATGTTTTCATTAGTATAAGTATAAAAATGTATACTTTCCAAATAATTGTAAAATATGAGATAATGAATTTTTCTAATCCAGTTTCTTA
This sequence comes from Maratus michaelseni, assembly GCA_963931845.1. Taxonomy (NCBI): domain Eukaryota; kingdom Metazoa; phylum Arthropoda; class Arachnida; order Araneae; family Salticidae; genus Maratus; species Maratus michaelseni. The sequence goes on from OZ007591.1 coordinate 310,061,419, forward strand.
GATGAATAAAAATTCTAGCTGCATAAAAATTACATGCACAGAAAAATTAGTTGAAAAAATTCAAATTTTAACACGTAAAAGAGCAATGTCAATTTAAATTTTAATATCTCAAATTATGAATTCAAAATCAAAAATCAACTTTTCTAAATTTTTGTAAATGCATTAGACAATTTGTCAATAATTAAATAACTTTCAGAAAGATTGCCTCTTTTTAAATTAACTGGAGAAGCTAACTCTGTCATCTTGAGTTAGTGAAAGTCAGAGTTTCTTTTGTTACTAAAAGTTATATTTATGTGGGCAACAAATTGTCGTGTACTTCCTTATGAATGGTAATACAATCTTTTATTTATAATACTTAAAAAAGAAGAGAAAATAGCGAATTTAAAATAAAACGATTCGTTGTTTTTCAATACCTTTTTTATATTATTTCAGTTTTTGTAAGTAAATAATTAAATAATTGTGTGTAAAAATTTGTTTTTGTGTCTTTACAGTTAAAATGGGAGAAGTGCTGAAATCTGATTTAAAATTTTCGTTTAAGTTTATTTGTAGGCCTTTATAGACAGATTAGTTCCAATACTTATTTTCTTCCTACTTTTATTCTTAAAACTAGCTTTTTTAATTACAGTATATAATAGAATAGACTGAAAGGTGTTTACACTGAAAGAAAATTTATACCACCTTCATCTAGAACGAATAAGTAGTCATTTTCTAGTTCTCTAAACTAGAAATATAGATTTCCGGGTTATGCGAATAAGGTAAACAAATAAACTTAATAGACCAAATGGAGAATTTTGGAGAATTTTTGGATGGAGAATTTCTAGTTTATAGTTTTCTAGGAGATGAAACGGTACATTATATTATGAATCGTTTGAATTGTGAGGAGTTATCACTTGATTTCTGAAAAAAATTCATAAACTAGAATTATAGTTACTAAAACTAACCTCTTGTGTTCACATTTATTTGCAGAGATTTTTAAATAAGTTTGACCACGAAAATATTGGATAACACTCTTGAATGTGAGTACGGGAGACTAGAACTCTCTAGCAAAGAAAACTAGAATTTATAAGGATGACATGAAACTATTTTTTCTAGAGCCTTTAATTTAGTTTCTAGACAAGAGTGGCAGAATAATTTTTTGTCAGTGTATATTCATCGGTGTCTATAAAAATGAAGCGTAGTAAAGACACTTCCAAATTCACAGATTTTTCTCCTATCAGAACAACTTTAATACATTAGCTTGTTTTAGAATTATTAAACGTTCAGTCCAATTTAGGTTACTCTGTAAATTTCGTTAAATGTACAGTTCAAGAAAACAATATTATGTCTTATGACTACCCAAAAAACTTTAAAATCTTTAGTATTACGTAAAATGTTTATTCTATTGCATATTTTTTTATTATTATATCCTATAATCACAGTTCATGAAAAGAGACATACTTAAAGAAACTATAGCGACACATTTTTTTTTTAGAATTGTCAATAGGCTTTCTAGACAATTGAAAATTTCTATTGTGAAATTCAACACTCGATTTATTAAATTAATGCTATATAACTTTTCTATAGAAACTTTTTTGTATTCTTTCACTTTTTAGTGTATATGTCCTTATGGGATTTAATAAAAACTTTTATTTATCGTAAGATTTTTAAGATTACTGAAATAATCTTCGAAATGTTTAAAGATAGTATTTACTTGAAATGCTCATTCAATTGTACATTTGTTTGTTATTTTATTGTCCCCCATTGATCACAGGTCATGAAACGTGAAAGACCTACGGGAATAAAAGACAGATATTTTCGACGTCGTCTGCAGCGTCTCTGGGATTTTGGAAATTTATATGTTGAAAGTCAGCGCTTTCTATTGATTAAATTAAAATTATATTTATTTCAACAACTACTTTGTATGTATGTTTATTTCAAAGGTAATAGAATAATATATTTCTCATACTCAAACAAAAATAAAAAATAAAATAAAAAGTTATAAAATACAAAAATATTGATGATTTCAAAATACATTTCATATTTATTTCAGTTTTCATAAACAAGTATATGAAGTTTTCATATATAAATATTAATAAATATTGTCTATTTAATCAAATACACTTTTTATTTACTAATTATGTAGTGTACATGTAGATTTCTACAATAATACACAATGGTGGAAGAAACTTCTTTTTAAAAATACTCAAATTTAAAACTGAAACATTAATATAAAGAAATGAAAACCATTAATGCTTTAAATATATACAGTATGGTACAAAATAATTGAGCGCATTTCTTGTTCGAAAAAAAGAAAACAACAAAACTGTTTATTGTTTTCTTGGAAAGACAATTTTCAAAAGTTTTACACGGCAACATTCTAAACATTAAATAACTTTTACAAAAGCCGGTAGATGGAGGTTATTATTATAGTACAATGGCAAAGTTATTATTACAGCATCATAAAAACTATTCTATAAGATTTCTAAAAAATCATAAAAAGCTTCATATTTGGCATGGTGGTTACTCTTAAAATGCAAATGAAGAGACCGGTTTCGAAAAATTCGAAATTTAACAGGCTGAAATGAGCGGAAAACGTTCAAAAAACGTTTTACATTAGGATGTAATTGGATTTATTCGGGTTAGAAACTTGAAATTTACTATAGTGGCAACTTTTAAGATGCAGACGTTTGGTATAAACAGTTTGTTAAAAATTAGAAATTTAAAGGTGCAAAATGAGCGGACAAAGTTAGAAATTATGGTTTTTTCTAAATTGTTAGGGATAGAAACTTAAAATTTAACATGCCTGTTATTTTTAGACGTAAATGCTGGTACACAACAGTTTTTACAAACTTCAAATTAAAAAAAGGTACAAAAGCCAACAACTTTCAAAAATTACGATTTTAGTGATGCCGCTGGTCTAGTAAGTTGAAATTTGACATGTTGGCTATTTTTAAGATTTCAGTGCTCGATAAGAACAAATTTAAAAGAGCGAAATGAGCTGGAAAAGTTCTAAAAACCTTCTAAACTATGATTTATCTGAAATTACTAGGGATGGAAACTTGAAATTGTACATGCATCTTAGAGACACAAATTCAATCACAGAACGGTTCTTAAAAGATTAGAAATTTTAAAGTGTGCAGAAACAAAAAAGTTTTGAAATTGCAATTTCTCTGATATAGTTATTACATAAATTTGCTTAGCTAGAAGACTGGAATTTGGCATGATGCTTAATTTTAAGATGTAAATACTCGCTTAGAACTGTTTTTAAAAATTTCGAAATTTCAAATGAAATATGAAAGGAAAGGAAAACCTTCAAAACACGTTCTAAATTATCGTTAAATTTTGAATTAATTTTAGCTCTTCCCATTCATTTAAGTCTTATGTTCTCCTAATGCTGTATAAGAATTAATTTTACTCAAAATATGGCTTGATTAATAATTTTTGAATTATCGGTAGTAGTAAAATTAGCTCTACTGAAAATAGACCCACGAGTACATTTGGCATTTTTCAGGAATTACGCGAGCAAAGCCGCGGGTTTTTCTAGACTGAATATGAAAGACTAGAAAATAGAGTAATAAAGTAGTAAGCAATCTTTATAACTCTTTCATTCTTTTATTGCTGATTGATTAGATAAAATGTCATATAAAACAGAGATTATACTCTATTTAAAAATAGCAAATAAAACCTTTGTGCAAGAATATTAAAAAGCAGAAAACCAACGTTAAAAATGCCCAAATAGTACACCAAAAAATTTGTGTATTATTTGAGAATTTTTAACGTTGGTTTTCTGCCTTTTAATTATTTTCCATTAATTGATGAGTTTGTATTGATGTGGAAAATTCGTTTTATCGTGATGTATCGTTATCGTTTCTTAACAATAACGTCAACTAGAATAACTTCACTGCAAGATACTTGAATTGACTGTGATGGAACCAAAACCTTCACAAACCTTTAATTATACACAAATTACATAAAAATAAGCAGTAGATTAGATAATAAAAATAGCCTTATGCTAGATTTTCAAAAATAGTATATAACTTATACTTTCTCCATTCAAACAAAAGGCAGCAATCCGTGCTACGCATTTTTTAAAAGAAATGCTGTTCTGCTCGTGACATCATCTATTTTTGTCTACTATCTCATACTTTTTACATCAATGGAGTTGAGATGTTAAACATTATCGACTTCACATTGATTTAATAAAAAAATGGCATCATTGTATAAATCTGCATTCAAATCAAGTCAGCCATTTAGATTGATTAACTATTTTTATTTTTCTTGATATCATTCATAAATAACCGAAATACTTAAAGATATCATAGTAGTGTACTTCCCAACGTTTTGATGGGATTGTTCAATGGAAAGTAAAGTCGGTATTCATTTAGTCTAACCAGAAAATGATTGTATGAGGAAGTGCTACAGATATATTTTCAAGCGCATTGAAACTTATACTTTCTTAACAATAATGTGTATCCGCATTTTATGCAGTCTCATTGCTTCCGAAAAGTCGAAACAACATGAAACACAAGGGAGAACCTACAAAATAAAAAATAAGCTATCTTTAGAGATATTTTGAAAAGTTCTTAGAAAGGTTATTACATTTTATTTTCATTAAATCTAGTAATTAGTATACAATTATTTTTTAACACTTCAGATTATAATTCTTGCTGATTTAAAGCACTTTTTAATAATACAAAAGAAATATTTTTTGTTATGATTCTAACCACTTTTTTTTTTCACTATCGCTTGTGACTAGCAACGAACTTTATTTTCTTTTTTTTAAATAAAGCTCAATTTATTCTGTGTTGCGTATATTTTATGTTTCGTTTATCACCAATAGTTTTTTTTTTTGGGGGGGGGCGGGGGGGGAATAAAATTTTAAAAATTCTGATATCATTTACGCGATATTTTATAACAAATATTTTTTTAAGCTCTGTCAAAAACATTTTCAATCTGCATTCAGATTGTGAATTGTAAGGTGACATCAGTAAATTATATTTATTTTAAATTTAATATCTGTCTTGTTATTCTGATTAGCACATTGGAAAATCTGCCTTCAAAATCCCCGATCTTAATCTTATTTTCCATAAATGTGATGTTCTAGGAAGAATCGTACCATGACGTCACCTTTTGGGTACACCCATGATATATTTAAGTCATGAGGACTTTAAAACAAGTGAACGTTTTTAGCACAAGCTCTCATCAAAATATGTGAGATCCTTTTACGATGTGTAGTATATCTGTTCATGGTAGCCACATTCCATATTTAATCACCTGTTCTGGATATACCATGCATCATGATATAATCATATTTTATCTATTCATAGCATAAGGCTCTTACTGACAATAAAAAAACATATACACTTACTGATATAGCTTATTTTGTGTTTGTGACCTCAAATTTTGATATCAGTGTACCACGCTTGCAGCAGCCTTATTATAAGCAGTTACTAGTTAGTTTCAATGTTTGTAGCATAGGCCAATAAGTCTTTAAATATTTTAACAGCAATAAAAAATAAGATGAGTTAAAATGCTTTACTATACAGGGTGTCTCAAAAGGTCGTTTACAAACTTAACATGCTGGTCTGTCATATCATGATAAACAAGATTTACATAGGAACTTTGTTCGAAAATGCAAACTGCGACCGCTAGAGGGCGATGAGCGCAGGCTTACGGGAGAGTGAAAAGCGTAATCATTTTAGGCGAGGATGTTGCAGGAGAAGCATGAATCGGTATAGTAACGCAGAATTGGCCGATATGCATTACGTATATGACGCCGCAGATGGAAATGCACACTGTGCGAGAATACCTCGATAGGACATATCCTAATCGCTGAATTGGCAGAAGCAGACCAGTCGCATTGTCACAGCGATCCCCCAACCTGACTCCCCTGGATTTCTATCTGTGGGGACACATAAAGTCCATGCTGTACGAGAGCTATAATATCGGATGCTGTAATATCGGATATGGATCTCGTCGCCTGGATCGTGGAAGCAGCGGCACGTGTCTATGACACACCTGCCCATTTTGAACGGTTCCGTGAATCGATGCGTCGACGTTGTGAAGCATGAATTGCGGCTAATGGAAGGAATTTTGAACTATTTCTGTAAAAAACATGTTCTTTAATAAAAGTTATATTAATACCTCCATACCTCCTTCGATCTTTCTTCCCTTCCACACCTGCGCTCATCGCCCTCTAGTGGTCGCAGTTTGCATTTTCAAACACAAGTTCCTATGTAAATCTTGTTCATCATGATATGACAGACCAGCAGGTTAAGTTTGTAAACGAACTTTTGAGACACCCTGTATTTTGTTTCTCAATATCTTCTAGCATATTCAATTACTGTGCCATCAGCGGTAAATTCACAAAATTATGCTGGTTGCTCAAAATCTGTGCTTCATAAATGCTTAAAGATTTTATCGGAAACATGGCGAAAAGAGTTTTTATTTTAAATTTAGAAATAAATTTTAAAGATAATATTTGATATATCAGTTTTGAAATCGATACTAACCCTCCATTCATCCGGGAAAACCATTTTACACTATTTGTGCGCTTTTAAAATATAAAATAGCCATAATTAATCTTTGATACAGCTCCAAAATTATTTTAAATAAATGGATCATGAATGTATCCATTTCATTACTAACGGCAGAATGTACTAATTTTGCTTCACTAATCTATTCTTATACATTACACATGAAACAATTATTGAATGCATTTTCTGTTCACGCAATTTGCTACCTACACTTTATAGCAAGACAGAAATTAAACGTAAAAGTGTTACAAAACGCTAAGTTCGATGTCAGCTATTTATTTAAAACTAAGAGGAAATTCACACGTGACTTATCTTAAATATTTCAGAGACATAGTTTTCGTCACTCACGATCCATTTAATAGTTAAATGCGTCAGTTAGATGTTCAATATTTAAAAGTTTCTGAATTAAAATTTTACTAAAAGAGATGAATCGGAAAGTAAAATTTATTTAGATGATGAAGTTCATATTTGTTGACAATTCTATAGATATGTAACCTGTATTATACATGTGAGCAATTTGACTGCCTTTTCGTACATATTTGAAATTATTTAACTTAAAGAAAGAAATTATTAACATTACTGTAATAAAAAATATGTAAATTATTATCGTATACATATGAAATCTAACTGGATATCACATTTTAATTAGTCTAATAAAATTATCTTAAAATTCAATATTCAATTTCAGCATTGTCAACTAGATCAATTATTATAAATTTTTAATATTTTTATTTGTGTTTATCGTGTTATGTATCAAAGTGTTTAAACATGCATGATTTCAAAATTTCTATTGATACCGTAAAAATCATTATCGGCAGATTGTAAATATAATATAAATAGTCATCAAAATGCTGACAAAACAAATTTCACTGTGTGTTATAGCCGTTAAATTGATATTAGAAGAATCTTCCAAAATAATTAAATTTTAATCACGGGAAATTGAAATCACATTTTCTAAATAATACTGACTTTTGAGTTCTGCAGATAAAATTATATCAAATGCCACGATAGAAAATTTTACTTATATCTCAAAGTTTGGTAACTTGATTCTGAGCATCAACGAAAGCCCGACATGCACACTAATGGTACCGTAAAGCTATATCATCCTTTTTATATGTATTTGAAGTGCTTAGTTTTAGATAATAACATACTTTGTTTTAGATAAAGACATTCTGAAATAACTACTGTTCAATATTACGTAGTCAATCTCGAATAGTGATTTTGGATTCTCATGCAAATGACGCTGCTAATTTAGCAGACTTTTTTATTCCAATATCTACAAGTAGAGAGAAACAAATGGTCAAAAATTCTTTTCATGCAAAATTTTTTTAAAAACAAATATTACAATCACCATTTTGCTTATAATGTTCAAACAAATTACATAAACAAACTAGATGATGGTGTGTTGTAACTTTGTTTTCGTAAAGATAAGTGTTTGGTTACAAAGATATGATTACACTCAAAATGTTCTGCTAATACAAATTCGGAAATTCGAATATCTAATTATACCTGGTATTGGTCATGTCTCAGAGTAGAAGATATGGGTTAGTTTGACCCTTTCAACATGAAATCGAATGATGGAAAGTTTTGAAGAAGATGAAGGCATTTATTTTAAAGCTAAACCACGACAGAAGAACGCTTTTCACGCTAATCATCAACGACTGGTACAATTTCCAGCTTTTCATCCATAATGCTGATTGCAAATTATTCCAAAAGTTGAAAAGGTAAACTTAATTCTTTAATCTTTCGATAGTCTATTAGTAGAGTATTGAAAGATGCTGGTCATTTTAAATACGTACTCCTAAATTTACCAAACACTAAATTTTCTTGATAATCATGGAATTCAACATTACAATGACGCCTAGACTTTCCAGATTTCTGTGACATCAAAATTTAGCAAGTTAGAAATAGCAAGATAGAAGCAAGTTAAAATTTGATGAAATAAAATTACAGGAACCAATAACTGGCTCCCACCATTAAGCTAAATGAAATAACTATAAACCCTAAATCATGGCCCTAATGTATCATATGCATCTTTAAACTAATTTCTACAGGTATAACTTTAAGAAAAAAGTTTAGGGTGGATGTATTAGAAAATAAATACAATTATTTTTAAACACCATTTAACCATTTAACCGGTATTATGGAATAGAAACCCATTGCTGTGGATATATGGGATAATATGTGTTCTTTTGGGGTTTATTCTTTTCTTGGTGTGAAACGAAGATTAGAAGAGTGTATTTTTTAAATATTGTAAAAAAAAAAAAAAAAAAAAAAAAAAAAAAAAAAAAAAAAAAAAAAAAGATTAAACATTTTGTATCTTAAACAAAATAAAGTAAGCCATATTATAAGAAATGTTTTCCCAACATCGTTATATACGGTGAAACACCCCAGAAACTGACACTTTAAGGAATTTTTTGTTGTTCAAATCACTATTAGAAAAATTTAAATCTATTTTAAACTTACCTTTGTCTTTGAAAGGATAGAAGAGATATATTAAAAAAATATTGTTGGCAAAATTTTGCAAAATTTTACATTTTATTATTAAAAATTAAATTTTATTCATAAATATGGTCAAAAGCTACAGTAACTGACACCATCCCTATTTTGGAACACCAATAAGTGACATAAAATGAACCAGTGACTGACACTTTATTTTAAAAGATTGAAATCCTTTGACAAAACTTTATTATTTATTATAAGAAAAATTACATTAATATTTATTATAAAAGTTGGGATTTAGTTAGCTGTACTGCATTATTAGTCATGCAGAGTGTCAGAAAGCGGTAAAACAACTTAGAATTTAATTTTGTTTATTACAAGATAAATTTAATTTACTACTAAGCATTTTTAAACAATTCAAATAATAGATGTCAATTTTCTTCAATATAACGAATAACTGACACCTCTGTCAGAGAGTGGTGAAATAAAATTACAGGAATCAATAACTGGTACGCACCATTAAGCTAAATTAAATAACTATAAACCCCAAATAATGGCCCTAATGTTTCATAGGCATCTTTAAACTAATTTCTACAGGTATAACTTTAGGAAAAAAGTTTAGGGTAGTTGTATTAGTAACTATTATCTGTATTAGCGTATGTAAAAACACACTTCCTTAATTTTAAAAATAAGATGTTTGCTTGAAAATGGCACTTTTTGTACTACTAATCTCAAAATTTCCTTCCACATTAAAAATGCTCTTGGATATCTAGTGTTGAATAAATTGACTCCAAATTAAAAATAAGTGCCTTATTTACCACTAGATGACATTACTTTGCGAAATTTTACAACAAAATATTTATTTGTGTCAGATTTTTGCTCAAGTGTCAGTTACTGGTTAGGTGTCATGAACTGGGGGTTTCATCCTATATTTATGTGTTTACCAATTTTGCTGCTATTTATTGTATCTTCTAATTGTAATATTCGCTTCAAATAGTGACAGACTAAAAAAGCAAGTATTACTATCCGTAAAGAGTTGTAGATATTTGAATAAAAATTCCGCTACTTTCTTACTATTCAAATTTTAATTGTTTAATAGGCGTATAGACAACATATTGAAAAAGTATCCAAGCCGGGACTCAAACCCGGTTCATCAGATTAGCGCACTGACGTTCTACCAACTGAACAGTTTGCCCCAGGGTTGGCGGCTCACGGAAAATATTCCATCTTGTGCTGCGTTTGTAGCCTTGCCAACATGTTATGGTGAAAAAGTTCCAGGCTGAGTATCGTTCCCAAGTGGTTCATTTGGTAGAACGTCAGTGTGCTAATCTGATGACCCGTGTTCGAGTCCGGCTTGGGTACTTTTTCCCTATGTTGGCTATACGCCTATTAAACAATTAAAACTTGAATATTATGAATGCAAGGCGTGAGAAATTTTCTCTGGAAAATTTTCCAAGTATTAAAAATATGAATTTACTTTCTTACTACTTGATGATTCTCTTAAAATGTACCACCACAGCGGGCATTGTTTTCAATTTTTAGAAAGCATAATGATAGCAAATAGCTATTTCAAAATGTATTACAACAAATTTACACTATATTCTACAGCATACTTATAGGGGCTGAAATGTTACACGTATTGTTTTTAAACTTAACATATGAATAAAATACAAAGATAAAAGAAAAGTACACAAAAATATAATGTTTTTTATCAATACAATCCATTCTGGAATTTTACATCACAGAAAGATAAAAATAACTTATAATAAAAAGAATAAAATAAAATGCGGTCACATTTTTTTTCCGTATCCAAAGAACCCTACAAGTGAAGTGGATATTAAAAGAAAGTACGACCGTCTTTAAATCATTTTTAAAAAATGATGTATTTGGAAAGCAACAGTGAACGGGAGTTTTCTTCTCTCGTTCTAAACTTGAACAAGAATGTTCGATAAATCCCTTTTTACATCTTACTGATCACATGACTTATGGGGAGAATAATGTTTTTATTGAGAGGATGTATTCAATCGGATATATCTGGAGTAAATTGTTTAGAGGGATTGAGAACTGTATGGGTATTGCTCCGCTTATCTTCTATTGCTTAGTAAGATAAATTTCTTTTCTACACAGAAAGTTTCTAAATCTTGTTTTATTAAGAATAGATAACTAAAATAGCTTTTTCGCGTTGTTAGTAAGTAATAGAAACAAGAGTTTCTATTTTGATATTAGTAGTAAAAATAAACAAATAATAAAACAATTTCAATTTCTTAAACCTAAAATCTGCATAATTTCGGAAATCCAAGTCAGAGTATAAAACTGTTTATATCTATGTTTTTTATTAACAATTTCTTATGCACATTTGATGTTTTCAAACCTTTTATTCGTAATTAACTTTCTACTAGGACTTCCCTCAAAGGGATTAGTCTGAGTGATATTGCTGAGAACATAAAGTTAACAATTACGATATAAAGAAGATATCAACAAGAATCTAAGTGAATATACAGCATATGATAGACAAGAGATAGATAAAGATACAACATATGAAAAATAGCTAATTAAATGATATAATTACAAAATATCATATATAAATTCATATACTGTTATGTTTTCATATGCATTTTTTTATAACATTTGGCAAATAATCTCATTTTCTTAAGCGGTAATTGCTCAAAACTTTAAAAAAAAAAAAAACGCCGGATCTTTTAAAACGATATTTTTAAAGTCACATAATCAGATTTGCAGCCAATAACGTATTTTAGCAAGCGTAGTTTAACGCAAAAATTTAATTTAATTTTTGCAACATTTTCTTTGTGACAAATATCTAAATAAAATATTAAAAAATAAAATATTAAATATTGAAATATTAAATCAAATATTTAATATTTGAATTAAAATATTTCCTTTGTTTATTTGTATAACTATTTATAGAAACTCGTATACTTCAAACCACATTGATAACATGCTTTGCTACAAACGTGTCTACCAGTCTAACTACTCGTATGCCTTAGCTGTGTCTCTCTCCGAACTCATCTGTCTACTGTCTCTCTACTCTTCTGTATACCCGTCTCAGTACCCGTCTGTCTTTCTACCCGACTCTTTAATCGTGTCTCTACCTGTCTCGCTTCCCGTTACACTACTCGTCTATCAACACGTCTGTCTGTCTATATACCCCTCTCTCTACCCGTCTGTCAAGTCGTCTCTGTACTCGTCTCTCTATCCACCACGCTACCCGTCTCCCTACCCATCTCACTACCCCTCTGTCAACCCTTTTTTGCACCTGCCTCGCTACCCGTCTGTCTATTCGTTTCGCTACCCGTTAGCTTATCTCTGTCCCTATCCGTCTCTCTACCCGTCTGTCTACCCGTTTGTTTACACGTCTATCTATCTCTCGCCAACTCTTCCCAATATTTAAACAATTTAGTAAACGGAAGCCGTTTATCTGTTATTAAATGCAAACAGGAGTAATTTATCTAAAGAGTGTAATCAGATGCAATTTTTTTAAATACATACATAAACCAGCATAATAATTCACCAGTTTTATTTTCATAGTAGTTTATGTCATTTGACAGTAAATCTCAACTTCTTCAACCCGAACTGCGTCAAGCTTTTTAAAAAAGCCCCAAGGTCCGTATAACTGGGAAGGGGAATTGTCCTCAGGGCTATTAGATACATGTTATTAAGTTAAGTGAAAGTTTCGTAATCGGGTTCGCAGCCAATTTCTTATGTCAGAAAGGGTGGCTTCACGCCATTTTAAATTCATTTCTGTAACTTTCTTTTTCTTTTTTGGTGGGTGGTTGGGGGGGGGAGAGTTCCAAATATGTACACTTAAATTCAAACTTTTGCCCCCATGTTAATATTAGTGTTGTTTGTATTATCAATTAATACTTTGTTGATCGAGCTTCATTCGAAACAAATGTAAAAGACTTCAACAGTTTTTTTTTCTAGGAGAAAGTTCCGTAATCGGGCCCTAAGCTAATCGGGGAATTTAATATCATTATTGTTTCTAACTATTATAGAGTTAAAACAATATTGTTGCTAGCATTACTCTTGTTTGTGACCAACCTCTTCTGTGTATCTGAATAGGGAAAAGTTCCGTATCATGTACTGGTTGGTGCCAAAGGCAGTTGTAGAATCTTACAAATTTTTCTAGAGAGCGGAAAAACATGTTTTTTAAAATATTTACAAATATACGTTTATTAAACCATGTTTTTGAGCCATTTTAAAAAATTAAGTACGGTGCTAAAATAAAATTTTATTGCCATTTTCGATATTTTAATAAGAAATGAAAATACATAACAAACAAATTTAACAAAAAACTATCGCCAAACTAAGATTAAACGCCAAAAATACAGTCCCATTTACTTGATGCCAGAAGCATTATACGTATTTGTTATGCCATCAAGTGGTTTTTAATTCGACATTTGCGTGTATTTTTCATTATGTTTTACTGATTTATTAGTTATTTCATTCATTAAAGTAACAACTGTGTCCTTAAATTCTTATATTTTATTTATTTTGATATTTCAATGGCAACGTTCTCCCGTTTATTTAGCGTTACAGTTTGGCGATAGTTTTTTGTTATGAAAAGTGGTCGACGGGATAATACAGAAGTACCCATTTTTTGTGATAAAATAATTGTTATTGCCAGGGGGGCAATTTGTAAAGAATTAATAAGCGAACTAAATAAATTACCGGAAAAAACTTGTGGGAATCTCAAGAAAGAAATATCTGATATAAATAGCATTTAAAATCTTAAAATGGAGAAGTGGTCCGTATAAAAATGCAAAACATTATACACCTGATACAAGAATTTTTTAATTTTTTATATTTCCGAAAGCACAGATAAAAGGGTAAAAATCCCGGCACAGATGCCATATACTCACCACGTTGGCGCGATTTTTCCCCCGCCCCTTTGGCGAAAACTGTTTGTTGTGTTTGTTTACTTTTATTTTTTATTTTAATTCTATAGATTATTTTTATATGTATATCAATATTAATTTAGGCACAGATGTCATATACGCACCAGATTGGCGCGATTTTTCCCCCGCCAATTTGGCGAAAACTTTGTTTTTGAATATTAGTTACAAATACCATACAATAATAGCATGTAATTTTTTTATTTCAATATAAAAATAAAATAACGTAATAAATGAAATAGCTCTTATTATTCAAAAATGGGAAATAAAAATAAATAAATGATAGTTTGATATAAATAAATATTGATATATATAATAAAAACAATTTATAGAATTAAAATAAAAAATAAAAGTTAATAAATAACAATTGAAACAAAATAACCGGGTTACCATGTGAGGCATAAAATTGCCATTTTGTTGTAATCGCGCCAATGTGGTGCGTATATGACATCCGCGCCTTTATTTATATCAAACTATTATTTATTTATTTTTATTTCCTTTTTTAAAATAATAGAAGCTGTTTCATTTATTACGTTATTTTATTTTTATATTGAAATAAAAAATCACGTGTACTATTTGTCACACTATTTGTAACTAATATTCAAAAACAAAGTTTTCCCCAAGCTGGTGGAGGGAAAAATCGCGCCAACGTGGTGCGTATATGACATCTGTGCCTTGTTTCATTTCACATAGAGGTACTGCTCTATTATCCCGTCGACCACTTTTCATAACAAACAACTATCGCCAAACTGTTAGATTAAACGCCAAAAATGCAGTCCCATTTACTTGATATCAGAAGCATTATACCTGTTTGTTACGTCATCAAGTGGTTTTTACCGCGACATTTGCGTGTATTTTTCATTATGTTTTACTGATTTATTAGTTATTTCATTCATTAAAATAACAATTGTGTCCTTAAATTCTTATATTTTATTTATTTATGTATTTTGATATTTCAATAACAACGTTCTCCCGTTTATTTGGCGATAGTTTTTTGTTATGAAAAGTGGTCGACGGGATAATAGAGAAGTACCCACATATGTATTGGTACTTTTATGTTAACTTGGCGCAGTTGATAAATCGCCAAATATTTTTCTCATAACATCTTCATATTGCATTCATTTCATTTAAATATAAATCTTTCACTGGTTTCATTTGAAATACATACATTAAAAATACACGTCTTTCACTCATTTAATTTAAAATACACGCCTTTGACTAATTCCATTTAAAATACTAAAAAGGAAACGAAAATAAGAAATAATGCCACAAATCGAAACCTTTTATTTAAACATCAAAGAATTGTTCCTAACATACACACGCGAAATAAAAAAGCTGCTAATGGTGTGATTTACGCCAAATCTATAATACTAATACTACTCTTACTAATCTCTAATACTTTTCAAACAGAAAAAATTCCAGATTAACTTTCCATTTTTATTAAATTGAAATATATTTTATTGTGCTGAATATTAGTGCTTGCATATTTTTTTGCTCCATGTATTCCATGAACTTTTCAATTCCGATTGTCTACGAAAATCTCCCGCCGGTGAAAATGACGTACGCACAAAAGTTAGTGACGTATGTACTTTAATTGTGCTTTTTTATCTATTTTTTTAATATAACTTCCAAACGGTTTGACACTTATTCTTGGTAATAAATAGACGACGTTGTCACCTTTATAGGTACCTGCTGTAAAAATTTGAACGAAATCCATTAAATATTTTTTGAGTTATGCTTGACGAAAGGTTTTAATATCCGTCTTAGCTATATATGGGGCAAAGTAATACTGCGCTGTGTATGAGTCTTCGTTGCACTCAGACAATAATCTTTGAAAATGTCAAAACCAAATTGCAGCGTTTCTAATATTTTTTTCTGTCATTTAATTTCACACAAACGTCCTTAAGTCAAATGACAATTTTCACTGATTTGTTTAAAAGATTGAACATGTTATATGGAATTAATATGTACTTCGGAAATGTGAAACTGTGTACTTAGGAAATAGGAAAAACAGTTTAAAAGTTTGGTGGGAATGCTGTTAAAGCTATTAAAATCAGGATGTAATTATTAATTTTAATACAGCTTGCAGGAACTCAGAATACAAAATATATACGCTACTTTCTAATATTTATAATAGCATAGATGAAAGGTATAAATTTGAACAGTTACCATCTTCAAAACTTAGGAATATTTTCTTCCGTGTTTTTTAGATTCTGAAAATAATTATTAATATCATGTTGCTGCTGATTAATCAGAAGCTACGTTATATGCAATACGTAGATGACTCCTTATGAAATAATAAATCAAATGCATTATAAAAAGCCTTACGTATCAAACATGCACTTTCCTTTTTTTTTTTTCATCATTTAGAATTAAAGTTTTAGCTCATGCTCGGAATATTTTTACATACTTTACACACTTCCGTGTACTTGTAAAACTTGTAAAAACAAATAGAAAATGTCATTCATTTCAACCCAATCGAAACTAAAATATAGATATGACGCAAAAAATAGCACTGCAGAGTTCCCTGTTGAGTGAAACAATCCAAAATTAAATAAACTTATTTGTTTAAAAACATATCAAATTTGTAGAAATTCTTTTGTACTGATGTCAATATTAGCCATCACAGAAATCGTACATAACACAGCAGAGAAGCACCACCTGCTGAGCGATATACACTCAAAATAATCAACATCATTTTAGATAAAGGTCTAACAGAATATGAAGTTTGATGAAAAATTCCCTTACAATAGATGCCTAGATACAGCAATAATGAATATCGTGAAAAACACAGCATAACAGCACAAAGTTATTTGAGCATAGCAACGAAACCTTTTGGAATATATACACCAAATCCTAACCAGTACCTGTAAGTGCCAAAATTCTAGCTGAATACGATGTTTGTCGAAATTCCATCACATAGATGCCGACATACAGGTATCACGGAAATCGTGAAAAATACAGCCTAACAGCTCCATTGTGGGACGATATACACCCAAATCAAGTCAGCAAGAGTTAGCAAAGTCTAACAGAATATGACGGAATTTCGTGTATCAGTTCTTGAGATAAACAAACCACAAAAGTTCTGTCACACACATACAGACAGACTTTTTCCGAATATCCCAAAACGTGTAGATCCATAAAACAAGAACGAAAAAGCATGCATCAAACATAGATTATGTAACACTTTCCAACGCTTTCAAAATAATTTTACAAATCATTACCGTTTAATAAGATGAAAGATAACATCTAAGTAAACAATTTGGAAAACGCATAACATATTTAAAAACGTAATTTCAGGAATTTCCAACATATACAATATTCGGAAAAATATCCGAATACTTTTATTCAGCCCTGTATAGGATCTATAGATTTGTATACATACTACATAGGATTCTAAATTTTAGTTTAGTTAGGAAACGCGTAGCACAGTTTAAAATTCTCCTTCTGGAGTTCCTGTCAATAAACGGAAATGTGTTCGCGAACTTTTGTGCTGCCCTGTATAGGATCTACAGAATTTATACACACCAAGTAATAGACAAAAAGTGAGTTAAATTTAAAATCGCGTTCAGCAACTTAAAACGCACTTCCAGGAATTATTGTTAACAGACAGTAGAGAATTCTTTTGTGTGTCCCTGTAAATGAACGATAACTGCTATACACACAATATTCTGTAGTAAGCCTCCTGTAATGCACCTTTGTAATATATATAAATTTCATAGCGTTTAAAATAGTGAAACATTATTTAATTAAACCGCAAACGATTTTTCTCCATAGACGTAATGTAACGGAATTCTTTTGAGCGTCCCTGTAAAGTAACTATTAGTGCTACACATTACAGTTGGAATAGGAAACATGCTATAGATAACGACAATAATATATAAAAATTGCACGGCAATCCGAGCATATTTACGGGAGTAAGAGAACTGCCAGACGGCCATACGGCAGACAAACCGAAGTCATAAACACTTTGCAACTAGGTTGGAAAGTGTTAAAAAACGGAACTTGAAAATTTTCAAAATTCCAATCTTTTCCTATGTATATAACTCTAACAATATAATATTAAGCTATGTGAAATCTTATTAGGTTAAATAAGAGGAACTGTAAGTTGTTATTTACAAAAATGATCTCTTTCTAATTTTATTTCATTATTTTAGAATAAAATACAATACAATGAACAGGAATATCAAAATTTAAAATTTAATGACGTTGAATTTTCGGCATATAAATGAAATTGTGTTGTAAGTTACCATTTTATGCAAACTTATTTATTTAGATAAGTAATATAAAGTAAATAATTATTTAATAAAAAATATAATTAACGTTCTCTAAATTAACATAAAACTAATGAAATATTGAAGATGGTTTTCTAGTTTCCTGTTGATAAATATAGCATTTTTCTAACTATTAACTACCTGTCAAAAACAAACTTATATATTTTTTTTAATTAAAAATTTTTCAATTTATTTTCTAGAAGAAAGACCTATATGATTTATTGCTAAAAATTCATTTTCTCATTAAAAATATGTGATTCATTAACTGCTGCATGTGTATTTAATTTTATGTTGTATAGAGAACAATGAATGATAATTTTTCATTTACAAAAATTGCAAATAGATTTGCAAAAATTACACTAAGAGAATGTTATTTTTTATTTAATTTTTAAACAAGGATTTTTTTTTATTAATATGACATTAATATGCTTTAAAAAGCTCACCGTTCAGTTATTTTGTAAGAATTTCTGTATATTTGCATAATCTTTTTATTTTATTATTACAGATAGAAAATAAGGTAACAATTTTTAAAATTTAAACATTCAAAAGTCACTAAAAGAAAGAAAACGATGTTCTACGATAAAAAATGCACAGTGTATGAAAATTCCTAGGAATAATGTTATTAAATACGCTGCAAATTTTATTAAGTAATACATGGACAGTTAGGAAATTGATGTCTCGTAAAAGGAAATGTTTTTAAGAGCCTGCACATAATATCTTCATTAGTACTATTCCGTAAATTGGTCACTGATTGCTTCAGATTCATAAAGGCTAATGGATTTAAATATACGACAGATTAAGAGAGTTGAATTACTCTATACAAAGGATTATAACAAAATATTGTCCTGAATATATATATATATATATATATTACTGTTCCTTTCCAGTTCTGATTGAATATTGCATTTATTAAGAAAAAAAATATTTTTTAAACTACACCAGTAGTTAATGATATAGAACCATAATTAAATTCAAACATTCCAAATATTTCATTGAAAAAGGCTTAATGCGACGAAAGAGGTAACTTCACTCTGACACCTGCTCGCTAACGTTAATCCTACGGGGGGAAATTACGATATCCCGTTCAAATTTCAATATTTTTAAAATATTTTTTTTGCATTGGATAGCTGAGATCAATCTCTATGTACGTTTCGTTGTACTTTTTTGATTTCGATTACAAGTTTTTTGTTATTAAGATACTTTCACTTTCGGAATAGGTTTTGAAAGTGAAAGTATCCTCAATCAAAATCTGCAACAACAACAACAAAAAATACAGAGAAAGTGCATAGAGATTGACTTCAGCTATCCACTGTAAACAAAATCATTTAAAACTATTCAAATGCGAAAGATATATCGTAAATTTTCCCGCCATACGATTACCATTAGCGAGCGAGTGTTTTCGCCGGAGTAAAGTAGCCTCTTAACCATTATAAAACACTAAAATATAATGTATAATAAAAAAAAATCATAAATAACCACTGCATATTCTATTAAAATGCTTAGTAAGGGCAAAATGACAAAACATATTTTTGGTAGATATTCATTTTATAATTTTTCTACAGTACTCAGTTACTTTTAAATATCTTTTTCAAATACTTAAAAAAAATACACCTGAATTCAGAAGATAATTACTAAATGGTATTACGACAAAGTTAATCGCAAAAAAAAAAAATAATAATAATACCGGTTTGTCGAAGATTAAGAACAGAAAAATGCAATCTAACTTCATTACAACCCTTCTTAATATAAAATTTTACTTTCCATGAAATTAAATCTTTGTAGTCAATGAACAAGATTTCAATTTTATACAATATAATGTAATGTGACTTCAAATATGTGAATTTCGGTTAAAGTAAACATTTTTTTTTCCTGGTGTTTCGTGCTAATGCTGATTCAGCTAATTTAAATATGCACATCTATCATTATCGTCAATGTGTAAGTTTTCTTAATAAAGCAAATTTCAGAGTATTAGACGCAATTTAGGCGAGAAATAGACATTGTACATGTTACTACAGTCTTATATATCATTCTTAAACTTTTAATAACTTCCCCACCAACTTCTGAGAGGTTTAGATAGGAAAGCTGGTAGAAGGGTTGACAAGTTGTTTTTGAACGCACCAAGATTATTTGACAAGTTACCTGTGACTTTTTAAACAAACGTCTATACCGTTTTGGAATTATAGAATAAATACTTTTGTAATTTTTTTGTAATTTTGTTCTTAAATTAATCTTTAATAATACATCTTAACAACATTTTTATGTATATTATTTAGACACAAAAAATATATCATTTGTAGCATCATAATGTATCACAAAAAAAAAAAAAAAACTTGTGTATATTTCACTTTCACGTTTAAATTGTATGGTTACATTTTCTTTCTTTTTTTCTAATTTTACAGTGATTTAGTAATAAAATTGTGTCGGTTTATGAAATTTGTGCACAGCGCCCCGTTTATACTCCGCGTCCCCCCCCCCCCACGCAATCTACAACGGAACGAAGGTCTAATGAAATAATAATGCTTCATTTTGTAAAAACAGCTTCACACATACACTTAAATATCCTAGGACATCTGACTATTTACCTGTATTTTTTCAAAATTTTAATCTATTGTCATGGTTTTGTAAAAGTAATATAAAAATTTTTAAATATCAACTCTTATTTGAAGTAAAAACAAGTAAATTTCGGCCATAAAAATTTGTCTTTTATGTTTTTCTAATATTTTAATTTAAGCCCTGTTACACATCAGCAATTACGAAGACACATAAAAAAAAAAAAAAAAAAAAAACCCTTGAAGTAACAATGAAAAAAAGACACAATTCAACAGCGTCACCTGTTAGTTTTATAAATACAAATAGGGCTGACACATATATAAATTTTAATTACTCATCTCAAATATATATATAAATACAAATAGGGCGAACACATATATAAATTTTAATTACTCATCTCAAATACATATATAAATACAAATAGGGCGAACACATACATAAATTTTAATTACTCATCTCAAATATATATATTTTTTCATTTCTACAAAATAAAATGTGGTATATAGCTTTAAATTTCATCGAAATAAAAACACACTGCAGCGCGCGTTGAACGGAAAAGCCAAAACTGCATTAATATAGATATTAATAAAGATCTTACATATTACATTTGGTGACATTCAATCAGACTGATATCAATATAAACCATCACCGAAATTATAAAAGACACGACAGAGCAGCGCCATTTGCAGAGCAATATACATTCAAATCAGCATCAATTTATGTTAAGGTCTAAACGAATATCACGATTAATGAAATTTTATTCTATAGATGCCGCGATCATGAAAATCATGAAAAACGCAGCATACCAGCGCCACCTTTTGTACTTTTATACAGCAAAACTTAACCAGCACCTATATGTGTAAATATCTAACTGAATAAGATGTTCGATGAATTTCCATCCCACAGATTCATTTATATAGCTCTGATGGAAATCATAAAAAAAACTCAGCATGGCAGTGACACTTGTCAGGCGATATACATTCAAACAGACTCAGCACTTGTTTATATGAAGTCTAACAGAATGTGAGAAAATTTAGTGTATTCCGTTCTTGAGATAGAACGCCCCGCCCATAAAAATTGTGTCTCGTACATACAGACATTTTCTAAAAATATATAAATCGTGTTCAAAACATCGTAAAACATATAATTCCATCAAAAAGCGGAAGTTGAAAGCTTTCACCATTGCAATACTCTCTTCATAGCTATAAATAAGAAAGTAATAATATGACACGTGGCCGCTCTCATCAGGTTAACCTTTAATATACCAAGCCTACCTTGTCAACCAGCTGAAACTAAACATCTTCCATGTTTACCACTAAATTCTGACTGTTTGATGGTTAAATTACCAAAATTATGTTTTGGTTTTAATACAGCCTTCAGAATTTTCAAAAAACAAGGATGACAACATTCAGAATTTGTAACATAGTATATCAAGTGGAGTCCAAGTGGGACCCCATATGTAGGTAAATTAGTAGTTATAGATGCGACAGGATCACGAAAAATCACCTTCCGGTGTTCTCAATAGACCTCCCACCTCCTTGGTATATTAAGGGTTAAATAATGGTAACTGGGAAATGTTTTCAATAGAAGAATGATACATTTTCATTTTTATTTCATTATTTCTAAAATAAAATTAAATTCATAGAATTAGGAATATCAAAATAACAAAATTACTATGTAAAAATCCTTTTAGGTAGCTTTAAATACAAAAAGTATAAAGCTACCTATTGCAGCCCATCGGAGGAAAGCAGTTCCGGAAAATTTCGATATATTTTCACCGATCATGACCCCCAGACCCCAAAATCACCCTCCGTTCAAATGTTGATTTATATATATATATATATATATATATATATATATATACATATATATATATATATATATGACCTATGTCATACGATAACGCTCGTATTTATAAATCAATTTTGATGAAACTAATTGAGTGTATTAAGCTTACCAATGTCTCGACCGAGTTCGTTGGCCAGCGTGGTCCGCAATTTTGTTTCAAGATGGCGGCCATTTAAAAATTTAAAACTAAAATAAATATACAAAAAAGTTAAAAATTCAAATTTATTTTTTAATTAAGTGTTAGGCCTTGATACGAGGATTCCAGAGCATTTTTTGGTTTACCTCTATCTTAAAAAATGGCTGAGATAGAGCAGTTTGAAATTCTAGGGTGGCTGACATTTTGAAACAAGACAGTACATTACAAAAATTTCATTGTTGTAATAATTTTCCCAATCATAAAACTATATATTCATATCCGTTAGTGCCAAATTCCCGCCAAACTTGGCGACATTTGTCGAATTATCGCCAAATTTGGCGACCAAAATAAGTCATCATAAATGAAGCCAATTTAGCTATAGCTCCATAATTTGGCGAATTTCTTATTCAAATTCAGTATTAACGAATCTTTTGTAAACGTTTTCTTTGCATTTTAACTTGCTGTTTTCGTGTAACATTAGCTAAAATTTTAAAACGAAGATATAGGAAAGCTACCTTTTCCTCCCGGTACAGGCCGGAAGGACTTTTTAATTTTCGTCCTGTAAATGGAAATTTGTTGAAAATTAAAATTTTATGCAAACGTATTTAGATAAAAAGCAGATTTTTTTTTATGTATTTTGTGTCGTAAATAGTATTAAAAATGTTTAACTAACATGTTTTAAATAAATATAAAACTAATAAAAGATTAAAATGGATTTTCCAATTTCCAGTTGATAAATTTAACAATTTTATATATATTTACTGATTGTCACAAACACAATTATTGCCATCTTTTTTTATTTTTCAATTATTTGTAAGGAAGAAAGAAGTATAGGCTAAATTAAGTATTTGTAGGTAGAAATAAGTATTGCTAAAAATGTGTCTTCGCATTCAAAATATGTGAATCATAATGTATGTATGTGTATTTAGTACACATATCGAACTATATATGTTTTGTAAAGTGAACAAATAATAATTGGCAATTTATCATTTGCACAAATACAACAATAGAGTTACATAAGGTTATTTTTGGTTTAAATTTTAAAGAAGTTTTGTTATTTATTAATATCAAGTTAAATTGTTTTAAATAAAGACTCACCGTGCAATTTTTTTAACTATTTCTAATAGTTACTTAGAGTTTTTTTTAAATTTTAATTATTTCAGATATATAATAAGATGGCATTTTAAAACATTGTCTGATCTAAATCTAATGTAAAATTAGAAAAGAAAATACAGTGGTGGAAAAAATTATAAAGCCACTTGAAAATATGATATAACTAAAAAACAAAAGATGTAACATTTATGAAATTTCATACATATATATTATATGCTACAAGGAAGTAAAGAAAAAATAAATTCATTAATAACTACAGTAATAAAAGGTTAATAGACTGCAGAAAATTTTCTGTACAAAGAAAGTTGGAAACAATTATAAAGTCGATACATGTATTTCATCAATAATCGATGCGAGACCCATTTTATCGATGACTTTGACCAGTCTCTTGTTCATTGAATCTATCAGACCACACAAAGTACTTGCATCAATATTGTTCCAGCAGATTTTAATATCATTTATCAAATCTAAGTTTGAATTGAATTGTCGTCCATTTTTGTAAACATTTCGGGCTAAAATTCCCCAAAGATTTTCTATTGCATTCAGATCGGGGCTACAAGCTGACCATTGAAGGCATTTCACCTGATTAGCTTCCAGCCAAGATTTAGTTGACTTCGAAACATGAACGGAAGCGTAGTCCTGCTGAAATGTCCAGTATCCTGAAGCTATAAGAGGAGCAATGGGTAAAAAATTATCTCCTAACATATCTTGATACATAACCCAATTCTTTTTGTTATGCATGAAAACAATTGGAGTGGTTCCACAGGCAGCAAATGCAACCCAAACCATTAGCGAGCCACCTCCAAATTGACGCTTTGAAAAAATATGAGGTTCCTGTCGTAAATCATGCCAAAAATATTTATAGCCGCCGGGTCCATCGAAATTAAATTTCTTTTCATCGGAAAAGACAACATCTTTCCAATTTGTGCCTTCGGTTAAATGTTTTCGTGCAAAGTCTAAGCGATCATTTTTGTGTTGCTTAGAAAGAGGGGGTTTTCCTTTAATTTTTTTTTAATTTAACAATCGGATTGTTACTTAAAACATTTCTTACCGTTCGGCTTGTACATGGTAGTTGTAACTGTTCTTGAATTTGGGCAGACGACATTTTTTGTCCGCAAGCTAGCTTCCGGATTTGTCTTGATTGCCTTGTAGTTAAGGATTTTGGTCTTCCTGTATGCTTCTTACTGCCATAATCTTCGGGATTTCTGAGAAAACTGTTTACTGCAGTCTTGGACCTTCCTATTTTTCTTGCAATATTAGAACCAGACATTCCAGCTTCATTTAAAGTTAATATTTTAATTTGTTCACCATCGGATAACTTTTTTCCTTTTGGAATTGTATTAAACACACCAAATACAAAATGAATGCACGTAACACGTTTACATTTGCCTAAACTTTCGTGGCGACCTGCTTTCTCAAGTCTGGCATTATGTCAAATGAGGCTAGAACCATCCGCTTTATACTTTTTTCCAAGTTGTTTTTCATTGGTTGTAAGAAATTAGTATAATTTATTTTCTCCCTTCCGTTTTTCTAAACAAAATTTATGCGTATTATTGGGATGTTGATCATGCAAATAAAAATAGAATTTGCGTTATCAACTTTTGCGCTATCAACCCATTACTTTTTGACTTTTGTAAATTTTTCTATCGGCTTTATAATTTTTTTTAGTACTGTACAGGTTTACTTTATATATAATCAAATTGTTTCTATTAATGAGTGTGATGCAACATTTATACTGTTACTTCAATTTTAAAAAACATGTCATGTTACAGAAAATTCTTTCTAAAAAAATATTTTACACTGTTAGTTCTATTTTTATGCGAAAAATCAAAGACATGAAAACATAACTTTCTTAATTTTAAAAAAGAAATATGTAAAAACACGTCTTTTTAAAATGTATTATATATCTATAATTTTATTTCCACTTTGTTAATCATATTGGAATATAAAATGTAGAAATGCAACGTCTCTAAATTCAAATTTATATCTAACCGAATTTTTCTTTTATTTTGCATTCACTTGAAAATATTTCATGCTTCGTAATGCTCTTATAACATGTTTGTTAAATGATTCTTAAATTTCGATAAAAATTTTCGCGATAGAATTAGTATACTCGTACTTAATTAATTTAACCGAAGTGAAATCCATCCCACTTTCTTGTCACACAATTTCGTGTAATATTCGCTACTCTTAACACGATTAACTGATTAAATGTAAAACTCTGAATATTTTAAAATACGTTTCGTAACATTACATTTAGGTGATAGGAAGTAGAATTAGATTGGATAAATCACTTAGATAAAATTTAATTTTAAATACAGTTTTAGAAATTCTAGTTATTGTGTATCATAATGTCACCATATTTCACCCCTTCAAATTAGTGAAATAAAATTTACAACTTTAGGACGCGTAATGTAAACGAGTAAGAGTTAATATATTTTGATGAATTATTAAATAATGAAACTATAAATAAATCGTCAACGATGTTGATCATGAAAAAATTAAATCGTCCCAGATTTTAAATTGATAATTTGTATTGCAATTTCAGAGAAATCAGACTTATACTTGAAAGCATCACATATGTAAATTGCCAAGTGTAATATTTTTAATGAAAAAAAAAAAAAAACTACTCTTTTAGGGTTCCACACCTCAAAAGGGAAAAGCGAAACCCTTATAGGATTGCTTTATTGTCCGTCTGCCTGTGAAGACCATTTTTTTTTGTAGGAACAGCTGAAGGTATCATGTTGAAATTAATATTAAACAAGTGGGTAAGTGTGATCGAAGATCGCTCAAAGAGTTCCGTTTAATATTCCTTCCAAACCACTTTATCCTTTCTTTAATAAATTCAAATAAATTTCATTTAGCATTCACCAACAAAAAAAAAGTCATGTTTTTCATAAAGTAAAAATTTACCGGTCTATTTTTTCGTTTTTTCGAATATCTAAACCAGCCCGATAGCGGGCGAATCCCGATATTTTATTCTGTCATAATAATATCCGTCATGCGGACTAAATGCGATATTTAAAAAAATAATTTCAAAATTAAACAAATTGTACACCTTCAAAATGTTAAAGTATGCGAATATTTCCATAATCGGATTGTTATCACAATTCAATATGTTTCTCAAACTCATATATTTACTATTCTCTATTACTCATATTGATACACGCTTTGTATTATTCTCAAACATCTGAAAAATTCGCTAAACTTCCAATATGACGTCAGATTTTCTTTTTAATTCTCTAATGACGTGATATTAATCTGCTTTGTGTACATACACACACTCATATTCCTTGTGTTATTGAGAAATCGTTGAAAATTTCCGTTTATTTACCACTATGACGTCAATCATTTTTATTTCATATTAATCTTTTTTCCAATTGGTGAAACTTTTTATTTCATTTTCATTTTTCACGTGGAAATCGTCTGATAGAAAATTAATTATTGTAGAAAGAATTTCATCGTGGATTTTTAATTTTTGGGATCTGCTATAACGAAAAATGTTTAAATTTAATAGGAAAAGGCTGTTAGAATTTTGGTTTTTTATCTCTATTTATTAAAATAATACGAATTTTTCAAATGTTAATATTTTGAGCTCTTTATAGCTGGTATTCAGTTATATACACAAAGTTTTAACTCTGTAAGTTATATAGTTTTTGAGAATGGCTCTGTGACGGACAGACAACGAAGAGGGAGTAATAGGGTTTCGTGAGATGAACGAAACCCTAAAAATAGTGTTGATGGTCCCACTTTTTTTGTAAAATTGTCGAACTTCTAAATCAATGCAATAAAGTTATAGCCTTAAATCAAATTTTTAAGGCCGAGACAGACAATTTTGTCATATAATAAATAGACATAGAATTATAAATTAATGATATTTGGATTTTTTTTTCATGTGCAATGAGACGTTTCGTTTACATGTGCTATAAGACGATTCGTTAAGATGTGGCATCAGATGTTTCCTTTCCATGTGCACTTCCTATATAATTTTAATGTTCTGGGTCAACAGGAAGAACCCTATAGGTTGAAGAGTGAGCTTGAATGCTGTCTGTCTACCTGCTAAGACCGTTCATATTTCAGGAAAGGCTGAAGTTATCAAGTTGAAATTAATATAAAAAATAAGGTCCACGGCGCCATTGTTTTGTGAAAAATTCGATGTTCTATCTCGATGCAATAAAACGTTATGGCCTTAAAACAGTGATTTTTTTAACAAACTCACTCTCAAAACCTAGCGGGTACTTACTTCTTTTCTTTCTTTCTATATATATATATATTTATTTATTTTCTCTCTCTCTCTCTCTCTCTCTCTCTCTCTGTATATATATATATATATATATATATTAGGGTGGGCCGAAAAAAACTTTGTTTTTATTCGCTGTACCGCAGAAAACTTGTCTCTAGGGTAGCTTAGTATAATGCAAAAATAACATTAATAAATTTTTACGTTTGGCGGTAGCGCATCGGCCCTAAAATTTGAGAAAATATAAGATTTTTATCATTTTCAAGGGGGAGTGCGAGAATATTTTTGTTTTATTTTTTGATTCGCTATTCCGCGAAAAACTTGCCTCTAGGTTAGCTTAGTATAATGCAAAAATAAAATAAATAAATTGTTACGTTTGGTGGTGGCGCATCAGCCCTAAAATCTGATTCTTCGCAGCAAATGTGGTGGTGATAGTGCAGTAGTGTTCCATTGAATCATTTCAATGTTTTCTGTAGTTAGGAAATTAATTTTCGGTGGTTGAAAACTCCTGATTAACTTTTTTTGAAGCTATGTTTCTAGCCATTATAATTTTTCTTAAACTTAACTCTAATATATGATACCTTTTATCTACTATCATGCTCAAAAGCAAGTTTACTGGACGGGCAAAAACTACGTTTCTTTCAGTTACTGGGTCAATAACTTTCAACACGTTTTCGGGCAGGAATCTTGAAGACTGTATAACTTCAAATGCATGTTCTGATCTGTTTGTGAAGTATTTACTTTTTTATATAAAACCATAGAGGTATATATGACTTTAAGAGAAAAGAAACTAAGATCTTGCTCTCGTCTGTTGTGTTTCCATTACCTAAATACAATCAGATAAATCTGTTCGCCCTTGTTAACCACCTTCAGTGGGAAAGTGTGCCAGGCTCACGAACAGATAAATCTTGAAAACAGCTACCTGATTTTATAGAAGAACTTATGTCTAGCATGTACTGCTGACCTGTGTGCGTTGGTCATGTTTTACCTTCTTCAAGTTCTACTCAAAATATTTCCAGTAGCATTCTTTCTTATTTGACTGAGGCTGGATTTTCACTTCATTAACTGAACGTGATTGGATGTGATGGCACCGTTACTAATATGGGGTGGAAAACCGTGTTATTCGTACAATTGAAGAACAAGTTAAACGACCACTGCAGTGGAGGGTGTGCCTCTTACATTTCAATGAATTGATATTCCGACATTTGTTTCAAATTTTAGATGGTGAACGACTGGGTACCAATCATTTCGTTGTCCGATTGGCTCACAGCTTAGCAAATGTGAGAAACTCCCAGTAGTAAATTTTGACAGTGATGAGTATGAGATGCCAGAAATGGACAAGCAAATTTTATGCAAAGATAATCTGTACCTGCTGAACATAAATTGTGATATAAATTCAGGCAGCTGTCTTGAAGAATTAACTGTTCGTGAGCCTGGCACCCTTTCGTACTCAAGGTGAAGAACTGAGGCGTCAGAAAAAGTCATCGGTTCCAATTCCAGAGATGGTTTTTATAAGAACTATACTTATTTCAATATCGTCAATGCCAAGCTTTTCAAGCTAATCTTAGTTCAAAATTAATTCAATTATATCAAAAGAAAGCAAAGACAAGTAAAGTACCATATTTTATTACATACTGAATAATTACACAATCGGAAAAAAGATTTTTGGTTTCAATGGAAATTTTTAATTTAATACTCTACTAATAAATTGTAAAATGAACTATTTTTGTTTCATTTATTTATCATTTCTATATTTTGTTCTACTAAAATATGTATATATCTACTTGTTATAGAAGTTATTTGATTTATTTCCATTTATTAGAAAAAATTAAAAAGTCGTACATTATTTTTTTCGAATTTTAAGGACGATGCGCTACCGCAAGACGTGAAAATCTATTTATTTTGTTTTTGCATTTTACTAAGCTACCCTAGAGGCTCATTTTCCGTGGTATAGCAAATCCAAAAATAAAACAAAAAAGTTCTCGCACTCCCCCTTGAAAATGATAAAAATCTTATATTTTCTCAAATTTTAGGGCCGATACGCTACTGTCAAACGTAACAATTTTTTTATTTTATTTTTGCATTATACTAAGCTACCCTACATACAAGTTTTCCGCGGTATAGCGAATCAAAATACAAAGCAAAAAAAAATCTGGCGCTCCCCCTTGAAAATGGTAAAAGTCTTATATTTTCTCAAATTTAAGGGCCGATGCGCTACCGCCAAACGTAACAATTTATTTCTTTTATTTTTGCATTATACTAAGCTTTCCTAGAGGTAAGTCTTCCGTGGTATAGCGAATCAAAAAACAAACCAAAAAAATTCTCGCACTCCTCCATGAAAATGATAAAAATCTTATATTTTCTCAAATTTTAGAGCCGATGCGCTACCGCCAAACGTAACAATTTATTTATTTTATATTTGCATTATACTAAGCTACCCTAGAGGCAAATTTTCCGCGGTATAGCGAATCAAAATTTAAAAAAAAGTGTTTTTCGGCCCACCCTAATATATATACTATATATATATATTGTTTGCTGTGTTTCTTTTTAGGTAAGGCAACTGTAAAGTATATTCTGTAAAGTAACAGAAATAAAGCATTATTTAAACTGCCTATTCCAGATTTCTAAATTGCCTTCTAAACGTATAATTATAATCTAAATAATATTAGATTTTTAATTGATGAACTCGTATAAAAAAATATTAAATCTTTATTTTTTGTGTATATTTTATATTTTTGGGGGATTGAAATATTTCTTTGCTGCAGTGTCACAGCCACATGGCATATTTGGCGAGCATAGTTTTTGGTGGAGCATAATTAATTATATTGTTATTCTAACTCGTGTATCGTTGTAATCATAAATAATGTTTGGCGATTTATCATTTCAGATCGGCTAAAGGAAAAATGCATTAAAATTAACTTATTAATTTATAATTAAGTTCTAAAAAACATTAAATGTTGTATTGCCATTGGAAATACAACTGTATACATAAAAATTTTCTAATACTGGATGTCAGGAAGTGAGTAAAAAATATCTGATAAAATGTCATCTTTGCATACAAGAATCCAAGTTAAATAAATAAAAAAGTATAAGAAACCCAATTTTACAATTATTCAAAATATTTTAAGCATAGATTATGGTTATAAAATATTTCATTAAATTCGCTACTAGCAGCTAGGTAATAAGTAGTTAGCATTATTTTTGTATATTTGTAAAGAAATTAGGTACTTAGTAGTAATCATTACAATAATATGACATAATGGTACGAATTCCTATTTTCATTTTGCCTGTTTTTTCTCCTTTCTTTATTTAGATGTAACTTACAGGCGAAACAGTATGCAATAAGCAATAATAAAGCATTAAGCAATTAATAATGTTTAATAAACACTTTAGAATTTCTGAATTATCTTCACGCTGAATATTTCAAACTTAACATATTATCTCCTTACTTCTATATATGTTTATATCTGTTCATCGTATACCATTGTAAGACATTTATAACACGTTATAAAGAATACAATAAAAACAATGGCACATTTTTTTAAACCTCTACATAGATTTTTTCATCTTAAATGACATGAAGGCAGTGATATACAAAAATGATCTTTCTGTTTATGAAAACAATGCAATATCTATGATAGTTAAATTAATAAAAATGTAAAGCATAAATGAATCGTAAATATTTTTATTGCGCATGACATATTTAAAGAATCTTAAAACAAGTAAAATCTATGAGTTTGAAAAATTGTTCTTTTTGAAATTCTGTAAAATTTAAAATAAGCATTTAGAAAGTAGAATTTTTGATGTGAAATTAAGAAAAGTATGTTCTACCCGTAGATGAGAGATAGTCCTAAGCAAGCAATTAATGAAATGAATGTTATCACTTCTTTAAGACCCTACACTAGTCACAACACGCCGCTCACAGGCTAATGTTAAATATATAAGAACGTTCATTTCATATTTCTTGTTTGCATTTCAGTATTTTAATGGAGGATTTTTGGCGGAGGATAACTGAGGTCATTCACTATCCGGGTTCATTTTTACTTTTTCGATTTTGGTTGAAGATATTTTTATAAGGTCAATTTCTATTTTGGAAACGGTTGCAAAAGTTTAAGTACATTCATAAGAAAATTACATCCAAACACGAAAAAGTAAAAACATTTCCGGTTAGAAAGATTATTGACCTTAGCTGTCCTATGCAGAAAAATCATTTAAAAATATTGAAGTTCAAACGAGAAATTTTAAAAGAACGCTTCCATAAGAATAACATTAACTTAAGGGTTTTGTCGTGTGTCTAGCCTATGCTCTTAAGAGCAGAGTTGAAGTAACAACCTGGAGAGCGGACTATGTTACATCGCAGTTATTGACATCGCAATATATTGTGAAATGTTTATCCTTCTACTCTTTTTTTATGCTAGATCTGCGTTCTCCTATGACATTTTCTTATTCAAAAGTCATTACCGTGCTTCTATCAGTAAAAATGAAATATTTTTGTTAATCTTTGCAATAATAAATGTAAATCTAGACAAAACAAATGTCAGTGACAGTAAAAAACATTAATTATTTTTAAAGAAAATCTTATTAGCAAGTTTCCTTTTTCGATACTTCCTTACATAGTTGATAAGTGTTTATGAATTCGGTTTGTATGGCTATCTGTCTGTTAGACTGTGCGTAAACTCACGTAAATATACTCGGATTTTATTGTAATTAAAGCACGTTATTGGGGATTGTTTGGCATGTTCGATATTGAAAATGAAGTCTATAGAATTTATAGTTCATTTACAGGGACATTCAAAAGAATTCCGTCACATTATGAACTTCGGGGGAAATCATTTGCAATGTTT